>CM056595.1:26477220-27179148 GCA_029721355.1 Tegillarca granosa
AACTTTTTGTATAGGCATGAACATTAGAATATATATGTATTGCGACAACGACCATTTTGATATATGGTACAAGGTAATATGTTGAAAGGTCAAGGTCACAGCTGCAGAGGAAGACTTAAATTGCCAATTATCTTTGAAAACTATTAACTTATTGTATAGGCATATATATTAGAATATTGTAGGTATTGTGACAACAATCATTTTGATATATGGTTCAAGGTCATATTTTGAAAGTTCAGGGTCATATCAGTAGAAGAAGCTCGAAATTGTTAATTATCTTGAAAACTATGAACTTTTTGTATAGGCATGTATATTAGAATATTGTAAACATTGATTTATGACCATTTTGTTATAAGGTTCAAGTTCATATGTTCAAAGGTAAAAACCATTATTTGGAAATTCATTGTACTATAGTGAAATCATGCATATAAGCTATTTATAAATGAAATGTGACTAGATATTTCTGATTAATTATTGCCGGATTTCAAAACTTGAGGAATTTCGTGAAGTTTTTGTAATTAAGTTTTTTGCAAGTTTTATTTTACATTTCCTCAGGTGAGTGTTAAGGCCCATGGGCCTCTTGTTTAGTTTGTTCAGAGGTTTCTTTTTTCTGTGTGGCATGTAAAAAGAGCCAATGAGTAGATCTTTGTTTTTTACCTTGACTTAAAAAATGACTTTTACCCACTGCATTTCCCCTTCTGTTATGAATTCTGTTGTGAAGACACCCCCTTCTGATGTACCTCTGTCGTTTCTATAGATATTGTATTCTGGTAGAAATATTTCACTGGATTTAATTGCGTCATTTGATGGATTTTGTCGTGGTTTTAGTCCTTTGAGCCAAGATTCTGTCCTACATACTACATCTGGTTTTAGATAGTGAATAGCTGTTTGGAATTCTTCTTTTTTATCTTCTACTGTCATACTGATTTTACTGCAAAGCAAATACAATACAGTTTGTGTGACTTTAGTTCACAAATGTCCAGAGATTATGTCGATGCAGGCTATGATTATTTATTGATGCTGCATGTGAATTGTTAAACACTAATGTTAGTAGTTTTGCGGGTACCTCGATTATAAGCCCAGGGAGTAAATTAAGCTCATGCAGGAAAGCCCAGGCACCCAGAAAGTTTTGGGACACTGTAGATAAGTAAAATTACATACTTATTAAAGATTATACTGTATTTTATCCTGTAAATTTTTCATCACGATCCATGTGAATGAAGTATTTGACCATTGTTTTTTACCATTCGATAATTGACAGTGAGTGCAGGGAGATAACTCATGCTGTTACTTAAGACTTTCCTTGTGTTGAATGAAAATTCATTGACTTTGAATAAAAATGAAAAATTTCAACAGATCACGTCTTAGTTTTATGAAATGATTGATTGGGTCGTGTAAAAAAAAATTCTCTGGTTCTCAGACACCACTGCACGCTTAAATTTGCCACTGATTGCTCCAGTTTAATGTGGTGTAAAAAAAAAATCCACCGATCGGCTGTTTTGAGCAGGAAATAAACTATAAAGATCAATCATGTCAATGACTAAGATTCTCAAAGTGAAAGTAGAATTTTTCAAAACGCTTTATTGATTGTAAAGAGTAAAGGTTGTTCTCGGGACACCTCGTAAGTTTTCCTCTTCAGGAAAATTAAATTACTTCAATTTAGGTTTCCCAATGTGTTAGTGTAGAAAAAACCCAAAAAAACATGGCACCTGCTCTGGAGAATTTGGCTGGCAATGCCGATTAAGTGACGATTTAGCAAGCTTTTCTTTCAGTTTTGACAAGAAAACATAAGTACCATGGACAATTGTGCCAGTGAAGTCCAAATTAACCGTACAAAAAATTTGTGATGGACTTTTGAAGGATATGTTAGGAAATGAAATCCCTACCGAAAATAACCCTGCCATAAATACAACACTAGCATATCAGTTAATACAGCTTTATAAATACTGACTTAGAACTATTATAAGACCCTACCTCTCACTATGTCACTGTATGTGTGAATGTTCAAGTTTATGTGATAAAGAACATGTAATTACTTGTCTTTGTATACCATTTTAGCAATGCCAGCCCATTTCCTGGGTATTGTTCTAAAACACAACATCACTGTTTACTGTTTGAATGTTTATTTAATATGAAAATAAAATGCTTAGAATTCAAAACTATATCAACCTTTTTCATAAACATTTACATAATGATGCATTACTGAAAATATCAAAAGATGGTTTACACTCTAACTTAGGTTAATATCTTTTTATTCAGGAGTACGGTTATATGTATAAAATGTATTAAAAATTTTGCATAAAATAAAATGCCTACTTTGTGCATAAGTTTGTGAAATAAAATAATAAAATAAAATACCCACCTACCTTGCCACATTTTGAAAAAAAAGGATCTGAGAACCAGAGAATTTTTTTTACATGGCCTTGGTAACTTATAAATTTTGCAACTTGCATGATGATTTTCGCAAGTGAATTTTGTGTTCAAATTTGTATTTTATCAATTCATCTGCACCATAAAAATTTTCGGCCCTTGTTTATAAAAACTATTGACAAAAATGTTCATCAAACTTGCCCATGATGATCATCTTGACAAAAGTTAGGTCAGATTCATACAGCGATCGTTGTTGGGTCAAAAAGTAGGTCACATGACCAAATTAGAGATCAAAAGTATGTTTTACCAGAGTTCATCTTCTGTTCAGAATTAACTTTATAACAAAGGGTATGAGGGCTACAAGTTAGTCTGTTATTCTTCAAACTTGCTCAAAATGTCGTATCTTATATTTGTGATCTTCATTTTCATCAAACTTGCATAGAATTATCCTCTGAACATAAGCTAATAAATGTGCCATTTGATTAATCTCTGACTACATGTAGTTCTACCACTAGCAATTTGTTTTTTTTTAGACGGCAAGATATATAAAAGAAAGAGGATTTTTTGTTCCATGCATTCTAGAATCTCTTGCTACAAATTTATTAGTTGCTGCTGTTTTTTCACTAGGATGTGCATTTAAAAAAAGTAAGTAAACATGTAAATGGTAAGTGCCTATGAAGAGGATTTGTTGTTAACTTTAAGATCTATGGATACAGGTTTTGCTAAGATAATGGGTTAAATATAAGAGAAAAAATAGAAGTACTCTATCAAGAACTGCCTAAGAAGAGGATTGTTTGTTTGGAGTGTCAGAACATTAATATTGTAATTACCACAGATTCACTATTGCGTCAATTTCATTCCAAAGTTTTATTTTTTCGGTCTCTCTTTCCAGGGGAATACATGAATGAAGAAATCAGATCATTTTTTGGTAGCATCTTATAATTTCTAGCCATGAATAAATGTTTGGTGGAAGTTTTTTTCATTCTTTAGAGGTGCAAATTATATCTTGTAATAAGAAGACATAAGTTAAGCGGTTTATTAGGATTTTCTATGCCAAATATATATTCAGATTCTGTTTTAGAAGTTTTGTAATTCTGTTGTTTACATTTTTGGTTAAGAAATAACCATATATTTTTTTTATATGTACATTCATTGAAAAATATGTTAGGATGGTCTCTTTAACTTCTCTGCAAAAAACTACATAGTTCAGTTTCAATTAGTTTACATTTCATCAATTGATCTATTGGTGAAATAAATCCCATGATTTATCTTGAATGGAAATGATTGTAGTTTGAAGTCATCTGTTACTCTAAAAAGTATTTGATATATCAGATTCCAAGAATGCCTCTTAAGGTTGATATTAAGTTTTTAGCTCACCTGACCAAAGGTCATGTGAGCTTATGGCATAGTGCAGCGTGTGTGAGTGTGTGCGTGCGTGCGTGCATGTGTGCGTCATTAACACTCATTTTCGACTTCTCCTCTGAAAGTACTAAAAAGATTTCAATGAGACTTGGCAAGAAGCATGTCTGGGTCGTTGCAATTCAGATTTGTTCATTGCGTTGCCATTGCTACCAAAACTAGGTCATTGTGACCTAGGGGTGCAAAAATCTTTAAAAATGGGAGAAAAAATCTGATGTGATATTTGGCTTCTCTAGGGTCTTATGCCTATAGTTTGTTCATTTCGTGAAATTCGGTAGAAAAATTTTTGCATTATTTTAAAAATTTCGTAAAATGGCTTCAAATTGTTATAACTTGACTATTTGAACAGATATTGACATAGGGATTTCAGTTTTGACTTTTTAGCTCACCTGAGCTGAATGCTCAGATGAGCTATTGCTATCCATCTTCTTGGTCGTCCCTCGTCCGTCGTGTGTAAACTTTTTAAAATTTTAATCTTCTCCTTCAAAACCACTGGGCCAAATTTAATGAAACTTGGTAACCATCATGCCTTGGTGAAGCCCTTTCAGATTTGCCCAAATGAAGGATTATGTCCCCTTGGGGCCCCACAAGGGGGGAAATAGTGTTCTCCTCTGAATCTAGAAGAGATATACCTTAGTAATTTCATTTATAACATCCTTAGGTCATCTATTTTCAGATTTGCACAAATGGTAGCCATGGGGCACAAAATGGGGAAATTGTAAGGCACTGAATGGGGAAATTGCTGAAAATTATATATTTATCACTATATCTTGAAAACTATTAACTTTTTGTATAGGCATGTATATCAGAATATTGTAGGTATTGACATGACGATCATTTTGATATATGGTTCAAGGTCATATGTTGAAAGGTCAAGGTCACAGCTGCAAAAGAAGACTTAATTTGCTAATTATCTTGAAAACTATTAACATTTTGTATAGGCATGTATATTAGAATATTGTAGGTATTGACATGGCGATCGTTTTGATATATGGTTCAAGGTCATATGTTCAAAGGTCAAGGTCACAGCTGCAAAACAAGACTTAAATTGCTAATTTTCTTGAAAACTATTAACTTTTTGTATAGGCATGTATATTAGAATATTGTAGGTACTGTGACAACGATAATTTTGATATATGGTACAAGGTCATATGTTCAAAGGTCAAGGTCACAGCTGCAGAAGAAGACTTAAATTGCTAATTATCTTGAAAACAATTTTTGTTTAGGCATGTATATTAGAATATTTTAAGTATTGACATGACGATCATTTTGATATATGGGTCAAGGTCATATGTTGAAAGGTCAAGGTCACAGCTGCAGAAGATGACTTAAATTGCTAATTATCTTGAAAACTATTAACATTTTGTATAGGCATGTATATTAGAAGATTGTAGGTATTGACATGGCAATCATTTTGATATATGGTTCAAGGTTATATGTTCAAAGGTCAAGGTCATATCAACACAGGAATACTAAAATTATTAATTATCATGAAAAATATTAACTTTTTGTATAGGCATGTATATTAGAATATTTTAGGTATTGACATGACAATATTTTGATACATGGGTCAAGGTCATATGTTTAAAGGTCAAGGTCACAGCAGCAGAAGATGACTTAAATTGCTAATTATCTTGAAAACTATTAACTTTTTGTATAGGCATGTATATTAGAATATTTTAGGTATTGACATGACAATCATATATGGTTCGAGGTCTTATATGTTCAAAGGTCAAGGACATAGCTGCATTAGTATACTGAAATTGATTATTGATTTGGAAATTATTCATTGCACTTCAGTTACTTCATGCATATTATATAAGCAACTTATAAATGAAATGTGAGTGGATATATTTCTGATTAAGTTTTGATGGAGTTCTTAATTTGAGAAAACTTTTCAAGTTTCTTTACTTAATATATTGTCTATTGCACTTTGCAAACAATATTGTACACATCTTCAGGTGAGCGTTAAGGCCCATGGGCCTCTTGTTCTTAAAATAACCTTCAAAATGGGGTCAAGGTCAAAGTTCAAGGTCATGACCTAGTTTGTAATTTTGCAGTTTTAAGCTATTTTCTTCAAAATTTTAAAGATATATAATATCCAAAACATTGTTGCAATGTTCAGCATGACAAAATTTTAAAAGATACAAGATTCCCTAACTGTATGATAATGCATGTAGGAGTTGTTGCCCCTGAAATGTTTTTTTTTGCTCATAAAAAACTAAAATTGTGCATTAGCTTGAAAACTATTAAATTTTTGCATAGGCGTATATATTAGAATATTGTAGGTATTAAAATGACGATGATTTTGATATATGGCTCAAGGTCATACGTTCAAAGGTCACGGTCATAGCTGCATAAAAAGACTAATTGTTAATTTTCTTGAAAACTGTTAACTTTTTGCATGGGCATTATATAAGAATATTGTAGGAATTGATATGGTGATCATTCTGATGTATGATTTAAGGTCTTATGTTCAAAGGTCAAGGTCATAGATGCATAAGAAGACTCAAATTGTTAATTACCTTGAAAACTATTATATTTTGCATAGGCATATATATTAGAATTTTGTAGGTATTGACATGACGATCATTTGGATATCTGACTCAAGGTCATACGTTCAAAGGTCAAGGTCTTAGTTGCACAAAATGGGCATATATATTAGAATATTGTAGGTATTGATATGAGGACATTTTGATATTTTGCTCAAGGTCATACTTTCAAAGGTCAAGGTCATAGTTGCATTAAAACACTGAAATTTTTATTTTCTTGGAAACTATTAACATTTTTTTATTGGCATGTATATTGAAATATTGTAGGAATTGATATTGTGATCATTCTGATTTACGATTCAAGAACTTACATGTAAAGGTCAAGGTCATAGATGCATATGAAGGCTCGAATTGTTTATTATCATGAAAACTATTAACTTTTTGTATAGCATGTACATTAGAATATTGTATGTATTTTTGCAAATGATTTTGGCCATATCCTTAGGTGAGCGTTAAGGCCCATGGGCCTCTTTTTTATTCCATGACAGTTGAGTATGGATCAGGTCTTTTTTAACATGAGCCCCAAAAATTTCATAGAAATTCTTTATTTTCTTTTGTGATTTTAAAAGATCAATACACTTATTTGTAGTATGCTGGATTCTATTTATATTTGCATATTTTAGGCATTTTTTCCAAGAATTTAGTAAAGAACTTATGAGTTTGTAAAAATTAAGGTAAATTAATTAATACAGTAGAACTTCGATAACTCGAAGTGCATGGGACTTCAGTGATGGCTTCGAGTTATTTGGGTGTTCGAGTTACAGAAGTTGAAGGATGACGACATCTTGTTATATGTTTTTTACTTCAGAAATCTTTGATGTTGTAAATAGTTATGGTTACTCGAATGTAATGCAATAGGGAAAAAACTTAATACTATATAGATACTTTCGAAATAAAAAATAATAATCAATCTATTAAAGAATTGATATTGACAGCAAAAATTTTAAAACATGTTTTTTAATTTTAAACTCAAGATGTATACAAAAAAAACCAGAATCGGAAAACAGATATATGTACATGTATATAAGCAATACTTAATTATTACATATGTTTAAAAATACAAACAGATAGTTAATATTTTTACAAAGCACTAAAATTAAGTCAAAAGTTGAACTGTAATCGAAAGAGGCAGACTACTCGGGTATGGGGATTAGCGTACCTGTTAAACTTAATTGTCCTTGACGGTACTTAATATTTATCCGTTAATTGATACTAATTATTACGGTTAGATAACCAGAACTACTCTATTCACTTCTCTAATATAACGATGGCCTAATTACTTATAATTCCTGTGAATTCCTCTGATCGTGTTATTTAACGGGCCATTGACCACGCATTGTTAGAAAAAAGTTCGAGTTTTTGAAGTTAATTTTTATAGATTTTTAAATTACGGACCAAATTTTTACTTCGAGTTATGGGGGGTATTCGAATTACAGAAGTTTGAGTTATCGAAGTTTTTCGAATATAGTTTATGAAGAAAACAGGTTGGGACAAAATAAAGACTTCGAGTTATCCGTGGTATTCGAGATATCGAAGTTTGATTTATCGAAGTTCTACTGTATTTATACTTAACTTTGTCTTGCTGTCTTCAAAAGTTAATAATTTACCCTCATTGTTAAAGAGATCATTTACAAAAAGCAAATGTTTTGAACACCTGTTTTTCCAAAATATAATTTTGTTGTCTATGAGTATAAGTTGTGAAACCATAAATATTGTGATAGAATATCGTTTGGAGTTGCAGTTGGGGACTCTTGAATTACTGACCAACTTTTAAAAATCAACTCATAAGGGATTGAATTGAGCTGATGCTGTAATAAATCCATCTCTATGTAACTGTAAAAATTAATCACCCCAACTTGTTCTAGTTCATCTAACAAAAGAATTTTTCAAGCTGAATGATTAAGTGGATCTACTACTTTCTGAAACCAATACATTTTTAGAGCATGACAAAATGACAATATATGAGGGATTTTAAGTCCACCATCCTTGTAATTGTTTAAAAGAACATTTCGCTTTATCGTATCCACCTTACTATTCCATATACATGTAAATGTAAATATAACTAATTGTATTTGGTTGATTAGCTGCTCAGGGGGATCAGGAAGAATGATAAATGTTTGAACTTATACTGGTAAAGCAATGGATTTAATCACAGTTAGTTTTCCTATTAGCATTAAGTTTCTCAATGTCCAGTCATTTAATACCTTTCGGAAAGATGAAACCTTATTTACAAAATTTTCAAAATATAAACTATTGCCAAGTAAGTCATATTTGAACCCTAATAAATTAAATTCTTCTGTGTGATTCCATTGGATTTGTAGGTCAGTTATGTATTCTTCACTGCAACCATTTTTTACCCCGCTCCATACTGCTTCAGATTTATCAAAATTCACTCTCAGACCAGAAATAGCAGCAAATTGCTCTATCATTCCTAAACACGTGTTAAGAGAGTGTTGATCATTGGCAAGTATGAATGCCACGTCATCTGCATATTGGTTAATAATATATTCTATATTATTAACAGATATCCTTTGATATGATGGCATTTTTTTATTGCAGCAATAAGGATTTCTACTGATCATGAGGTGATTAGTAAGGTGACTGGGTCACCTTATCTTACCCCTCTTTGTATATTGAAAAAAACTAGAACAAAATCTGTTATTTTGAATACAACTTGTTATCCCATTATAAAATGTGTCAAACTACTGAATAATAGAGTCTTCAAAACCAAAAAAATTCTAAAGTGACCATTCCAATGAGTCGAAAGCTTTTTCAAAGTGTAGTAGCAAGAGTATACCTGTAATATTCTCTTTTTCAGTTTTATAAATTAAGCACATGATTCTAGAGTTCTTTTAATTCTTTGTGCAAGTGATGCAGAAGCAATTTTATAATCAGTGTTAAGAAGGGAAATCAGTTGCTCATTTTTATTTGCAAAAGCAAAGCTTTCTCAAATATAGCTATCACACGCCTAAACACTAAAACCGTTTTTGAGTCCGCTGCAGAGTTCAGCTCTCTCTCGTCTATTGATTGAAGTTGAATAAGGGCAGATAACCCAAGTTAAGGCAGCTTTTTCATCTGTTGATTCGATGATGAAATTTCCATGATAATTCGCGACTGTCCATTGATTGATATTGATAAAGTCAGAAATGAATTGGAGAATCAAAAAAAAACCACGACATTTTCCTGTATTTAAAGACCCTCCTTATTTTGATGATGTCACACGGTGCCCCTGTATACAACTATCCTACATTGGGTTTATACAGTAGAACCTCTGAAAACTGATGGTCCTCCAGACCGAGAAAAAAATTCGGTTTTGACAGGTTTCGGTTTATAGAGGTTTTCGCCAAGAGTTACTTGCCCCTTATAAACATCGGAAATTTGTTACATAGGGCGAGTAACAACAAGGACATTGAATTTAGAAGTAGATGAACACATTAGCTATAGGGTTGTTATTTTATGTACTTGAACATATTTTGAATAAAAGGAAATTTTGGGAAAAAATAGAAAAGTCTTTGTTATTTTTTACGTTACGAAACGGTCCACATGTATCACTTGTCATATATAAATGCACATGATTTTTTTCTCCGCTACATGCATCAGTTATCGGGAAGAAATCATTGATCATTATGATGATGTTTTGTAGTGCTATGTAAGCTAATAAAGATAAAATCTACAAAAGTTAAGAAGCACCATTTTTTCTGGGTTGCTTCCAACATTCTGTCCTATATATTGAACTCGGAAATTGTTCGCGTGACAAAATAATTTTTTAAGGATTTGTGATTGTTTATGGGTTATGTTGCACATTTTCTAATGTACTTTTGGGTTTTCCATCAACAAATTTTCGAAAAACTGGATGGATAATAAGTAAAATAAAAATATATAACTGGTTGGAGTGAAGTGTCATTTACCGGTATCTTGACCGGGGCCCAGTAAAAATAATTTTGAAGGGTCATAAGTAAAATTAATTCTCTTTGATTAATTTTTAGTGTTTTTGGTTTTTAACATGAATATAAAAGGTCAAAAAAAAAAAAAAAGAATAAAAAACCACCATGTTCATGAAATACACTTTGTTTTCACAATCATATTTTTTCTTACAATCATATTGTTTAAGTGTAATAAGGCATAAGAAGTACCTTTGATCATGACGGCTTACAAACAAACACCTGTCTGACCAAGCTATTGGATTAAATATTAGTTGATTTTTAATTATCGTTTCCTATTGTTTACGTGGATAGGACGTGATGTAAGTAATTATGATCTCCATTGTTTCAATGTTTGTCTTGATTAGACATTAACTGAGATGAATGAATAGAAAGAAAACATCATTGTTTAACATTAAAATAAAGTGTGGTATTCAGTAGATGAAAATTACAGTTTCTGAGTGAATTTATTTAAATGATTAGAAAAATTAATGACAGATTTTGCATTAAAATCAAAGCAAAATCGGCCAATTTCCGAGATCGGTTTTCACAGGTAAAATTTATAGTCAGAGGACGGATTTTTCATAAAAAATCGGCCGGTATTCAGAATTCACAGGGTTCGGTTAATCAAGGTTTGTAACAAAAGGAATATAGAGGAAAAAAATCGGGACCATCAGACCTGGCCGGTTTAGACAGGATTTCGGTTTTCTCAGGGTTCGGTTTCCGGAGGTTATACTGTAACTTGTTCTTAACAATATCCATTCAGTCTAGCCATATCTATATATTAATTCTGTTAATTGACTACTGTAAAAATTTCAAGTGTTTTCAGTCAAAAAATTACATCGTCACTTGTTTAATTATGACTAGCAGAGAAGTGAGATCAGGTGTCAGTATTGTTACTTGTTTTCGAACAAAGTAAATATGATAAAAATAAATGACTTAACGTTCTAACGTCATCAATTTGCTGGTTGTCATATTTGTTTACATGCAGAGAAAAATGTCCAATTTAAATACTTTAATCGAGATTGGTAAAAAGTGGCACTATATTATAGGTTCATTTATGGTGCATAAGATTTATGATATGTTTATTTGGAGTTACATAGTTTATGATATAGCCATTTAGTGCCACATGGTTTATGATATGGTCATTAAGTGCAACATGGTTTATGATATAATCATTCAGTGAAACATGGTTTGTGCTATATGGTCATTTAGTGTCACATGGTTTATGATATGGTCATTTAGTGCAACATGGTTAAATAATTGTCATTTAGTGTCATGTGGTTTATAAATTATAAATATGGTCATTTAGTAGTGTTGCAACATCGGTTAAAAACACAGGCACTTGTTTCTTTCTATTATTGGGGCAAATAGTTGGCCTACACTCTATACTATAACATAGTTATAGTATAGAGTGTAGGCCAACTATTTGCCCCAATAATAGAAAGAAACAACTATTTGCCCCAATAATAGAAAGAAACAACTATTTGCCCCAATAATAGAAAGAAACAAGTGCCTGTGGTTAAAAATCATAATCGATCATCGGTTGGAATCGGTTGGTGCTTCCGATGCTATTTTACCGATTATAATTGGTTGGGTTTTATTTTTTAAATGTTATTCTTTTTGAATTAAAAAAGCTATTGAATGAGTGGAATTTTTTGTGTTCTCTTTATTATTAAGATGTAGATATACACTCTACATTTACACAAACTCTAGCACTATGTATTAGCACTGAACTAGCACATTTTATTTACTCTTGCTTACTGTATATGCACCCATTGGTTCTAAGTAATCTTTTAACTTCGTAACATAAAATTTATGCATTTGGTCGGCTCACTACAGTTCATCATGGCGTCAGCCATGTGGCTTGTGAAAACCGGTATATGTTAGCGCTTTGTAAAACACGAATAGATATGGCGTAACACGGATTCCAGAAATTTAAACGATGATCGATTATGAGAAAACATAATCGATAATCGCAATCGGGAGGTTTCAACACGCCGCTAATTGATTCTTTCCGATAATCGTTTCATCACTATCATTTAGTACCACATGGTTTATGATATGACATTTTTGAATCACGCAGTTTATGATATTGTAATTTAGTGCTACATGCTTTATGATATGGTCATTTAGTGCCATATGCTTGATGATATGACTATTTGAGTCACATGGTTTATAATATGATCATTTTGTGTGACATGGTTCATAATATTGCCATTTTGAGTCACCCAGTTTATGGTATGGTCATTTAGTGTCACATGATTTATGATATGGTCAATTAATACCCAATGGTTTATGATTAGGTCATTAAGTGTCACATGGTTTTTAGCCACCTGACCGAAAGGTCATGTGAGCTTATGGCATGGCGTGGTGTGTGTATGTGCGTGTATGTGTGCGTGGGTGCGTGCATCATTAACACCTATTTTCGACTTCTCCTCCAAAACTGCAGGACAGATTTCAATGATACTTGGTCAGAAGCATATATGGGCTGGGGTTTTCAGTTTTGTTTTTTTCTTGAAATGACCTTTAAAATAGTGTCATGTTCTCAAATCAAGGTCATGACCTAATTTGTGATTTATGCAGTTTTTGACAATTTTCTTGCAAATATTAAGAGATATATGAATTCAAAACATTAGGTAAAATGTACCCCATGACAAAATTTAAAAAGGTACAAAGTTTTGTAAACTATATGATAATCCATGTAGGAGTTGTTGCCCCTGAAATGCTATTTTTTGCTTATAAATACTAAAATTGTGTATAAGCTTGAAAACTATAAGCTTTTTGTATAGGCATGTTATGTATATTAGAAAATTGTAAGTATTGATATGATGATCATTTTGATATATGGTTCAAGGTCATATGTTCAAAAGTCAAGGTCATAGCTGCATAAGTGTACTGAAATTGTTAATTATCTTAAGAACTAATTACCTTTATGTATAGGCATGTATATTAGAATATTGTAGGTATTGATATGATGAGCATTTTGATATATGGTTCAAGGTTATATGTTCAAAGGTCAAGGTCATTGCTGCATACGTGTACTGAAATTGTGAATTATCTTGAAAACTGTTAACTTTTTGTATAGGCATGTATATAAGAATGTTATTGGTATTGCCACAACGATCATTTTGATATATGATTCAAGGTCATATGTTCAAAGGTTACGCTCACAACTGCAAAAGGAGACTTAAATTGCTAATTATCTTGAAAACTATGAACTTTTGGTATAGGCATGTTTATAAGAATATTGTAGTATTGACATGTTCATCATTATACGCCCGTCATATGACGGGACGTATTATGTTACGGTGCTGTCCGTCCGGGCGGGCGGGCGGGCGGGCATGCGTCTGTTAACAATTTGTATTCCATTCAATAGAGACCACAAACATTTATGGATTCAAATGAAATTTGGTATACAGCTTTACCTTGGTAATACCTTGTGCAAGTTCGATTTACAACTTTTTCGGATTATTTTTGGAGGAGTTATGCCCCTTTTTTAACTTAGAAATTTTTGTATGTATGACCATGTGGTTTCCGATCATCAGAGCCTACAACTATTTATAGATTCAAATGAAATTTGGTATACACATTTACGATGTTATTATCTGGTGCAAGTTCGAATTACAACTTTTTCAGATTATTTTTGGAGGAGTTATGCCCCTTTTTTAACTTAAAACACCTTTTTATCATACTGCACAGATCACGACAACAGTTCAAATTATAATTAAGCTTTATAGATATAAATTATTTCAGGTTGGTTAAAAAAAAAGTTCTCAAAACATTTCAGACAAAAAATGTATTTGTTTCCTAAAATCTTCCTGCATGCAATGCTTAACACATGAAAACACTGCCATGACCTAATATATTTTAAACTTCTTCCTTCCTGGAAATGAATATGAATTATATAGCAGTTTACCACTATCCATTTAGCAATATATTTTTACATACATATATCCTAGTTGTAATTATACTTCTCAGTAAAGAATGGAACAATCTAGAGAATTAGTGACGAATTCATTCGGAACATCCTCTGGATGTGAAATGATAAAGGCGACAACTTTCTCCTTTTTAGCAGCATATATTTGCATCTTGGGGACCTTGAAAACTCCTCGATAGATTTTGCTAAAAATTTCTGAGGTTATGGAGTCTAATGCGATCTAGCTATCTAACTTGGTGAAATTTTTGGGAAAAATCGGTATCATACTTAATTTTGGGGTCAAACATGCAAAAAATGAATTTTTCCAAAAAACAATTACGTTTAACGCACTCCTGTTCAATAACAGTTCATTGTACGAAAAAGTCGTCCATTGACCGAAAAATGTTTAAGATCTGACGGAAAAGACGGTATTTTTATATTTTTTCTATCTTTTACATAAAATCCACAATAACTGTTTAAAGTCGGCGCTATCATCCAAAAACAATTTAACGTACCGTTTTGAATTCCTTCCCCTATTAAAGTAACCAATTCTTTACCAAATTATTGGTAGGTTTGGCACTTATCCGTTAGGTCTGTGTCAAACTTTTGAGTGGCAAGTTCTGTGGATGAGCTCTACTGATAGAAATCCTCTAGATTGTTCCATTCTTTCCCACGAAACCCCTAAAGGTGTCGCCACACTAGTAAATAGTACTACTCGATCAATATAACACGGGCGTATAATGCTACGCTCGGCGGAGCTCTTGTTTCCTTGTACGCTGATGATATTTTTTCAGCAATACTTGGAGCGTCATTTTTGCAGACGCGTAGAAAATTTTTACTGAGTTCAACAGCAGGCATGTGTTCTTTTGTGCCTAAATGAGTATCTACTACTTTTTTAGCATTACTCCAATCAGTTAAAGGTTTTGTAGACAGTACATTTTGATTTTTGTTAAAAGCAACACAGACATTACAAAACACACTGTCCAAACTCAGGCTGTAGCTGAGAGTGGGATATTTGTCCTCATCAAATACAAAATTTGGAACTCTGCGTTGCTTCTTACCAATTAATGTAAGAGGAGCAGACCAACTTTTGAAATGGGGTTTGAATTTTTTCTGCACAATATTAAACCTTTCCAAATCAGATCTCTCACGGCAAGAATTGAACTTTATTGTACCAATGACGAACATCTCAAATTCATTGTCAGATTCAATATTTTTGTTATCACTTGCATTTAATTTTTTGCACCTATACTGCATTTCTGAATTTTCAATGCCCGACTCAGACATGTTCAACTTTGTTTTTTCGCTTTCATCACAAATATCCAAATTTTCAGTACTTTCACAATCAACATCAGAACAAGATTGTGAAGGTTCCAAAGTAAAATTTTCAAAATCTGACACTTTCGGTCGTCTTTTGACCCAAAATTCTAGACTTTGCTGGCTTGATCCGGTTCGCTTACTCATGTTTCCTGTTCTTTTATTACACAGAAAATAATTAGGTTCCTAATCTATCAGAACATTATAAACGAAGTGATATAGGAATCGATAGAGCTATAGATCATGGACAGCGTTCTTTTGAGTCAGCGTTTTTTTGGGTAGTTGTTATGTTAATGACGTCATCTGAACTCATTCTCTTACAAGTTAGCATGGGCGCCGCAACTATCACTACGGTTATTCATTCATCAGCGTTCTTTTGAGTCAGCGTTCTTTCGGGTAGTTGTTATGTTAATGCCGTCATCTTAACTCATTCTCTTACAAGTTGAATGTACAACGAATAACCGTAGTGATAGTTACGCACACTAACAAACAATATTTGACCCCAGTATGATACTGGAGTCAAATATTGTTTGTAAGTGTGCGTAGTGCAATAAAGATTATATTATATCATAACAATATTAATGTATCTGCTGTTCGGGGTTTTGAAAAGTATACGCACGTGCGTATTGTGCGTAAAGGGTGCGGCGACCCCCACCCCCCGACACAGTTTTCTGTTTTTTGTTTTTAATAAACACACATCAGACAGGTAAAGAAATAAACATTAAATTTTTATTTCAAAATATGGTGTTAACTTACTGCTTTTTATCTTTTATAACTGTCCAGTCATTAGCAATGCAACAAAACGTCAATAAACAGTTAAACTGAATTGTGTTTGGTACATCGGGATATCTGTCGTTTTAATCATAAATTATACATGTAAGTCGATGTGTGACAACGTCGCATATATAGATAAATGTTCATAAATACCGCTTATTGATATCTTGCAAAAATCCCATCACTGGTAACTTAAAATAGATCGACATATAACATATAAAACCACGTGTAATGCCGTGATCATGTTGTTGGTAACCCGAAAAAACGGTCGTTATCAATCTAGTCAGCTCTTGTATATAAAATTCAGGGGAGGTTATTAACTATCTATAAACTGAATCAATCAGGCACGTGTATGTGTTTGTATACTCTAGTAGAAACGATGTGAACAGGTGAAGCCACTAGTAATCAATTAACTTGTAAGGTATTAGGTAATCAATTACCTGTGAATAGGGAAGTTCAGTGAATCATGACACTGTCCAGAGTAATTTTAATTGTTAACAAGCTGGCATTAACGAATTTTTAATCAGATTTTGTCTTACTATTATGGGGAAAAAAGCCGATTCGGATATTTTTCAATCGGCTTTTTTAAGTTTGAATCGGCGTTTTTTGTCAAAAATCGGCGTTTGTGAAGGCCTGGTCGCAATGACAGGTACACTTTACCATAAATCCATACACCAAATATTATCACCCTACTATTAAAAAACCTGGAATCATCAAGGTAATATAATTTTCAAAAACAGATTTCATTTGAATAGAATTAAAAAGCATTATTAATCAACCTTCATATCACTTCATATCATGAATTTTTGTAGCTTGCTGGGTGGCAATTTTATATAAAAAATACAGTTCTTTTTTATTTTACTTGATTAAATACTCCTTCTAGTGTCTGCATATTGAACTGCATCAAGTTTACAGGGAATAACAGTCTGGATGGAACTAAATATCTACATCCTTCCAGTGGTTGTTAGTCTGCTTTTGAAACTGTTGGTGCTAAAACTACCTGACTTGGCAAACTGTTCCAGTCATCAATAATTAGTTGAAAAAAATATGTTTTCTGCACTGGAGTCTACAATAGGTTTTGTATATCTTTAATAAATGTCCCCTTGTTCTTGAAACTTTGTTGATTATGAAAAATTCTTCAGCATTGATGTCATCAATTTCATGTAGAAATATACTTGTATCATGCCGTTCTCTTTCCTTCTTTATTGTAGTGTTGGAAGGTCTAAACTTAACAGTTTGTCTGAAAAGTCAATAACTTCCAATTTTGTCAATTTTTTTCGTAGCTCTGTGTTGTGTTGTTCAAAGGTCATGTGAGCTTATGGCATAGCGCAGCATGTGTATATGCATGTGTGTGTTGTTAACACACATTTTCAACTTCTCTTCTGAAAGTACTGGACAAATTTCATTGAGACTTGTTCAGAAGTATGTCTGGGTTGTTGCAATTCAGATTTGTTCGTGGCTTGCCATGGCTACCAAAACTAGGTCAGGTGACCTAGGGGCCCAAAACCTTTAAAAATCTTCTCCGAAACGGATAATGGGAGAAAAAGTCTGATGTGATATTTGGCTTCTCTAGGATCTTAAGCCAATAGTTAGTTCATTTTGTGAAATTTGGTCAAAAAATGGGTTACATGTTTTTGCGTTTAATGGCTTCAAATTGTTATAACTTGACTATTTGAAAAGATATTGACATGGGGTTTTTAGTTTTGACTTCTTTTGAAATGACCTTTGAAATAGGGTCAAGGTCATGACCTAATTTGTGATTAATGCAGTATTTGGCAATTTTCTTGCAAATATTAAGAGATATATGAATTCAAAACATTGGTAAAATGTACCCCATGACAAAATTTAACAAGGTACCATGTTTTCTAACTATGTGATAATCCATGTAGGAGTTGTTGCCCCTGAAATGTTATTTTTGTCTTATAGATCCTAAAATTGTGCATAAGCTTAAAAACTATTAACAGTTTGTATAGGCATGTATATTAGAATATTGTAAGTATTAATATGACAATCATTTTGATATATATATGGTCAAGGTCATAACTGCACAAGTGTACTGAAATTGTGAATTATCTTCAAGTTGAAAACTGTCAACTTTTTGTAGAAGCATGTATATAATATTGTAGGTATTGATATTGCATTCATTTTGATATATGGTTCAAGGTCATATGTTGAAAGGTCAAGGTCCTAGCTGTAGAAGAAGACTGAAATTGTTAATTATCTTGAAAACTATTAACTTTTTGGATAGGCATGTATATTAAACCATATTCATAATTACTAAAACTCCATTTTTCAAAGATTATAGCCACAGTTTACATAATTTACTATTTTTCTTTTGGTATAGTTTTATTAGGAAGTGACCTAATGTACAATGTCAATCTCTTCACGAAATCTTATTTCAAAAAGTCTGCACACTCTATAAAATTTCAATTTTACTTCAAACTGGAAAATTTTCTATGTCCAACAACTCCACCTTTTTAGCCTAATACGGCGTGATTGATAACTGATAATGTAAATGACATCACAATTTACCTGAACTAATTACAATAATAAAAGAAGTAGAGTTAAACACCTGTTAACCCCAGTATGACCATGCCAAACCATACATCCTGGCCCATACCCTTAGGGACTTCCTCAAAACACTGATAGAAAGAAAATAGAAAATAACATCTATATGCGACCTTTATCCAAGTTTTCGATATTTACCAAGATAAAATATGGTTAGAATTTTATCTATCTATCTATGTATTTATCTATCCACTACTATCTATCTATCTATCTATCTATCTATCTATCTATCTATCTATTTGTTGGAATTTAGTTAATACTTTTTTAATTTACATAAATTTCTTACATTAATATAACATTTCCTACCTGTTTTTTACCAGTAGTAATCTGTATCACTATAATTGTCTGAACTACTTTCACTTTCCACTGTCACTGTCAGTATCAGAATCTAATCTTAAAACAAATTTTTCAATGTATGATTGTCTTATTGCTTCGGTTTCCCAGTTTCATTTTCTTTTTAATAGTATGTTCAAGTGCCTTCTCCCAGTTTGTCAAAGTAACATTGCTAAAGCATCGGTATGATTTTTTCAACATCGGCTAATTTAAAAGTTTTATTATTGACTGCTATATAATCTTTGACCTGAGACCAGATATGCTCAATAGCATTGAAAATAAAATGACGGACAGGGGTTCTGATGACTTTATGACCATTTTCTTTTGCAATTTGTCTGTTAAATATTCAATTGGTAAATGATTTCTCTTAGCAATCGTGTAAAGTTCTTGTTTAAACATTTTTTTGGATATGTTATGTTCATTTTTGTTAACCAATTAGCAATATCACATTTTTTCCAAGAAGAAGTAGGTGATTCCGTGCCAGGAACACGTAAATTATGATAGCTGGCATTATCCAAAACTATAACTGATTTTTCAGTCAATGAGGGGATTAACTGGGTTTTAAACCATTCCATGAATACAGCACCACACTTCTCATCATGATAATCAGCTGAATTAGTTTTAGACCTGAACACCAACTTACAATTATTTAAAAATCCATGTTTTGATGACCCTGCATGTAAAATAATAAGTCTCTGACCTTTACCAGAAGGTGGGATCCTAGAACAGTTATTATCCTGACCGTACCACTGATAATTTCTGCCATGATGAGCATTTACCCATGTTTCATCTAAATAAACAATATGCAAACCCGCCTCTCTGAATTCTCTCATTTTTCTCAAAAAATTACAACGCTGATTAATTATATCGGTACTTTCTACAAGTAACTGCTTGCAGTCTGCAGACTTTTTATAACGGAACCCAAGTTTAAGTAATGCCTTGTACAAGAGACCAACAGATATATTGAGTGTATCTGATAGGGAATTTTGTAACTTGACAACAGAAAAAAGTTCCTTTGCTCGAAACAGACAATAAATTTTATTTCTTATAACTTCGTAGTCAAAAGAATCTAATTTTTTCTTCCCTCCACATTTATTAACTCTTTGGTTTTTAACTGTCACTTTAGTCTCTCTAAAAACTACTGTCTTAACTGTTCCTGTCGGGAGGCCTAATGCTTGTGCTGTTCTATTCACAGATTTTTGAATGCTTATTAAAAGACGTCCTCTGATCTTTTCCTTTTTAAAATAATTGTAAACATTTATAATATCCTTTTTTCTGTCTTCTGATAAATCTGCCATATTCAAATTTTGAGACTAACCCCAAACACACAAAATGCAAAACTTTATCTAATTTAAAGGTGAAAATGTATTTGAAAACACTTAAAATGCAGACTAAAATCCAAAATAAAATCCAAACAAAACTTATCTATATGTGAAGAGTGTGATTTGACACCAAATGTAAGAATTAATCCTTGATCAATAATGCTTGCTAGAACATGTGCTAAGAACTTCATGAAAATGAGGCAACAATTATGCAATTTTTCTTGCCTCACCTTTATTGATGAATAATTAAAAAGGTCATGCCTTATAAGGCTAAAAGGTGGAGTTGTTGGACATAGAAAATTTTCAGTTTGAAGTAAAATTGAAAATTTTATAAAGTGTGCAGACTTTTTGAAATAAGATTTCGTGAAGAGATTGACATTGTACATTAGGTCACTTCCTAATAAAACTATACCAAAAGAAAAAATAGTAAAATTATGTAAACTGTGGCTACTTTCTTTAAAAAACGGAGTTTTAGTAATTATGAATATGGTTTAGAATATTGTAAGTATTGATAAAACAATTGTTTTGATATATGGTTCAAGGTCAAATGTACAAAGGTCAAGACTATAGCTGTAATAAAAGACTGAAATTGTGAATTATCTTGAAAACTATTAACATTTTGTATATGCATATATTAGAATATTATAGGTATTGACAGGACAATGATTTTAACATATGATTCAAGGTCATATGATGAAAGGTCAAGGTCATAGCTGCATAAGTGTACTGAAATTATTATTATCTTGAAAACTATTATCTTTTTGTATAGGCATATATGTTAGAATATTGTAGGTATTGATATGACAATCATTTTGATATAAGGTTCAAGGTCATATGTTCAAAGGTCAAGGTCATAGCTGTAGAAGAAGACTGAAATTGTGAATTATCTTGAAAACTGTCAACTTTTTGTATAAGTATGTAACCAAGAATATTGTAAGTATTTATATGACAATCATTTTATTATATGGTTCAAAGTCATATGTTCAAGGTCAAGGTCATATCTGAATAAAGTGTACTGGAATTGGGAAATATCTTGAAAACCATTAACTTTTTGTACAAGCATGTATATTAGAATATTGTAGGTATTGATATTATGACCATTTTGATATAAGGTTCAAGTTCATATGTTTAAAGGTCAAAATCATGGCTGCATAACATATGGTTAATGATTTGGAAATTATTCATTGTACTATAGTTAAATCATGCATATGAGCTATTTAACAAATATTATACCGAATGGATACCATCTCAAAGTAGATAACAGCTTGTTTCTGGAATTAATTAATTCCTTTAAGATGATTATTGTTTACATAATACAGTTGCAGTTCCTGACTGTAACTTTGTATTTGTGTTAATCCACTGATTAAACTATTCCGGTTAAGATGTACGTTTTGTTCAGTGTAATTTTACGTCATCAAGGATAATTGTGTTGACGTAAGCAAACTTAATACCGACAGGAGCCTCCAGTCTATATTGAAAAATATCGCCCAGAGTAAAATAAATTTGTTTATTAGAAAAACAAATTTATGAGGTATAATATTTATAAATGAAATGTAACTACAGTGACATAACACAAGTATTGCAACAAACATGGCCGGCGTCATTCACATTGAAAAAATAAATTTGAAATTCAAAGCAATATTTTTCATATTGAAACTGTAAAATACTTACCAAGCTTCTAATATTTTGTAATATAAATTTTCTGGATGATAACACTGCGAATCCTTCTTGGAATTGATGCATATAAACTTCTTATGTAGACCTGAGGTAGACGTCGCCAGATATCTTTGACTGCTGTGATGAGTTGATCCCTGTTTGTAATGTCTTCCAATTTTTTATTAAGTTTAATTTTCATACACCTCCAAACATTTTCGATAATGTTTATATCTGGGGATTATGCAGGCCAGTCCATACTTGGTATTTGATTTGCAGTTTTCCAGGCATTGGTCACTCTTGATAAATTCAATCACCATTGTCAAATTCCTTCGCAACAACTGGCCACAAGTTTTTGTCTAATAAATCTACCGGTATATACTTTTGTGAATTTATATTTCCATCAACTTCCACTAAAGTGCCAACACCATTATATGAAATACATCCCCAGAAATTACACTCACCCGGTGGGGCGCTTTCAAGATATTCAAACATTCCGGGTTCCACTTTTCTGTTGATTTTCTGAATTTTTCTCCACACATGTAAAATATTTTTCTTACCAATAACAACTTGGGTTTCGTCCATAAACAGAACTTTTTGCCACCTGTGCTCAGTCCATGCTAGTTTACCTCTACACCATTGAACTCATCGTTGCCGGTTGACCTTGGAAATTGTGATGGACCTCCGAATTCGGCGTTTTTTAGCTCACCTGACCGAAAGGTCATGTGAGCTTATGGCATGGCGCGGCGTGTGTATGTGCGTGCGTGCATGTGTGCATGTGTGCGTGCGTGCGTCCTTAACACCTATTTTCGACTTCTCCTCCAAAACTGCTGGACAGATTTCAATGATACCTGGTCAGAAGCATATATGGGCCGGTGCAATTCAGATTTGTTCATGGCGTTGCCATGCCTACCAAAACTAGGTCAAGGTGACCTAGGGGTCCAAAAATCTTAAAAATCTTCTTTTTCAAAACCGATGATGGGAGAAAAAATCTGATGTGATATTTGGCTTCTGTAGGGTCTTAAACATATAGTTTGTCCATTTCGTGAAGTTTGGTCGAAAAATGGGTTACGCGTTTTTGCGTTTAATTTAAAAAATTTCGTAAAATGGTTTCAAATTGTTAAAACTTGACTATTTGAACAGATATTGACATGAGGTTTTCAGTTTTGACTTTTTCTTTAATGACCTTTAAAATAGGATCAAGGTCACAAATCAAGGTCATGACCTAATTTGTGATTTATGCAGTTTTCTTGCAAATATTAAGAGTTATATGTAATCAAAACATTGTTAAAATGTTCAGCATGACAAAATTTAAAAAGGTTCCAAGTTTGGAAACTATATGATAATCCATGTAGGAGTTGTTGCCCCTGAAATGTTATTTTTGGCTTATAAATACTAAAATTGTGCATTAGCTTGAAAACTATAATCTTTTTGTATAGGCATGAATATTAGACTATTGTAGGTATTGATATGATGATCATTTTGATATATGGTTTGAGGCTATATGGTTTGAGGCCATATGATCAAAGGTCAAGGTCACAGCTGAAAAAGAAGACAAAAATTGCTAATTATCTTGAAAACTATTAACTTTTTGTATAGGCATGTACATTAGAATATGGTAGGTGTTGTGAGAACGATCATTTTGATATATGGTTCAAGGTCATGTGTACAAAGGTCAAAGTCACAGCTGCAAAAGAAGACTTAAATTGCTAATTATCTTGAAAACTGTTATCTTTTTGTATAGGCATGTATATTAGAATATTGTAGGTATTGACATGGTGATCATAAATGGTTCAAGGTCATATATGTTCAAAGTCAAGGACATAGTTGCATAAGTATACTGAAATTTGTAAATGATTTGGAAATTATTCATTGCATTACAGTTACTTCATGCATATTATATAATCTACTTATAAATGAAACGTGAGTGGATATATTTCTGATTAAGTTTTGTGGCAGTTCTTAACTTAAAAAAACTTGTTACGTTTCTGTACCTAATATATTGTCTTTTGCGCTTTGCAAACAATTTTGGACATATCTTCAGGTGAGCGTTAAGGCCCATGGGCCTCTTGTTAATATCTACCTGGTGTAAAATTCTCGAACTATTTACAGTGTTGTTAATATCTGAAAGTTCATCTCTCTTTTTTCTAACATGCCGATATAATCTACGACAACTACGATCACTCAAAATTTTTGGTCTCCCACTTCGATGGCAATTTTCTACATCCTCGGTTGTTTCAAACTTTTTCAAAATTCTTCTGTGGATCGATGTATCCCCAATAATCTGGCTATTTCAGAATTTTTATATCCTTTAGCATATAAATCTAGCAAAACTTTCTTTTTGTCCGGTGTCAGTTCAATGGCACTTCAAGCAATCGTCTGTTACTTCCGTGTCCAATGTAAACACATAATGACGTCACGAAATTCCGGTGTCAATTAAAAATATACCCCCTTTAATTTATTCTTGCCAAATTTCGTGTTGACAGTCGAGTTATTTCTGTCCAAACATTGCAAATGAAATTAACCAAAATACTTCTGTGAAAAATCGGCCATATTTTTTGCAATACTTTTTTCACATGACTGTAGATATTTCTGATTAATTATTGCAGGATTCCAAACTTGAGGAATTTTGTAAAGTTTTTGTAGTTAAGTTTTTTGCAAGTTTTTGGACATTTCCTTAGGTGAGTTTTAAGGCCCATGGGCCTCTTGTTTAATAAAAGTTACCAGATGACACTATCATATTCTAGATGAGGCCTAACTAATAATTTATATAACTGGAGAAACATATCTTTGTCCATAAAGATGAATGACCTTTTAATTACTCCCAGTATTCTATTTGCCTTTGTTACACAGTTCAATATGTGTTTGCTGAACTTGAGACTGTTATCAAACGTTACTCCGAGATTATTTTCTTCCAGTACCTGCGAAAAATTATAAATAAAAACTGCAAAGAAAAAAAATGTCATTTACCCAAATTGTGATGAAAAAGCAATAGCAGTTGTGAGCATATAACATTTTTTTTTCATATCTTAACAAACAAGCATTAAATAAAATATTGAGATTAGTTAGAAGTTTGCTCTGGCTTGGTTATGGACTGGTACTTCAATTCTGCATTTGAAGGCTATCTTGCTATACAGTGGTCTGTAGTGTACACATGTTAAATGAACTACCTGCATACAGATGAATCAAGACATAAAATATGTAAACTTCCACTGCTGAGCTGGTTACATCTGACTGAAATCACTGAACCAAAGTTTTTCAAAACAACAAGAAGTACTTATAAAAGTACACACAGAGAGAAAAATAAAAAACAAAACAAAACAGATGAATACATATTTTTTTTGAAAGACAATATAGGAAGTAAATGAAAACATGTTTGAGTTACTGGATAAAAGGTTAATAGTGAAGATTATTAAAAGATAATAAAAATAATTGTATTAAATTTAAGAGTATATTAATTTCAAATGTGCTAATTTTAAATTGTTACTGTATATAATACTTTATTTTCTATACATCATAGATGTAACTTACATCAGTACACCTGTATGAAACAAGATAAAAATGGAAAGTTTGTTAATTTTTGTATTAAACTCTCTCTAAAGCCAACATGAATTGATATTGAACATAATTAATTTATATACACATATCTCCATTATTTTGAAAATACTCATTAAGATCAGTCTCATTCTAGCCAGTTTATTTCGTATAATTTATGGACTATGTCCACCGTAACCTCCATTGTTACCGTAATAAATTCAGAATTACCACCCATGATACCTACGATAACTCTTTTACAAGTCAAAGTGAAATGGGTCAAATAGTTTTCTCAGGAAAGTTTGATAGCTGTCAAGAGTTTTCAAAGTTAAGCGTTTGACAACCTGAGGAATGAGGCATCCCCCCGGAAAAATTGAAAAAAGGTGTAAAATTCACCTGCAATTTGAGACATCAACAACAGCAGCGGAACCTACAAAACATGCAACAAGGAACCAAAATATTACCAGATCGTTATATAATACCAGATCTACGAGTTTAGTATTGGCCACTATATAATACCAGATCTACGAGCTTAGTATTGGCCACTGAAAATGTCACCAAACTTATAAACAGCGACAATTAAAACATTTTAAATGTCACTGTTATAACTTAAAATGTAAGATCTATATTGTCAGATTTTATTTTCTGGGTAGTTTGATTATGCATGTGAATTGTGAAAAATTAGCATGTGAGCGTGATTTACATGCGTGTGACACATGTGAATGCATGCGACTTGACAGGTATGAAGTTTATAACCAAGATGCATTCAGAATGTGAATATCACATCCATTTTGCTTTTCGTTTTTTTTTTGGATTTAAAGTTTTTAAAGTTTATAGTTTAGAAACAATGTACAGATTTTGATAAAGTTTTGATTTTGGGGATGACGGCAACCATTAAGTGAAACAACTTACCACAAATTTTCATAAATTATTGCCCTTTACTGCTTTACCAGGTACTTCGCTCTGTAACACTCCCCTTCTTTATACTTCTTTGTCAATTTCTTTTCTCCGAGAACACACAGTTGATAAATTAATGATACTGGTAAAGAGGTCTGTCGACTATCAGTGTGTAGAACGGCATTTTGATAATGGAGCAGAAGTGATTCTATTTTGGAGCAATTTTTGCGATAACCAATCAAAATTGGTCTTTTGGAAATTGAATTATCAATTTGTCCAATCATATTGTAAATTTGCGAACTGCCTCATTGCTGAGGCATATCATGTGGCAGTTTTCATCTGCAATGTCGGCTGCAGCAGCAGCAACATGTGTAGCCCTTGGCAATGCTTCTAAATGTATACTGCGGTTTGGAATCGGTTGAGAAGCACATAATAATAATGTTTTAGAAGTAACAATTGATTTTTATGGAAAAACTTTCTTTTTTTATTTTATTTATGAAAACAGACTGTTCTGGTAAAAAATCAGCTTGCTATTGTTAGAGGTGATCTTCCATTTATTTTCATGAAAATGTTTGAAATATGCACATTAATGCTTAAAGCTGCATTATGTTTTCCTTGGAAAAATTAAAACGGTACTGATTCACTTTATATGTTTTCTAATGAACATTGTTACATTTGGTTACACAATAAAGTAACAGTAATTTCCCAGCGAGATGTAGACCTGTGAGATCTAATTATAGAACATGGTAACATCATATAAAGCCAGGGCATGTAAAAACAACTTTCAAAATGGTGAAATATAATAAATTAAATACAGAATTTCATTAAATTTTTTATTTATGACTTTGTAAGAGATAAATAACATCAGTGCAAATACATCTGGATATTAATGATGGACAATAGTAATGCAATTATGTAGGGTTTACCCCTAGATTCATTTAAGTTTCTGTACATCAGTGTACATGCTTCAAGCTAATAACAATCACCGTCTAACGTGTCCCACACGTTAGGGGATTTCCATTTATTTACAGCTAATAGGAATAAAATTTTAGAAAATAGTTGTGATTAGAAGTTATTTATTTAAAATATATATATATATATATATATATATATATATATATATATATATATATATATATATATATATATATATATATACTAGTATATATATATATTGTTTTTAGAAAATCAAAGTATTCCGAAAATTGAAAAACTTAATACAGCTTTAACCAATACGCACCTGCAATCATTACCACTTTTTTCGACACAAAATAAATCTGTATGGTCGGCCCATGGTAAAAATAAAATGGAAACACAGTTTCAGACAAAATTCAATTATTATTGCATTATGCACACTAGATGTATGCAGGCATGATGGCTGAACTGTTCAGGTAAATGGCTGAACTGATCAGCAAGATGGCTAGACTGCTAAGCACAAGTTCAGGCGAAAATCAGCAGCACTCCGATATAGTTCAGCAACACCTACATGCATATTGTGTTAAGCAACAGTTCAGGCATAAATTTTTATCAGTAATAATTCATTAATGATTCAGAAATAGTTCAGCAAAGTTCAGAAACTGCTCAGCAAATAATGTTTATGAGCGAATCTTAACATATTTTTGTTGTAAATACTTTGTTTGTGTTGTTATGGTAACAGGTATGTAGATTTTTACATACCTTATAGTAAAGTATACTATATATATAGAGGGGCTAGGAATTTACAATTTTTACTTCAAATGCCTGAAATTTTGCATTGAAAATATGGTACATGACATTGTACTGTTTTTGTAAAATTGATTAAATTCATCTGCCAAATAAAGGGTTAAAGATCAACCAGCTATTAATAATAATATTATACATTTTTATTGTCCATTTAGGTAGACATATTGGTGGTCTTAGGATTTTGGATATGAAGAATTTGCCATATGTGGGTATTTCTGCCTTCTTTGGGACTTGGTATGTAATTTATTCAAAACAGTTTATGCTTATTCAATATATCTAGGGCTGAGCTGCAGAAATACTACTAGAACTGTCCAAATGGGACTGTGATTTCAAAAGCAAATTATCATCTTTCTTAAAAGCAATCTAATTGAGATGAAATTATAAAAATTAAGAAAAAACAATGTAATGCATTTAAAGAATATTATAATATTTTATTATAGATGTTTTTAATACCATTTAAATATAGCAGTATCAAGAAATGCATCAAAATTGTTGACAGATTAAACAAAAAGCCCAAGGACCTTAGTGTTCACCTGAGGATATGACCAAAATTGTTTGCAAATGACAAAGACAATATAAGTTATTATGGAAATTATCCAAGTCACAGTTAATTTATAAATAGCTAAACTGCAAATAGAACTAAAGTACAATGGATAATTTCCAGATGATATATAATACTATTGTAGTTATGACATTGACCTTTATAACCATACCTAAAAACACATATCAAAATTATTGTAATATTGATAACTACAATGTTCCAATATACATGCCTATACAAAAACTTTATAGTTTTCAAGATAATTAACAATTTTAGTCTTTTTTATGCAGCTATGACATAGACCTCCAGGATGTATGACCTTATATCATATATCAGAATGATATACATACAATATTCTTAAGTCTCAATACATCAAAAAGTAATGGCTGCGTTGCAATTTTCAAAAAAAAGAAAAATGTTTAAATAGTTTCAAAAAAACAAATGTAAAAAGACTATGCCAAGACCTTAGCCATTGATCTTGGTCATTGAAGTCTTATTGAAATCTGTTAGTAGTTTGAGCAGAAATCATTTATCAATGCATATTACTTTCATGACTGCTGTTATTGTTAACATTCATAGCAATTCATATTTACATTATTTTTATCTTAAAGTAAGGTACACATGTATATACACTTTAAACATTTATGTAAAAACTATTGGAAAAGTTGCAAACTCAATACTTAATCAGAAATATCTAGCTCAATTATAAGTAGCCAATATGCACACAGTAACTATAGAACAATGAATAATTTCCAATTCATTAACCATTTCAGTATACCTTTGCAGCTATGACCTTGACCTTTGAACTTTTGACCTTGAACCATCATCATATCAATACCTACAGTATTCTAATATACATAAAGTTTATAGTTTTCAATATAATTAAGGATTTCAAATTTCTTATGTTGCTATGACCTTGTCCTTTAAACATATGACCTAGAATCATATCAAAATGATCGCCATATCAAGTCCTTAGGGCTGGCTATCGCTGGTGAAATTCAATATTGATTATCGTTCTTTTTATACCGATAACTATCGATACATATCGAAATATAATTTTTAGTGACAAAAATCTTGATACATCGTATCTAACTCCGTAAAGTGATGTCCCCGTGAAGCAGACTGAGCATCATATTTCCAATTTACCTTTGTAATTAGCCGTTTCGGAATATCCTAGAAATTATTGTTTAAAGCAGAGTGGCAACTCTGGTTTGTGTAAAATACACTAATTTAGCTGCAAATTTTAAAATCACACAGTACACCTGTTTCTTGACTGGGATGTTAAACCCCACTAAATTAAAAACTAACACACCCACCTGTATTCTAATGTAATTTCTTCCTCATATAAGGACTTTGAGTGTGAATGGATTAAACATTCAATATTTGCACAAAAGCAAGCTCAAGTATCGAAAGGATTTCGCATCATTTAAGATCTTATTGTAATAAGGTGCGCTCAAGTATAGGTAGGATTTCGCATCACAGAGGTGCCCAAGAATTGATGACGTACTTACCTTGTATGTTACTGTTTTATGACAAGTAGCTAATGACAAGTGGAGCTCATTTGAATAAATATAAATAAAAACAAGTTAGGCATTGTTTTAAATAATCGATCTTTTATTGTTTTTCTGAAGTTTTGGATTTTCTAGTAACTTATCAATATTTGAAAAATCATAATCGATTATTGTCAGGAGTAGCTCATCGATTGGTATATCAGCATACCGATATATCGTGCCATCCCTACAAGATCCACAATATTCTAATATAAAATTATATATATAATAAATTATAAGTTAATAGTTTTCAAGATTATGAGCAATTTAACCATTCTTATGTAGCTATGACCTTGTCTTTTGAACATGTGACCTTAAATCTTGTATTAAAAAGGATCATCATATCAATACCAACAATATTCTTATAAACATGCCTATACAAAAAGTTCATAGTTTTCAATGACCTTGAAACATATATCAAAATAATCAGTATGATAAAACCTACAATACTAATATACATGGCTATACAAATGTTAATAGTTTTCAAAATAAATAATAATTTAAGACTTCTAATGCAGCTATGACCGTGACCTTTGAATGTATGACTTTGTGTCATATTCTAAAATGATCATCATATCAATACCTACAATATTATAATATAGATGTTTATACAGAAAGTTTACACTTTTCAAGATAATTTACATTTGTTTTTTGTTTTTTTGCTTTGGTTTTTTTTTTTTTTTTTTTTTTTTTTTTTTTTTTTTTTTTTTGCAGCTGTGACCTTTAACTTTTCAGCTTGAATTCTATATCAAAATGATCATCATATGAATAGAAGAGATATCAAAAAATTTTGTAGCATGCCACATACCGTTGACGTATGCATTTTGTCGTAATTAATTGACACCAAACTAAATGCCATCTTAGCTGGAGTATAAAATGCAGAGCTTTTTAAAATCCTTACGGCGATTTAATATGGGAAAACACACAAACACTCATTCTGGAAATACATTGCTGAAAAATCATGCGGGTTAAGAAAATAGAATTGAGCATGACCGACTTTCCCATTTTCGCTGGCCAGGTAATATCGTCTGCTAGCTTGACAGCAAAAGGAATACATACTGTAGACCTAACAGCAGCGATCTTACCTACAGCTGAATGAACTGTTCCAGAATTTTCTACCCCAACCTGCATGATTATTACAGCGATGTATTTCCAGAATGAGTGTTTGTGTTTTTTCCCATATTTAATCCCCATTAGGGTTTTAAAAAGCTCTGCATTTTATATTCCAGCTAAGATGGCATTTAGTTTGGTGTCAGTTAATTACGACAAAATGCATATGTCATAACAATATGTGGCATGCTACAAAATATTTTGATACCTCTTCTAAAACCTTGAAAAACTAGTGCTACAGCAGACGTGAATCAGACAGTAAGGTATATCTCTTGTACATTCATAGAAGATTTGTAATTTTTTTCACTATTTTCCTCTTTATGGGGCCCTTAGGTGAGCTAAAAAGTGCATAAGTAATGTAAAAGTTTTAAGAAAAGGCTAGAAATCCAGATTGCAGGAGTGAAAATTATAAAAACAGGTTTAAAATGTCATTTATTGTTTTTTTTTCATAAATCTTTTTTGTTGTTACCAGAGCTTGCTCTTTTTTAGGCAGTAACTTTGAGAGACATATTTACATGTAACAGCAATCATTATAAATGCAAATGACAAAATTCCTCTCTACAGTTGTCACTGTAGAAAAGATCAAGAGATGCACAAACTGACACTTTACTAGTTAGCCATACATGCTATTCTATGCTATGTTGATGGTATTTAACAACCTGGCAAAGATAAGTTTAATGTATCAAGGTAATCAGATTGGAAATAGCAAAGGAAACTGAAGTTTCAAAAAAAAAAAAAAATCACAGACTACAACTGTTGAAAAAACTAAATAAGTGACAGAGGAACTAACACTTCTGCGGTAAGGTACTGTGATTTTCAAGCTGGCACCATGAGACCAACACCAACTCAATACAGCCTTGATAATTCAGAGGCAGAGCATCTTCCTCCAAAGCAGGGTGGGAAATTGGGGTGTAGGTTGGAATGTTGGTTCAATCTCTGGCCAGGTCAACTGTAAGACTTAAATTTAAGGAGAGAGTACTGACTGTTAACACAAAGTTATAGCCAGCTGAGCTTATGGCATGGTTTTGTGTGCGTCTGTGCGTGTGTCCGTGCGTAAACTTTTATCTTCTCCTCTGAAACCACTGGGCCAATTGGGACCAAATTCAGTGTGAAAGGTCCTGAGGTTGGGTAGACTAAAGTTTGTACCAGGCGACCCTGCCCGACATCCAAGATGGCAGCTGTTACTATAAATAGCAAAAACACACAAATAGCTATTTTTTAGTCATTTTTTAACCGTTTTTGTTCAAATTTGAAATGAAGAGAGAAGATAGCGGGGCATTCAACATATATAAATTTTTCGTTCACCTGATTTTTACAAATTATGCAAATGAGTTGTAATATTTAATCAATTCTTTGAAAATCTTCTCCCCTGAAACCACTGGGCCGACTGGAATTTGGTGTGGAAGGTTGTTAGATGGGGTAGACTAAACCCTGCCTGACATCCAAGATGGCCGTTGTTACCATAAATAGAAAATACAGGAAAATGGCCATTGTGGATCCATTTTTCCACCGATTTAGCTCAAATTCTAAATGTAGAAAGTATATTGTGGGGGATTCAACATATGTAATGGGTTTTCCGAGTCTTTTTTTGTTGACCAAATTTTCACTAATTATGCAAATTAGGTGCAATATTTTGTGAAATGAAGTAAAAATCTTCTTCTCTAAAACCACTGGACCAATTGGAACGAAATTTTGTGTGGAAGGTCCCTACGTCAGCCTGACTAAAGTTTGTACCAGGCAACCCCGCCTGACATTCAAGATGGTCGCCGTAACTAAAAATAGAAAAAAAAAACAAAAATGGCCATTGTGGATCCTTTTTTCCACCGATTGAGCTCAAATTTTAAATATAGAAAGTATACTGTGTTGGATTTAAAATATATAACAGGTTTTTTCTGAGAAAATTTTTATTGACCCAATTTTCAAGAAATATGCAAATTAAGTGTAATATTTAGTAAAAATCTTCTCCTCTAAAGCCACTGGGTGAATTGGAACCAAATTTCGTGTGGAAGGTTCCTACATCAGCCTGAAAAAAGTTTGTACCAGTCCAAGATGCCCGTTGTTACTAGATATTAAAAAAAAGAAAATTTTTTTAAAAATAGCCATTGTTGATCCATTTTCAGGGTTCGAATTTCAGCTCCCATACTCACAAAATGCGAGTGAAGTTTTGAAATTGCGAGTTATATTTTCTCAAACTCGCAAAATTTTGCGAGTCGTTTTCGGCAGCCATGTTTAACTTGTAAAACGAAAGTAAGAACAACCTGTTGTGCACGCATCGACATGTACTCATATATTTTGACAGTGTTTTCTGGTTGTCTGCAACTGAATTTTAACGCAATGGACAAGTATTTGAAGTGGCCCCCCACTAAAGATCAGGAAGAACATTCTGCATCGTGTAGTAAAATGGCAAAGACATCTTTCGATAATAGAGATAATTAAAAAAAAAGTCAGTTTACACCGCGGCAGAAAAAAACGTAAAAAAATGGATGAAAGATTTAAATATTGATCTGGACTTGAAAACCGGCGAAAACAGAATGGTCAATGAAATAATTTGCAAGACCTGCAAAAATTATGTACCATCGTCAATGTCATCTACTGTGAGTTAATAAAATATTAATTATTGTGTTTAAAATTACGATTTTTCCTGTATCACGCCATGTCTAGTTATGCGAAGTGTATTGACTTGTCAGTATTGTGAAAAAAAACTGCTGACTGTTAAATAAAAAAAATTAATAGTTACATTTTTTTTTCATCCAATTAACTTAATTTTATTAACGTTCTTTTACATCTCGATGTAAATTATACTCAAAAATAAATAAATAAATAAATGAATAAAATTTTTTAAAAAATTGCGAGTTGAATTTTCATTTTGCGTTAGTTCACAAGAAAGTCACTTGCAAAAATTTGCAAGTGGAAAAAAATCTGAAATTTTAACCCTGATTTTAAGCTAAACTGGCTAAACCCAGCTGAGTTTGTGGCATGGCGAAAATTTGTCAGTCAACTTGCTGCTTGGTCTTGGTTTTCTCCGATACTCCAGTGTCCTCCACCATTTCCAATACTGACAGTCTCCATATAAGTGAAATATTCTTGAGTTGAACATTAAACAGCATTACAAACAAAAACAAACAATGTCTTACATATGCAGCCAGTTGAGCATCACAGGCCCTATTGGGCCTCTTGTTACAAATAAGGATGCATTCTGGTTTATGGTATCATATTCAGATCTACTGCAATGTTCACTGATTTTTCAAATAAATCCTGAATGGCCTTAGCATGATGTTTGTCTTAATTTGCTTGTTGCTCCTTCAGTCTGTTATTTCTGAAAAGAAAAAATAACTTTTTAAATAATAACAATTTTTTTTTTAAAAAAAGTTTTAAAAAATGAACCATACTTACCATTCCTGAGAATATATTGAAATACACATTTACTTGAAAAAGTATTTCAAGACCTTTGAGTATAACTCGATGAAGCAAAAACAAATTTAAAATATTGAAATACACATTTACTTGAAAATGCTGCTGTGATACCTGTAATCCATATTACATGGGAAGCATGCACACTGGTGGTCTGTTAGGTCATCAATGAGAACTTAGTAAACAAAACCCTCCTTGTATAACATTAACACCATTAAAATGCCTTTTGTGAATCAGGGGCCTCGGTGGCTGAGTGGTCTAAAGCACGCGCTTATGGATCACAGCGCCTCTCACCGCCTGGGTTCGAATCCCACTCCGGACAGATCCTAGTGTGAGGAAGTTTGTCAGTTTGCTTGCAGAAGGTCGATGGTTTTCTCTGGGCACTCTGGTTTGCTCCACTTTCCCAGAACTAACCACCTTGAGATAAGTGAAAGAATCTTGACTGGGGCGTAAAACTCCATTACTCCACTCCGCTCCACTCCTTTTGTGAATCAAAGAACACCAAGCCCCATGTTGTTTATCACACTGCCAGTTAAAGGCATGACAGGAGTAGGCGTGGCATAGTAGATATCTCCCCAAACAGCTTGTAGGAATCTTTAGTCAAAGGCATGTTAGGACCGATGCCTATAAGCGTTTAGCATATACCCTACATGTGGAATGTAATAGGGGATTTCATAATTATGTGTTTGCCATCTATCTGTTCATCTGTCTTTAAGTCTGTCTGTTAGTCTTCATCTGTGCATCCATAAAATTTAATCTTCACCTTTGAAACTAATGGGCAGTTTCAAATGAAAAAAGGTGTAGAATTCATTGGTTATTATAGATTAAAGATTTTATTTGACATGTCCATCTGGATTTCAAGATGGCTGCTGTTATTATAAGTAGCGAAAACCTATAAATGGCCATAACAGGTTAATTTATGTACTAATTTTGTTGGAATTTGAAGAAAAACCCAAAAACAAAATTAAAGGTGTACCAGATGAGTGGTGCAGACCCTATTTGGTCTCTCTTTTTCAGATTATTTTGATGCAACCGTTGGGTTAAAAGAAGGTTTTAAGCCTGTTGTTCCTTTTTCATATATAGTAATGAGCTGTATGATTTGGTATGCCAAAGCAACAACAGAAATTTTCAGCTTTTCCCATATATTACAAAAGTTTTTATGTTACTATTTGCTGATGACTTTGTTATGGTCTCGGATACTGTATTTGGCCTACAAAAGCAATTACATGGATTAAGAAACTATTGTCAGGAATATTTTTAAACACACAAACCTTAACAAAACCAAAATTGCTGTTTTTTGTAAAGGTGGTATATTATCTAAATGTGAAGAAATGGTTATATAATGGTGTAGAAATACAAATAATGAATTTTAATTGTTACACATACCTTGTATAAATTTTACAAAACAGTTTTATGTTGCAAATGTTAAAACTATTAGTATAAAAAGAAAATAGACTGGAAATAAGTATGTCAAAAACAGTAAGTAATTTAAATAAACTGTCTTAAGTGATATTGTATGGTTTTAAAGATATGGGGCTATCAAATGTGTGATATGTTAGAAAGAGTTTAGACTTTTTAATTTACAATATTACAAAATTAATTTCTCCTGACATAATCTTAAAATATACAGTATATACCTTCAAGACAAATCACATCATTATTTTAGTAGGTATTAATGGGTAGCTTTCTCTTGAATATTAATATATTAAATGTATAGCTAACTCATTTCAGTTTGTTTGGAAGGTGCATTTCTGAAAGCTCTGATGAGCTATTGCGATCTATCTCCGTCCATCGTCCATTGTGTGTCGTGTATAAACTTTACATTTTAATTTTCTCCTTCAAAACTACTGGGCCAAATTAGATTATATTTGCCAGTAATGATGCTTAGGTGAAGGCCTTTTAGATTTGCCCAAATAAAGGGGTTATATCCCCTTGGGGGTCCCAGAAAGGGGAAAATAGTGAAAATCTTTAAAAATCTTCTCTTCTATACGTACAAGAGATAAAGCTTATATATTTCATGCTTAATGTCATTCGAAGACCTAGTTTAAAATCTGCACATATCATAGCTGTAGGGCTCAAAATGGGAAAATGGCAGGGTACTTCAGAGGAAAATTGCTAAAAATTATATATTTGTCTCAATATCTCGAAAACTGTTAACTTTTTGTACAGGCATGTATCTAAGAATATTGTAGGTATTGATATGACAATCATTTTGATATATGGTTCAAGGTCATAGGTTCAAAGATCAAGGTCTTAGATGCATAAGATAACTTATATTGTTTATTATCTTGAAAACTATTAACTTTTTGTATAGGTATGTATATTAGTATATTTTAGGTATTGATACGACAGTCACTTTAATTTATGTGTCAAGGTCATGGGTTCGAAGTGCAAGGACATAGCTGCATAAGTATACTGAAATTGTTTATAATCTGGAAATTATTTATTGTACTAAAGTTACTTCATGCATATTAAGTACTTGTAAATGATATTTGAAATTTGACTTAATATTTCTTATTAAGTAGTGTGGCAGTTCTTAAATCTGGTAAACTTGGAAAGTTTCTGTACCTAATATATTGCACATTGCGAACAATTTTGGACATATCAGGTGAGGGTTAAGGCCCATGAGTCTCTTGTTTGACAGGCCCACCATAGCCAATATTGAGCATTATTTACCTGTTTGGTCTTTTAATTTCCCAATTTCACTGGCAGGGGATATGTATTGCTTGCAATACTAACTGTAAACTTGTTTTCAAGAAAATTTACAAATTTATTATCCTTATGCAACTTTGGCCTTGACCTTTGAGCCCATGACCTTGAAATGATAAGTAAAGAGTTTCTAAGATTTATTGACATAAATACTATTCTTAGCCATTTCCCCACTAAGTTTCTACATTTAAGCCAAATGGCTACCATTTGTGCAAATCTGAAACTAGATGACCTAAGAATATTATTCATGAATTACTATCTTTATGCATTCAAAGAAGAAGATTTTTTTAAAAATACTATTTCCCCCTTTTTATGGGCCCTTAGGGGTCATAACTCCTTCATTTGTGCAAATCTGAAAAGCCTTCACCTAGGCATGATGGTAACCAAGTTTCATTAAAGTTGCCCCAGTGGTTTTGGAGGAGAAGATTAAATGTTAAAAGTTTTCACATGACAGACAATGCAAGAAAAATGACAGACAAAGAACAGCAATGGACGCAATAGCTTTATCTGAGGTTTAACCTTAGAGAAGCTATAAATTATAGCAGTTTGAAATCCACTTTTTATTTTTTAAATCTTTTTTAGCTCACCTGAGCTAAAAGCTCAGATGAGCTATTGCTATCCATCTTCATCCGTTGTGTGTTGTCCGTCGTCCATTGTGCATAAACTTTTTACATTTTAATCCTCTCCTCCAAAACCACAGGGCCAAATTTAATGAAACTTTGGAACCATCATAACTGGGTGAAGCCCTTTCAGATTTGCACAAATGAAGGAGTTTTGTCCCCTTGGGGCCCCATAAGGGGGGAAATAGTGAAAAACTTTAAATATCTCTGAATCTACAAGAGATATACCTTAGTTATTTCATTTATAACATCCTTAGGTCATCTATTTTCAGACTTGCACAAATGGTAGCCATGGGCTCAAAATGTGGAAATTGTAGGGCACTGAGGGGGGAAATTGCTAAAATATATTAATTGGTCACTATATCTTAAAAATTATAAATTAACTTTTTGTATAGGCATGTATATTAAAATACTGTAGATATTGACAGGTCGATCATTTTGATATATGGATCAAGGTCATATGTTGAAAGGTCAAGGTCACAGCTGCAAAAGAAGACTTAAATTACTAATTATCTTGAAAACTATTAACTTTTTGTATAGGCATGTAATTTAGAATATTGTAGGTATTGAAATGATGATCATTTTGATATATGGTACAAGGTCATATGTTAAAGGTCAAGGTCACAGCTGCAAAAGAAGAATAAAATTGCTAATTATCATTTAAAACTATTAACTTTTTGTATAGGCATGTATATTAGAATATTGTAGGTATTGAGACAACGATAATTTTGATATATGGTTCAAAGTCATATGTTCAAAGGTCAAGGTCATATCAACATAGAAATACTAAAATTATTAATTATTTTGAAAGCTAATAATTTCATACATAGGCATGTATATTGGAATATTGTAGTATTGACATAGTGATCATTTTGATATATAGATCAAGGTCATATGTTGAAAGGTCAAGGTCACAGCTGCAAAAGAAGACATAAATTACTAATTATCTTGAACACGATTAACTTTTTGTATAGGCATGTATATTAGAATATTGTTGGTATTGACATGATGATCATTTTGAAAAATGGATCAAGGTCATATGTTCAAAGGTCAAGGTCACAGCTGCTAAAGAAGAATTAAATTGCTAATTATCTTGAAAACTATTAACGTTTTGTATAGGCATGTATATTAGAATATAGTAGGTATTGACATGACGATCATTTCGATATATGGTTCAAAGTCATATGTTCAAAGGTCAAGGTCATAGCTGCAAAAGAAGACATAAATTACTAATTATCTTGAAAACTATTAACATTTTGTATAGGCAAGTATATTAGAATATTGTAGGTTTTGACATGATGATCATTTTGAAAAATGGATCAAGGTCATATGTTGAAAGGTCAAGGTCACAGCTGTAGAAGAAGAATTAAATTGCTAATTATCTTGAAAACTATTAACGTTTTGTATAGGCATGTATATTAGAATATAGTAGGTATTGACATGACGATCATTTCGATATATGGTTCAAAGTCATATGTTCAAAGGTCAAGGTCACAGCTGCAGAAGAAGACATAAATTACTAATTATCTTGAAAACTATTAACTTTTTGTATAGGCATGTATATTAGAATATTGTAGGTATTGCGACAATGATCATTTTGATATATGGTACAAGGTCATATGTTGAAAGGTCAAGGTCACAGCTGCAAAAGAGGACTTAAATTACTAATTATCTTGAAAACTATTAACTTTTTGTATATGCATGTATGCATATATGGTTCGAGGTCATATAATATTATGTTTAAAGGTCAAGGACATAGCTGCATAAGTATACTGAAATTGATTAATGATTTGGAAATTATTCATTGCATTACAGTTACTTCATGCATATTATATAAGCTTCTTATAAATAAAATGTGATTGGATATATTTCACATTAAGTTTTGTGGGAGTTCTTAACTTGAGAAAACTTTTAAAGTTTCTGTACTTAATATATTGTCTATTGCACTTGCAAACAATATTGGACATATATTCAGGTGAGCTTTAAGGCCCATGGGCCTCTTGTTTATAAACCTCACTAAGTTAAATGAACAATTTTGAGAGTAACCTATGTGCATTGTCACAAAAGTATTAGTATCTAACATAATGAACACTTGTTACAGTGATAATGTAGTAATATATGCAATGACGAATGGAGAAAAAAGTAATGACTCAGACATGCACCTGTTAATGGTGGATTGATTGCATCATTTGGGGTGAAGTAGATTTTGACTTTAAATTTAGAATTTTCCTGTAACACTCTTATTTGTTTTAGCTCAGCCAAGCTGAATTGTCAAATATTTTAAAATAAAAACTATTAACTTTTTGGATTGGCATGTAAATTAAATATTGATGAGATGATTATTTTTACATAGGAAAGCCGAAGACTTTTCTAGTTATGTCGTTGTCATTGTTAACATGCCGTATCTATGTAAACAAATGTCAGTTTTCTTGAGCACAACTGTATACTTGCATTCCAAAGAAGTAGACCCTGTATAGCACAGCACAATCTGGGTGTTACAAATGCATTTCTGGTTTTATTAGCTCAACTGGCCAGCTGAGCTTATGGCATGGTAAAGCATGCGTGTGTGCATCTGTGCGTAAACCTTAATCTTCTCCTCAGAAACTACTGGACCTATTTGAACCAAATTTGGTGTGTAAGGTCCACAAGTTTGCACAAATCAACTTCCTGCGGCATTCAACATGGCCGCCATTACTATAAATAGCAAAAAGTGATAAATGGCTGATACACGTTATTTGTCAATCGATTTAGTTCTAATTTGGTATATAGAAAGTAGATGCATAGCCATTTAACATATTTAACAGGTTTTTCAGAAACAATTTTTATTGGGTTGCTTTTAGCAGAATATTCAAATAAGGTGCTATATTTAGCCAATTCTTTGAAAATCTTCTCTTCACAAACTACTGGACCCATTTGAACCTAATTTGGTGTGCAAGGTCCCTAGGTAATGCAAATTAAAGTTTGCACAAACTGTGGCATCCAAAATTGCTGCCGTTATTATAAATAGCAAAAAGTAATGAATTGCACACATTTATACACATTTATATATCATACAATTTGGTTCAAATTTGGTATATAGACAGTAGATGTATATCATTTTTTTCTGAAACATTTTAGCTCAAATGGCAATAGCTAGTGGCATGACTGTCTGAAATTCACATGCAAATAAAGTGCCAGTGAACGATACAGGCCCTTTTGGGCCTCTTGTTTAATTCAATTTCAAATCACACATTTTAGAGAAGAAAAGAAAGTAACATGGACAAAAATAAATAAATAAATAATAAATAAATAAAACCGCTTCCCCTACACGCACATAGTTGTGAAGGAATTCGCTTTTTTTTTCAGGTTGGAAATTTGCATATCAATTGTATTGAAAATATGTATGAATAGATATACGAACAACAATGATTTTGTAAATAAAAATATAAATTTATATAGTGAGTCTCTATGAAAACAAAAATTAAAAAACATTTATTAAAGAATAAAGAAGATAATTAATGAAATATAGAGGTTATAGTTCGTGTTGCAGAAATAGGTCACGGACTGTTTGGAAGATATTTTTACTTTCCGTATGCCGTAAATCTTCATTTTCGAGAAAACTTCTTCTTGTCTGTGTATGTTCTTCTAATTTTGGAAGACGGTAATAAGTTGAATTAACTGTTTATGGTAACTTGACTTAACCGTGTATATAACCTGATAGCCATAACAGCAATACCGACATGTGTCGACTAGGACATTAAATCATTTTCTGGAACCCTTGATCAGAGGAATTCATCTTTTTTTTCACATCCAATGAAATTAATCATAATGATCATTATAATATAAGGTCAAAGGCTCAGAGGTCAGGGTCATAGCCACAGGAAATGGCTTAAATTGTTAATTATCTTGAAAACTATTAACTTTTTTGTATAGGCATGTATATTAGAATATTGAAGGTATTGATATAACAGCCATTTTGATATATGATTCAAGGTCATAACTGTATAAGAAGGCTTAAATTGTTAATCATCTTGAAAGTTATTACTTTTTTAATAGGCATGTGCATGAATATTGTAGGTATTGATATGATGATCAATTTGATATATGGTTCAAGGCCATAGCAACATAAGACTGCTTAAATTGTTAATTATCTTTAAAACTATTTACTTTTTGTATAGGCATATATATATTAGAATATTGTAGGTATTGATATAACAGCCATTTTGATATTTGATTCAAGGTCATAGGTCAAGGTCATAACTGTATAAGAAGGCTTAAATTGTTAATTATCTTGAAAGTTATTACTTTTTTTAATAGGAATGTGCATGAATATTGTAGGTATTGATATGATGATCATTTTGAAATATGGTTCAAGGCGATTGGTCAAGGCCAAAGGTCAAGGTCCTCTCATGTACTCTCTTATTTTTAATCTTATCAGAGGTGTCTTTAGCATCAATCAGTTGTCAGAAACTACAAAAGTCATTTTCCCGTTTTGTTGTAATGGTCATTATTGATTGAATGTTGCTAAAGATGCCAGTTTGGAATCTGCATCAAGCAAGATTCATCCTAACATATTTCATTTAAATTGCCAACATATTTCATTTAATTGCCAAATTGGTTTCAGAATGTAGTGGAGTAATGATGTTTTATGAACCAGTCAAGACTCTTTCACATATCCTGGTAGTCAGTTCTTAGATGGAGGAGGAAACCAAAGTGCCACCAGAAAACCACTGACATTTGCCAGGCAAACTGACAAACTTTCTCACACCAGGATCTGCCCAAGCAGCATTTGAATCTAGGCACTGTGACCTTTAAGATTACCCTTAAGACCACTTGGTCACCATGACCCCAGTGGTTCCAGAGGATGAGAGAAGAAAAATAGAGTATTTTTTGAAAAGATGATATAAGTAATTAAAAGCATTGTCTTTTCATGTCATTGACACCATGACATTTAAGTGACAGAGTCTTTATAGGAATGTAAAGCACCATTCCTCCACTCCACTCTTCTCGACTAAATATTGATATCAACCTGGTTACCAGGCTTTCATGACTACTTTCCTACATTCAGCAGCAGTCTGTGCTTTGATTATATATTGTTCAAGGTCATGGATTCAAAGGCCAAGGTCATAGCTCCAAAAAAATACTATATTGTTTATTATCTTAAAATTTTGCTTTGGTCTGTATATTAGAATATTGTAGATACATGTATTGACATTATGATCATTTTTAGCAATGGTTCAAGATAATTGGTTCAAAGGTCGAATTTAATTGCTACAAAAAATACAGAAATGGTACAGTGTTGAAAACCTTTTAACTTTTTTTTGGCATGTATGTTAGAATATTGTAGGTATTTATATGTTGATCATTTTGATAGTTTGTTCAAGATCATTGGTTAAAAAATTTAAGGTTGCAAAAATACTGAAATGGTAATTTGCTTAAACAAGAGGCCCATGGACCTTAATGCTCACATAATATGCCTGAAATTTTTTACAATGTACAATTATAGACTGTAACTGTAATCACAGAAACTTTCCAAGTTTTTGCTAGTCTGGAACTGCCAAAATACTTAATAAGAAATGTTTAGTCACAGTTCATTTATAAATAGCAAATGCATGTAATAACTAAAGTGCAATGGATAATTTCTAGATAATTAACTTTTTCAGTATACTTATGCAGCTATGATCATTTTCCTTTGAATGTATGACCTTGAACCATATAAAAATGATCATTGTATCAATATCTACAATGTTCTAATATACATTCCTATACAAAAAGTTAATAGTTTATAAGACAATTAATAGTTTTAGTCTTCTTGTGCAGCTATGACCTTGACTTTACATATGACCTTGAACCATATATCAAAATGATTGTTATATCAATTCCTACAATATTCTCATATTCATGTGTCACTTAAGTTTTCAAGAAAATAGCCCAAAACTGCACAAATTACAAACTAGGAAATGACTGATCCTTATAGACTTAATTTTCCAAAATGAACAAACTATAGGCATAAGACATTGGAGAAGCCAAATGCCACATCAGATTTTTAGCTCACCTGACCAAAAATCAAGTGAGCTTATGGCATGGCCCAGCATTTGTATGTACATGTGTGTGTGTGTGTGTGTGTGTGTGTGTGTGTGTGTGTGTGTGTGTGTTTGTCATTTACACCTATTTTCAACTTCTTCGACGAAACCACTGTACAGATTTTAAGTGATACTTGGCCAGAAGCATGTTTGGGCTGGTGCAATTCAGATATGTTCATGGCATTGCCTTGGCTATGAAAATTAGGTCAAGGTGATCTAAATTTTTTAAAATTTTTAAATTATCTTAAAAATGCTATATTTTGATTATTTGTAAAGATAATGACATGGGGTCTTCAGTTTTGATGTCATCTTAAAATGTCCTTTAAAATGAGGTCAAGGTCTTGATGAGCTCAGATGAGCTTTTGCTATCCATCTTCGTCCGTCGTGCGTCCTTTGTCTTGCGCAAACTTTATACATTTTAATCTTCTCCTCCATAACCACTTAGCCAAATTTTATGAAACTTGGTAACCATTATGCCTGGGTGAAGATCTTTCAGATTTGCACAAATGAAGGAGTTATATCCCCTTGGGGCCCCAAAAGGGGGGAAATAGTGAAAAAAAATGAAAATCTTCTCTTCTGAATGTACAAGAGATATACCTTTGTTATTTGATTTATAACATTCATAAGTCATCTAGTTTCAAATTTGCAAAAATGGTAGCCATGGGGCTCAAAACAGGGAAATGGTAAGGCACTGAGTGGGGAAATTGCTAAAAATTATATATTTGTCACTATATCTTGTATAGGCATGTATATTAGAATATTGTAGGTATTAATATGACAATCATTTTGATATATGGTTTAATGCTGTATGTTGAAAGGTCAAGGTCACAGCTGCAAAAGAAGGCTTAAATTGCCAGTTTTCTTGAAAACTAAACTTTTTGTATAGGCATGTATATTAGAATATTATAGGTATTGACATGATGATCATTTTGATATATGGTTCAAGGTCATATGTTCAAAGGCCAAGGTCATATCAACATAGGAATTCTAAAATTGATTAATGATTTGGAAATTATTCTTTGCACTTCAATTACCTCATGCATATTATATAAGCTACTTATAAATGAAATGTGACTGGATTTTTTTTCTGATTAAGTTTTGTGGCAGTTCTTACTTTAGAAAACTTGTAAATTTTCTGTACTTAATATATTGTCTATTGCACTTTGCAAACAATTTTTGACATATCCTCAAGTGAGCATTAAGGCCCATGGGCCTCTTTTTTAATCTATGACATATTTTTACCAAATGAGCTGTTTTTTAAAGACATTTTATGCTTAGTATGTTTAAAATTGGTAAGCATTGTAAGATCTAATGATTTATTAGATTTTTAGCTCACCTGAGATGAGCTTTTGCAATTTTAACCCGTCTGTCATCTGTTGTGCATCATGCGTAAACTTTACATCTTAATCATCTCTGAAACTACTGGGCCAAATTTAATGAAACTTTGTGATTATCATGTCTGGGTTACAGCCTTTCATAATTGTGTATGGGGTTTGTTTATGTGAGCTTATGGCATAGCACAGTGTGTGTATGTGTGTGTGCGTGCATGCATGCATGCATACGTGTGCGTGGTTAACACACATTTTCGCCTTCTCCTCTTAAACCTATAGTTTGTTCATTTCGTGAAATTTGGTTGAAAAATGGGTTACACGTTTTTGAGTTTTTTAAAATTTCATAAAATGGCTTCAAATTGTTTTAACTTGACTATTTGAACAGATATTGACATTGGGTTTTCAGTTTTAACTTTTTCTTGAAACAGCCTTTAAAATGGGATCGAGGTCTAAGGTCAAGGTCATGACCTAGTTTGTAATTATGTAGTTTTAGGCTATTTTCTTCAAAATTTTTCAAGTTATTTAACATCACAATGTTGTTAAAATGTTCAGCATGACAAAATTAAAAAAAAAAAACAAAGTAACTATGTGATAATGCATGTAGGAGTTGTTGCCCCTGAAATGTTATTTTTTGCTTATAAAAACTGAAATTGTGCATTAGCTTGAAAACTAATAACATTTTGCATAGGTATGTATATGAGAATATTGTAGGTATTGATATGATGATCATTTTGATTTTTAGCTCAAGGTCATACGTTCAAAGGTCAAGGTCATAGATGCAAAAAAGAACATTTAAATTGTGAATTATCTTAGAAACTATTACTTTTTGTATAGGCATATATATTAGAATATTGTAGGTATTGACATGACAATCATTTTGATATATGGCCCAAGGTCATACATTCAAAGGTCAAGGTCAAAGGTTCATAAAAGAACTGAAATTGTTTATTATCTTGGAAACTTTTGACTTTTTGTATTGGCATGTATATCAGAATATTGTAGGAATTGATATGGCGATCATTCTGATATAAGATTCAAGATTGTACATTCAAAGGTCAAGGTCTTAAATGCATAAGAAGATTCAAATTGTTAATTATCTTGAAAACTATTAACTTTTTGTATAGGCATGTATATTAGAATATTGTATGTATTTTGCAAATGATTTTGGCTATATCTTCAGGTGAGCGTTAAGGCCCATGGGCCTCTTGTTTTAGGGTTATATATTGTGCTTATATATACAAAGTAAGTGTGAAAATTCTGTTTATTTCAGGGTTTTGTGTCGTAACTTCAGGAGTGAAGAATCTATTGCACAAGACAATGCTAAAACAGAAGCAATTATTAATGCTATAAAGGAGAAGGCACTAGAAGAAGAAGTTGCAAAAATTACAATGCAGAGTTTCAAACAAATATCAGTAGATAAAGAAAATTCTACAAATGAAAGTTGATAAATTGAGAGTTTTGCTCAGTATAGTGTCAGGACCTTACCTTTATATCTACAGAACTAATGATTAGCCATGAAGAACATCATTTTAAAAGTAAAAACATTATGGTATTCCCTAAAACAGATTTATTTATTACAACAATTTACTATTTATATTTCTTTAATATCATGCTACAAATGAAGCTTTCCTGATTCTGTATTGTGAGACATAGCTAGGTTAGTTTTTGAACACATTTTTTAAAAAATATGGTTCAGCATTTTCTGTTTGTATGTTCTGGGACAGTTGTTGTTGACACTGAAGATCTTAAATTGAATCTTAAATGGATTTTTCAAAAATTTATAATATTACAGCATTATGAGTGTAAGTTTGAATTTAAATCTGGCGTGATATCTTAGAAGCTTCTCTAGGTTTTAACCTGATGACTTGTTACACTCTTTTTAGCAACAGTTGTTTTGCACACATCAGTGATGTGCACCTTCTATTTTGTGACATTTGGTGATTTGTTTTGTAAAATTATTACATATAAAACTTTGTCATTTATTAAAGAAAAACATATGAATGATGCATAGTTTATTTGACGCAAAAGACCCGTGTGTTAAAATTTGATACTTGCATCAGGAATAAATGAGTGATAACAGTTAAAATTTTCAGAATTTTTCATTCTGATTTAAAGAAATTAAAGTATAGAAGTTAAGAAATTGTATTTTGTAACTGAAAAACATGTATTTAGCAACAATCAAGAACTTGATATTAAGTGTTGAGGAAAAAACAGGCAAGTTGTAAAAAATAATGTATATTGCAACCACTGATTATAAATTTACTGACTTTAAATTGGCTAAGTAATTTCTTGCCATTGAAACTTTTAATGTGCCAATTGTCATTTATTAAATTGAGGAATTGGTCTTTATTTACCATAAGCTTTACCTTTGTAACACCTTTGTTATATATTCTTTGAATATTCACATTCAGTAATTTGGAAGAATTAATTTACTGTAAAGAAATTAATGTAAGTAAGAAATTAATGTGAATATGTGAGGTCCCTTTGGCAGAAATCGATTTTTTACAAACTTAAAAAAATTTCAAAAAATAACATTAAAAACCCTCTCAGTATTTTAAGACATTATCAACAGCGATATCCATGCATATATCACTGGTAAAGTAAAATTTTAAATAAAATACAAGTAAAAATTACCTTTTGTGTTGTTTATTTCATTAATTATTATTGATGATCAATAATCAATAATCATGATTCTGTAAGTAATACACATCGAGGTCGCCATTTTGTTTAGAATTAAACAACGTGACTTTTTTCATTAACTCCCAACGTTTGAGGTGCACCAACATGCCGCTTTCTACTTTCTGCAGTCAAATTATTATTATACATCTTGTGTTGCATTATTTGTGGATCAAGTTCAGAAAATTTCGTTTCAATCAAATATTCAGTATTTTACTATGCCTATGTGTGTACATTTTAAGAAATGGCAATGCATCATTTTTTCATGTTTTCATCAGAAAAATGTCTTTGATGTTGAACTAGTGTGCCAACAAGATTCTTTCTTACACGATTTTCTCGGCAGTGAACATTAATTTTAATCAACTTTCACTTTCATAGAAAATTAAAGCACTTATGAAAGGTATGATTTATTGAGTTAACATAAAAATGTTAATAGATTGCACATACCTGTTTCAGTTACGATGCAATGGCACAATACACAATGAAATAAATGTGTGAAAACAACAATTTATAGTTAAAATAATTGAAAACAACCAATTTAATTTTATTAAATCTGTATTTCAAGTGCTCTGCATCACATGCGGCAACTGAGTTTCAGCAAAAACAGCTGTTTTCATATCAGCTTAGAATAAAAATTAGGTTAGAGGTTGTTTACACCTTGTATTCATTGATGCAAAGCTACTTGTGTCAGGATCTGCAATTTGTATCGTAGAAGTGAAGCCTTCAACATTTGTATGATACTAGATCACAGGCACACAGTGTTACAATTTACTATGGATCGTTGGAAGAAACACATCCCTTGCTGGTACAGCGGGTCAGAACTAATTAAAAACATCTGATTCCCATCATTTCATTGCATGTTATTATAAAATTTTAGCATCTACCACTATCAACCAGATGATGTATGTAATTTCAACAATCAAGCAAAGATTCTTTTAAGATTACATCATATGACAACTACCTTTTTGTATGCCATTGTCCTTCCTGTTCCAATACCTTATGTGTTCTCTGTTTATACAATTTGCATAAGAGAAAATAACACATTATTGTTTTTCCAATCTTTCCATCAGTGCTGTCAGCACTTTGATTCATTTTTTTCTTTTAAAATATTGAATATGGCATTTACTGGGATAGAACTTAAACATATATAACGGGGTTTTAAAAATATTTCACACTTCTTGATTTTTGGGGTAAAAAGTAAAAATTTTGAGAAAATGATAAAAGTCCATCTAAACCTTGAGGAATTGGACTTTAATTATTGCGCAATTAGTTTACAGCTATATGCAATGTCCATTGACCATTAATTTCAATTTTGGGGCAAATCTGAGATTTTGATTGAAAAAGTACAAATTTTGAGAAAATACATTTTGGGCTAAACTGTAATTAATTTAGATTTTAAATTTAACCTGATTAACCTGATGTTATATAAAATGCAGAAGAAATTCAATTTTTTAAAATTTTGTGGCAAATCTGAGATTTTGGATGAAAATGTACAAATTTTGAGAAAATATGTATTTTGTTAACCACCATTGATTTGATCTTAAAAACTGGTGTCATTTAGGTTTTCATAATGTGTACTATGTAGATTAACCCTTAGATTTTCAAATTTATGGCAAAACAAAGTTTTTAGATGAGAATGTACAGATTTAAAAAAAATGCATCTTTTACTCTTGTGTGTTTAAGTCCATATCTCCAAAACTAACAGTGTTATCTGAATGAAATTTGTAACACAGTTTAATCAGGCTGTTTAATTATTATAACCTAAGTATTTGGCTGATTTTAGAAACATTTTGGTGTAAAATAAATTGCATTTTGAGAGAAAAATTGTGCATTTTGAGAAAATGCTCTAAAAGGCTCATTTTTCAATATTTTCTTTTAAAATTTTTAATATATAATACTAAGATAGAACTTAAACATATATAACAGCTTTTTAAAAAAATTTCACACTTTTTAGTTTTTGGGGTAAAATTACAAATTTTTAGAAAATGATTTAAGTCCATCTAAACCTTGAGGAAATGGACTTTAAATATTGTGCAGTTAGTTTACAGGTTTAATGCAATAATCATTTACCATTAATTCAATTTTGGGGCAAATCTGAGATTTTGATTATAAAGGTACAAATTTTGAGAAAATGCATTTTTTGTGCTTAACTAGTATTGATTTGGATTTCAAATCTAGTCTAATTAGTTTCCATGTTATGTATAATGTAGAAGTTCTTCAGTTTTTACTGTCTTGAGGAAAACCTGAAATTTTTGTTGAGAAATTATTTTTTAGCCCACCTTGTTGTGCAATATCACTTTTTTATCCATATCTGAATCCAATTTGGCCAGGTGGCCATATTTAATTTTGAACATTCAAGTTTGTTACTGCAATTTCTCAGGAACTACTGGAGGGATTTTTCTGAAATTTTTTATATAGGTTCCCCTTAGGCTCTAGTTGTGCAACATCTCTTTTTATCAAGATCTGAAATCCAGTATGACCGCCAGACAGCCATCTTGAATTTTGATCATTAAAGTTTGTTACCGCTATTGCTTAGGAACTACTGGAGGGATTTTTTTAGCTCACCTGAGCACAAAGTGCTCAAGTGAGCTATTGTGGTGGGTCATTGTCCGGTGTGCGTCGTGCGTCAACTTTTGATTGTTAACACTCCTGAGGCCACAATTTAAGTGCAATCTTAATCAAACTTTCTCAGAATGATCCTCTTGACAAAAGCTAGCTCAAGTTCGTATATAGGCCATGTTGGGTCAATATCTAGGTCACTAGGTCAAATTGTAGAAAAACCTTGTTAACACTCCTGAGGACCCAATTTCAGTCCAATCTTCATCAAACTTAGTCAGAATGATCATCTTGACAAAAGCTAGTTCAGGTTCGTATATGGGCCATGTTGGGTTAATAAGTAGGTCACTAGGTCAAATTGTAGAAAAACCTTGTTAACACTCCTGAGGACCTAATTTTAGTCCAATCTTCATCAAACTTAGTCAGAATGATGCTCTTGACAAAAACTAGTTCAAGTTTGTATATGGGTCATGTTGGGTCAATAAGTAGGTCACTAGGTCAAATTGTAGAAAAACCTTGTTAACACTCCTGAAGACCCAATTTTAGTCCAATCTTCATCAAACTTAGTCCAAATGATGCTCTTGACAAAAGCTAGCTCAAGTTCGTATATGGGCCATGTTGGGTCTATAAGTAGGTCACTAGGTCAAATTGTAGAAAAACCTTGTTAACACTCCTGAAGTCCAAATTTTAGTCCAATCTTCATCAAACTTAGTCAGAATGATGCTCTTGACAAAAGCTAGTTCAAGTTCGTATATGGGCCATGTTGGGTCAATAAGTAGGTCACTTGGTCAAATTGTAGAAAAACCTTGTTAACACTCCTGAGGACCCAATTTTAGTCCGATCTTCATCAAACTTAGTCAGAATGATGCTCTTGACAAAAGCTAGCTCAAGTTCGTATATAGGCCACGTTGGGTCAATATCTAGGTCACTAGGTCAAATTGTAGAAAAACCTTGTTAACACTCCTATGGACCCAATTTTAGTCTAATCTTCATCAAACTAAGTCAGAATGATTTTCTTGACAAAAGCTAGCTCAAGTTCGTATATGGGCCATGTTGGGTCAATAAGTAGGTCACTAGGTCAAATTGTAAAAAAAACCTTGTTAACACTTCTGAGGACTCAATTTTAGTCCAATCTTCATCAAACTTAGTGAGAATGATCTTCTTGACAAAAGCTAGCTCAAGTTTGTATATAGGTCATGTTGGATCAATAAGTAGGTCACTAGGTCAAATTGTAAAAAAAAACCTTGTTAACACTCCTGAGGCCCCAATTTTAGTCCAATCTTCATCAAACATAGTCAAAATGATGCTCTTGACAAAAGCTAGCTCGAGTTTGTATATGGGCTATTTTGGGTCAATAAGTAGGTCACTAGGTCAAATTGTAAAAAAAAACCTTGTTAACACTCCTGAGGCCCCAATTTTAGTCCAATCTTCTTCAAACTTAGTCAAAATAAACTTCTTGGCAAAAGCTAGCTCCAGTTCTTACATGGGCCATGTGGGGTCAATAAGTAGGTCACTAGGTCAAATTGTAATAAAAACCTTGTTAACACTCCTGAGGACCCAATTTTAGTCCATTCTTCATCAAACCTAGTCAGAATAAACTTCTTGACAAAAAGCTAGCTCAAGTTCGTATATGGGCCATGTTGGGTCAATAAGTAGGTTACTAGGTTGGATTGTAATAAAACCTTGTTAACACTCCTCAGGACCCAATTTTAGTCCAATCTTCATCAAACTTAGTCAGAATGATGCTCTTGACAAAAGCTAGTTCAAGTTTGTATATGGGCCATGTTGGGTCAATAAGTAGGTCACTAGGTCAAATTGTAGAAAAACCTTGTTAACACTCCTGAGAACCCAATTTTAGTCCAATCTTCATCAAAGTTAGCCAGAATGATGCTCTTGACAAAAGCTAGCTCAAGTTCATATATGGGCCATGTGGGGTCAATAAGTAGGTCACTAAGTCAAATTGTAAGAAAACCTTGTTAACACTTCTGAGGACTCAATTTTAGTCCAATCTTCATCAAACTTAGTGAGAATGATCTTCTTGACAAAAGCTAGCTCAAGTTTGTATATAGGTCATGTTGGATCAATAAGTAGGTCACTAGGTCAAATTGTAAAAAAAAACCTTGTTAACACTCCTGAGGCCCCAATTTTAGTCCAATCTTCTTCAAACTTAGTCAAAATAAACTTCTTGGCAAAAGCTTGTATATAGGCCATGTTGGGTCAATAAGTAGGTCACTAGGTCAAATTGTAATAAAAACCTTGTTAACACTCCTGAGGACCCAATTTTAGTCCATTCTTCATCAAACCTAGTCAGAATAAACTTCTTGACAAAAAGCTAGCTCAAGTTCGTATATGGGCCATGTTGGGTCAATAAGTAGGTTACTAGGTTGGATTGTAATAAAACCTTGTTAACACTCCTCAGGACCCAATTTTAGTCCAATCTTCATCAAACTTAGTCAGAATGATGCTCTTGACAAAAGCTAGTTCAAGTTTGTATATGGGCCATGTTGGGTCAATAAGTAGGTCACTAGGTCAAATTGTAGAAAAACCTTGTTAACACTCCTGAGAACCCAATTTTAGTCCAATCTTCATCAAAGTTAGCCAGAATGATGCTCTTGACAAAAGCTAGCTCAAGTTCATATATGGGCCATGTGGGGTCAATAAGTAGGTCACTAAGTCAAATTGTAAGAAAACCTTGTTAACACTCCTGAGGCCCCAATTTTAGTCCAATCTTCATCAAACATAGTCAAAATGATGCTCTTGACAAAAGCTAGCTCGAGTTTGTATATGGGCTATTTTGGGTCAATAAGTAGGTCACTAGGTGGAATTATATACAAACCTTGTTAACACATATGAGGGGATCCATTTTAGACCAATCTTATCCAACTGTCTCAGAATGATGCTCTTGACAAAGCTAGCTTAAGTTTATATATGGGTCATTTTGTGTCAATAAGTAGGTCACTAGCTCAAAATATAGGAAAAAATATCTTTTAAGAATAGAAGCTCCAGTTTGCCAAAATCAAGCTGAGTGTACATCATTTTCAGGTGAGCGTCCAGGGCCTTCATGGCCCTCTTGTTTGAAATTTTGTATACCTGTTCCCCTAGGCCCTACTTGTGCAACATCACTTTATCTAGACCTGAAATCTGTTATGGCTACCAGGTGGCCATCTTGAAAATTGAACATTAAAGTTTCTTACTGCTATTTCTCAGGAACTACTGTAGGGATCTTTCAGAAATTTTGTTTACAGGTTTCCCCATAGGCCCTTGTTGTGCAACATCACTTTTTTCAGATTTAAAATCTAATATGGCCGCTAGGTGGCCATCTTGGATTTTGAACACAAAAATATGTTACAGCTATTTCTCAGAAACTACTTTAGGGATCTTTCTGAAATTTTGAAATCACGTTTCCCTTAGGTCCCATTGTGCAACATCACTTTTTTATCCAGATCTGAAAACTACTACAGCCGCCAGAGGGCCATCTTTAATTTAAACATCAAAGTTTGTTACCACTATTAGGAACTACTGGTTTTTATAAAAAGGACACATTTTGAGAAAACTTTGAAAATACATCTAAATCTTGATGAATTACATTTCAAAGTTGTTTGATTAGTTTCTTGATTATATACAATGCCTGTTGGCTATATATTTCAATTTTGGGATAAATTTTAGATTTTAACTGTAAAAATACAAATTTTGAGAAAATGCAGTTTGTTCTAAACCAATATCATTTTGGAATTCAAATAAAGCTATATTAGTTTCTGTGTATTTACCTTGTTTTAGAGTTTTTTTTTTTTTTTGGTTTTAGGGCAGATCCAAGATTTTGGATAAAAAATTGAGAGATTTTATTTTTTACCCAAACAAACATGAATACTTTCTTCTATAAGATGTGATTTAAGTTTCCATGTTATGTACAATAAAAATTATAGTTCAGGTGTTATGTGAAAAGAAAGATATTTGTTTGAAAAATACAATTCTATTTTTGAAATGCATATTGTACTTAACCAACATTATTTTTAACACCAATAAATAATATTACAGTTAGTCTGAATCTTAAAAATGTATTTTCTAATCGATCAAAACCTAACTGGGGAGACATTTAATTCCGTGGAATTCTTGTTTTTGTGGTGCTGATTATACTCCAACCTTAATTGTTGTATTTTGGTATGTTTGTTTTTTTTTTAGCTTACCTGACCAAAAGGTCATGTGAGCTTATGGCTTATGACGTGTGTATGTGCATGCGTGGGTGTTTGCATGCGTGTGTGCATCATTTACACCTATTTTCAACTTCTCCTCCGCAACTCCTACACAGATTTCAATGATACTTGGTCTGAAGCATACATGGGCCGGTGCAATTCAGATTTGTTCATAGTGTTGCCATGGCTACGAAAACTAGGTCAAGGTGACCTAGGGGTCCAAAAATCTTAAAAAATCTTCATCTCCAAAACCCATGATGGGAGAAAAAATCTGATGTGATATTTGGCTTCTCTAGGGTCTTAAGCCTGTAGTTGGTTCATTTCGTGAAATTTGGTCGAAAAATGGGTTACGCGTTTTTGTGTTTAATTTTAAAAATTTCATAAAATGGCTTAAAATTGTTATAACTTGAGTATTTGAACAGATATTGACATGGGGTTTTCAGTTTTGACTTTTTCTTGAAATGACCTTTAAAATAGGGTCAAGGTCTCTAATCAAGGTCATGACCTAATTTGTGATTTATGCAGTTTAAGGCAATTTTCTTGCAAATATTAAGAGATATATAAAATAAAAATCATTGTTAAAATGTTCAGCATGACAAAATTTAAAAAGGTACCAAGTTTTGTAACTATATGATAATCCATGTAGGAGTTGTTGCCCCTGAAATGTTATTTTTGGCTTATAAATACTAAATTTGTGCATTAGCTTGAAAACTTTAATCTTTTTGTATAGGCATGTATATTAGAATATTGTAGGTATTGTGACAATGATCATTTTGATATATGGTTCAAGGTCACATGATCAAAGGTCAAGGTCACAGCTGCAAAAGAAGACATAAATTGCTAATTATCTTAAAAACTATTAAGTTTTTGTATAGGCATGTATATTAGAATATTGTTGGTATTGATATGATGGTTTAAGGTCATATGTTGAAAGGTCACGGTAACAGCTGCAAAAGAAGACTTATATTGCTAATTATCTTGAAAACTATTAACTTTTTGTATAGGCATGTATATTAGAATATTGTAGTTATTGACATGATGATCATTTTGATATATGGGTCAAGGTAATATGTTGAAAGGTCAAGGTCATATCAACATAGGAATACTAATATTATTAATTATCTTGAAAGCTATTAATTTCATGCATAGTCATGTATATTAGAATATTTTAGGTATTGACATGACAATCATATATGGTTTGAAGTCATGTATGTTCAAAGGTCAAGGACATAGCTGCATAATTATACTGAAATTGATTAATGATTGCACTACAGTTACTTCATGCATATTTTATAAGGTACTTATAAATGAAAAGTTAGTGGATATATTTCTGATTAAGTTTTGTCGGAGTTCTTAACTTGAGAAAACTTTTACAGTTTCTGTACTTAATATATTGTCTATTGCACTTTACAAACAATATTAGACATATCTTCGGGTGAGCGTTAAGGCCCATGGGCCTCTTGTTATTATTATTATCTCGTTTTTAGCTCAACTGGCTAAAGCCAGCTTAGCTTATGGCATGGGGAAGCGTGCATGCGTGTGTGCATGCATAAACTTTGGTCTTCTCCTCTGAAACCACTGGGCCAAATTTGGTGTGGAAGGTCCCTACCTCGGCCTGACTTAAGTTTTTACCAGACAACCCCGCCCGACATCCAAGATGTCCGCTGTTACTATAAATAGACAAAACACAAAAATGGCCATTGTGGATCCATTTTTCCACGAATTAAGCTTAAATTTGAAATGAAGAAAGTATATAGTGGGGGATGCAACATATTTAACGGGTTTTTTTGAAAAATGTTTTATTGACCCAATTTTTACGAATTATGCAAATTAGGTGCAATATTTAGCGAAATCTTTGAAAATCTTCTCCTCTGAAACCACTGGGCCAATTGGAACGAAATTTGGTGTGGTTGATCCCTACCTGGGCCTGAATAAAGTTTGTACAAGACAACCCCGCCCGACATCCAAGAAGGTCGCGATTACTATAAATAGAAAAAACACAAAAATGGCCATTGTGGATCCATTTTTCCATGAATTAAGCTCAAATTTCAAATGTAGAGAGTAAATCATAGGGGATTTAACATATGTAACGGGTTTTTGTGAGAAATTTTTCATTGACCAAATTTTTACGAATTATGCAAATTAGGTGCAATATTTAGTGAACTTTGAAAATCTTCTCCTCTGAAACCACTGGGCCAATTGGAACGAAATTCGGTGTGGTTGATCCCTACCTGGGCCTGACTAAAGTTTGTACAAGACAACCCCGATCGACATCCAAGATGTTTGGCCATTACTATAAATTAAAAAAAACACAAAAATGGCTATTGTATTTCTATTTTCCACCGATTTAGAAATTCTAATTCGAAATGAAGAAAGTATATTGTGGGGGATTCAACATATGTAACAGGTTTTTCCGAGTCTTTTTTCATTGACCTAATTTTCACTAATTATGCAAATTTAGTGCAATATTCTGTGAAATCTTTGATAATCTTCTCTGAAACCACTGGGCCAATGGAATGAAATTTTGTGTGGAAGGTCCATATGTCCACCTGACTAAGGTTTGTACCAGGCAACCCCGCCTGACATCCAAGATGGCCACTGTTACTATAAATAGAAAATACACAAAAATGGCCATTGTGGATCCATTTTTTCACTGATTTAGCTCAAATTTGAAATGTAGAAAGTATATTGTCGGGGATTGAACATATGTAACGGGTTTTTCCGAGTCTTTTTTCGTTGACCCAATTTTCACTAATTATGCAAATTAGGTGCAATATTTTGTGAAATGAAGTAAAAATCTTCTCTTCTGAAACCACTGGGCCAATTGAAATGAAATTTTGGGATCCTTTTTTCCATCGATTGAGCTCAAATTTTAAATATAGAAAGTGTACTGTGTGGGATTCAAAATATATAACAGGTTTTTTCTGAGAAAATTTTTATTGACCCAATTTTCAAGAAATATGCAAATAAGGTGTAATATTTAGTAAATATCTTCTCTAATATCACTGGGCGAATTGGAACCAAATTTCGTGTGGAAGGTTCCTACATCAGCCTGAAAAAAGTTTGTACCACTCCAAGATGCCCGTTGTTACTAGATATTAAAAAAATAGCCATTGTTGATCCATTTTAAGCTCAGCTGGCTAAACCCAGCTGAGTTTAAGGTATGGCGAAAGTTTGTCAGTTAACTTGCTGCTTGGTCGTGGTTTTCTCCGATACTCCAGTGACCTCCACCATTTCCAAAACTGACAGTCTCTGTATAAAATAAATATTCTTGAGTTGAACGTTAAACAGCATTACAAACAAAAACAAACATTGTCTTACATATGCAGCCACTTGAACTTTTAAAATCTTCTCCTCTGAAACCACTAGGCCAATTGGAACGAAATTTGGTGTGGTTGATCCCTACCTGGGCCTGACTAAAGTTTGTACAAGACAACCCCGCCCGACATCCAAGATGTCCGCCATTACTATAAATAAAAATACACAAAAATGGCTATTGAAGTTCCATTTTTCCACTGATTTAGCTCAAATTCGAAATGTAGAAAGTATATTGTGGGGGATTCAACATATTTAACAGGTTTTTCCGAGTCTTTTTTCGTTGACCCAATTTTCACTAATTATGCAAATTAGGTGCAATATTTTGTGAAATGAAGTAAAAATCTTCTCCCCTAAAACCACTGGGCCAGTGGAATGAAATTTTGTGTGGAAGGTCCATACGTCCACCCGACTAAAGTTTGTACCAAAAGAAAAAGCCATTGTTGATCCATTTTAAGCTCAACTGGTTAAACCCAGCTGAGTTTATGGCATGGCGAAAGTTTGTCAGTTAACTTGCTGCTTGGTCGTGGTTTTCTCCGATACTCCAGTGTCCTCCACCATTTCCAAAACTGACAGTTTCCGTATAAGTGAAATACATTGTATTCTTGAGTTGAACGTTAAACAGCATTACAAACAAAATACATATGCAGCCAGTTGGGCATCACAGGCCCTATTGAGCCTCTTGTTTAAAAATGTAGTCTCATTCTAAAATCCGTGTCATTTCAATTTAAACAATGATAATATATTTCGCCTTAAATAATTTCAGTTGGAATATCTTGGGGTTTTTTCTTTTTAATTACCCCAGCATTAATTGGACATCGGACAATTGGAAAGAACCATGTTACAAACTTTAATTGTATGAACATCTTCCGATTATCGAGGAAATGTGATGCCGCCGGACTACTTAAAAGTTTTCTACATCACGGTCATTTAATTTCAACTGTCAATAAACATTGCACAAAAGAGCATAGGCGATTGGATTTTTACGTATTGATTTTGAGCCGATGCCACTGCCATGTCCTGATTTTGAATTTTAATTTAAATAATGCATTCAAAATTTCGAATTTTTAATGCATTATTTTAAAAGAAATTCAAAATTAGCACATGACAACACAGTAAGTTCCATAATATTTATCTGGTAGTCTGTCCAGTCCGACTTCATATTATTTATTTTAAAATGTCGACGATAAAATTAATTTTTCGTGTATTTGACAAGTTAAAACTAATCGAATATTTTTTGTTATAGCTATGAACTTATCGTAATTCTCGTGTCTGTCCAGTCCGACTTAATAAATAATTTATTTTTTAAAAAGTCATATATTATCAATTGACAAGTTATTGACAAGTTAACACTCGTCACATATTTTTCAACAGCTATGCATCCAAATGCAGTCACAATTCTCGAGTAGGTCGGGACTCGACTCAATATGTTCATCAGATTCGTACGTTTCTGGTTCGAATAAATAATGGCTATACTCCAAATTTATCATTTATATTATTGTCTACTGCTTCCCCAAATAATGACGAACTATTTAGGTTACATAAATAGGGACATGTCAAAATCGTTACTTCTACATACGTCAATATATCATCATTGTTACTACTGTCTATTATGTTAGACACTACTTTTAATACTGCAATGACGTCACACGTTTATAACTCAAAACGAGGCGTTTCACTTTGCGATAAAGACAAAGTTATAAAATGTTGATTTCAAACCGCTATAACTTTTTTTTATTTTGTCACCAATTTTGATGCGGTTTTCAATATTGTTATATTTAAATAATATATAAAACAATTGTGATCAAAAATGTTTTTAACGTGTTTATAAAATAATTAAGACATAGTTAATTATTTTCGAGTCCATTATTTTAATCATAATTGTAAGAAAAAAAAGTAGGCAAAATTAATTTAAAAAATAAAAAATAATAAATAAATTAAATAAATTTTGGAATTTAAAAAATCACATTAATTTCAATCTGCATTTTACTTCAAAATTGGCTTTTCACATTAATTTCATGCCACATGAATTTCCTGATTTACAGTAATTTATTACATTTTTAGCTCAACTGGCTAAAGCCAGCTGAGCTTATGGCAAGGTCTAAGGTGGAGTAGATTAAAGTTTGTGATTTACGGCCCCATCCTAAATCCATGATGGCCGCTGTTACTATAAATAGTGAAAAAAACAGGAAAATGGCCATAACATATTTATTACGTAGGAAAGTGGAAGGTTTCTATGTAAACAAATGTCAATTTTCTTAAGCACCACCGTATACTTGCGTTCCCAAGAAGTAGACATGTACAGCACAGCACAGCAAAATCTTGCTGTTACAAATATGTGTCTGGTTTTATTATTTTATTCAGTTTCGAATCCCACATTTAGAGAAGAAAAGAAAGCAATATGAACAAAAATAAATAAATAATAAATAAATTAAACCACTCCCCCTACACACACGAGATTGCAGAGGAATTTGCTTATTTCCGTGTTTGAAATTTGCATATCAGCCATATTAAAAACGTGCATGAATAGATAAACTAATATCAATGACTCTGTGAATGAATATACAAAGGGAATCTCTATGAAACGAAACAAATTATTCAAGAATTAATAAGAAAAATATAAACAAAATATAGAGGGTATAGTTCGCGTTGCAGAAATAGGTCACTGACTTCGGAAAACATCGTTTCTCTCCATATGCTGTTAAATCTTCTTCTTGTCTGTGTATCTTCTTTCAATTTTGGAACACCGTCTTAAGTTGACGTAACTAAGACTAGAGAATAGTTTGCAAATTTGAAATTTAACTTATAATAAATATTTAACCAAAGCTCAGATAACGTCTTTCTTTTTTTCCCCTCATTTTAGCAAGTATTCAGTAAATTGCAACAAACAAGGCACGCGAAAAATTCTTCACAATAATTTGTAATGATGTCACCATAGACATGAAATACATGGCTCCGAGTGGCCTTTTTATATTACCATTCGGAGCCATGTATTTCAGGTCTAGATGTCACCTGTACATTCTTTTACAAGTACTGACCCGTGTATGTTACCAGATTAACCATTAGAGCAATACCCCCATCACCCTCTATTCACAGCCATGCAAAGAACTGTTAGCTATGTACATTTGTGCAGTTATATATTAACATACAGTAAAAACATCTAAACTATCTGAACTCAAGAGCAACATAATTTGTCATGCGTGTGTTTGGGCATTTAAGAATAACGAAATGCAAGGATTGAACAATATAAGGAAGTGCCAACTAAAGGATTTAATAGTTTAAAAATATAAATTTTCAATTTTTTAATCATATTTCATCTTGCGTGACTTTCAACTTATGCGCCATGTGTCGGCTAGGACACTAAATTATTTTTTTTTCGGGAATCCGTGATTTGGGGTGGGGGTCGTCAATTCTCTCATCCAATGAAATTCATTGAAAACGTCACTTCCTAATTTCATCAGAAAAAAATGAGTTTGACGTTAAAATGTTTTACCGACAGGAGTTGTCATGTACGATTTTCTCAGAAATGTACATGATTTTAATCAACTTTCACCTTCATACAGAATTAAAGCACTTCTTATACAGATATGATTTTTATTGGGTTTACATAAAAACGTTGATAGATCTGCATGGCACAGCATCGCGCCAATACACATCAAAACAAACATTTAATTGTTAAATAACAGCGAACAACGATGTTTGCTCTTGGTTTATTCAATCTTTATTAAAAGCGCTCTGTATCACATGCTCCACCTGAGTTCCAGCAAAATCGTGTACCGATTTATAAACAAATAATTGCCGTCCGAAAAGAAGAAAATATTAAAATTTTAAAGCAAGAGGGTGGGAAAATATTGAAGGATCGCAGTAATTTGACAGGTATATTATCAGCTTTGGGATAATGAAACTTACACACATAACTGCACGTTTATCCTGTGACTTAATTGACAGCTTACATCATATTTTTAGGCTTTAACTGGGCAGCTAATATGATCAATCATGTGTATGTCAATGATTCAGTAGAGTTATCAGGGTGGTTTTTATAACTATTGAATTTTATTAAAAGTGAGTTTACGTTTTCATTGGATTTTTGATACCGTAAAGCTATAGATCAAACATCTTTTTTTAAAAAATAAAAATAATAATTATATGTTTTGTTTTATTTAATTAAAATTTTATTTCATTATAAACATAAACAAATATATTTATTTAACTATATAAACTCAATTATTAATTTTAAAATAAAGTTAATCATTTACAAGTGATTCTCATACAATTATTAGTTTTATATATATATATATATATATATATATATATATATATATATATATATATATATTTGCTAATTGTCAAGTTCATATTTTCAGCTAAGTTTTAGTTTTGATATTAATAGTATTCTAAAATGTCTATGTAAACCTAGTTTGTATTTCTTGGAATTTGCCCCCAATAAGCTTTGTGCTCTGATATTTTTATGATTACTCAAGGCATATGTCGTTTCTAAATTATATATTAGTGAATGATTGACACTTGCTTGTCTCAAAGTGATTTGATAATAATAGACACTGATAGTAAGTTTTGAATAATTGAAATTATGTAAAAATAAAGATTTGAGTTTCATTGTTTTATTTCAGTGATTTGACTTGGAAAATTAAATGTTCCAAGAAAAATTAAAAAATTAAATATATAACACAAATAAAAGGTTAAATTTTGATGTGCCAGATGTGCACATTTCGGAAATTCATTCCTCAGCAGTTACACTAAGACCGAAAAATTGATAGATAAAAAACATAAGCCAAACCGTTGAGAATAATAATTTTAAGTTCCAAAATTATATAAATCTAAATCCAGCTAAGGAATGGGGGAACAAACCTTAGTTTTAAATAAATTTCAAAATTTTAGACGGCTGAAAATTTTGCTAAATGGTACATTTTCTCACAGCACAAAGTACTGCCTACTGAGTTATGGATACCCTCGGGGAAATTTCTCCACCAGCTGTGGTACCCGCTCAGGGGTAGTAAATATATAACACAAATACCAGTTAAACTTTGATGTGCCAGATGTGCATATTTCGGAAATTCATTCCTCATCAGTAACACTAAGACCGAAAAGATTGATAGATAAAAAACATAAGCGAAACCTTTGAGAATAATAAATCTAAAGTTCGAAAATTATATACATCCAAATCCAGCTAAGGAATGCTTTGCATGAGGGAACAAACCTGAGTTTTAAATAAATTTCAAAATTCTAGACGGCTGAAAATTTTGCTAAATGGTACATTTTCTCACAGCACAAAGTACTGCCTACTGAGTTATGGATACTCTCGGGGAAATTTACTCCACCAGCTGTGGTACCCGCTCGGGGGTAGTAAATATATAACACAAATACCAGTTAAACTTTGATGTGCCAGATGTGCACATTTCGGAAATTTATTCCTCATCAGTGATACTAAGACCGAAAAGTTTGATAGATAAAAAACATAAGCCAAACCGTTGAGAATAATAAATCTAAAGTTCCAAAATTATGTAAATCCAAATCCAGCTAAGGAATGCTTTGTATGAGGGAACAAACCTTAGTTTTAAATAAGCAACAGCAAGGTTGTAACTCTAAAAAAAACTTCTTTGTGAAAGGATTTAAAATTTGCAGTTTAAAATTTGAAATCTTTCACTGAAATTCTTGGAGAAAGAAAAGATTGTTGATCTTAATGTCGATATTGTAAATCTTGGAAATAACTGTTGGTAAAAATTAAAGTATATTGATTCAATCAAATCACATTTCACCATAAAAAGTGTAACCACTACAATTAAAAGTTTGTGAAATTGTTAGTTGGCGGCTACGATATTAATATTTTCTACTCTTTGTTTTATAGTTTGATATATTGTCCCATACAACATTACCATATTCAAGCAGAGGTCTGATTAAACTAAAATATATTTCTAAAAGACTTCACTTGATAATATGAATTTATATTTTCGTAATATGAATTTTCTTCAATTGGCTTTGGAAAAATATTTTCTATATGTCTATCCCAAGAGAAGTCAGAAGTAAAAGTAATGCCGAAGCGTTTGTGTTCGCCGTCTTTTATTAATTGTTTCGTCCATATAAAGGGAAGGGTGAAATGTCTGAGTTTCCCCAATTAACCCTCATTGGTCTTTTCCCAAAATGCCCAGAAAAATTCCTGTCCTTTGATGCTTTCAGACATCCTTACTTTGAAATTTTAATATTTTTAAAATTTCCTCTATTTCGGAAGGCAATTCTTTGTCTATAATTCCGGATAGGATTTTGCTGGAACTCAGAACAGAACGCTTTTTAATAATGACTGAATAGAACCAAGAGCAAACATCGTTGTTTGTTGTTGTTTCGATGTGTTTTGGTGCAATGGATCGTTCTGTACATCGTTAAAACCGGTTCTTTACCGTGCAAATCTATTTAGTAAAAATAAAAATGTTCATGTTAACCCAATAAAAATAATACCTGTATATATAGTGTTTTTATTCTGTATGAAAGTGAAAATTGAATTAAATTAATGTTCATTGCTATGAAAATCGTGCATGACAACTCCTGTCGGTACACCATTTCAACATCAAACACATTTTTTCTGATGAAATTAGTAAGTGACGTTTTGAATTAATTTCACTGGATGAGAAAAAATGACGAATCGCTCATTCAAAGTCATTTGAAAATAAAATGTGATTAAAAATGTAAAAATTTGTATTTTTTAGCTATTTAATCTTTTAGTCGAGACATTCTTATATTGTTCCATCCTTGCATTTAGCTATTCTTAAAATGCACAAACACAAGCATGACGAAATATATTGCTTTTGTGTTCAGATAGCTTCGATTTTTTACTGTATGTCAATATATAACTGCACCAATGTACATAGCTACCAGTTCTTTGCATGGCTGTGACTAGAGGGTGATGCGATATTGCTGTTATGGCTAATCTGGTTATATACACGGGTAAATCTAGTTACCATAAACAGTTGTCAACTTATGACGGTGTTCCTAAATTGGAAGAAAGACAAGAAGTTTTCCTGAAAATGAAGATTTACGGCATATATCTTCCGAACAGTCCTTGACCTATTTCTGCAATGCGAACTATACACCCTCTAGATTTTATTAATTTCCTTCTTTTTTATTCTTTAATAAAATATTTTTTATTTTTCTTTTCATTGACATTTTCTATATATATTAATTTACAGAGTCATTGTTGTTTGTTTATATATCCATACACATGTTTTAAATACGGCTGATATGCAAATTTCAAACCCGGAAATAGCGAATTCCTCCGCAACTCTGTGTGTTCAGGGGAAACGGTTTTATTTATTATTTTTTGTCCGTGTTACTTTTTTTATTCTCTTAAATGTGGGATTCGAAATAGAATTAAATAAAACCAGACACACATTTGTAACACCAAGATTTTGCTGTGCTGTGCTGTACAGGTCTACTTCTTGGGAACGCAAGTATACGGTAGTGCTTGAGAAAACTGACATTTGTTTACACAGATACGGTACGTTAGTTACCAAACCATGACATAACTAGAAGTCTTCGACTTTCCTTCGTAAAAATTCATAAAAACCAGTAACTTGAAATTTATCACATACTCTATAACATCAGTTTTTAATACGCTTGTGACCATACATATTTGACCATTTTAAACCTTAACTGTTAAGTCTATCATCACCTTTTCTACACAATCTAGACCAGTGTCTAAATATATCTGACCACTGTTTAATAGATTGTGGTCTCCAACTCATATCGCCCTGAATTACTATATTAGGTCATATTTACCGACTCCCATATAAAAGCGTATAGCGGAACCCTAACTGATGATAGGCCAAATAAGTCTATCATATAATTTAGTGAAACCAGTGTTGGGAACCACGATTTGCTTTTCACTTCGATATTAAATAACCCAAAGCACGACTCCATTAAAACCATTTCAGAATGATCAATGTGTTAATTTAGGAGTAACCACAAGTATATGTATGACGCAGTTATAGAATTTAGCAGGTATTTGTTATATATTTATCTCAATACCATTGTTATATAGCACTAAACTAGTAGTACTACGTGGTAAAGAAGGATTTTTAAAATAAATTTCCTTAGATTTGTAGAAATATACATTGATGTAAGTAGATGTACACCAGCTAATCAATGCGTCAACAACATTTATAAATCATGGTAGTCATGAAAGTCTGGTAACCGGGTTAATATCAATACTTAGTCGAGAGGAGTGGAGTGGAGGAATGGTGTTTTACACCCCTGTCAAGATTCTGTCACTTAAACGCCATGGTGTCAATGACATGAAAAGACATAATGTTTTAATTACTTGTATCATCTTTTCAAAACATATGCTATTTTTCATCTCTTAAAGCTGCATTAAGTTTTTCAATTTTCGGAATTTTTTTTTGATTTTCTAAAAATATACTTTTTCAAAAAGATTACTTCTAATCACGATCCATGAGATTCATTTTCTAAAACTTCATTTCTTTTAGTTGTAAATAAAAGGAATCCTCTAACCGGTTGGTCAGTTTAAGGATAATTATTATGAGCTTGGAGCCACAAGGGCTTGGTGTCAGGATTTTTGTATTTTCGTTTTAAAGATTATTTATTTGTGTTTTTATTATATGCGAGGTTGATACAATTTCATACATATCGATAACTTTGCCTGAAATTCATTTTTAACAAACTTCTAAAAATTCCGAAATATATAACATTAAAAAACACAAGGGACGAAAGTCGCCATTTTGAAAGTCTACCCCTCGCTTGGAAAAACAAATCGTGAAAAATCAGCCGATCCATGTTTTCACATAATTTTCATCTATTTCCACTTTTAAAAGCCTGTTCTTTACATTCCTATCTCCGTTTTCTTCAAAACAATCAATAACTATCTGAATTTTTCCACCAGACTCAAAATCGGACAATTTCCAGAGAAATGCAACGTTCTTCTTGTTGTCTTTGTAAATACCACTTGGAATTACCATTACCACATTATAAAATCTCAGAATGGGAGTACCTTGACAAGGGACGCAACTCGCGAACGTAGAGGTGCTCTCGGTGATTTTGTATTGCTGCAATGGTAATTCCGTAGTACATAAAACATCATTACTCCACTCCACTCTAAAACCAATTTGCCAATTTAAATATAATTTGTTTGGATAAATCTTGCTTGATGTAGATTCAAAACTGGCATGTTTTATCAACATTCAATCAACGATGACCATTACAGCAAAAAGGGAAAATGACTTTTGTAGTTTCTGACGACTGATTTTGTTTCATTTAAAACAAAAAATTATCAAATGGAATATGAAAATTACGTTACATCAAGTTTTATAAGAAAAAATAATTTGAATTACAATTGTAGAGCATTCCAAAATTTTTAATCTAATTTGTAGTGAAATTTATGAAAAAAAATTGAATGATGCTAAAGACACCTATAATACGATAGAAAAATTAGAGAGTACATGTTACGATGCCCGAGTCATAGTAAAAATGTGACAGAAGCTTAAAAATGCTAAGCCATAATGCAATGTCAGAATTTAATATTCTTATCGACACCTAATAACAGTTATGGCAAAACTAATTTTTTTTCACAACAAATTTTATAAAAATTACTATGACATAATGACCTAGCTCAACATTTTTTTCCATTAAAGATCTCCACTGTAAAATTCTATTTATCTAAAAAGTTCTTAGTTGAATCTTAAATCTATAAATTCAACAATTTCATAAACAAAATGGGGTTGACAAAATGTTTTTAATCTATGTTCACAAACCAAATAATGTAGTGGTCACACTTCTTATGGTCGTGAAGGAGGTGAACTAATAGTGCATGAGAAATGTGTATTTGAGTGAATCGACATATTTCAATTTTTTTTCCTAACAGAAATCTCCAAGAATAACAATATCGACACCAGCAATATTGTCTTTCCCCATGACTTTCAGTGGAAGATTTCAAACTTAAAACTCCAAATTTTAATTCATTTCCCAAGAGGGTTTTTCCAAGCCAGTGCCTTGCCTATGTTTATTCTTATTTTTCTTACAAAATTTCATTCCTTAAAGCTGCATTAAGTTTACCAAATTTCTGAATTTTTTTTGATTTTCTACAAATATATTTTTTTAAAAGTAGATATCTTCTAAGCACGATCCGTGACATTCATTTTCTAAAATTTCATTCCTTTTAGCTGTAACTAAACGGAATCCTCTGACCGGTTGGTCAGTGTTCTACGATGGTAATTATGAGCTTGGAGTATGCGAACAGATGTACGAAAAAGCCTAGAATCGAAGGTGAAACATGACAGATTACATTAATTGTCCTTCATTAATATCCAGATGTATTTGAAATGGTGTTATTTTTCCCTTACTAAGTCACAAATGACAAATTCAACGAAGTTCTGTGTTTAATTTATCGTATTTCAACATTTTGAAAGTTGTGTTTAAATGACCCGGGTTTCGATGACGTAACCATGTTCTAATATTAGATCCCAAATGCTGCATCTCGCTGGGTAAATACTGTAATTTCTGTATTTATTCGAGCTTTTATCGTTGAACCAAATGTAACATTGTTCATTAGGAACATCATTTATTAGATAAGCACCGTTTTATTTTTTTTCTTTGGAAAACTTAATGCAGCTTTAAGTCAAATCACCGATATATAAGAATGAAACTCAAATCTTTATTTATACATAATTTTAATTTAAACCTACTATCAGTGTCAAGCACTATCAAATCATCGAGAGACAAGCAAGTATCAATCGTTCAACAACATACAACTTAGAAACGACATTTGCCATGGGTAGTCATAAAAAGCTTTTGGGGGGCAAAACTCCAAGAAGTACAACCTAGGTTTGCATAGAAATTTCAGAAAACAATTTATATTAGTATTTCGTCGAAAATATGAACTTGGCAATTAGCAAAAACCAAACAACTGTAAGAAAATCACTTGTAAATGAAAAACTTTATTATAAAATTAATAATCGAGTTTTTGATAATTCAATTTATTTTTTTGAATGTTAATAATTTTTTTAAAATTAAAAAAAGAATGTAATTATTATTTTTATTTTTTAAAAAAAGATGTTTGATTTTTGGCTTACTGGTATGAAAAATCCACAGAAAACGTTATCATCCTGATAATTTTAATGAATCACTGACACAACCCTGATTGATCCTAATAGCTGTTAAATTATTTAATGAAGTGGAATTAACACCCGTTTGACATGTACCGATAATTAAGATGATTATTTATCCCTTTTCTTATTAGACACATTCCTTAAATTCAGACCCAACTCTGTAATTATCAGGATGTAACTTATAATTTACAACTAGAGGCACAAAAGGCTGAGCCTGTATCGCTCACCTGGGTCAGGCAATCTTAGTAGAAGATGTTTTAATCATTCCTGTAAAGTTCAGCTTAATTTCAACCAGTAGCTTCAGAGGAGATAGTCATTATATGCTTATCCGATAGGGTCTAATGTTAAACTATGTCCTATGCTGGTGTCCACGTTTTTTGGCAGATTCAAAAAAAAAAAAAAAAAAAAAAAAAAAAAAAAAAAAATCAGCAATCATTCCTGTAAAGTTTGGTTCAATTTGCTTCAGTAGTTTCAGAGGAGATGGCCAATATATGCTTCTTCCCATAGGGTCCAAAGTTAAACTATGTCCTGCACTGGCGGCCATGTTTTTTGACTGATCATAAAAATTTCGTCAATTCTGGTAAACAGCCATCAATATATCATTCCTGCAAAGTTTGGTTTAATATTGCTTCAGTAATTTCAGAGGAGATAGCCAATATATGTTTTTCCCATGGGGTAAAATGAAACTATGCCCTGTGCTGGTGTCCATGTTTTTTGGTAGATCCGGAAAATTTCAACTATCTCAGTAAAGGACCACCCATACATCATTCCTGCAAAGTTTGATTCAATTTGCTTAAGTCGCTTCAGGGGAGATAGCCAATATATACTTTTTTCCCACAGGGTCCAATGTTAAACTTTGTCCTGTGCCGGTGGCCATGTTTTTAGGCAGATCCGGAAAATTTCACCTATCTTAGTAAAGGACCATCCATACATCATTCTTCCAAAGTTTAATTCAATTTTCTTCAGAAGCTTCAGAGGAGATAGCCAATATATGCTTTTTCCCATAGGGTCCAATGTTAAATTATGTCCTGCGCTGGCAGCCATGTTTTTTAGGTGGATCCGGAAAATTTCAGCAATCTTAGTAAATGACCATCCATAAATCATTCCTGTAAAGCTTGATTCAAATTGGTCTAGTGGTTTCAGAGGAGAAAGTCAAAATGTGAAAAGCTTACGGGCGGACGACGACGGACGCCAAGTGATGGTAATTTAAGCTCACCATGGCCTTTGGCCAGGTGAGCTAAAATGTTCTGCAGGTTGATTAAGTTATCCTATGACCCTGTTATATATAAGAATATATTTTATAGTTTAAGAAATGAAGAATTGAATTTCACTTTTTACGTTGTTATCGGGGTGTAACAACGTGAAAATTTTTACAAATTGTGTGAAACTGCGTAGCATAGTGAAGTGGTTTTATGCATTATTTGTGATAATTTTCACGTTGTTACATCCCGATAACAACGCAAAAAGTGAAATTCAATTTTTATAATTACAAACCCGAAATTAAACAGCTTTTTAAGCTGACCTACATTTCTGAACTTATGAGTTGAACAACGTACGTCACAGCGTAATAATACATTAAATATCACCTTTAAAAGACGAAAAAATTTCTTATAAACAAGAGGCCCAATAGGGCCTGTGATGCTCAACTGGCTGCATATGTAAGACAATGTTTGTTTTTGATTGAAATGCTGTTTAACGTTCAACTCAAGAATATTTCACTTATATGGAGACTGTCAATTTTGGAAATGGTGGAGAACACTGGATTATAGGAGAAAACCACGACCAAGCAGCAAGTTAACTGACAAACTTTCAAAGATGAAGTGCTAGCCCACTTGGCATTAATGCACAATGTCAGGGGTGAAAGGTGCTGTGATTCGTACCATCAAATGTTTAAGACCACACAGCCACTGTGGCCCCTGTAAGACAATGTGATGTGGTTACCATAATTGGTTCATCAGCTTAAGATGGGAAATAAATTGAGCTTATGACCATTTTTGCTTCAATGAAGCCTACTTTGCAACACACACATGCAGGCATGCTTCACTATGCCATAAACTCAGCTGGGTTTAGCCAGTTGAGCTTAAAATGGATCCACAATGGCTATTTTATATATATATCTAGTAACAACAGGCATCTTAGACTGGTTCAAACTTTTTTTAGGCCGATGTAGGAACCTTCCACAGGAAGTTTGGTTCCAATTCGCCCAGTGATTTTAGAGGAAAAGATTTTACTAAATATTACACCTAATTTGCATATTTCTTGAAAATTGGGTCAATAAAAATTTTCTCAGAAAAAAACATTATGTATTTTGAATCCCACACAGTATACTTTATATATTTAAAATTTGAGCTCAATTGGTGGAAAAAAAGATCAACAATGGTCTTTTTTTTTTTCTTTCTATTTTTAGTTATGACAGCCATCTTGGATGTCAGGCCGGGTTGCCTGGTACCACCTTTAGTCAGGCTGACATTTGGACCTTCCACACAAAATTTCATTCCACTTGGCCCAGTTGTTTCAGAGGAGAAGATTTTCAAAGATTTCACTAAATATTACACCTAAAGCATAATTCTTGAAAATTGGGTCAACAAAAATGTTCTCATAAAAACCCTTTAAATATGTGTATGCCCCACTATCTACTCTCTACATTTCAAATTTGAACAAAAACGGTTAAAAAATGACTCAGCAATGGCTGTTTATGTGTTTTTGCTATTTATAGTAACAGCGGCCATCTTGGATGTCTGGCGGGGTCGCCTGGTACAAACTTTGGTCTACCCCCCCTAGGGACCTTCCACATTAAATTTGGTTCCAATTGGCCCAGTGGTTTCAGAGGAGAAGATTTTCAAAGAATTGATTAAATATTACACCTCATTTGCATAATTCGTAAAAATCAGGTCAACGAAAAATTTCTCATAAAAACCCGTTACATATGTTGAATGCCCCGCTATCTACTCTCTACATTTCAAATTTGAACAAAAATGGTTAAAAAATGACTCAGTAATGGCTATTTATGTGTTTTTGCTATTTATAGTAACAGCGGCCATCTTGGATGTCGGGCGGGGTCGCCTGGTACAAACTTTGGTCCTCCCCACCTAGGGACCTTCCACACCAAATTTGGTTCCAATTGGCCCAGTGGTTTCAGAGGAGAAGATTTTCAAAGAATTGATTAAATATTACACCTCATTTGCATAATTCGTAAAAATCGGGTCAACAAAAAATTTCTCATAAAAACCCGTTACATATGTTGAATGCCCCGCTATCTACTCTCTACATTTCAAATTTGAACAAAAATGGTTAAAAAATGACTCAGCAATGGCTATTTATGTGTTTTTGCTATTTATAGTAACAGCGGCCATCTTGGATGTCAGGCGGGGTCGCCTGGTACAAACTTTGGTCTACCCCACCTAAGGACCTTCCACACCAAATTTGGTTCCAATTGGCCCAGTGGTTTCAGAGGAGAAGATTTTCAAAGAATTGATTAAATATTACACCTCATTTGCATAATTCGTAAAAATTCGGTCAACGAAAAATTTCTCATAAAAACCCGTTACATATGTTGAATGCCCCGCTATCTACTCTCTACATTTCAAATTTGAACAAAAACGGTTAAACAAGAGGCCCAATAGGGCCTGTGATGCTCAACTGGCTGCATATGTAAGACAATGTTTGTTTTTGATTGAAATGCTGTTTAACGTTCAACTCAAGAATATTTCACTTATATGGAGACTGTCAATTTTGGAAATGGTGGAGGACACTGGATTATAGGAGAAAACCACAACCAAGCAGCAAGTTTACTGACAAACTTTCAAAGATGAAGTGCTAGCCCACTTGGCATTAATGCACAATGTCAGGGGTGAAAGGTGCTGTGATTCGTAACATCGAATGTTTAAGACCACACAGCCACTGTGGTGCCTTTAAGACAATGTGATGTGGTTACCATAATTGGTTCATCAGCTTAAGATAGGAAATAAATTGAGCTTATGACCATTTTTGCTTCAATAAAGCCTACTTTGCAACACACACATGCAGGCATGCTTCACTATGCCATAAACTCAGCTTGGTTTAGCCAGTTGAGCTTAGAATAGATCCACAATGGCTTTATATATATATATATATATATATATATATATATATATATATATATATATATATATATATATCTAGTAACAACAGGCATCTTAGACTGGTTCAAACTTTTTTTAGGCCGATGTAGGAACCTTCCACAGGAAGTTTGGTTCCAATTCGCCCAGTGATTTTAGAGGAAAAGATTTTACTAAATAATACACCTAATTTGCATATTTCTTGAAAATTGGGTCAATAAAAATTTTTTCAGAAAAGAATATCATATATTTTGAATCCCATACAGTATACTTTCTATATTTAAAATTTGAGCTCAATTGGTGGAAAAAAAGATCAACAATGGTCTTTTTTTTCTATTTTTAGTTATGACGGCCATCTTGGATGTCAGGACGGGTTGCCTGGTACCACCTTTAGTCAGGCTGACATTTGGACCTTCCACACAAAATTTCATTCCACTTGGCCCAGTTGTTTCAGAGGAGAAGATTTTCAAAGATTTCACTAAATATTACACCTTAAGCATAATTCTTGAAAATTGGGTCAACGAAAAAGTTCTCATAAAAACCCTTTAAATATGTTGAATGCCCTGCTATCTACTCTCTACATTTCAAATTTGAACAAAAACGGTTAAAAAATGACTCAGCAATGGCTGTTTATGGGTTTTTGCTATTTATAATAACAGCGGCCATCTTGGATGTCTGGCGGGGTCGCCTGGTACAAACTTTGGTCTACCCCACCAAGGGACCTTCCACATTAAATTTGGTTCCAATTGGCCCAGTGGTTTCAGAGGAGAAGATTTTCAAAGATTTCACTAAATATTACACCTTAAGCATAATTCTTGAAAATTGGGTCAACGAAAAAGTTCTCATAAAAACCCTTTAAATATGTTGAATGCCCTGCTATCTACTCTCTACATTTCAAATTTGAACAAAAACGGTTAAAAAATGACTCAGCAATGGCTGTTTAAGGGTTTTTGCTATTTATAATAACAGCGGCCATCTTGGATGTCTGGCGGGGTCGCCTGGTAAAAACTTTGGTCTACCCCACCAAGGGACCTTCCATATTAAATTTGGTTCCAATTGGCCCAGTGGTTTCAGAGGAGAAGATTTTCAAAGAATTGATTAAATATTACACCTCATTTGCATAATTCGTAAAAATCGGGTCAACGAAAAATTTCTCATAAAAACCCGTTACATATGTTGAATGCCCCGCTAATACTACTCTCTACATTTCAAATTTGAACAAAAACGGTTAAAAAATGACTCAGCAATGGCTATTTATGTGTTTTTGCTATTTATAGTAACAGCGGCCATCTTGGATGTCGGGCGGGGTCGCCTGGTACAAACTTCGTTTTACCCCACCTAGGGACCTTCCACACCAAATTTGGTTCCAATTGGCCCAGTGGTTTCAGAGGAGAAGAATTTCAAAGAATTGATTAAATATTACACCTCATTTGCATAATTCGTAAAAATCGGGTCAACGAAAAATTTCTCATAAAAACCCGTTACATATGTTGAATGCCCCGCTATCTACTCTCTACATTTCAAATTTAAACAAAATCGGTTAAAAAATGACTCAGCAATGGCTATTTATGTGTTTTTGCTATTTATAGTAACAGCGGCCATCTTGGATGTCGGGCGGGGTCGCCTGGTACAAACTTTGGTCTACCCCACCTAGGGACCTTCCACACCAAATTTGGTTCCAATTGGCCCAGTGGTTTCAGAGGAGAAGATTTTCAAAGAATTGATTAAATATTACACCTCATTTGCATAATTCGTAAAAATCGGGTCAACGAAAAATTTCTCATAAAAACCCGTTACATATGTTGAATGCCCCGCTATCTACTCTCTACATTTCAAATTTGAACAAAATCGGTTAAAAAATGACTCAGCAATGGCTATTTATGTGTTTTTGCTATTTATAGTAACAGCGGCCATCTTGGATGTCGGGCGGGGTCGCCTGGTACAAACTTTGGTTTACCCCACCTAGGGACCTTCCACACCAAATTTGGTTCCAATTGGCCCAGTGGTTTCAGAGGAGAAGATTTTCAAAGAATTGATTAAATATTACACCTCATTTGCATAATTCGTAAAAATCGGGTCAACGAAAAATTTCTCATAAAAACCCGTTACATATCTTGAATGCCCCGCTATCTACTCTCTACATTTCAAATTTGAACAAAATCGGTTCAAAAATGACTCAGCAATGGCTATTTATGTGTTTTTGCTATTTATAGTAACAGCGGCCATCTTGGATGTCGGGCGGGGTCGCCTGGTACAAACTTTGGTCTACCCCACCTAGGGACCTTCCACACCAAATTTGGTTCCAATTGGCCCAGTGGTTTCAGAGGAGAAGATTAAAGTTTACGCACGCACGCACGGCACGGACGCACGGACGCACGCAAAACCATGCCATAAGCTCAGCTGGCTTTAGCCAGTTGAGCTAAAAATGACTCAGTAATGGCTATTTATGTGTTTTTGCTATTTATAGTAACAGCGGCCATCTTGGATGTCGGGCGGGGTCGCCTGGTACAAACTTTGGTCTACCCCACCTAGGGACCTTCCACACCAAATTTGGTTCCAATTGGCCCAGTGGTTTCAGAGGAGAAGATTTTCAAAGAATTGATTAAAATATTACACCTCATTTGCATAATTCGTAAAAATCGGGTCAATGAAAAATTTCTCATAAAAACCCGTTACATATGTTGAATGCCCCGCTATCTACTCTCTACATTTCAAATTTGAACAAAAACGGTTAAAAAATGACTCAGCAATGGCTATTTATGTGTTTTTGCTATTTATAGTAACAGCGGCCATCTTGGATGTCGGGCGGGGTCGCCTGGTACAAACTTTGGTCTACCCCACCTAGGGACCTTCCACACCAAATTTGGTTCCAATTGGCCCAGTGGTTTCAGAGGAGAAGATTTTCAAAGAATTGATTAAATATTACACCTCATTTGCATAATTCGTAAAAATCGGGTCAACAAAAAATTTCTCATAAAAACCCGTTACATATGTTGAATGCCCCGCTATCTACTCTCTACATTTCAAATTTGAACAAAAACGGTTAAAAAATGACTCAGCAATGGCTATTTATGTGTTTTTGCTATTTATAGTAACAGCGGCCATCTTGGATGTCGGGCGGGGTCGCCTGGTACAAACTTTGGTCTACCCCACCTAGGGACCTTCCACACCAAATTTGGTTCCAATTGCCCCAGTGGTTTCAGAGGAGAAGATTAAAGTTTACGCACGCACGCACGGCACGGACGCACGCAAAACCATGCCATAAGCTCAGCTGGCTATATCCAGTTGAGCTAAAAACTGAAAAAAGGTTTTAAATTGATATCTGTTTATTCATTTTCTTGTTAAATTCAGTCAACATATAAATGATATTACAATTAAATCCTTTGAGAAACAAGGTACTATATTATGTCTTGTGACAATACATTTACCAACAACTACGTACGGCTATCATGGATACGTTTGTAGGACACGCGTGTCAACTTACAGGTTGACGTTTCCCATAACAAAAGAAAACTGAATGAACAGTGTTTTAAAAAACCTTGGAACCAACTAATGAAATGGAATTAATGTTTCCTTGGTTTTTTTTTGTTTTTTTTTTTTTTTTTGTCTTTTTTTTTTTTTTGTTTTTTGTTTTTTTGCCAACTATGGGCTGGGAGTGAGACAAAGGAATTTTGTTTAATGATGACACCGGTGATAGCTGTAATGGCTGATCAGAGATAAAAATATTTAATAGTCTTGAATATTTTGGTAAAACAAAATTAAAACATGTCAAGTTGAATAATTTTTTGCAAAATTTTAATCTAAAAAATTGATTTTAATGTTTCTAGGTGGAACATTTGCTGATCTCGAAGACATTCCCATTTGTTTACAATTTTAAAATAATTCCTATTAATAGATGGGTTATCCCTGAAACTGGTCGAAAGTAGTTCCGGTAGAAAACGTTGTTATTGGAAAATAACTTCATTTGACAGGAAAACGACCAATGAAATTGCTCTAAATCGTGTAACAACGTGAAGTTTGTAATTATAATTGTGTAAACATCTTTAGCAAGTAAATGTAATGCCGCAAAATTACGTAAAGGTTTTCTACATCACGGTCATTTTATTTTAACTTTAAAACATTGCACAAAGGATACAGGCGTTTTAATCTTTCTGCATTTATTTTAAGCCAGTGACACAGTTAGTTCCATAGTATTCAGTCAGTAGTCTGTCCAGTACTACTTGATACTTAATTCATTTTAAAATGTTAACGATAAAATAAATTTTCGTTAATTTGACAAGTTAAAACTAATCGCGTATTTTTTGTAATAGCTATGCAAGCAATCGCAATTCTCGAGTCCATCCAGTCCGACATAATAAAATGATTTATTTTAATCAAAGCACAGACTGTGCTGAACGTAGGAAAGTAGTCATGAAAGCCTGGTAACCGGGTTGATATCAATACTTAGTAAAGAAGAGTGGAGTGGAGGAATGGCGCTTAACATTCCTGTCAAGAATTTGACACTTAAGTGTCATGGCGTCTATGACATGAAAAGACATAATGCTTTAAATTACTTATATCATCTTTTTAAAAAATATGCCATTTTCCTCTCTTATCCTCTGGAACCACTGGGTCATGGTGACCAAGTGGTCTTAAGGGTAATCTTAAAGGTCACAGTGCCTCTAAGTGCCTGGATTCAAATGCTGCTTGGGCGATCTTAGTGTGAGAAAGTCTATCAGTTTGTTTGGCAAATGTCAATGGTTTTCTGGGGGCACTTTGGTTTCCTCCTCCATCTAAGAACTTGACTACCTGGATATGTGAAAGAGTCTTGACTGGTGCATCAAACAACATAACTCCACTACACTCTGAAACCAATTTGCAAATTTAAATGAAATATGTCTGGATGAATATGCTTAATGCAAATTCCAAACTGGCATCTTTAGCAACATTAAATCAATAATGACTATTACAGCTAAAAGGGAAAATGACTTTTGTAGTTTCCAACCACTGATTGATGCTAAAGACACCTCTGATAAGATAAAAAAAATAAGAGAGTACATGAGAGGACCTTGACCTTTGACCAATGACCTTGAACCATATATCAAAATGATCACTATATCAATACCTACAATATCCATGTACATGCCTATTTAAAAAAGTAATAACTTAATTAACAATTTAAGCAATCTTAAATTGCTATGACATTGACCTTTGAACCAATGACCTCGAACCATATATCAAAATCATCATCATATCAATACCTACAATATTCTAATTTACATGCCTATACAAAAAGTTAATAGTTTTTAAGATAATTAACAATTTATACCATCTTATATTGCTATAACCTTGACCTTTGAACCAATAACCTTGAACCACATATCAAAATCATCATCATATCAATACATACAATATCCAATATGCATGCCTATTCAAAAAGTTAATATTTTTCAAGATAATTAACAATTTAAGTCATTTTCTGTGGCTATGACCTTGACCTCTGAACCTTTGACCTTGAACCATATATCATAATGATCATCATTCCAATACCTACAATATTATAAAAAACATGCGTATAAAAAGTTTATTGTTTTTAAAATAATTAACAATATTAGCTGTTTTATGCAGCTATGACTTGACCTTTGAACCAATGACCTTGAACAATATATCAAAATGATTGTTATATCAATACCTACAAAATTCCAATTTATATGCCTGTACAAAAAGTTAAAAGTTTTTAAAGGGTACCTGTAACCAAAAAATTTTTTTATCACAATTGTTTTATATATTATTTAAATATAACAATATCGAAAACCGCATCAAAATTGGTGATAAAATAAAAAAGTTATAGCGGTTTGAAATCAACATTTTTTAACTTTCTCTTTATCGCAAAGTGAAACGCCTCGTTTTTAGTTATAAACGTGTGACGTCATTGCAGTATTAGAAGTAGTGTCTAACATAATAGACAGTAGTAACTATGATGATATATTGGCGTATGTAGAAGAAAGTAACAACTCTGACATGTACCTATTTATGTCAAATAGTTCGTCATTATTTGGGGAAGCAGTAGACAATCTTATAAGTGATGAATTTAAAGTATATCCGTTATTTATTCGAACCAGAAACGGGCGAATTTGATGAACATATTGAGTCGAGTCCCGACCTACTCGAAAATTGTGACTACATTTGCTTGCATAACTGTTGAAAAAACGTGACGAGTGTTAACTTGTCAATGACACGAAAATTGAATATATCTGACTTTTTTTTAAAAAAATAAATTATTTCATTAAGTCGGACTGGACAGACTCAAGTTGCATAGCTATAACAAAAAATACGCGATTAGTTTTAATTTGTCAAATACACGACAAAAATCAATTTTATCGTCCGATATTTTAAAATGAATTAAATATCAAGTCGGACTGAACAGGCCAGCGGATGAATATTATGGAACTTGCTGTGGTGTCATGTGCTGAAAGTTTGAATTTCTATTAAAATAATGCATTCAAAATTACATAAAAATCCAATCGCCTATATGCTTTTTTGTGCAATGTTCATTGACAGTTGAAATTAAATGACCGTGATGTAGAAAACTTTTAAGTAGTCTGGCGGCAACACATTTTCTTGATAATTGGAAGATGTTCACACAATTAAAGTCTGTAACATACGTTCTTTTCAACTGCCCGATGGCTAATAAATGCTGGGGTAATTAAAAAGAAAAAAAAAGACAAGATATTCCATCTCAAATTATTTTACGCGAAATATATTATAATTGTTTAAAATGAAATGATACAGATTTTAGATGGAGGCCACATTAAAAAAACGAGATAATAATAATTTTATGGATTTGTATATATAGAATAAAGAATTTAAAAATATCACGACTATATGTATGCCCAAGGAAAAGTGAATACTAAAATCTAATATAAAATCTAATAATCTATTATCTAATTAAATGTCGTAAGTAGATCAGTAAACGTGTTTCAAATAGACTATTCTGGTCGTCAATTTTCAATTTTGCCTAAAGTTATATTTTATTTTCATTATTATTATTATTGACATGAAAACTAAAGAAAAATTTCTTTTTCTTACTTTTTAAAATTTTAAAATGAAATATCCGTTTTTCCGGAGTGAAAACTTTATCATGACTGTATATGACAAATAACGTTTATCAAATAAAATTATTTTACGTTACTCCAACTGTAAATGTATTATTGTATATTACAGGTCGTAAGATAACTTTATCAACCTGCAAATCAATTTTGCAAATTATCCGTGACATCCTGTTAATTACAGGTGTGGGTCTAAATCTAAGGAATGTGTCTAATATACCCTTTCTTTGCAGTAATATCCCTGCTTCTCCTGCGTATGGTGTATATGTTTCACAGTCAATACGGTACGGTAGAGCTTGTTCCCACTATGGGAACTTTCTGCAACGAAGCAAATTACTTACAATTAAATTGTTGACACAAGGATATTGCAAGCCTAGGCTAATCAGGGCCCTTAAAAAGTTTTATGGCCGTCATCACAATATTGTTGATAAGTATGTAGTCACTGTATCCCAACTTATACTGGATATATTTGACTTACCATAGTTCTTTGTTCCTTTCATTCTCAAAATTGACTTGCACGTGACGGGTGTAGCTAGCTAAACAGGAGGTGCTTACCCTTCCGCAGCACCCAGCCTCACTTCCTTGATGGAAGTTCACGTGTATCACCTATTATGCCAGTTTGCAAAGTTTTTACTTTGTTTTTTGGGATTGTGATATGGACAAGGACTGGTATGTTTGTTTTATTTATTAATAATAATCTTAATTATCGGTACATGTCAAACGGATGTTAATTCCACTTCATTAAATAGTTTTTCCCGTAAAATAATCATAGAAAGTTAAACTACGAGTTCGTATTTGTCTTATTACTTGGTAAATAATATTCTGTGGAGATGTCATTTTCCCGTTTTGAGCCCCAATACTACCATTTGTGAAATCAATAACTAGATGATCTGAGAATAATATATACAAAATAACTAAGTTATACCTCTTCTACATTCTGAGGAGAAGATTTTCACTATTCCTCCCTTAATGGGGTCCCAAGGAGACATAATTCCTTCATTTGTGGAAATCTGAAAGGCCTCCAACAAGGCATGATGGTAGCCAAATTTCAATAAATTTGGCTCAGTGGTATTGGAGGAGAAGATTAAAATGTAAAAAAGTTTACACACGATGCATGTTGGATGAAAGATGACGATGGATCTCAATAGCTCATTAGAGCCTTCAGCTCAGGTGAGCAAAAAATCACACAACAGTAGATATTATATAAAACGACTGAAAAAGGAAAACACCAAGAAGTTTCCAAACAATAAGAGGATTTTTTAAAGTAAAACCAGTACTTCTACCACTGTGAGTCAGAAAATTAAAGTCCTCTTCGGATTCAGAAAAAAATAGAAACAAGTGAAAGTTGGCCTAAATCTTGGACAGAAACAGTGACAACAACTATAATAAGTGAAATCTAAAGTCAGTCACTGTCTGATAGATAATCAGAAGATTCTGATTTTGTAGCACTTGTGTCACTTGTAGCATGCCAGATCAGTGCAAATTTTTGGCATCAAATTATGAAAATGTCTGTATTTCTCAAATTTTAAAGATGGATTTCTGTGCAAATACTAGTAGTGAACTTTTTGCTTCTTTTATCTCTAATTATATTGAAATTGAAAAATAAAAAATAAAGACTGATTGATTTTCAACAACTGTATTGAAAGTAAAAAAAAAAACATTTGACTGAATCTCAAGTCAATGTCATTATTCCCAGTTTTCCTGTTTGTCAATTGTTTTTCCCCAATTAACCCTCAGGGGCCTTTCCCCAAAATACCCAGAAAAATTCCTGTCCTTCAATGCTTTCGGACATCCTTACTTTGATATTTTAATGTTTTTTAAATTTCATCTTTTTTCGGACTGCAATTCTTTGCCCGATAATTCCTGACACGATTTTGCTGGAACTCATGTTGAGCATATGATACAGAGTGCTTTTTAATAAAGATTGAATAGAACCAAGAGCAAACATCATTGTTTGTTGTTATTTCGATGTGCCGCGACAGATCGTTCTGTACATCATTACTTAAGACCAGTGCTGTACCGTGCAGATGATCTACACATGTATTTATGTTTTTATGTAAACCCAATAAAAAATCATACCTGAATATAAAGTGCTTTTATTCTGTATAAAAGTGAAAGTTGATTTAAAATGTCCATTGCTGAGAAAATCGTGCATGACAACTCCTGTCGGTACAGCATTTCAACATCAAACACATTTTTTCTGATGAAATTAGGAAGTGACGTTTTCAATTAATTTCATTGGATGAGAAAAAATGACGAATTCCTCTGATCAAAGATTCCAGAAAATGAATGATTTAATCGGTCCTAGCTGACACATGTCGGTATTGCTGTTATGGCTAATCAGGTTATATACACGGGTAAATCTAGTTACCATAAACAGTTAAGTCAACTTATGACGGTGTTCCAAAATTAGAAGAACATACACACACAAGAAGACGTTTTCCAGAAAATGAACGGAAAGTAACAATATCTTCCGAACAGTCCGTGACCTATTTCTGCAATGCGAACTATACCCTCTATATTTTATTTATTAATCTTCTTTTTTTATTCTTGAATAAATATTTTTTTATTTTAATTATCATATAGATAAGCTGTCAATTAACTAAAGAGATAAACTTGTAGTCATGTGTGTATCTTTCATTATCCCAAAGCTGATAATTATACCTGTCAAAATACCGTGATCCTTCAATGTTTTCAGACCCTTTTTATCGAGTTAGAATTCTTTGTCTGTAAATCCATACACAATTTTGTTGGAACTTAGGTGTTCAAGCATGTGATACAGAGCACTTTTAATAAAGATTGAATAAACCTAGAGCAAACATCGTTGTTTGCTGTTATTTTACATTTACATGTTTGTTTCGATGTGTATTAGTGCGATGGATCATTCTGTACTTCGTTACTTAAGACCCCGCTGTGCCGTGTAGATCTATTTACGCTTTTAAGTAAACTCTATAAAAAAAATCATACCTATATATGTGCTTTAGTTCTGTAGGTAAGTGAAAGTTGATTGAAATTAATATTCATTGCCAAGAAATTTCGTGCATGACAACTCCTGTCAGGTACATCATTTCAACACCAAACACATTTTTTCTGATGAAATTAGAAGTGATGTTTTCAATAAATTTCATTGGATGAGGGAAAAATATAACGAATATCCCTGATCACAGATTCCCGAAAATGAATTTAGTGTCCTAGCCGACACATGGCACATAAGTTGAGGGTCACATAAAATAAAATGTGATAAAAATTTGAAAATTTGTTTTTAAACTATTAAATCCTTTAGTCGGCACTTCCTTATATTGTTAAATTCCATTATTCTTAAAATGTACAAACACACGCAAGACAAAATGTGTTGTTCTTGTGTTCAGTTAGTTTCAATGTTTTTACTGTATGTTTATAACTGCACTAATGTATATACCTACCACTTCTTTGCATGGCTGTGAATAGAGGGTGATGGGGGTATTGCTGTAATAGCTAATCTGGTAATATACACAGATTAGTCTAGTTACAATAAGATAATTTGTTAAGGTCGTTTGATCATTCAATAAAACATGGCAATAGAAATTATTTTCTTCATCAGAAAGGTTTTTTGTGTACTTCGAAGGTTCAAAATATGTGGAACTGTCAATTTTCTGATTGATTAAATTTTAAAAAATGAACTGGCATAACTTACATGGGTTCATTTATCCACTTCTCTAGGAACTGCCATGTTGTGTGATATGTTAATTATTTACTCTATGCATATTATCAATGTAAGTGAACTTCTATGTATTTTACCTGTTTATTAATTGTTTGAACTGCATCACGTTTTCACACCTGATATGTAGCCTCCGAGTTGTCCCTTTGAAAAGCGTGTTAGTAAACTGGTATATTTTGTTATAACTTAGATTACTGTCAAGATACTGGAGTTGTTTACTAGATATGTAAACATGTCAATTTTCACATGACTCCAAACATATTCCCCAAATTTTATTTATTTTTTTTATTTTTTTTGTTTTTTGCAAAAAAGTTGACCTACATAAGACACACTGTCAACAACCCAGAATTTGCCAGGCAATTAAAAAGGAGAATATTAAACTTTACAGGCTCACACATGATTAACCATGACATAAGCTCAGCTTGCTATAATAGCTGAGCTAAAACCAGTTGTAAACATCTGTAAATACTTCCGACATTTACTCTGGACAAGAATATTTAAAGGCCATAACTCTGAGAAAATTTGTTATCAAACTTGGGTTAATAATAAGCATGTCTCCTTTAACTGTTGATATTTTGCACTTGGTTAATAGGAAAAATGGATCATTTATAGTTTTGGACAATTACTCCAAACAAGACAATTGATGGAAAGAAGGACAGAAAAACCTTTGTGTTTATCATCTTCCTTTCTTTGAAAGGCAGGAAATATAAAAAATAATACATCACTTTACACTTTCAAGAAATTAATTGGCTATATGATCAGTTCAAACATGATTAACAATTTACTGACTTACAGTAAAGATAAAATTATATCAAGTTCTATTGTTTTAAATGTGATCAAAATACCACATGAATATACATACTATGTTTTAGTAATATTCTCTACAGATGCATAAGCCTTTTGCAATGTGATCAAACAAAAAGTCTTTAGGCTCAGACTTCTTATCTTCCATTTCTTAAGAAGAATATGTACATGATGTTCCTTACATAGTTATCAATTTTCTTACAGACTTAAGATTTTAAAATATCAACAATTCATGATTATTTTTATTCTTTTTTAAAAACCAAATTTTTTATACTCAAAGGTCACTAGGGTTGATTTGTGTGTCACTTATTTGCTCTGACATTGTAAGTTCACCTATAACATTATATTAAACACTCCATGTACCAATTAAGTCTTTTGTGACCTCATCCCTTCTGCATATAATGACATTCCTCTTTCACCCATCATGCACTTCAGCTGTATCTCCTGGACAGTTTGACTTTAAATCTCCATCATCTAAAAATATTGTAAAACATTGATATCATCAAGTTTAGTTGCAATAGTAAAGCCTACATAAATGGTAGTTATCTTGAGATTGCAAAATGAACAAGTATACTGATATACCTATCAAAGGGACAACTCCAAAAAATATTAGGCGGATGAATTTTAAGTATCATTATTTCAAACTTAGTAGTGCTTAGTGCTGTATATGGCAAAAAGATGTTTAACAGTTTTTCTATTAAAGGTCACTGTAACCTTGAATGAAAGTCAAGGGCAACAAGCTTCACAAAATTGGTAGTGTTTAGTGCTCTGATGCCACGTATAAAGTTTTGAGCTTTAGACTTTTAAGTTCATGACAACAAAATGCTAAAGAAATTATGATTTAGGGTCACTGTGACCTTGAATGAAGGTCAAGGTCAACCTGCTTTGCAAATATAGTAGGGTTTAAGTCAAAGAACCATATTCTTTAAAATAGCTATAAAACTGCTGAAGAAGCTATAAAAAGTTAAACAACACAACAACAAAGCAATAAACCAAAATATAACATTAGTACTGCTGCCATAGCACAGAAAGAAAAATTTCTGTAAGCCGTGTAGTTTCAAAAATCCTGGCTCGACACATTTAAGGAAGTATTTTAAGTCACAGACAAGCATAACACTTCCCCAGTCAACTATCCTGGCACCAGGCGAACCAGTTGATTCTCTGTCCTCTTAATGTCGAGAACCAGGCAATGAAACAGTATCTCTAAATTATAAAGTCTTATGTATGACCGAGCCAGGGTTCAAACTCACGAACTCACTCTTAAGGCATGTGCTACCACTGAGCCATCAAGAAAGTCTTGTTGTTTTTTGAAGACTCATTCTTGTTTGGGGAAATACCACAGTAGAACAATGTATTTTGAGTTGACCAACTTTTTGCATTTTTGCTTTTCACCTTCGAATGACATAATCTAATCATAAAACAAGAGGCCAATGGACCTTAATGCTCACCTAAGGATATGTCCAAAATTGTTTGCAAAGTGCAATAGACAATTTGTTCATTAAAGTAACTTTTCATGTTTTCTCATGTTTAGAACTATCACAATACTTAATCCAAAATATCAAATCTTTTCATTTATAAGTAGCTAATAAGCATGTAGTAACTATAACACAGGTATTAGCTCATGTGCACTTAAAATTAATCTTTTTGGTTCCATTTGAAATGCAAATAACAACAAAATTTGAAAAAAGTGTAAATTTTCTTAATTAACATTATCAAAATGGGCACATGCACATTGCCATGCAATTGCAATTTTGTTGCATTCATGTTTTATATTATTTTGATTTTATTTGTCATTTGACATAGTTTAACTCAACTCTCTACAGATATATCTTCTTTTAAAACATGCACACCAATAAGAAAACATCTAAACTCATACTTAAAATGCAAGTGATTTTTTAAAGTAAATTACTTTAATGGAAAGATAACAATTTTCTATTTTTCTTAATTATAATGTTATAAAAAATTCATTTTAATGAGTAAAAAACTTATTGCCAAAATTATCAATCTTTGTAATTTAATTTCCACAGTTTCAATTTAATAGCCAATTTTGCCAGCAGCAATAGAGAACCTAGTATGTATCTTTAAAATTAAAAGAATCAAATTCATCTGAACCCATATACGGGCAAAATTGCTTTGTGAAACTGATATATATATATAAATATATATTATACACTAAATAATAAATAAATAATTTGACACTTTTATGTAAGTTGAACAGTTTGTGTATATATAATTCTTTTAAATAGTTAACAAATTTTGTTGCGTTATTCCTTTACATCAGCAATGTTATTGAAAAGTAATTATAATACTAAAATTAGGGCCTCAGTAGTGTTTACAAGGTTTTTCTATTATTCAACCTAGTGACCTACTTATTGAGCCACATTCTGACTATTTATTGACCAAACATGGCCCATATACAAACTTGAGTTAGCTTTTTAAAAGAGGATCGATCTGACCAAGTTTGATTAAAATTGGACTAAAATTGGGGCATCAGGAGTGTTAACAAGGTTTTTCTACAATTTGACCTAGTGACCTACTTATTGAATTAAAATGGTCCATATACGAACTTGAGCTAGCTTTTGTCAAGAGGATTAATCTGAGCAAGTTTGATGAAGATTGGACTAAAATTTAGATTGCACTCAAATTGTGGCCTCAGGAGTGTTAACAATTAAAAGTTGATGCACGATGGACGACGGCCGATGCACGACAGACAATGACCCATCACAATAGCTCACTTGAGCACTTTGTGCTCAGGTGAGCTAAAAATTTAAGTTATTACCATTATTATATATTTCAATGACCACAGGTTTGTTTGTAACTCTACTTACCAGTAAAGGTTATTCCACACCAAACACAATATTTATGCTTGTTTCGTAAATACTCAGTTAAAATCTGTAACTTTTCAGAAGCCTGGAAATAAACAAGATGTCCAATGGGTCTAAAAGGTCACCTGAGGGCATTTTATACTGTAGCTCAAACAAAGAATTAAATTTTAACTAATTTCTATCTTGTCTTTCTTGTATCAAAAAAAAAAAAAAAAAAATGGTTGTACTGTAACCTTGAATGAAGGTCAAGGTCAACAAGTTTTGCAAACCTGGTAGTGCTTAGTGCTCTGATGCCATATATGAAGTTTCAAGCTTCTAGACCTTTAGTTGATGATGAGAAGATGTTTAAAGGTTTTTTTATTTAAAGTCACTGTTAACTTGAATGAACGTAAAGGACAACAAGCTTTGCAAATATGGTAGTGTTTAGTGTTTGATGCCATTTATTAAGTTTCAGACTTCTAGGCCTTTCGGTTAATGACAAGAAAATATATAAAGATATTTTTTCTATTAAAGCACAACAAGCTTTGCAAATATGGTAGTGCTTAATGCTTCGATGCCATTTATGAACTCTCAGGCTTCTATACGGTTTATGACAAGAATATATATAAAGATTTTTCTATTTAAGGTCACTGTGACCTTGAATGAAGGCCAAGGTCAACAAGCTTCACAAACATGGTAGGTCTTTGGTAAAGAAATATCCATATCAAGTTTCACCACCATTGGTTCAATAGTTCTTGAGAAAAAGTTGAAAATGTTAATTGTTTAGGATGCACGACGCATTGCAACGGACAATGATTGCTATAGGTCTATATGGGCCTTTGACAAATTTTTGGCCTTTGCCAAGTTGCAAACAAATTTATCAACAACAAAACATCCTTATGAATAGGTCTTTATATAAGGAAAGTCCATTATCTCTTGCAAGGTTCAATAGACAATTATCCAGATTTTCAGAATACATGTATAGGCCATTTCAAATATCTAAGACATCTGTAAAATTGTTTTTTGAATCTATTTTCTTCATCTATGCACCACATTATCATTATATCAATACCTACAATATTCTATGGTACATGCCTATGTAAAATGTTTATAGTTTTCCAAATAATAAGGCAATTAAGTCTTTTAATGAAGCTATGGTCTGAACCTTTGAACCCATAACCTTAAATCATATATTAAAATGATAATTAATTTCTAAAATATTCTAAACTACATTTTTAGCTCACCTGACCGAAAGGTCATGTGAGCTTATGGCATGGTGTGGCATGTGTATGTGCATTTGTGTGCATGTGTGTCATTAACATCTATTTTTGACTTCTCCTCGGAAACTACTGGACAGATTTCAATGATACTCAGTCAAAATCATGTATGGGCTAGTGCAATCAAGATTTGTTAATGGCATTGCCATGGCTACCAAAACTAGGTCAAGGTGACCTAGGGGTACAAAAAAATTAAAAAATCTTCTCCAAAACTGATGAAGGGAGAAAAAATCTAATGTGATATTTGGCTTCTCTAGGGTCTTATAGTTTGTTCATTTTAGGCCAAAAATTGGGTTACATGTTTTTGTGTTTAATTTTAAAAATTTCGTAAAATGGCTTCAAATTGTTATAACTTGACTATTTGAACAGATAATGACATGGAGTTTTCTGTTTTGACTTTTGAAATGACCTTTAAAATGGGGTCAAGGTCACAAATCAAAGTCATGATCAAAGTCATGACCTAATTTTTTATTTATGCAGTTTTAGACAATTTTCTTGCATACATTAAGAGATATATGAAATGAAAACATTGTTAAAATGTTCAGCATGACAAAATTTAATAAGGTACCACTTTCCGTAACTATATGATGATCCATGAAGGAGTTGTTGCCCATGAAATGTTTTTTTTTTTGCTTATAAATTCAAAACTTCTGCTTGAAAACTATAATCTTTTTGTACAGGCATGTATATTAGAATATTGTAGCTATTCATATGATGATCATTTTGGATCAAGGTCATATGTTTAAAGGTGAAGGTCAAAGCTGCATATGAAGACTGAAATTGTAAATTATCTTGAATTGAAAACTATTATCTTTTTGTATAAGCATATAAAAGATTACTGTTTTCCAGATTATTAGCTATTTTAGTATGCTAATGTTTTTGAATAATGACTCAAAAAAAAGCCATTTAATTTGGTTTTTGGTTGAATGTTTTTATGTGACATCAATTTTTTCATCTATTCCTGAACAAGGGAATCGGTAGAACTAATGGATGCTCCCTGAAATAAGCTACCATTCATTAAAGGCTATTTCTTAATTCAAATTTGTTTAAATAAAATTTTGCAAAGGAAATGATAAGTATAGCAAATAGTTTGTATTTTAAATCAAAGTACTGAAAGTACTGAAACCAGCTGGACTGGATTGCAAATGAATTAAGCAAAAGGGTGGTCATGAAGTCACGCAGGCCTTCCTACACAAGTGCCCCTGCCCTTTGCAAATAGAACATAACTTGTAGATAGCAAGAAATGGTTTGCAAACTTCTCAGAGTAATTTTTGCTCCTTGGTTGAATTTAGGTCATGAAGTGCCAATTGAACACCAAGAAAGTGATAATCAAAGGTATGATTACAGACAACCTTTCTGATGTACAAAGGTCAAAATCTGATTTATCTCCTGTTATCATGGTCAATACGTTTTCAAATGTGAACAATAAAGGAAAGACCTACACTTACATACACTTGGTCTCATCCTCATAAGGACATTAAATTATGGTTGCCAATTTGCTAGATAATGGTAACTATTTCCCTTCAGCACACTTTTTATGCTCAGTAGTTTTTCATGTGGCTGCCAATGTGAAGAATGATTGATCAGTGAAGTGAACAACCATTGGAGGAGAACCATTCTAATATGCAAGAGGGAAGTACATATTAAGTTAGAATTTTGAAGCGGATAAAAGTTATGGTGTATATGATGGCTTAAAAATAAAACAAGGCCATATGGGCGTTAAAGAAAACACCTGAGGATATGTCCAAAATTGTTTACAAAGTATAATAGACAATGTACAGAAACTTTCCAAATTTTCTCAAGTTAAGAACTGCCACAATACTTAATCAGAAAAATCTAGTCACAGTTCATTTAAAAGTACCTAATATGCATGTTATAACTGTAGTACAATAAATAATTTCCAAAAAATTAAAGTTTTTAGTATACTTTTACAGCTATGTCCTTGACCTTTATGTATGCCCTTGAACCATATATCAAAATGATTGTCAGGTCAATGCCTACAATATTCTAACATATATGCCTATACAAAAAGCTAAGAGTTTTTAATATTATTATTAATTTAAATTCTCTTTTGTAGCTATGATCTTGACCTTAGAACATATGACCTTGAACAAGAAATCAAAATTATCATTACTTCAATACCTAATTTTTTCTAATATACATGCCTACACAAAAAGCTAAGAGTTTTCAATATTATTTTAATTTAAACTCTCTTATGCAGCTGTGACCTTGACATTTAAATGTATGAACTTGAAACAAATATAAAAATCACCATTATATCAATACCAACAATATTCTAATATACATGCCTATACAAAAATTTAATAGTTCCCATGATAATTAACAATTTCCATCTTATTAGGCAACTATGACATTCACCTTTGAACAAATGACCTTGAACTATATATCAAAATGATTGCCATATTGATACCTACAATAATAAACATGCCTGTACAAAAAGTTAATAATTCTCAATTAACAATTTCAGTCTTCTGATGCAACTATGACCTTGACCATTGCATGTATGACCTTGAACCATATATCGAAATGATCACCATATCAATACATTCAGTATTCTAATCTACATACCTGGCCTATTGGAATAGTTTAAATGAAATAAATAATTTTCAAATATACCCAAAACAAAAAGAAATGCAGGGTAAAATTTAATGGTGATTTATGATAAATTATATGAATGGTATCTTGTTTAAAACACTTCCAAGAACTATCTTTCATTAATTATTTCTGAAAATTTCACTTGATTTTGACCTTTACTTTTAAATTTATTTGAACCAGTTGGGTGATACCCCACAAAAATGTAATTTAATATCAGGGTATAGTTCTCAGGACTGGGGATCTGGGGATGTCCACCACAGCAGCTGTCACAGCCCTTAGGCTATTGTGCATTGAATTCATTAGAGTGTTTATCTTTCTTGTGGGGATATTGTTCCACTCTTCCAACAAGGCATTTCTCAGTTGGTCAAGGATAAGGGGGGGGGGGGTGTTCTGACGTTGCCTTACCCTCCTGTACATCCATATACCTCAGATGGCAGTCAAAGTCCCGCCCAATACAACCAACGGTGACTTAACCCTGTGAGATATCTCACCCAAGACCATAACTGATTCACCACCATACCTATTCACCTCACTAATGAAAGGGTCTGCGAAACATTCCCTACAATGTTGGTATATACGACATCGACCATCCATAAATTCTGCCTCATATGAATAAAAAACAAAGCAGCTAGTGCACAATTTGTTCCCATCGGTATACCTATAGTTTGTTGGAAAATATACTGCAAAACAAATACTTTAAATCACGAATATTTAGCGGCAGTTTTATTTTAGCACAATGGCGGAAGAATTCAACAGCTAAAATAAAACTGCCACTAAAATTTACAACACTAACAGACAAAAACTAATGGTCCCCAGATACGGTCTTTGACAATGTCTGTCTGTTATTATTGTTGAATTTTATACCTCTCCCCATCATATAAATAATAAAATAATAAAAAAAATTGTTTTGAAACTATGCGCTAATATAAAACAGTTTACAGTATGTTGTCAATCAAAACCTCTAGCATTTTGTTGATGGTGTCTTCAGTCAAATTGCAAAGTTTGGAATCTAAAGATCTTAAAATTATATCATTGGCATATTTGTCCAAAATAAGGATAGGAAAGTCAAGATGGTGTCACTGAATCAGTCGTATTGTGACAAGTGACAATACTTAGGGTAAATAAAAATATTTGTGACTTAATGTCCTACAGCAAATAGGCACAAAATTGTCTCTTCTTCAACCACTTAACATTTAGAAATAAAAATTGTGTGACCTTTGGGTGAAAGATTGCTTGTCTGTTGCATGGCATGCCAAAGAATCCTCACTTTACATTGCTCTTAGCTAACTTTAAATGACACAAATACTGCTACTTTCACATACTTCTAGTGAGATAAAAAAATAAAAGTGAATTTTTTAGACTAAAGTGTAAAACCACTTTCAATAAATCTCAGAAAACAAAATGTGAAAAAAAATCATATTTGGTACAAGTTTAAAGTTATCAAGGTGTTGTGGGTTTGAGCCCTGCCTGGACCATAAATGAAACTTTAAAGTTGACCTGATGCATCATAAGTTGTCCCATTCAGAAAAGAAAAGTTTAGACATAAGGTAAACTTTTGAGTCCAGTGTTGTAGACAAACAAATGTCACCACGATCAACATGGTGCAATATATCTAAATAAATGAAAATCATTGCCTTTGTCTTTCTGTTGCAAAAAATAAGTATCAGTGTAAAAAATTAAAGTCACCAGAGATTCAACTGATTTGCTTTTAGTTCTTAATGCAATGCATCTTAAAATATAAATTTGAATTTTTATATCATCTTTTGGGCTCTATAGTAATTATATTGCTACATTAACTTGCTCTGTAACTTAACTAATACGGTTTATAGTAATTTTGTGTAATAAATTAATATAGTATCATCTTCAATGATTCATGAGTAAACTTTAAGACTACAACTGTAAATTTGATCAGAGATGTTTTAACAATAGATATCAGGTACAATGTATTTTCACAGGTGAAGTTTAACACTGAAAATATCTTATACATTAAACATTATACATTACTTATTTTATTTGTCATACTTAAATATGGCTTTAGCGAAAATTCCATAAAATTTCATTCCATTATGAGGAAGATATCGGTGAATTTCTTATACATCTCCAGAAATCCAAATCAAAAAGGTTGATATCGAGGTTCATGTGTAGTGACGTCATATTATTTACTATCTACTAAAATAAGTCAAATCCGAACTGTAGTTTAACTTATTATTATTATCATTATTATGGGAAAACTATTTAATGAAAGTGAATTAACATCGGTTTGACATATACCAATCATTAAGATTATTAATCCATTTGTTTATCAGACACATTCTTTAGATTTAGACCCACACCTGTAATTAAAAGTATGTAACTTATAATTTGAAAAATTAATTTGCAGGTTGATAAAGTTATCTTATGACTGGTATTATACATAATATATTTTTACAGTGCGAGTAAAGTAAAATAATTTTATTTGATAAATGTTATTTGTCATATACAGTATAAAGATTTCACTTCAGAAAAATGGATATTTCATTTTTGAATTTTAAAAAGTAAGAAAAAAAAAGTTTTCCTTAGTTTTAAAGTCAATAATAATAATAATAATAAAAAATACAACTTTTAGGCAAAATTAAAAATTGACGACCAGAGGAGTCTATCTAAAACATGTTTATTGATCTACTTACAGCATTTGATTTCCTTAGATTTTAGTTCTCACTTTTCCTTGGGTATACATTTAGTTGTGATATTTTTAGATTTTTTATTCTATATATACAAATCTATAAAATTTTTGATTATTATTATTATTATTATCATCATCTCGTTTTTTAAATGTGGTCCAATTCTAAAATCTGTGTCATTTCATTTTAAACAATTCCAATATATTTTGCATAAAATAATTTGAGATGGAATAACTTGTTTTTTGTTTTTTTTTAATTACCCCAGCATTTATCAGCCAATGGGGAGTTGAAAAGAACTATGTTACAAACTTTAATTGTGTGAACATTTTCCAATCATCGAGGAAATGTAATGCCGCCAGATAACTTAAAAATTTTCTATACACCTCGGTAATTTAATTTTAACTGTGAATAAACTGTCATTGCACAAAAGAGCAAAGGTGATTGAATTTTTATGTATTGATTTTTAGCCGGTGCCACAGTAAGTTCCATAATACTCATCTGGTAGTCTGTCCAGTCTGACTTGATAGTTAATTCATTTAAAATGTCGATGATAAAATTATTTTTCGTGTATTTGACAAGTTAAAACTAATTGCATATACCTATGTAACTTATTGCATTTCTCGAGTCTGTCCACTCTGACTTCATAAAATAATTCATTTTTCAAAAAGTCAAAGATATAATCAATTTTCATGTCCCCATGTCATTATTTGTTCAAATAGTCAAGTTATAACGTAGCCATTTTTTGAGAATTTTTTTTGAATTAAACCAAAAATGCATAACTCATTTTTCAACCTATTTTCTTTCAGTCCCTAGAGCAACCATTTATAAAATAAGATTTTTTCTCCCATTATTAGTTTTAGAAAAAAAGATTTTAAAAATTTTTTGCACCCGTAGGTCACCTTGATCTAGTTTTGGTAGCCATGGCAACAGCATGAAAAAAATCTAAATTGCACTGGCCCAATACATGGAGATTGGAGTCAAAACTAAAACTGTTAATAAGCTCTTTGTTTCAAATTTATAAGCACAGTTTTTACACACAAAAATAGTTTCATTGCAAGAAAAATGCATACCAAGTTTGGTATCAATTGAACTTAAGATGACAAAGTTATGCTCCAGACAAGCAATTAGAGAACTGCGCAAAAATTTCAAACAAAACTTTATATGAAAGGTAATAACTCTCTCAAAAATGACCATATGCAAAAACCTGCAATATATGTGTTAAAGTATGAAATATGTTTATCATGTCAAAATTTGGTAAAGATAACTCAAAAAGTGAAGGAGTGATGCCCATTACAAGCAAAAATTATATAAGGGGAATAACTCTAACATTTCCCCAATGTAGAGTTATGGTTCTTTAACTCTGCACTTTGTCTTATTGCAAGACACATATGTACCAAGTTTGGTAAAAACTGAACATACAAACTTGAGCTAGCTTTTGTCAGGAGGATCATTCTGAACCGGTCTAAAATTGACCCCTCATATGTGTTAACAATGTTTTTATATAATTTGACCTTGTGACCTACTTATTGACCCAACATTGCCCATATACGAACTCGAGCTAGCTTTTGTCAAGAAGATCATTCTGACTAAGTTTGATGAAGACTGGACTAAAATTGGGGCCTCAGGAGTGTTAACAAAGTTTCTATATAATTTGACCTAGTGACCTACAACATGGCCCATATACAAACTCAAGCTAGCTTATGTCAAGAAGATCATTTTTACTAAGTTTGATGAAGATTGGACTAAAATTGGGGCCTCAGGAGTGTTTACAGAGGTTTTCATACAATTTGACCTAGTGACCTACTTATTGACCCAACACTGACCATATACAAAACGGAGCTAGCTTTTGTCAAGAAGATCATACTGACTAAGTTTGATGAAGATTGGACTAAAATTAGGGCCTCAGGAGTGTTAACAAGATTTTCTTTCAATTTGACCTAGTGACCTACTTATTGACCCAACATGGCCCATATACGAACTTGAGCTTGCTTTTGTCAAGAGGATCATTTTGTTTAAGTTTGATGAAGATTGGACTAAATTGGGTCCTCAGGAGTGTTAAGAAGGTTACTGACCCAACATGGCCCATATACTAACCTGAGCTAGCTTTTGTCAAGAAGATCATTCTGACTAAGTTTGATGAAGACTGGACTAAAATTGGGGCCTCAGGAGTGTTAACAAGGTCTTTCTACAATTTAAGCTAGTGACCTACTTATTGACCCAACATGGCCCATATATGAACTTGAGCTTGCTTTTGTCAAGAGGATCATTTTGTTCAAGTTTGATAAAGATTGGACTAAATTGGGTCTTCAGGAGTGTTAACAAGCTTTTCTTACAATTTGACCTAGTGACCTACTTATTGACCCAACATGGCCCATATACAAACTTGAGCTAGCTTTTGTCAAGAAGATCATTCTGACTATGTTTGATGAAGATTTGACTAAAATTAGGGCCTCAGGAGTGTTAACAAGTTTTTCGTATAATTTGACCTAGTGACCTACTTATTGACCCAACATGGCCATTTACGAACTTAAGCTAGCTTTTGTCAAGAAGATCATTCTGAGTAAGTTTGATGAAGATTGGACTAAAATTGGTGCCTAAGGAGTGTTAACAAGTTTTTTCGTATAATTTGACCTAGTGACCTACTTATTGACCCAACATGGCCTTTACGAACTTAAGCTAGCTTTTGTCAAGAAGATCATTCTGAGTAAGTTTGATGAAGATTGGACTAAAATTGGGGCATCAGGAGTGTTAACAAGGTTTTTCTCCAATTTGACCTAGTGACCTAATTATTTAACAAACATGGCCCATATACGAATCTGAGCTACCTTTTGTCAAGAGGATCATTCTGAAAAAGTTTGATTAAGATTGCACTCAAATAGTGGCCTCAGAAGAGTGTAAACAATCAAAAGTTGACGCACAACAGACGACGCACGATGCACGACAGAAAATGACCCATCACAATAGCTCACTTGCGCACTTTGTGCTCAGGTGAGCTTAAAATGAAGGAGTTATGCCTCTTACAAGGGGAATAACTCTAAAAATACCCAATGCAGTTATGGTTCTTTAACTCTGCACTTTGTCTCATTGCAAGAAACATGCAAACCAAGTTTGGTGTTGATTGAACTAAAGATGACAATGTTATGCTCACTGTCACCGCTGCTGCCCCAAGTAACCGCTATATGGTGCCTTTTTAGGCCAAACAAAAATAGCCTAGAAACAAATATTACTCTATATGTATATTGTTTAAACAAATCAGAGGCAATAATTCTGGGTTCAATGATCAAACTAGGTAAGGCCAATAAAATGCACAAACTATTTTGGTTTTCTAAAAGTTTCAGTAAAATTAAATTATTTGTTTTAGAGAAAGGAAACAAAATTTACTCTATATACATAGTGCATAACTAATTAGGGGCAATAACTCTGAGTTCAAGACGTAACCCAAACACAGATGCAAGGTCAAAATGAAATACAGACACCAAAGCAATATTTGTCTCTCGATTCCATTGGCAGGGAATAAAAAACCTTTTTCACTGAAAGTAGACCAAAGTTGAACCAACAATGTCTTAACCATTTGGTTGCTTCAGTCCCTGCTATTACAGTATGCTAATCCATCTGTAACCCTGACCTTGATATGCATCAAATTGATTGTTATATGAACGACTACAATATTCTAATATAAATGCCTTGAAGTTCATAAAAAGTTCCTCCAAAAAGGTCAATGTGCTCTTGCAACTTGAAAAATAAAACGTTGTTCAAATATATTGACAAATATAACAATTTCACCAATTTCCCAATAAGTACTGCCTTTCCCTCATTTTGAGCCCCAAAAATAATTTTAGGTTAAAATTTTTACTTTAGTTAAAGGCTCATTTGAGCAATTGTAATTGTTTAACATAATTCTTTTTTTTTTGTAGGATAATTTCTTAAGTGACAGTAAAACATGTTATTATATACAAACTAATCTTGGTTCTGATATACTAGTGTATCAGGGGTCCCGAAACGGTCATATTTGCTGGACATGTCCGACAAAAAATATTTTTGTCCGATGTGAAAAATCACTTGTCGGACATTTTTAGTTAAAAATAGAATTCAGTTGAAAAATCACTTGTCGGACATTTTTAGTTAAAAATAGAATTCAGTTAATCAGACATATAAATAAATATGTTTGTTGGTCATTATTTTACTCGAGTATTGTTTGCTATCACCTGTCAACAGTTTTCAATAAATATTACAGATATAATAATTAGGCTTTTGTTTGTTAATCAGTTAGAATCCATGGTTTCAATCCGTTCCTTTTATGTCATCGTCCGAACCCTCATTAATTTTGTTAAGTTGTTTTTTAAGTAATCACATCACTTGACAGACGGAAGCCATAAACAGCTGATTACCAGGGTTGATCCTTAAAGGTCATGGTCGTCGGACTATATTAAAGAGGTTCCACAGGGGATGTCAAATAAGACTACAACGCGCACTGTATGGTCCTTGCAAACTGTTTAGTTATAAATAAATAATTTTAAAAAGTCTAAATACAATCAAAGAAGTCTCGAAATGAGGTTCAGTAAAGTTCATGTAACTTCAGAAAAACGAAAATGCACGATTGTCAATAAACAAAGATGGCCATCAAACCTTGTGTCGTCAACGTCGACAGTACAAAAATTGACACTATGTGGACACGTGAGCCTGACTGCTGACCACATGTACCTAAATTACCTCTATGTAGTAGTTAAATCCTTTTTAAAAATCTATTTGATATTAAAAACTAAAAACTTTTTAAAAAACATCGTCAATAACAACATCGTGGGTGTTACGTTTTTCTTTTTTTTTTTCTTTTTTTTTTTCTTTTCTTTTTTTTTTTTTTTTTTTGCTTTACACAGCATCAGTGGTACGGTTGCTTTGAAAAAATGTCTGACACCCCTAGTCAAAGATTTCCGGAGTCCTGTAGTGTATAAATATATATATATATATACATATATATATATATATATATATATATATATATATATATATATATATATATATATATATATATATATATATATACAATCCAAATCAAATTCTCTGTAATAAACTATTTAAACCGAAAGCTTCACATGCGACCTTTCGTATTCTGATGTCATGGTTTTGCATCACGGGAAAGTATGAATACATAACAAAGACGTCAACACAAATACATGTGACAAGTCGCGGAATGTAAACAATTCATCGTGTCAAGAAGCATTCTGTAAACAAAACATAAACGATAAACGTATACTACATTTTTAGTGAATTTAATGGCCTGAATAAATAAAGTTGTAAAAGCACAGATATTTAAATAAAACCTTGTCAAATGTATCTGTTGTTGTCATTTTTTGAAAATGAGTACGTGTGGGCGGAGCTAACCCAGTTTGATGCAGTTGAAACCTGTTCGGTATTCACAAGGAATTTCCACAAAAATCATAAATGAATTAATCAAAATTTCAAATATTTGTAAGTTGTAAGCTACGGATTGTAAATATAAGCATTAAACTTTGTTTGTAATCGATCTATGATGGTTTAGATCAAATGGCTCTCATGCTAATTTGTCATAAACCGCTTCACAGTTTATTCAAATTATCGTGAGAGCCATTCAATCTAAACCATCATAGATCGATTACAAACAAAGTTTAATGCTTAAATATATATATATATATGATATACAGGTATATCGTTGCAGTAATCCTCTTCTTCATCTTCATCTTCTTTTAAATCATCATCAATTTCCTCATATGCCTCAAGATTATAACCAGACATCTGATCCTCATTTTTACTGCCTGTATCTCTACTCTTCTGTTTTTTCACTGGTAACCTTGATGCTGGCCAGTAAAAAATTCCCTGAGGTTCTGTAATATTCTATAAATATATATATATATATAGATAGATAGATAGATAGATAGATAGATAGGTAGGTAGGTAGATAGATAGTTTTTATGCCCTTTGATTTTAAACCATTTCAATTTACTGCAGTGGCCAATCAAAGGGTAAACTAGTCCTTGACATTTGATTAATGAAGTTTAATAATCTTGATTTCTTTCTTTCAAAAAATAAATCAGTCTACAATACTTGATGAATTTCATTTTTTGGATTAATAATCTTGATTAATCAAAACACAAGTTTATTCTATGTGTAAGAGTTCAAGTGTTTTTGCACACTTATGGCCACTTTTAGAGTGTAGTATACTTGTCAACAATGTTGAAGATAATATCACAAACCAAACAAATCAGTGTATTTGACTGCTACTTAGCCAACCAGTAAAAGCCTTTACCAAGTTTCATCAAATTTGGCCCAGTGGTTTTGGAGAAGATAAAAATGTTAAAAGTTTATGCATGACAGACAATGCATGAGAGACAAGGCACGGCGGACAATGCGAGACGGACGAAGATGGATAACAATAGCTCATCTGAGCTTTCAGCCCAGGTGAGCTAAAAAGTCTATATTTTACCAGATAATTCACCATTTAGATATTCAGCTAAAATGACCTTTATCTTAGATGACAATGTACACTATTATAAAATGATTCTAATATCAATACCTATAATACTTAATACTGTAGATTATATAGTAACAATGGTCATCTTGGATGTCTGACCCAGCTGTCATTTACAATCTTTAACCTACTCAACTAGAGACCTTGCATGCAAAATTTATTATTTATTTCTAAGCAATGAGTAAATTCAAATAAGACTGTAAAAGAATTGTTAAAAATTCTGTATCTAATTTGCATATCTCTTAATTTACCAGTCAACAAAATAAGATAAGAAATAACATGTTTAGAAGGTTTATTCATGATTGTCCCTTTTTTGAAAATCCAGGTAAGAATTTGGATAAAAAAAGAGGGACAATCATGAATTCAATCCCACTGGGGAACAATAGGACTTAAGTTTAGCTTGGTATATAGTTTATTCCAGAAAAGAAGGTAAAAGAATAACCAAATATCAAATGTTACATTTTATTTTTACTTTTATTTTAAAAAAATAATCAATTCATTAAATAATGCAAATACACCTATTTTCAAAGCAAACTTAAAAAAATTATAATTATAATAATGAATAAAAATAAATAAATAAATAAATAAATAATAGATGGAAATAAAACATACACACAAATAAAAATATGACAAATGGCATCACATACTGTAAAGGGGGGAATTTTCGCATGGGTAAATTTTTCGCGCTACAGAAATAATAGGAAAGCTGCTGGCTTGTCTACCTTTGCATGTTTTATGGATACAAAAAAGGCGTTTGACACAGTTAATAGGGATTTATTGTGGTTTAAGTTATTAAGATTAGGTATTAATGGTAAAATGTTTAATGCCATTAAATCTTTATATAATGATGTTCAATGTGTTTTAAGGTTAAATAATATGTTTACGACTGATTTTGATGTAAATTTAGGGGTAAAACAGGGTTGTTACATTTATCCCCAACTCTGTTTTCTATATATATAAATGATTTGGCTGAAGACATAAAACGTTCTGGTTTAGGTATAGATATTGATGATTACGTTTTAGGTATATTGCTTTATGCAGATGATGTTGTCCTTCTCGCGCCGACAGAGGAGTGTTTACAGCACATGCTGGACATTGTCGACTCTTGGTGTAAAAAGTGGAAACTGCTATTAAATCCCGAAAAGACAAAAATTGTTCATTTTCGCAACAAAAGATGTAATAGATCAGATAAACGTTTTACATGTGGTGACACTGTTTTGGATCATGACGTTTCTTACAAATATTTAGGGATTTGGTTCGACGAACATCTAGAGATGAAAAAGGCCATTTGTGAACTTAGTAAGGCCGCGAATAGGGCACTAGGTGCAGTGTACTCTAAATTCTATTCTGTTGGTGATATGTCTGTCAAAGTATTTTCAAAACTTTATTCGTCGCTTGTAGAACCAGTTTTATTTTATGGTAGTCAGGTGTGGGGTCTAAAAGACTGTAAAAGAATCGAAACTGTGCAAAACAGAACAGCCCGCTTTTTCCTAGGGGTGTGTGGCAACACATCCATCTTAGCTTCAAGAGGTGAACTTGGGTGGTCAACATGCAAATCCCGACTGCAGATAGAAGTGCTACGTTATTGGTTGAAGCTAAATACTTTGCCAAATGATCGATTAGTGTGTGCGGTAAGACATTGGAGTAGCAAATTTTCACATTCTTGGGATACTAAAGTCAAACAGTTATTATGTGATTTTAACTTATACGATTTATTTTTACAATGCACAGACAAAAGCCAAATCAATAAATTTTTAGATACCGCGAAAACAGTAATTTTGAAGCAAGACTTTGATAAATGGAATCATGAACTTTGGAACGACAAAGGAAATGGAGACAACGGAAATAAACTTAGAACATATCGAACATTTAAATCTGAAATCGGCTGTGAACAATACCTAAAATTGTCAAATTGTATTACAAGTGTATAACTTCATCAGCCGATCTAAACGTTTTACGTTTTAATGTTCATGTTATGATTTTTCCATCATTTTTTCATTTTTTTTAATTTTTTTTTTTTTCATCATTTTCTTTTCTTATGCCTTTTTCTTCTTTTTTTCCCATGTTTTTGTTCAATATCATTTATTTATTATTTTTGTTGTTCTAAAATAGATACTTATAATCCTTATTATATCATTGGTCACTGATGATTGTAATTACAGATAGGGAGACTGATTTACATAAGAGAATACTTCTCTTGTTTCAGAATCCTGTATTATTATGATGTAAAATAATTTTATGTAATGAAGAGAGAATAAAATATTGTTTAAACTAACAATACCTAACGCAATTAATACCAAGGCACCATCGACGGGTATATTCCAGTTTTAGATGCAGCAGTTTGCCCCTTAGAGTGGAAACGTGACAATATAGCAAACCGAAAAACTCCTTTGAATGATCGTTTATGTCAGCTTTGAAAAAACTATGATGTTTAGGACGAGAAACATTTTTTAATATATTGTGATTTTTACTCTGATCTTCGTTTTGATTTATTTTATTTTGCTGAGAATATTTGTACAGGTTTTAATGTTTTATTCGAGACAGAAAAAATGAATTTTTTAATGCAAGAAACTGTTTTACAACCACTAGCGGCCAAGACAATTTTTAATATGTTTAATAGAAGGAAATATTTTTTATCATAACTATATATATTTTTTTGTCATTTTTAATTTCTAATTTATTACATTTATTTTTAACACACACACACACACACACACACACACACATTGCATACATTTTAACACACACACACACACACACACATTGCATACATTTTAATATAATATATATATTATTGCATACAATATTTAACATACTCTTTAACAAACATATCGATACAACTGCACCACACACACACATACAGACACACACACACACACACACACACACACACTTTTACTGCTGTATTTTGAATGTACATGTATATATTTACGCTAATTTTTATAGATGACCGTGTCTTATAAGTCTTTTAGGCTGGATGTCATGATTTTATTTTTTGTATTGTATATGTTGTTATGTATGTTTTATGGGATGTGACACGTTAATAAAATAAATTAATTAAAAAAATTACCGCAAAAATTTTATCCACGCGAAAATGATAACTATACAAGTTTATATTTCATAATATACAGAATATAAACCCACTAACATCGGAAACGTGGACAATTCACCTACGCGAAATGTCAAATTTCAGAAATCGCAAAAATAATCCCCTTTACAGTAATTCATCTCTTAGTATAGTTGTGTGACATGGGATTATACAGAATATACATGACAAATAAATAACAGATATTACATCGGACTTGGTATTCTTTCGGCAATATCTGTAACCATTTATACCAATGTTGTAACCTCTGTCCGTGGTGGTTGGGATAATAGTGATTTCTAACTGAACATTTGCCATGGATGATGTTTAAACATGTAATGATATATTTTTCAAAATAGTAATTTATGTATTTTTGAATGGCTTGAAAGGGGTAACACTTGTGAAAGACAAAGATGAGTTAATTTGACACAGATAAGCATAAGCTTGGTGTAAATTGAAGAACTAAAATAAAACATACACACATACAAATAGATAAATAAATTAAAAAACATCATTAAATAATTAATAACAATATTTAAAATAAATAAAATTTAAAATAAAATAAATATAATATCATTTTTGTTCTTATTTCATTTGGATTTCCAGTAAATAAATAAATATAATTTAAAATGAAAAAAAAAAAGCAAACTTAATGTTTGAAAATTTAAAATAAATGTTATATCATTTTTATTCTTATTTAATTTGTTTCAAGTTAGCAATATCATAATACAGTCCACAAGGTAAAATTCTTACAGGTAAAATGGGAACAGACTATAATTGTTTGTTTGAACAGCACAACAAACCCAGAAAGGGACAATAATGAATATTTGTTTTTTAGGAAAGGGACAATCATGAACAGACTGTTTAGAATATTAAATGGCTTTTCATCCATTTTCTATATACAAAAGTTCAATAAAATTCATGTGAAGAAATAAACATGTAAAGGCCTTAACTGTTTTTTTTTTAAATTTATAGAAACACTTGTCATCTCAACAGGGGTAAATCTAGCCCATTTAAATAATCAATATTTGTATTTTTCCCACATAAAAAATGTTACATGTTGTTCCCTAAATTTTTTAACAAATTCCCCTAATCAGTATTCCAAGATTTGAAAAAGGGTAGCCATTTGGCTACTAATTCAAATAATTAGTAGCCATTTCAAGATTTTTGTTGCCAGGTAAAGTTCTTTGTGGGCAAAACTTATCATTTGATTTCTACTTTGCAAAAAGATAAAAGAAAACTAAAACAGGTACATGTACTAAATTGCTCAATACCTATAATATTCTACACATGCTTGTTTTTTTCAATAGGTTAATTTTTAAAAGAAAATTCAAAATTTCAATCTTCTTATGCAGCTATGATCTTGACTTTTGAATGTATGACCTTGAACCATATATCAAAATGATTGTCACATCAATATCTACATATTCTATACAACAAGATAATTGTTTTCAAGATAATTAAAAAAATAACAATAGTAACAAGAAGCCAATGGCCATGGGCCTTAACACTTGATAAGATATGCCCATAATCGTTTGCAAAATACAAAAGACAATAACTGTAATTACAAAAACTTTCTAAGATTTTGCCAGTTTGGAACTCCCACAATATTTAATCAGAAATATTTAGTGACAGTTCAATATAAAAGAGATATTTTTCTTTGCGTTATTTGAATTATTCCCCCTCTTTTCTTTTTTTTTCATTCCAAGCAATGTATTGGCTTTAGGGTTGATTGTAAATAATTTTTATGTATTTTTCAAGTGTTAACATAACATTGAGATTTTTTCTTTCTCTGGATGTTTTTAACTTCATTTTTTGTATACTTTTTCTTGCTAGTTTTTCAGGTGTTCATTATTTGACATCTTTTAGTTTATTGTTTTTTCAATTTAGTTCATAGTTGGGCACATCATGATGTCAGTCTTTTTATGCATGAATTTTTGCATTATAATTTAACAGGTGGGTGTTATTTGACACCTGTCTTTTTAGTTCTATCAATCTTGTTGATGATAATTTGGTGTGGTTTAATGCCAGTTTTATTCTTGTATGCATGATTTTTCAATGCATATTGACAGGTGGGCGTGATAAGACACCTGATCATTTTCTTTATTCAGGTTAATAGATGGTTGTTATATAACATCTGGTTAACTGGTTTCACACGGATGGGCGTGAGAAGACATCCATTTTTTGTTATTGTTGTGCATTCGTTTAATTATTTAGCTAACATTATATTTTTAGTTTATTTATGTTAGTTTTATTAATATTTTTGTAGAACTCTGTCAATCAGGATTCATGTTGGAATCAAGTCGCTTCATTGTTCGAACATCCAGTTTTGGATTCATCGGCTAAAGATGTTTATAATGTTGTAAAAAGCTCTAAATCTGTTAACACTGATAAGAAATATGATTTATATTTTAGCCATTTCTCTAAATGGTATCAATCATTTAATTTGTGTAATTTACCTGCTTTACCGTCTACAGTAGCTTTATATATTTCTTATTTAGTTCAAATTAACAAGTCCGTTGCAGTTTTAAATTCAATTTTTTATGCTATAAAGTGGCGTCATGATTTTGGTTTATATACTAATCCTTGTTTATACAAATTGTGCGTTTTAGCGTATGAAGGTGCTAAACGCATTTTGTCTGAACCTGTTCTCAAAAAAAGAACCAATTAACTCTGGCGTTTTAATTAGAATTTATCATAATTGTACTTTAGTGAACAATTTGTATTGCCAAAGGACATGGTGGATTTTTGCTTTGTGTTACATTGGGTTTTTTTACATTTCAACGAGCTTATACATCTCAAGTATGGTCATTTAAAATTTTTCATTTCTCATGTATAAGTGTTAATTGAGAATAGTAATATTTTCAGAGAAGGTAATACTTTGTACATTGCTGGAACCGGTAAGGATACTTGTCCAGTTTTAAGTCTGGAAAATGATATAAATAAAGCAAATATAACCGGTATAGATGAATTTTTGTTCAGATCTCTTGTTTTTCATAAGTCCTCTAATAGTTACACTTTGGGAAAAAACAATAAGCCTATTACTTATTCTACAGTTAGGGACATTTTAAACAAAGCGTTAACAAACTTGGGTTTGGATCCTCATCATTTCAGATTTACATAGTTTTAGATCAGGCGGTGCTTCTGAGGCTGCTAACAATTCCATTTTGGATAGGTTGTTCAAATCACATGGTAGATGGCGTTCTGAAATTGCTAAAGATGGTTATGTAAAGGACAATTTACAATCAAAACTTTCTGTTTCATTAAATTTGGGCATTTAATTATTAGCAATTTTCAATCCAGTTGATATAACACTTCACAGCACATATTCAATATTTGTATTAGTATTTTTGTTATATTAAATATTTAAAATCTGTTTGTCTTAAGTCTCATTTAGCAAAGAAATGATTTATTTAAGTATGAACGAAGTGAAGGAGTAAATAAATATTTTTCTTTGCGTTATTTGAATTATTCCCCCTCTTTTCTTTTGTTATTTTAATTAAATAGGGATTATTTTCTTTCGTATTAATACTCCTTGTTATTAGTCCATATTTAAGTCTGTTTCTCATGTTTTTTCTTCAGTCGAGCTAGGTGTTTTCAACTATTAAATATAATTTAGCATGTTTATTTTCACACTGATTATTTTCATATTCTCTTATGTCTAACATCTGTTTTTGTTTCTATTTATAGATAGCAATTTTGTGTTAATACATAATGTATGTTTAATTACGGATTAGCTGTTTTTTCATGGATCTGGGACATCGGTTGTTTATGTGATTTTCTAAGGTAGACTTGGACTGTGGAACCAATGTTTCAATTTATTTCCTATAGATCTTTCTATACACACAGTCATTTTGATCCAATGTATATAACACTACACAGCTCATATTAGCAGTTGATATAACACTTCACAGCTCATATTCAATATTTGTACATTTGTATTAGTATTTTTGTTATATTAAATATTTAAAATCTGTTTGTCTTAAGTCTCATTTAGCAAAGAAATGATTTATTTAAGTATGAATGAAGTGAAGGAGTAAATAACTAAAGGCATGTTGTAACTGAAGTGCAGTGGACAATTTCCAGATAATTAATCGCCGCCACTGCGGTAGCTCAGTTGGTAGTGTGCTCCCTCCGTAAGTGGAAGGTCGTGGGTTCGAACCCCTACTGAGTCTGACCCAAGACTTGAAAGTGGGTAGTGACTGTTCTTTCGCCAAGCACTTGGCATTACACTTCTTTCGGATGGGAACTTAAAATAAACGAGGTCCCGTGTCATTGCAGGCATGGCATAATAAAGAACCCTGCTGTATAATGCCATCAGTGCAACGCACAGGCAAAATTTCTACACTTTCGCCTATAGCTGGTGACGTCTCAATTTAAGTGAAATATTCTTGACTGGGACGTCAAACACCATCACTCAACTCAATTCTGATAATTAATCATTTCAGTATACTTATGCAGCTATGACCTTGAGCTTTAAACATATTACCTTGAACCATACATCAAAATGGCCATCATTTCAATACCTACAAAAGTCTAATATACAAGTCTATACAAAAATTTAAGTTTTCAAGATAATTAACTACTTTAGTCTTTTTATGCAGATGTGACATTGGCCTTTGGACATATGTCCTTCAACCATATATCAAAACTAGACTGGTGATCCAAAGGAAAACTAATACCCCCGCCCGCCACCCTCTCAGGAACCGCCCACAGGTATATACAGGTACATACATAAATTGTTAGAATAAGAATTAGCTTTTTTCTGTTATTCTAAAGTTTTACCCATTTCCAGACAATAACTCAAATTTTATGGGTAAATGAACCTTTCTAATAACTGACCATAAGCATTGTGTATAAATATGAAGTCAATCTGTAGACTGGGTAAACAGAACTAGAGGCTCAGAAGGCTGAGCCTGTATCCCTCACCTGGGCCAGGTAATCTTAGTAGAAAATGTTTAAATCATTCCTGGAAAGTTTGGTTTAATTAAAACCAGTAGCTTCAGAGGAGATAGTCAAAATATGCTTATCCCATAGGGTCCAATTTTAAACTATGTCCTATGCTGGTGTCCAAGTTTTTTGGCAGATTCAAAAAAAAAATGTCAGCAATCTATGGAAAGGACCTCCAAACATCATTCCTGTAAAGTTTGGTTCAATTGCCTTCAGTGGCTTCAGAGGAGATATATGCTTTTTCTTATGGGGTCCAATGTTAAATATGCTTTTTCTTATAGGGTCCAATGTTAAACTATGTCCTGCGCTGGCAGCCATGTTTTTCAGCAATCATAGAAAACAACCATCCAAACATCATTCCTGCAAAGTTTGGTTCAATTTGCTTCAGTAGCTTCAGAGGAGATAGTCAATATCTGCTTTTCCCATAGGGTCCAATGTTAAACTATGTCCTATGCTGGTGTCCAAGTTTTTTGGCAGATTCAAAAAAAAAATGTCAGCAATCTATGGAAAGGACCTCCAAACATCGTTCCTGTAAAGTTTGGTTCAATTGCCTTCAGTGGCTTCAGAGGAGATATATGCTTTTTCTTATGGGGTCCAATGTTAAATATGCTTTTTCTTATAGGGTCCAATGTTAAACTATGTCCTGCGCTGGCAGCCATGTTTTTCAGCAATCATAGAAAACAACCATCCAAACATCATTCCTGCAAAGTTTGGTTCAATTTGCTTCAGTAGCTTCAGAGGAGATAGTCAATATCTGCTTTTCCCATAGGGTCCAATGTTAAACTATGTCCTGCACTGGAGGCCATGTTTTTTGGCAGATCTGGAAATTTCAGCTATCTTAAAAAGTAAAGGACCATCCATACATTTTTCCTGCAAAGTTTGTTTCAATTTGTTTGAGTAGCTTGAGAGGAGATAGCTAATATATGCCTTGCCCATAGGGTCCAATGTTAAACTATGTCATGCGCTGGCAGAAATGTGTTTTGGTGGATCCAGGAAATTTTGGCTATCTTAGTAAAGGACCATCCATACATCATTCCTGCAAAGTTTGATTCAATTTGCTTGAGTAGCTTCAGAGGAAATAGACAATATATGTTTTTCCCATAGGGTCCAATGTTAAACTATGTCCTGCACTGGCAGCCATGTTTTTTGGTGGATCCAGGAAATTTTGGCTATCTTATTAAAGGACCATCCATACATCATTCCTGCAAAGTTTGATTCAATTTGCTTTCAGTAGTTTCAGAGGACATAGCCAATATATGCTTTTTCCCATAGGGTCCAATGTTCAACTATGTCCTGCGCTGAAGGCCATGTTTTTTTGTGGATCTGGAAATTTTAGCTATCTTAGTAAAAGACCATCCATACATCATTCCTGCAAAGTTTGATTCAATTTGCTTAAAGTAACTTCAGAGGAAATAGCCAATATATGATTTTTCCCATAGGGTCCAATGTTCAACTATATCCTGCGCTGGAGGCCATGTTTTTTGGCAGATCTGGAAATTTCAGCTATCTTAGTAAAGGACTATTCATACATTATTCCTGCAAAATTTGATTCAATTTGCTTTCAGTAGCTTCAGAGGAGATAGCCAATATATGATTTTTCCCATAGGGTCCAATGTTAAACTATGTCCTGTGCTGGTGGCCATTTTCTTTTTTTTGTGGATCCAGGAAATTTTGGCTACCTTAGTAAAGGACTATCCATAATCATTTCTGTTAAGTTTGGTTCAATTTGCATGAGTAGCTTCAGAGGAGATAGCCAATATATGCTTTTACCAGAGGGTCCAATGTTAAATTATGTCCTTCACTGGTGGCCATGTTTTTTGGTGGATCCAGAAAACTTCACCTATCTTATTAAAAGACCATCCATACATCATTCCTGCAATGTTTGATTCAATTTGCTTAAAGTAGTTTCAGAGGAAATAGCCAATATATGCTTTTTCCCATATGGCCCAATGTTAAACTATGTCCTGCACTGGAGGCCATGTTTTTCTGTGGATCTAGAGAATTTTGGCTATCTTAGTAAAGGACCATCCATACATTATTCCTGCAAAATTTGATTCAATTTGCTTTCAGTAGCTACAGAGGAAATAGCCAATATATGCTTTTTCCCATTTGGTCCAATGTTAAACTATGTCCTGCCCTGGAGGCCATGTTTTTCTGTGGATCTGGAGAATTTTGGCTATCTAATTAAAGGACCATCCATACATTATTCCTGCAAAATTTGATTCAATTTGCTTTCAGTAGCTTCAGAGGAAATAGCCAATATATGCTTTTTCCAATTGGGTCGAATGTTAAACTATGTCCTGCGCTGGCAGCCATGTTTTTTGGTTGGTCCAAAAAATTTCGGCTATCTTATTAAAGGACCATCCATACATCATTCCTGCAAAGTTTGATTCAATTTGCTTGAGTGGCTTCAGAGGAGATAACCAATATATGCTTTTCTCATAGGATCCAATGTTAAACTATGTCCTGCACTGGAAGCCATGTTTTTATGTGGATCTGGAAACTTTTGGCTATCTTAGTAAAAGACCATCTGTTCATCATTCCTGCAAAGTTTGATTCAACTTGCTTGAGTAGCTTCGGGGGAAATAGCCAATATATATTTTTCCCATAGTGTCGAATGTTAAACTATGTCCTGTGCTGGCAGCCATGTTTTTTGGTGGATTCAGAAAATTTCAGGCTTTTTTATTAAAGGACCATCCATACATCATTCCTGCAAAGTCTGATTCAACTTGCTTGAGTAGTTTCAGAGGAAATAGCAAATAAATATTTTTCCAATAGGGTGCAATTTTGAACTATGCCCTGCACTGGCTGCAATATTTTCTGGTGGATCCGGAAAATTTCGACAATCTTAGTAAAGGTCCATCCATACATCATTTCTGTAAAAGTTTAGTTCAAATTGGTCCAGTGGTTTCAGAGGAGATAGTCAAAATGTGAAAAGTTTACGGACGTACGGCGATGGACGCCAAGTGATGGCAAAAGCTCACTATGGCCTGTGGCCAGGCCAGGTGAGCTAAAAAGGGGTCTAACTCCAGAACAATAACAGAAATCTTAAACAAGAGGCCCATGAGCCTTAATGCTCACCTAAAGATATGTCCAATATTGTTGGCAAAGTGCAATAGACGATATATTAAGTACAGAAACTTTAAAAGTTTTCTCAAGTTAAGAACTCCCACAAAACTTAATCAGAAATATATCCACTCACATTTCATTTATAAGTAGCTTATATTATACACATGAAGTAACTGTAGTGCAATGAATAATTTTCAAATCATTATTCAATTTCAGTATACGTATGCAGCTATGTCCTTGGCCTTTGAACATATATGACCTTGAACCATATATGATTGTCATGTCAATACCTACAATATTCTAATATACATGCCTATGCGTGAAACTAGTAGCTTTCAAGATAATAAATAATTTTAGTATTCCTATGTTGATATGACTTTGACCTTTGAACATATAACCTTGAACCATATATCAAAATAATCGTCATCACAATACCTACAATACAAAAAGTTAATAGTTTTAAAAGATGATTAGCAATTTAAATTTTCTTTTGCAGCTGTGACCTTGACCTTTAAACATATGACCTTAAACCATATATCAAAATGATTGTCATGTCAATGCCTACAATATTCTAATATACATGCCTATACAAAAAGTTAATAGTTTTCAAGATAATTAGCAATTTAAGTCTTCTTCTGCAGCTGTGACCTTGACCTTTCAACATATGACCTTGAACCATATACATGTATCAAAATGATCTTTGTTGCAATACCTACAATATTCTAATATACTTGCCTATACAAACAAGAGCACCGCCGAGCGTAGCATTATACGCCCGTGTTATATTGATCGAGTAGTACTATTTACTAGTGTGGCAACACCTTTAGGGGTTTCGCGGGAAAGAATGGAACAATCTAGAGGATTTCTATCAGTAGAGCTCATCCACAGAACTTGCCACTCAAAAGTTTGACACAGACCTAACGGATAAGTGCTAAACCTACCAATAATTTGGTAAAGAATTGGTTTCTTTAATATGGGTACGAATTCAAAACGGTACGTTAAATTGTTTTTGGATGATAGCGCAGACTTTAAACAGTTATTGTGGATTTTATGTAAAAGATAGAAAAAATATAAAAATACCGTCTTTTCTGTCAGATCTTAAACATTTTTCGGTCAATGGACGACTTTTTCGTACAATGAACTGTTATTGAACAGGAGTGCGTTAAACGTAATTGTTTTTTGGAAAAATTCATTTTTTGCATGTTTGACCCCAAAATTAAGTATGATACCGATTTTTCCCAAAAATTTCACCAAGTTAGATAGCTAGATCGCATTAGACTCCATAACCTCAGAAATTTTAAGCAAAATCTATCGAGAAGTTTTTAAGGTCCCCAAGATGCAAATATATGCTGCTAAAAAGGAGAAAGTTGTCGCCTTTATCATTTCACATCCAGAGGATGTTCCGAATGAATTCATCACTAATCCTCTAGATTGTTCCATTCCTTACTGAGAAGTATAAGTACAACTAGGATATATGTATGTAAAAATATATTGCTAAATGGATAGTGGTAGACTGCTATATAATTTATATTCATTTCCAGGAAGGAAGAAGTTTAAAATATAATGTTAGGTCATGGCAGTGTTTTCATGTGTTAAGCATTGCATGCAGGAAGTTGTAGGCTCTGATGATCGGAAACCACATGGTCATACATACAAAAATTTCTAAGTTAAAAAAGGGGCATAACTCCTCCAAAAATAATCCGAAAAAGTTGTAATTCGAACTTGCACAAGTTATTACCATGGTAAAGCTGTATACCAAATTTCATTTGAATCCATAAATGTTTGTGGTCTCTATTGAACGGAATACAAATTGTTAACAGACCCCCGCCCACCCGCCCGCCCAGACGGACAGCACCGTAACATAATACGTCCCGTCATATGACGGGCGTATAAAAATTAATAGTTTTCAAGATAATTAGCAATTTAAGTCTTCTTTTGCAGCTGTGACCTTGACCTTTTAACATATGACCTTGAACCATATATCAAAATGATCGGCATGTCAATACCTACAATATTCTAATATATATGCCTATACAAAAAGTTAATAGTTTTCAAGATAATTAGCAATTTAAGTCTTTTTTGTAGCTGTGATTTTGACCTTTCAACATATGACCTTGAACCATATATCAAAATGATTGTCATGTCAATACCTACAATATTCTGATATTAACAAAAAGTTAAAACTGTAAAATCACAAATATTCGTGGGGGATTAAATTTCATTATTTTTGTGGGTTACTGAAAACCACGAAATTAAATGTCATTGAAAATTTTTAATTTCTATTGTCCTCAATGGGATTTATTTTCACAAAACTGAATTCCACGAAAATTTCTACCAATAGAATTTTTTAAAAATGCAAAACCACGAAATTTTAACCCAACGAATATAAATGATTCTACAGTAGTTTTTTTTTTTTCAAGATAGCAATTTAAGTCTTCTGCACCTGTGACCTTGACCTTTCAACATATGACCTTGATCCATATATCAAAATGATCATCATGTCAATACCTACAATATTCTAATATAAATGTACATGTCTATACAAAATAGTTTTCAAGATACAGTAACAGATATATAATTTTTAGCAATTTCCCCACTCAGTGCCTTACAAATTCCCTATTTTGAGCCCCATAGCTACCATTTATGCAAATCTGAATCTAGAGGACCTAAGGATGTTATAAATGAAATAACTAAGGTATATCTCTTGTAGTTTTCACTATTTCCCCCCTTATGGGGCCCCAAGGGGACATAACTCCTTCATTTGTGCAAATCTGAAAAGGCTTCACCCAGGCATGATGGTTACCAAGTTTCATTAAATTTGGCCCAGTGGTTTTGGAGGAGAAAATAAAAATGTTAAAATATAGATGGACAACGGGCTATGGAAGAAGATGGATAGCTCAGGTGAGCTAAAAATTGTAAGGAAGTTTCCTTTCATGACCATAAGCTTTCTATATTAATATGAAATCAACTTACAGACTGGTTCTTGAGTTATCAACCAGAAATGAGATAACCTTCAGAATAACTGAAAAAGGGTCATAACTGTTGAATAGAAAATGAGAAATCATCCGAAATCGAAAAGAATCTTTCTTTCATGACCATAAGCTTTGCATATAAATATGAAATCTGTTGGCACACTGGTTCTGAAGTTATCATCCGGAAATGGGTAAAACTTCAAAATAACAGAAAAAGGGCATAACTCTTGAACGTTAAATGTGAAATTTTGCAAAATCAAAAGGAACCTTCCTTTTCTAACCATCAGCAATGCATATAAATATGAAATTTGGTTGAAGTCTTTCTGAGTTATAATCTAAAAACCAAATATTTTGGACAGATGGAAGGATGGACGGAACGACATCAGGATAACTCTATATCCCCGCTTTCTTTGAGGCGGGGGTATAATGATATCACATCAAAAATAACAACAAATACACAGGCCTACTTAAATCAAACTGAAAGTACTGAAATTTGTGAAAGAAAAAAGACAAGTGAATGTATGATTGAATGTAAATTTTGAGTCCTATTCAACATTATGTCATGTACAGTTGACAGCTTTTGTAGGTGTCATGGTAGATATGTTCATTTTGCAGTGCAATTAAAGACAGCAGTGGGGCATGTTGTGTGCAATGTCTATTGGCTATAATACTAATCTAATTAAATGACCAAATACTAGTCTACAGATCAAGTAACATAAATTACAGTTTAAGCTTACAGTTTTCAAGCTAATGCACAATTTTAGTATTTTTAAGCAAAAAATAACATTTCAGGGGCAACAACTCCTACATGGATTATTATATAGTTATGGAACTTTGTACGATTTTAAATTTTGTCATGTGGAACATTTTAACAATGTTTTGAATTCATATATCTCTTAATATTTGCAAGAAAATTGTCTCAAACTGCATAAATCGGAAATTAGATCATGACCTTGATTTGTGACCTTGACCCTAATTTCAAGAAAAAGTCGAAACTGAAAACCCCATGTCATTATCTGTTCAAATACCGGTAGTCAAGTTAAAACAATTTTTTAAAATTAAAAGCAAAAATGTGCAACCCATTTTTCAACCAAATTTCATGAAATGAACAAACTATAGGCTTAAGACCCTAGAGAAGCCAAATATCACATCAGATCACATTCTCCCATCATCGGTTTTGGAGAAGAAGATTTTTTAAGATTTTTGGACCCCTAGGTCACCTTGACTTAGTTTTGGTAGCCATGGCAACGCATTGAACAAATCTGAATTGCACGGGCCCATATATGCTTCTGACCAAGTATCATTAAAATCTGTCCAGCAGTTTTGGAGGAGAAGACGAAAACAGGTGTTAACTATGCATGCATGAACATACACATGCCGCGCCATGCCATAGACTCACATGACCTTTTGGTCAGATGAGCTAAAAAAAAAGAAAAATATTCCACCTCCATGTGGAATGGTAGTTGAATATGGTTTTAACAGGTAATTTGATGCCCTAAAATGCACGAGAAAGCATGATTTCACATCATTATTTTAAAATTTTCTGGGGTGCATGCTGGACTCCAACAGCAACATGTGACTCTAAAAGGGCCTTGACAGCTATGCCTATAATATTCTGAAATACATGGCTATACAAACAATTTATAGTTTTTCAGATAATTAACAATTTCAGTTTTCTAATATAGCTATTACATTAACTGACCTTAGAGCCTATTACCCTGAACCATTTATCAAAATGAATGTCGTATCAATACTTAATACTAACAACATTCTAATATATATTACTATACAGTTTTGAAGATAATTAACAACTGCAGTCTTTTTATACAGCTATGATCTTGACCTTTGAACCTATAACTTTGAACCATGTATCCAAATGATACGGTTACCTAACATCTGTCTGTAAAACTGTTAACAAGTTTCTGGTTTTATCTTTTTCAGCTCTTTTATCATGCAACTAATGTTTACCTTCCATTTGTAATCTTGCAGTTGACAAGTTTCTGGTTTTCATATCAATCCTTTTTTACTTTCAGTCTCATAATCATGCTATCAATGTTACCTACCATCTGTAAGTCTAACTGTTCACAGACTTTCTGACTTTTGTATAAATCTTTCTCTGCTCTTTGCTCACTAAATCTACCACTTAATCTTTGTTGAAAGTCCTGTTTCAACTGTGATTCTAACTTCTGTCTTTTATGATTTAATATTGTTCTTTTATCTGCTTTTTGAGTTTGTTTTCTTTTTAGATCAGCGTCTCGACCTAAGCCACCTCTATGATCTGATTTTATTTCTATGGGTACTGGTTCAGATCTACCTTCACCTGATAAACGAAAATGTCTAAAGATTAAAATGAGAGAGTTTCTAATTATCTGTTGTGCAAGAAAAAGCATTCTTATATTTTTATATATATATATATATCTTTATATATCTATATATATATATATATATATATATATATATATATATATATATATATATATATATTATGTCAAAAACAATTAATGCTTGTCAACATCTAAAGCAACAATATTGGAACAAACATTAAGACACGACAAATAGTAAATTAATATGTCTCTTGCTTCATGAAACATTAACATGACTAAAACTCAAATTCAACTTAATTGTCCTCCCTTTTATTTACTAATACATCTACACAGATATTTATGATTTAGGGCACAAGAAATTCCAGTTAAAAATACAACATAAATCTTTTTTTTATAAAATTCCCTACAAAAGTGCAAAAATTAAAGGCTCCATAAGTTGACTAATACAAAAATACTACCTGAACAGACTAAACAATTAAAAACGTTTTAAACAAGAGGCCCCATGAGCTTTATCAGCTGAGTAAATGTCCATAATGGTTTGCAAAGTAAAATAGACAACATATTTAATACAGAAACTTTCCAAGTTTTTAGCTCACCAGAGATGAAGATCAGATGAGTTTTTGCTATCCATCTGTGTCTGCCATCCGTCATGCTTATCTAACATGGGGAAAAAAGTGAAAAACTTTAAAATCTTCTAAAATTTTATACTTGTCAATATATCTTGAAAACTATAAACTTTTTGTAAGGCATTAGAATATTGTAGGCATTGGCATGATGATCATTTTGATATATGATTCAAGGTAATACATTCAAAGGTCAAGGTTATAGTAGAATGCATACATCAAAATTGTTAAATATCTTGAAATTTATTAACTTCTTGTATAGGCATGTATATTAGATAATGTAGGTATTGACATTATGATCATTTTGATATATGGTTCAAGGTAATACATTGAATTTCCAAAATGTGCACATCTGGCACATCAAAATTTAACTGGTATCTGTGTTATATATTCAAAGGTCAAGGTCATAGTATACAAAGACTGAAATTGTTAAATATCTTGAAATCTATTAACTTTTTGTATAGGCATGAATATTGGAATATTGTAGGTATTGATATAATATGATTTTGATATATGATTCAAAGGCCAAAGCCATATTTGCATAAGAAGGCTTAAATTGCTAATTTTGTTGAAAGCTTTTAACTTTTTGTATATGCATGTGTATAAGTATGTATACATATAGCTGCATAAGCATACTGAAAGAACTGACACCACACAGAATCAGATACATCTATTCACAAGTACCTAATATTCATGCAGTAACTATAGTACAATGAAAATTTTTTAAATCATTAACCCTTTCTGCATACTTATTCAGTTATGTCCTTGATACATAAATCAAAATGTTTATCATATTAATACCTACAGTATTCTTATACACATGCCTATGTGTACACGTTAACAGATTTCAAGGTAATTAACAATTAAGTTCTCTTATGCATCTATGAACTTGACTTTTAAACCTTTGACCTTGAATCTACCATATTCTAATATACATGCCTATACAAAAAGTTAATAATTTTCAAGATAATTCATAATTTCAGTCTTCTTTTGCAGCTGTGACCTTGACCTTTAAATTCATTACCTTGAATCATATTCTGTAAACGTGGTAATATTCTCATGGGGTTAATTTTTGCTATTTTCATGAATGGAAAAAAATCACAAAAATATCCCCCATGTGAAAATTAAAACATTTTACAAGCCTAGGTCCGGTTGTTTAAAGCTTTGTTAGTTTATAGAAATGCTAACATTAATAGTAAAATATTTAAAATAAGTATCTAAAGCGATAAAAGTTTATCAGTTATGATAAATAATTAAAAGTAACTTGTTTTTTTTCTGAAATGAAAAGTAAATTTAACATATTAATTTTTTCTTTAACATTTCAAAGACTTTGTAGCTAACTTAACAACAAGTTACTGCTCATGCAGACTATAGTTTCTTCCTGTCTAAAGCACACTTCTAATATTATATATTCGGAATGTTACTAAAATTACGATAAATATGAAAGCATGTGAATGGGAACATAATTTTATGCTATAATTAAAAATAACTCGTAAACTCAAAACTAATTACTAGTACATTATTATTCAGAAACAAATAAATATTTTATGGTTCAATTCACATATGAAGTATCTACAAACAATTGTACTAACTTGTATCTTCGCTTTTGTTTCGGGAGAGTAATGCCCAAATTCGCCACATTTTCTCTTTTTTCCAGACTCAGGAGTTTTTTTTATACTCAAAATTTACGATATCATTTAGTTTTTCAGTAAATTTCAGTTTTTCTGGTGTTGCACTGTTTAGATGGATCTGGAAGTGCTGGTTTAGGCAATTTATTATTAGCTGCTTGCAACCACTGCCACATTTTCAATTTGTGCCTGAATACTAGCACTCAAGAACACTAGTACTGGGATTTCTAATCATACATAGTGAAAATAATTCATCTACTTTTATTCAATACTGTGTGCAACAGTAATCCGATTTCAAATTCATTGATTCAGACATTGATCAAAGGAAGATAACTCTTACAAATTTAGTGCTTAATTTTATTGAGTCAAAATCGCGAAAAATTATTTTTTTTAATAGAAGAAATTGTGAAAATAACCCCCCCCCCCCCCACCCGCGAAAATAATCACGTTTACAGTATAAAAAATTAAATTTATTAATTGTTAAAAGTAAACGGATGATGGACAATGACCAATGCACAGTGCACAATGCATGACGGATGATGATTATAGCAATAGCTCATCTGAGATTGCAGCTCAGGTGAGCTAAAAATTCTTTAACATTTGTCAATCCAAAAAAATTTGATGCTGACACTGATGTTCATGTTAGGTCTGTCTTTCCTAAAGGTAAGCTAAAGATTAAATTAAATTCAGCCATATTTAATTGTTTAATTAATGGCATTATAAAGTCTTAATAAGCACAAATGCCAATTAATTCAGATTGCTATGGTAGTTCCAAGCACCTGAGGCAATAAAAATCCCCGAAATAGAATTTTCTGAAAATTTTCAAATGCATTCCTAAGAATGTGCTTTGTTGAATAAAATAAAATAATACAAATGCTTTGGTTTACTTTAGTTTAGCCTACCAACATTTCAACAATCAATATCTCATTTCTAAATAGCCCTACATGATATAATTAATTTCATGCTATTTATGAATTCATTAATGACTTTTGATGCGATGAAAACAAATTTCATTTTTATGGTTTTAATCAATATTTCAATACAATATGTGCCATGAAGTGAAATACATAACATTTAAATAATAAAAGCATAAGTTAAGCTGAGTATGCAAAAAATGTCTTCATTTCCTTGATAGTTTACCAAAAAATTCAAATTTAATAAAAAGTGAAATACGTTTCAAAAACTACACAAAAATCATTTGTTGCATAATCTACAAAATGGAAAAAAATTATATGCCCTGGTTCTTGTTTTCGAGAAATGGGAATGATTATTTCCCCAACCACTTACTTATTAAATTGCTGTCAAATAATTCTAACAATCAAAATTACATGTTAAAAGTATCTTTGGATGTACAAAAGTTTGTAAAAAGTTAACAAAGGCTAGTTTTTGTATATTCAAAAAAACCAAATTTTTCGTTTATGTTTTTAAAAAAAAAGCATTCATTGTGTTTTTTTCTCCTTAAAGAATGAATTACTATTTCTGGTATTAGTCTCAACCATTTTCCAGTTGAAATCCAATTATTTGACACACAGAATTCTTCCTGAAAGATCAGTTTTTCAATTTTCTGCATGGATTGTTATGAATGAAATCGATCTTCTTCAAAATGTGGACATTTCAAAGATTGTTATGGTATGTTTGTACAAAAATCATTATAACTTTGTCACTATCCTTGGACAATTACAATGTCAAACTGTGTTGTGCATCCAGTAATGACCAATGGGATCAGAAGTTAACCATATGCCTATATTTTTCTTTATTTCTGCACAAAAGCACAGTAATTTATTAAAGATTATGTCCAGAATGCATGTAGATCTTTATGAAAGATCCAAAAACTATTTAAATTAACAAGTCCTGTGCATGAGGCCCCAAAAATTAGCAAAAGATCATGTAGCATTAACAGTTTATTTGCAAATCTAAACAATAAATTTTAAAATATTTTCATTATCTAAAATGATTTAAAACAAAACAATATTTAAATAAGGGTATAATTTTAGACTTGATGGAAAAATTTGTAATTTTTGTACAATTAATATTACTTATCATTAGTTTGTCCTGTTAAACGAAGTTACTTTCCTTGTGTTGGCACTTATCTTAAATATTACTTCAAAAGATTGCAGTTTTTGTGTAAATTTTACAAATTCAAATATTTGCAAAGTTAAATCTGTTAGATAAAAACATCTTTAAGAGTAAATAATCATTTTTTGTCACAGATAATATCATTGTTGTCACAAATAGCAATAAGACATCACCAGTTGTATAGTATTTCAGACTCCTATTAGAGTGAAGTTACTTACTGTAAAAATCAATGATTATTTTACCTTTTATAGCAATAAGGCATCACCAGCTGTATAGTATTTCAGACTCCTATTAGAGATAAGTAAATTACTGTAAAAATCAATGATTAATTTACCTTTTATAGCAATAAGACATCACCAGTTGGATAGTATTTCAGACTCCTATTAGAGTGAAGTTACTTACTGTAAAAATCAATGATTATTTTACCTTTTATAGCAATAAGTCATCACCAGCTGTATAGTATTTCAGACTCCTATTAGAGTTAAGTTACTTACTGTAAAAATCAATGATTATTTTACCTTTTATAGCAATAAGGCATCACCAGCTGTATAGTATTTCAGACTCCTATTAGAGTTAAGTTACTTACTGTAAAAATCAATGATTATTTTACCTTTTATAGCAATAAGGCATCACCAGTTGTATAGTATTTCAGACTCCTATTAGAGTTAAGTTACTTACTGTAAAAATCAATGATTATTTTACCTTTTATAGCAATAAGGCATCATCAGCTGTATAGTATTTCAGACTCCTATTAGAGTTAAGTTACTTACTGTAAAAATCAATGATTATTTTACCTTTTATAGCAATAAGGCATCACCAGTTGTATAGTATTTCAGACTCCTATTAGAGTTAAGTTACTTACTGTAAAAATCAATGATTATTTTACCTTTTACAGCAATAAGGCATCACCAGCTGTATAGTATTTCAGACTCCTATTAGAGTGAAGTTACTTACTGTAAAAATCAATGATTATTTTACCTTTTATAGCAATAAGGCATCACCAGCTGTATAGTATTTCAGACTCCTATTAGAGTTAAGTTACTTACTGTAAAAATCAATGATTATTTTACCTTTTATAGCAATAAGGCATCACCAGCTGTATAGTATTTCAGACTCCTATTAGAGTTAAGTTACTTACTGTAAAAATCAATGATTATTTTACCTTTTATAGCAATAAGGCATCACCAGCTGTATAGTATTTCAGACTCCTATTAGAGTTAAGTTACTTACTGTAAAAATCAATGATTATTTTACCTTTTATAGCAATAAGGCATCACCAGTTGTATAGTATTTCAGACTCCTATTAGAGTGAAGTTACTTACTGGTAAAATCAATGATTTTTTACCTTTTATAGCAATAAGGCATCACCAGCTGTATAGTATTTCAGACTCCTATTAGAGTTAAGTTACTTACTGTAAAAATCAATGATTAATTTACCTTTTATCCCTAGAGACATTCCAGGTTTATAACCCATTTTTTGAAGTAAGGCAAACCCTTTATTATCTGGTCCTAATGCTGATTTTAAACCTTCTTCTCTCTTTTCTTTTTCCAAGACTTTCTTAGGCTTTTGATAATTTTTGGAATTGGCAGTCTTTTGTTTTTCTTCTCTCTTGTACTGTTTTGCCAGCTTTAATGAAGAAACAAGCCCTGGTCTCGTGTCTTGACTTAATAATAAGAATATACAAATCATTACTTAACAAAAGGCCCATAATGCTCACCTGAAGATATGTCAAAATCTAATGAAAAGTACAATTTAAAGACATTTACAGCAATTACAGAAACTACCCGATTTTCCCACAGTTTGGAACCCGCTGCCACAATACTCAATCAGGAATATCAAAGGCCTAGTCACAGTTCATTTATAAAAGCTAAAATGCATGAACTAACTGAAGTGCAATGGAAAATTTCCAGTATTCTTGTGCAGCTATGACCTTGACCTTAGAACCTATGAACTAGAACCATATTGAAATTTTAGTAATATCTATAACTACAATACTTTAGTATACATGCCTATGGAAAAACTTAATATAGTGAAAACTGTAAACTGATCCAGACCTTGCAAAAACCTGAATCCTATGAAAACCAGACAAAATGTTCAGCCCCGAATTTGACCTTCTATATTCTAATTATTGTGCACCTCTATAAACCAGAACCCATCTACTCTGAAAACTGGACTAGCTGTCTGGTACAAAATGAACAAATACAACAACAACAACAAAAAAAAAAAAAAAAAAAAAAAAAAAAAAAAAAAACCTAAAAAATACTAGACTGCATAATATTGAATTTTTAAACTAGAACTTAAAAGTTTCATCATAAAAAATCGTGAAGGAATCTGGAATTTGTAATGGTTTTATAAAATTTAGTCGTTTAAAGAAATTCATTGTAAAATTTAAATTTTGAAGGAATATTTTTAAATAAATTAATTAAGTCATCCATATAATTAAACATTTAAAAACAATCAGCATTTATCATAACAATACCTGGTTCAAATTGTGTGTTTACACACCTGAGTTTACAATTTACATTGTGCAAACATCTTATTGATTGAGTGTTATCTTTAAACAGAATTTAAATAATAAAAGTAACGTTTGCATTCTGGTGATACATAATTAACATAAAGGAATATGTTGCGATAAAATTAATTTTATGTGTGTAGAAAAAAACCTAAATATTCCTTTCCTTCAGTCTTAAATACATGTACTGTGTTGTTGTTCAAAAGTAGATAATGTGTTAATATAATTTTTCTATAATGACTATATTATTGTCTTTATAAGTTTTTATTCAATTTACCAGATAAATACTCTTGCCCTGGGAAAAATATACAAGTATATTAAAACATTATTATCATGTGATACAAGAAGGGAATGGTACTCATTTGATCAAATATAAACAATAATTAGCGGGTAACTCGTGCAAAAATCTGGACAAAACGGAACCTGTCTAAACCGAAACCTGTCTAAACCAGACTTTTTATTTTCCCAGAGGTAGTTATGTATTAACAGGTTTTACTGTAAATAGTTTTCCAGATAATTTACTTTTTCAGTCTTTTAAAGCTATAACCTTGACCAGTGAAACTGTTGCAAAATGATCATCATATCAATACCTACAATATTCTTATAAATGTGACAGTGCAAAATCTGCTCTTCTTTATATATTTATTTTTACCACAGGTACTTATTTTTTATATTAAGAAACAGTATATCTTTAGTAGTTTATAATGTAAGAAATAAGTGTTCACTATTATTTCAACCAAAAATAGCCAGAAATATTTATACTACAGATTTTGTAACAGCTATGACACACATGTATCAAATACTGCTGTTTTATAAAATGTTCTCCCAAGTGCAGGTATGATATTTACTGACCATGTATAAAACCATATTAGGTCACCAACACACCATGTAATAATTATATCCTACTAATTTGGTGATGGAATGTAAGTTTTGAATCATGAAAATAAACTTTTACACCTGCATCAAGCAATTCAAGGTTTCCATTTTGTTGTGAAAATATACTGAAAGTAAGGAAGAACATAGTAGCTACATGAACATTGCATAAAAACAGTCTAAACAGCATTATTGGGTTGGATAAGTTTCAAAACTGTTGTTAAACAAGCATTCTGAGAGTATTGCAAAACAATACATAGTCCCCTACCAGTCACACATTTCACTAATCCCAAAGTTTTAAGTAAAATGTACCTTATTATATGGTAAAAAGATTTATAGTTATGAATTATACATGTTGTTCAAGATGGCAGATGGAAATGAAACATAAACTTGATCTGTAACTCATCATGGTAGAGTCACATACCAAACATTAGTTACATTTCTGCCAGCGTGTAGAAAACAAGTGCAGAAAACTAAGATTTCTGTGAATTTTCAAAAATCAAAGGGCCATAACTCCGGTAAAAATGAGCAGATGGAAACGAAACATACACTTGATCTGTAACTCATCATGGTAGATTCATATACCAAAAATCAGTTCATTATCTAAAACCATTTAGAAAAAGAGCAGAAAACTGAAATTTTATAGAATTTTCAAAGTTCAAAGGGCAATAACTCCAGTAAAAATTTGCAGATAGGAAAACGAAACGTAAATTTGATCTGTAACTCATCATGGTAGACCAGAATGAAATGATCACTTGATCTGCAACTCATTATGGTAGAGTCACATACCAAACATTAGTTCCATTACTGCAAGCGGGTAGAAAAAAATGCGGAAAACTAAAATTTCTGTGAATTTTCAAAGATCAAAGGGCCATAACTCCGGTAAAAATTAGCAGATGGAAACGAAACGTAAACTTGATCTGTAACTCATCATGGTAGACCTATATACCAAAAATCAGATCAATATCTAAAAGCATTTAGAAAAAAAGAGCGGAAAACTGAAATTTCAGTGAATTTCAAAGTTCAAAGGGCCATAACTCCCGTAAAAATTATTAGATGGAAACGAAACAAAAAATTGATCTCTAACTCATCATGGAAGAGTCACATACTAAACATAAGTTCCAGTTCTGCAAGCATGTAGAAAACAAGAGGCCCAAAAGGGCCTGTGGAGCTCAACTGACAAAAATGGTTCTTGTGCCTTCATTTATATAAACTCTGTACAGGGACTTGAGCTGACGTTAAATGCTAAATATAAAAGCTATAGGCCTTACAGTTTCAGAGAAAAATATTTTTAAATTTGACTTCCCATATAAGTATATGTAGATATATGTGCCCCTTGGTGGGAAAAAAATGGCCCAGGGGCCTTTATTTGTACAAACCTGGTAAAGGGACTTGAGCTGATTATGAAAGCTTTAAGCCTTACAGTTTCAGAGAAGAAGATTTTTAAAGTTGATTTCCCATATATGCATATGTAGATATATTGGCCTTTAGGGTGGGACCAAAAATGGCCCAGGGGCCACCATTTGTACAAACCTTGTAAAGGGACTTGAGCTGATGTTAAATGCCAAATATAAAAGCATTATGCCTTACAGTTTCAGAGAAGAAAATTTTTTAATTTGATTTCCAATATATACATATGCAGATATATGGACCCCTGGATGGGGCCAAAAATGGACCGGGGGCCACCATTTGTATAAACTTGGTAAAGGGGCTCAAGCTGATATTAACTGCCAAATATGAAAGTTTAAGGCTTCATGGTTTTAGAGAAGAAGATTTTCAAAGTTGATTTTCCATTATAAGCCATATATGCATATGCAGATATATGGACCCCTGGGGTGGGGCAAAAAATAGACCGGGGGCCACCATTTGTACAAACTTGGTAAAGGGGCTCAAGCTGAATTAACTGCCAAATATGAAAGCTGAAGGCTTCATGGTTTCAGAGAAGAAGATTTTCAAAGTTGATTTTCCATTATAAGCCATATATGCATATGCAGATATATGGACCCCTGGGGTGGGGCAAAAAATAGACCGGGGGCCACCATTTGTACAAACTTGGTAAAGGGCCTCAAGCTGATATTAACTCCCAAATATGAAAGCTTAAGGCTTCATGGTTTTAGAGAATAAGATTTTCAAAGTTGATTTTCCATTATAAGCTATATATGCATATGCAGATATATGGACCCCTGGGGTGGGGCCAAAAATAGACCGGGGGCCACCATTTGTACAAACTTGGTAAAGGGGCTCAAGCTGATATTAACTGCCAAATATGAAAGCTGAAGGCTTCATGGTTTCAGAGAAGAAGATTTTCAAAGTTGATTTTCCATTATAAGCCATATATGCATATGCAGATATATGGACCCCTGGGGTGGGGCCAAAAATAGACCAGGGGGCCACCATTTGTACAAACTTGGTAAAGGGGCTCAAGCTGAATTAACTGCCAAATATGAAAGCTGAAGGCTTCATGGTTTCAGAGAAGAAGATTTTCAAAGTTGATTTTCCATTATAAGCCATATTTGCATATGCAGATATATGGACCCCTGAGGTGGGGCCAAAAATAGACCGGGGGCCACCATTTGTACAAACTTGGTAAAGGGGCTCAAGCTGATATTAACTGCCAAATATGAAAGCTTAAGGCTTCATGGTTTCAGAGAAGAAGATTTTCAAAGTTGATATCTCATTATAAGCCTTATTTTCACTTTTTACGAAGTATGACAGAAAAACGCTAAAAACGCGTAACCTGGTTTTTGACAGAATTTCACGAAATGTACAACCTACATGTTTAAGGGTTTCTAGAAGCTAAATATCACATCAGATTTTGAATATAACCTATGGTTTCAGAGAAGAAGCTTATTTTAGGTTTTTTACATTCTAGGTCACTGTGACCTACTTTTGGTTGCCATGGAAACCAATTGTACAAATTTTCATCTACTTCTTCTAGGGATCATTCCTGCAAAGTTTTGCTAAAATTGGCCCAGTAGTTTCTGAGCTTTTGCTGTTAACAGACGCACGCACGCACGCACGCACGCACGCACGCACGCACGCGCATCATGCCATAAGCTCATCTGGCTTTAGCCAGTTGACCTAAAAAGAGCAGAAAACAAAAATTTCTGTGAATTTTCAGATCAAAGGGCCATGACTCTGGTAAAAATTTGCAGATGGAAACGAAACTTAACTTGATCTGTAACTCATCATGGTAGATTCATATACCACAAATTAGTTCATTATCTAAAACCATTTAGAAAAAGAGCAGAAAACTGAAATTTTATAGAATTTTCAAAGTTCAAATGGCCATAACTCTGGTAAAAATTTGCAGATGGAAACCAAACGTTAACTTGATCTGTAACTCGTCATGGTAGACTCATATACAAAACATTAGTTCCATTTCTGCAAGTGTGTAGAAAAAAAGTGTGGAAAACTAACATTTTTGTGAATTTTCAAAGCTCAAAGGGCCATAACTCCGGTCAAAATTAGCAGATGGAAATGAAACAGAACTTGATCTGTAACTAATCATGGTAAACTCATTTACCAAAAATCAGTTCATTATCTAAACAAGAGGCCCATATGCCTACACACTCACCTGAGGATATGTCCAAAATTGTTTGCAAAGCCCAAAAGACAATGTATTGTCATAAACTTTACAAGTTTTCTCAAGTTAAGGACTCCAACAAAACTTAATCAGAAATATATCCAGTCACATTTCATTTATAAGTAGCTTATATAATATACATGAAGTAACTGTAATGCAATGAATAATTTCCAAATCATTAAAAAATTTCAGTATACTTATGCAGCTATGTGCTTGAATTTGAACATATATGAGCTTCAACCATATATGATCACCATGTCAATACCTACAATATTCTACTATATATCCCTATACAAAAAGTTAATAGTTTTCAAGATAATTAGCAATTTATGTCTTCTTTTGCAGCTGTGACCTTGACCTTTGATCATATGGACTTGAACCATATATCAAAATGATCGTTGTCACAATACCTACAATATTCTAACATACATGCCTATACAAAAAGTTAATAGTTTTCAAGATAATAAGCACTTTAAGTCTTGTTTGCAGCTGTGACCTTGACCTTTAATCATATGACCTTGAACCATATAGCAAAATGATCGCCATATCAATTCCAACAATATTCTAATAAACATGCCTATACAAAAAGTTAATAGTTTTCAAGATAATTAGCAATTTATGTCTTCTTTTGCATCTGTGACCTTAACCTTTGATCATATGGCCTTGAACCATATATCAAAATGATTGCTATGTCCATTCCTACAATATTGTAATATACATGTCTATAAAAAAGTTAATAGTTTTCAAAATAATTAGCAATTTAAGTCTTTTGAGGCTGTGACCTTGACCTTTGAACATATGACCTTGAACCAGATAGCAAAATGATCACCATATCAATTCCTACAATATTCTATTTACATGCCTATACATAAAGTTAATAGTTTTCAAAATAATTAGCAATTTTTGTCTTCTTTTGCATCTATGACCTTGACCTTTGATCATATGACCTTGAACCATATATCAAAATGATATTTGTCACAATACCTTCAATATTCTAATATACATGCCTATACAAAAAGTTAATAGTTTTCGAGATAATTAGCAATTTGTGTATTGCAGCTGTGACCTTGACATTTAAACATATGACCTTAAACCATATATCAAAATGATCACCATATCAATTCCTACAATATTCTAATATACATGCCTATACAAAAAGTTAACAGTTTTCAAAATAATTCGCAATTTAAGTCTTCTTTTGCAGCTGTGACCTTGACCTTTGAACATATGACCTTGAACCATATAGCAAAATGATCACCATATCAATTCCTACAATATTCTAATATACATGCCTATACAAAAAGTTAAGAGTTTTCAAGATAATTAGCAATTTATGTCTTCTTTTGCATCTGTGACCTTGACCTTTGAACATATGACCTTGAACCATATTTCAAAATGATCGCCATATCAATTACAACAATATTCTAATAAACATGCCTATACAAAAAGTGAATAGTTTTCAAGATAATTAGCAATTTAAGTCTTCTTTTGCAGCTGTGACCTTGACCTTATATCAAAACGATACTTGTCACAATGCCCACAATATTCTCATATACATGCCTATACAAAAAGATTATAGTTTTCAAGCTAATGCCCAATTTTGGTATTTAAAAGCCAAAAATAACATTTCAGGAGCAACAACTCCTACATGGATTATCATATAGTTATGAAACTTGGTACCTTTTTAAATTTTGTCATGCTGAATATTTTAGCAATGTTTTGATTTCATATATCTCTTAATATTTGCAAGAAAATTGCTTAAAACTGCATAAATCACAAATTTGGTCATGACCTTGATTTGTGACCTTGACCCTAATTTAAAGGTCATTCCACGAAAAAGTCAAAACTGAAAACCTAATGTCATTATCTATTCAAATAGTCAAGTTATAACAATTTGAAGCCATTTTACGAAATTTTTTAAATTTAACGCAAAAATGCGTAACCAATTTTTCGACCAAATTTCACAAAATGAACAAACTATAGGCTTAAGCCCCAACAGAAGCCAAATATCACATAAAATTTTTTTCTCCCATCATTGCTTTTGGAGAAGAAGATTTTTTAAGATTTTTGCACCCCTAGGTCACCTTGACCTAGTTTTGATAGCCATGACAACACCATGAACAAATCTGAATTGCACCGGCCCATATATGCTTCTGACCAAGTATCATTGAAATCTGCCCAGCAGTTTTAGAGGTGAAGTCGAAAATAGGTGTAAATGACGCACACACACATACATGCACGCACGCACGCACATACACACGCCACGCCATGCCATAAGCTCACATGACCTTTTGGTCAGGTGAACTAAAAATGTAGAAACAAGAGGCCCATGAGCCTTAACTCTCACCTGAAGATATGTCCAATAATGTTTGCAAAGTGCAATAGACAATATATTAGGTACAGAAACTTTAAAAGTTTTCTACAAGTTAAGAACTCTCACAAAACTTAATCAGAAATATATCCACTCACATTTCATTCATAAGTAGATTATATAATATGCATGAAGTAACTGTAGTGCAATGAATAATTTCCAAATCATAAATTAATTTCAGTATACTTATGCAGCTATGTCCTTGACCTTTGAACATATATGACCTTGAACCATATATGATTGTCATGTCAATACCTATAATATTCTAATATACATGCCTATGCATGAAATAGCTTTCAAGATAATTAATACTTTAAGTATTCCTATGTTGATATGACCTTGACCTTTGAACATATAACCTTGAACCATATATCAAAATGATCATTGTCATAATACCTACAATATTCTAATATACATGCCTATACAAAAAATTATTAGTTTTCAAGATAATTAGCAATTTAAGTCTTCTTTTGCAGCTTTGACCTCGACCTTTCAACATATGACCTTGTACCGTATATCATAATGATCATTGTCGCAATACCTACAATATTCTAATATACATGCCTATACAAAAAGTTAATAGTTTTCAAGATAATTAGTAAATTTAGTCTTTTTTTGCAGCTGTGACCTTGATCTTTCAGCATATGACCTTGATCCATATAACAAAATGATCGTTGTCACAATACCTACAATATTCTCATATACATGCCTATACAAAAAGTTAATAGTTTTCAAGATTATTAGCAATTTTAGTCTTTTTTTGCAGCTGTGACCTTGATCTTTCAACATATGACCTTGAACCATATATCAAAATGATCACCATGTCAATACCTACAATATTTTAATAAAGATGCCTGTATAAAAAGTTAATAGTTTTCAAGATAATTAGCAATTTCAGTCTTTTTTTGCAGCAGTGACCTTGACCTTTCAACATATGACCTTGATCCATATAACAAAATGATCGACATTTTAATACCTATAATATTCTAATATACATGCCTATACAAAATGTTAATAGTTTTTAAGATAATTAGCAATTTCAGTCTTTTTTTGCAGCTGTGACCTTGAACTTTCAATATATGACCTTGAACTTATATCACAATGACTGTTGTCGCAATACCTACAATATTCTAATATACATGCCTATACAAAAAGTTAATAGTTTTCAAGATAATAAGCAATTTAAGTCTTCTTTTGCAGCTGTGACCTTGATCTTTCAACATATGACCTTTAACCATATATCAAAATGATCGTCATGTCAATACCTACAATATTCTCATATACATGCCTATACAAAACAAATATATAATTTTTAGCAATTACCCCACTCAGTGCCCTACAATTTCTCCAATTTGAGCCCCATGGCTACCATTTGTGCAAATCTGAAAATAGATGACCTAAGGATGTTATAAATGAAATAACTAAGGTACAGTAGAACTTTGATAACTCAAACTTTGATATCTCGAATACCACGGTTAACTCGAAGTCTTTATTTTGTCCCGATCGGTTTTCTATATAAACTATAGTAGGAAAACTTTGATAACTTAAACTTCTATAATTCGAATACCCCTGATAACTCGAAGTAAAAATTTGGTCTGTAGTTTAAAAATCTATTAAAATTAACTTCAAAAACTTGAATTTTTTCTAACAGTGTATGATCAATGGCTCGTTTAATAAAACGATCAGAGAAATCACATATCGGTAATTTGGCTACCGTTATAGTAGAGAAAATAACCAAGTAGTTCTTGTTATCTACCGTATTAATTAATATCAATTAACAGATTAATATCCAGTACCGCCACTGACAATTAAGCCTAACAGGTACGCTAATCCTCTACTGTAATAAAAGAAGCCAAGTTCTCCAAGCTTAATTAAAACGACTAACCCCGTTGTACTCACGACTCCATTAAAATCTTAAATTACTTATTGCACTGCTTTATAATTTCATTAAGTTTCTGTTCGTATTTTCTAACGAATGTAAAAAATAAGCATTTTGATAAACATGTACATATACTAGTATCTGATTTCCGATTTTGTTCTTTGTATATATACATGTATCGTGGTTTTATAATAAAATAACACGTTTGGCACGCTTTACCATCAATATCAATTCTTTAATAAATTTTTTTTTTTCTTTAAAAATTATCTTTTTACTTTTTTTCACATTCGAGTACAGGTAACTGTTTTAAACATCAAGATTTGGTAGTGGAAAACATATATTAAGGTGACACCATTCTTGAACATCATCCTTCAACTTCGATAACTCGAACACCCCGATAACACGAAGTCCCCACCGAAGTCCCGAGCACTTCGAGTTATCGAAGTTCTACTGTATATCTCTTGTAGATTTAGAGGAGAAGATTTTCAAAGTTTTTCACTCTTTCCCCCCTTATGGGGCCCCAAGGGAACATAACTCCTTCATTTGTGCAAATCTGAAAGGGCTTCACCCAGGCATGATGATTACCAAGTTTCATTAAATTTGGTCCAGTGGTTTTGGAGGAAAAGATTAAAATGAAGAGTTAACGCACGACACACGACCGACGACACACGACGGACGGTGAACCATCAAGTGAGCTAAACAAGAGGCCCATGGGCCTTAACGCTCACCTGAGGACATGGCCAACCTGAGGATATATCCAAAATCATTTGCAAAACTACATAAAATATTCTAATATACATGCCATACAAAAAGTTAATAGTTTCCAAGATAATTAACAATTTGAGTCTTTTTATGCATCTATGACCTTGACCTTTAAACATAGAACCTTGAGCCACATATCAAAATGATTGTCATATCAATACCTACAAAATTCTAGTATATATACCTTTGCAAAAAGTTAATAGTTTTCAAGATAATTAACAATTTGGGTCTTTTTATGCATCTATGACCTTGACATTCAAATGTAAAACCTTGAATCTTATATCAGAATAATCACCATATCAATTCCTACAATATTCTAATATACATGCCATACAAAAAGTAAATAGTTTCCAAGATAATAAACAATTTCAGTCTTTTTATGCACCTATGACCTTGACCTTTGAATGTATGACCTTGAGCCACATATCAAAATGATTGTCATATCAATACCTACAAAATTCTAGTATATATACCTTTGCAAAAAGTTAATAGTTTTCAAGATAATTAACAATTTGGGTCTTTTTATGCATCTATGACCTTGACATTCAAATGTAAAACCTTGAATCTTATATCAGAATGATCACCATATCAATTCCTACAATAATCTAATATACATGCCAATACAAAAAGTTAATAGTTTCCAAGATAATGAACAATTTCAGTCTTTTTATGCACCTATGACCTTGACCTTTGAATGTATGACCTTGAGCCATATATCAAAATGTTCGTCGTGTCAATACCTACAATATTCTATAATACATGCCTATACAAAAAGTTTATAGTTTTCAAGCTAATGCACTATTTTAGTCTTTTTTAGCAAAAAAATAACATTTCAGGGGCAACAACTCCTACATGCATTATCATACAGTTACGAAACTTTGTACCTTTTTACATTTTGTCCTGCTAAACATTTTAACAATGTTTTAATATTATATATCTCTTATAATTTGGAAGAAAAAAGCCTAAAACTGCACAAATTACAAACTAGGTCATGACCTTGAACTTTGACCTTGACCCCATTTTGAAGGTTATTTCAAGAAAAAGTCAAAACTGAAAACCCCATGTCAATATCTATTCATATAGTCAAGTTATAATAATTTGAAGCCATTTGACTAAATTTTCAAAATTAAACGCAAAAACGCGTAACCTAATTTTTTACCAAATTTCACGAAATGAACAATTTATAAGCTTAAGACCCTAGAGAATCCAAATATCACATCAGATTTTTTCTCCCATCATCGCTTTCAGAGAAGAAGATTATTTAAGTTTTTTGGAACCATGGGTCACCTTGACCTAGTTTTGGGAGCCATGACAACGTCACGAATAAATCTGAATTGCACTGGCCCATATATGCATCTGACCAAGTTTCATTGAAATCTACCTCATAGTTTTAGAAAAGAAGTTGAAAATGTAAAAGTTTACGCCGCGGACGACGACGACGACGACGACGACGACGACGACAGACAAATTTTGATCAGAAAAGCTCACTTGAGCCTTTGGCTCAGGTGAGCTAAAAAGTGCGGAAAACTAAAATTTCTGTGAATTTTCAAAGATCAAAGGGTCATAACTCTGGTAAAAATTAGCAGATGGAAATGAAACGTTAACTTGATCTGTAACTCATCATGGTAGACTCATATACCAAAAATCAGTTCATTATCTAAAAGCATTTAGAAAAGTGTGGAAAACTGAGGTGTGACTGACGGACAGACAGATTGCAACCTATATTCCCTTTTGGCTTTCGCCGGTAGGGGACTAATTAGCAGAAAGGCAAGGTAGTTTGTGTAATCCCTTGATAAAACATTCATAAGGAAAAAAAAAAGTGATTTATTTATTAATTCTTCCAAATTACAATATGTGAATATACAAAGAATATATAATTACAAAAATCAAGCTTTTTGTAAATAAAGACCAATTTCTCAATTTATGAAATGACAATTGGCAAATTAAAAGATTTAATGGCATGAAATTACTTCGTCAATACAAAGTAAATACATTTATAATCATTATTTCAATATGCGTTATTCTTTAAATATTGCCTGTTTTTCCTCAACAATAATGTTGTATCATGTTCTTGAATGTGTTGTTGCTAAGTACACGTTTTTAAAGTAACAAACTACTATTTTTTACTTCAATACTTTGACAAAATGAGTTTAACTACTCATTTATTCCTTATGTAGGTATTTTGAAAGCCCATACAGCTGCATTATCAAATTTTAACATATGTGTCTTATGAATAACACAATCTATGCATCATTCATATGTTTTTCTGTGAAAAATGACTAAGTCCAACAAGCAATAATTTTACCAAAAAATCATCAAATGTCACAAAATAGGAGGTGCACATCAATAATGTGTGCAAAACAAATGGGTGAAATTTTATTTAATTTGGTAAAAGTTTGTAGGAGTTATGGATTACAAAAACCATGCACAGTTGAGGTGTGACGGACTGACGGAATGACAGATGGAGTCGACCCATTACTAGACCTGCTTTTGCCTCTGGCGTCGCAGGTAAAAATATGAAAACTTTTCAACTCTATCTATTGCATATTTTCAACATCAATTTCTTTTTCATATTTCTTTTAAATTCAACACCATATACCAGTAGTAAGGAAATGTGATATACATATTTATTCATTTGACCTTTATTAACCTTAAAAGGTACCAGTTCTGTAATGATTTTCAGTTTTGACATATTTTTTTCGTCATACCAGTAACATAACCCACAGAATATAATTTACCAACTACTAAAATGAGACCAATCTGAACTTGTAGTTTAACATTCTATGATTATTTTATGGTAAAATTATATAATGAATTGGAATTAACATCCGTTTGACACGTTCTGATAATTGGCTGGGTTGCACAGAGTGAAAATCCGGTTTATAGTATGGTGAATGTCATACACCTGACTTTATGGAAATATTTCAAGATTTTTTTCCCATTTTTCCAGAATTTGAAACTTAATTACTTTGTACTGTATATATCAAAAGATTATCAAAGATGTGCACCTGACTTCAAATGATGTAGTGAAACCTTTATGTAATTACCTCCTACTGTGACAGGTTTAAATTTTAGATCTTTAAAAAAATAGGATTATTATACATATATGAAAGAAAACTACAAAAATGTTTTTGTTCTAGAAGTCATTGGTTTATTAGCTACTGGATGAAAGTGTGGAAAGCTAGTGCTGTCACCCTGTTGCCTATCTGTCCTGTACTGTCCAACTCATCCAGTCCATTCCAATGTAAAATTTCTGGTGCACATTTTTCCAATTTAATGTAGCTTTAGAAAATGCTAAAATGATTGAGATATTCTTAATACATATATATACTTGTTTCATTACTCATTCATATATATTGTCATTGTTGGACCTATTCCCCATTTTTCATGACTCTCTGTGAAGTATAAAAAAAAAAACAACTTGTGCACCTTGCTTTGTGCAATTATTTAAAATTCCTTCCACACTTTACACCCATTTAATAGAAATTTAAAAAACAACCCGGCCCATTGAGTCTTTGACCCATTTTTTAGATTATTATTAATACTTTTGTTCTTTAGATTCAGAAAATGTTTAAAGGTTTTACTACTTTAGGTCAATGTGACCTTGAATTTTAGTCAAGGTCAACCAGCTTTGCAACTTTGGTAGACCTTTTTGTCCTGATGCAATATATGAAGTTTCAAGATCCTAGGCATTTTAGTTCATGACAAGAAGATGTTTAAAGGTTTTACTACTACTTAAGGTCATTGTGACCTTGAATATAGGTCAAGGTCAACAAGCTTCACATATTTGGTAAGAGCTTCTTGTCCTGATGCTATATATATCAAGCTCCTAGGCCTTTTTGTTCATGCCAAGAAGATGTTTTAAGGTTTTACTACTTTAACTAACTGTGACCTTGAATGTAGGTCAAAGTCAACCAGCTTCTTTGCAAATTCGGTAGATCTTTATGTCCTGATTCTATATATGAAGCTTCAAGCTCTTACTGTTGGTCCATAATTGTTTGTCACATGATTATTTCTAAATATTTCTTTTAGTCAAAACTTTCCTCATAAAAATAATGGTAAGATTGAATTAAAATACATTGACCTAACCAATTTCAATTTTTAAATTAAAAAATCTTCTCGGAATTTTTCTCTACATATATAGCAGGTTTTGGAAAAAACTGAAATCTAATGATTTCAGTGATCTAACTGGGCCTCATCCAAGATCACATCACGGTATTTTGAGGTTAATAAAGGTCAAATGAATAAATATGCAAATATTTTTTTCTTACTAAAGGATGTTGAATTTAAAAGGAATATGAAAAAGAAAAGATGCAATAGATATAGTTTAAAAAGTTTTGATTTTTTTTTCAATTAGAAAAATGTAGGAAAGAGCCATAAGTTAATAATTGGTGTTTGTTGTTGTACGGATTTTTCAAGGGGTGATCATCATGAATATTCAAATCATGACATTATATCCTATATGGTAAACTAGGAAGGTGCATAAGGGATATTTTGGACATACTGAATTTGTTATCTTATTGAAAACATTAAAAAATTGTTATATGTACAGAATTAAAGAAATTTTTTGAATAAGTCTGATTATTTTCCCAATTAGGTCATTAAATTTTACATGTATTTTTTCATTTATTTATTTATTTTTATTTATTATTATTTTTTTTAATGATTTTGTTTAAATATGGAGTTTTGTTCTCTAAATATGTATATGACAAACAATCATAGACTAATAGTAGGCATTTTTGTTTATGCCAAGAAGATGTTTAAAGGATTTACTACTTTAGGTCACTGTGACCTTGAATGTAGGTCAAGGTCAACCAGCTTCGCAAACTTGGTACATGTAGACCTTTTTGCTTTAAGCTACATATGAAGTTCCAAGCTCCTAGGCCTTTTGGTTCAAGACAAGAGGATGTTTAACAGTTTTACTACTTCAGGTCACTGTGACCTTGAATGTAGGTCATCATCAACCAATTTCACAAACTTGAAAGGGCTTTGCCCAAGTAAGATCCAGATTAAGTTTTATCATTACTGGGTCACTGGTTCTGGGGAAGAAGTCATTTAAGTGAAAAGTTTATGGACGACAGACAACACAAGACAGATGTCGGAAAAAAGGGTACAGTATTTGAAAAGGTCACCTTGAGCATTCACTCTGGTGAGCTAAAAATAGACCTGATTTGCATATTTCAAACAGACATGTGGGATACAATTTTTTGATCTATTCCAACTTAGGATCTCTCATACCAAATCTGATTTGATTTGGCCAATAAGTTTCAGAGGACAAAATTAAAGTTTAAGGACGCATTCATGCTTTACCGTGACATAAGCTCACCCTGCTTTGCCAGGTGAGCTAAAACTGAATTATTATGGATATGCTTTATTGTTATGAACTAGAACATGTGCATTATAAATGAATACAAATGAATAAAAGAAAACTGTAAATAAAAGATGATTCAATTAGTTATTATGGTATTGTACCAGCATAATTCAACAATAACACTGATAAGTACACTATCCCATAGGAATAACATGCACATATGGAACCCAGTCTGTGGCTGGGGTAGAGCTAGTTCCCCACAAGTGACACAGACATAAATGTGACATCATCATTACATCATACTGCAGTGCTTCAGATTGTTTTGACAAACCAGGGGCCCAAGGGGCCCATTCTGTGCAGAAATGAGGAGCCCAAAAAATACAGAATTTAATTTTGATGTCATATTAGATGTTTTCCTTCAGTCTATGAATAGACTTGAAATTACAGCATTGCCATGCATGGGTAATTATCCCAGTATTCATGCAACTATGATCAATTGTTTCTTTCAAGTTTCAGTGAGGTCCACATTTCGATTTACTATTATCAAACAAAGAATTGAAAACATAAACTATATTGCCATTTATATAAAATGTTGTCACAAACATTGCCTATCATCAATGTAATGAAACGTTTCATTCAGCAGACAACATGAACATGTCTGAAGCTGAGCGACCATGTAACAACTCTAACAAAATGTTTACAATAAAGAAACAGTGGCTTTAGTTGGTGTTTTGATTATTTTTACTATGTCTTGAATTATATGTTGATTAATTTTAACCGCTTTCTTCTTCATCTCCGTCTTTATGGGCAATAATGAGAGGATGCTAATTCGCTTCCTTTTTGTTTTACGACTACCGTAAAATCAGAGGTATTTCGATTTAAAATAATTTTTACAGACACTTCATGTTTCCGCTGTCTGATTTTTTAGATGATCGGAAGACATGTGTTTCAGATCTAATATTGTTGATATTTTAGTGCACCCTTATGGGCGCACTGAGTACAATTTCCATGTTTCATTTTTAAAAACTATGTGGGATTAATGCGGGCGCACCAACAATCTGAAGGACTGATACTGTCACATGAATTAAACCTACTAAACTATTTCTTCTGTGTAATTTGGGGTCATTTTAAAGCATTTTTTATTTATTCATTTTTTTTCACTTTAGGCATCAAGTAGTATTTACTGAAATATTGGAATCAACATCAAGAATGGAATTAAGTATAACCATAATGGCAATATGTCTTATGTTTTCAATTTTGCATACTAGGTCTAGATACATGTACCACTGTCATTGTAACAGAAACAAACAAGTTTGAATCAAGCTAGCAACATGACTTGCATAATTTTTTCTAAACTGCATAATTTTTTATATTACTCTGAAGTTCAGCTGTGCAGTAAAACATAGCACTAAATTTCAAAACAATATGTTTTTGAATGTAAGCTTATTTTCTTTGAAGACACAATGTGAAAAAATTCCCAAAGGATAAGAGGCTTCCGGTAACTAATAACATATGCATGTGATTTATTTGTTCTATGCTTTTAGCAATTTTTAACTAAAATTGTGTGTTTGATGTTGTTTGATTTAATGTTACAGTACTTGACAAGGTAGCAGCATTTGTGCCAGCTAATAGGTCCTGTATTGCTCACCTGGTACACCCTAATTTTGTTTTTCTGTTTTTGTTTTGCTTTTGTTTCAAATTTCAACAAAATCAGTACATAAAAGAACCTGTAATTGCCATTTACAGGTTTTTGCTATTTATAGTCAGGGCAAACTTCTTGGATTTAGGAGGGACATGTTGGATACAATTTTTAATCTTTAGCAAATAAGGCCCTGGCAAATTGGCCAATTAGTTTCAGAGAAAAAGATTAATGAGTTGTGACACCAAAAATGTTATATATTGTATCCCATGCACATGCTGCAGAAAATTATATAGGACAATTGGAAACACCGTTTTTGGTCATCTGTCAATATATTGGGATCCATCTGGTAGAAATCTTTTGTACTTTCAAAATATGCTTTAAATGAAATGCACCTGTGATCAGTTTCAGAAGGATGTGGACCATGGTTATTTAGACTTAGCAAGTGAGATTAAGACTTTTAGGACTGGAAAGGGTATCAAGTCATTTCGACACCAAGTCAATTCAGCACCACTGTAAAAAGTCATTTTGGCAACAATTTAAAGTCAATTCGGCACCACTGTAAAAAGTCATTACGGCACCAATTTAAAGTCAATTCGACACCGATTATGATTAAATTCCACACCAGAAAAAAAGATTAAATTCGGTACCAGAAAAATATTTATGATTTGTTTAAAAAGAAATTAAGTTTACATGTTTGTGTACAGATTAACAAAATCAGTACATAAAAGAACCTGTAATTGCCATTTACAGGCTTTTTCTATTTATAGTCAGGGCAACCTTCTTGGATTTAGGAGGGACATGTTGGATACAATTTTTAATCTATAGCAAATAAGGCCCTGGCAAATTGGCCAATTAGTTTCAGAGAAAAAGATTAATGAGTTGTGACACCAAAAATGTTATATATTGTATCCCATGCACATGCTGCAGAAAATTATATAGGACAATTGGAAACACCGTTTTTGGTCATCTGTCAATATATTGGGATCCATCTGGTAGAAATCTTTTGTACTTTCAAAATATGCTTTAAATGAAATGCACCTGTGATCAGTTTCAGAAGGATGTGGACCATGGTTATTTAGACTTAGCAAGTGAGATTAAGACTTTTAGGACTGGAAAGGGTATCAAGTCATTTCGACACCAAGTCAATTCAGCACCACTGTAAAAAGTCATTTTTGCAACAATTTAAAGTCAATTCGGCACCACTGTAAAAAGTCATTACGGCACCAATTTAAAGTCAATTCGACACCGATTATGATTAAATTCCGCACCAGAAAAAAAGATTAAATTCGGTACCAGAAAAATATTTATGATTTGTTTAAAAAGAAATTAGGTTTACATGTTTGTGTACAGATTTAATATCTAATTTTTTTTAATTTAGTAAGTTTAATTACAATTAATTTAAAACAGTTTAATTTAATTAGTTTAATTAGTCAGCAAAAACTCCCTGGAGCTTATGTTACTGTTATTTTTTAACCCGACTTAAAATAAAATTTATCTTATCTTTATTACAAGATGTTAATTTTACAGTTACATACATGTATGTCACAGATCACTAGACCGTGTAATTTTCTGTAAAATCATCATATAACCTCCTTTGAAGTCGGGTACCAAAGGCAGCGGAAAGCAATGTGATATGGGTCTGAAAAAGTTATAATATTGTTGAATGTGTTGTACAGTAGTCGTTTTGGCACAAGAGTAAGAGAAAAATTATGGATAAACTGTTCGATATAAAGTATGAACAAGTGAAAGAGTTCAGAAACTATCTCTGACTAAGGCCCAATCTCTTCTCAAATCTCAAATTGACTCAATTCAAAATTTAAGGTTTCCGTCCCCCTCCCCCTCTTGAATACACACACGCTACGTTAGAATGTTAATTAACAAACCATTGCTGTAAAATTGCATCCGACATATAATCATCTTCTTCCTCTGCCATCCTTATGTCGAATAATTCACAGATGTAAAGCCCAGAAGAATGAGAATGGTTCGAGAACTAACTTGGCATTTTTTAGCAATTCGGAAGTAACTATTACTTTTTAAACACCGAAATGAAAAAAGGTATAGACCCGCTAATTTCCGGAATACAGATAGCTGACGTCAAAAAAGAGATATCGATATTTAAATGCTACAGACTTGAAAATCTGTCTGATACTTGTAGTGAAAACTAGTTATTCAATAAACATTAATGTACCTGAAATTTCCTACAGGTTTATGCTACAGTTGTTTTACCTGAGGAGTGTTCAAGATACTGGTTGCTTTCCACTGCGCTCGCGAATACAATTTTTTTTTTCTATTGAACGAACGCGAGTACTCGTGTTGAATTATATTAAAATGTGAAACACTATTGTAAATGACACTAGGAAAGTGTGTAATACTTTCAACAATTTTTTTGTTAACGTAGCTGAAGGAATTGGGAAAGGAGTTTCTTTTGATCAAGAAACACACCCAAGTATAAAAGCTATAAAAGAAAATAGACCAGATATCCCTGTTTTTGATTTTCAATTTACCAATACTGAAGCTGTATCCAAAATTATTTCAAAAATAAACGTGAAAAAAGCCACCGGAGTTGACAATTTTTCGGCAAAACTATTAAAGACAGGTACCCCCGTTTTGACCCCTCACATAACTAGTCTTGTCAACTCTTCTATCAAAAGCAGTGTGTTTCCTGACAGTTTGAAACTTGCACAAGTGACACCTCTGTTTAAAAAATTAGACCCATTGGAGGTAGAAAACTACCGTCCTGTCAGTATACTACCAGTATAATCAAAAGTGTTTGAAAAGATTTTTTTTCGAACCGTGAATTATCGGAATATTTTGAAAAAAAAATTTCATAATTTTTATGCGCCTTTAGAAAAGGGCATGGGTGTCAAACAACCTTATTACGACTACTAGAGGATTGGAAAACAGCATTGGACAAAAATTATTATGTTGCAGCAATATTATGGATTTATCTAAAGCTTTTGATTGCCTTCCACATGAAATATTACTTTGTAAACTGTCAGCATATGGTTTATCTGAGTCATCAGTTAACCTTCTAAAAAATTACCTTTCGAATAGAAAACAGCAAATTAAAATTGATGGTATTGTCAGCCAATGGGCAAATATAAGCAAAGGTGTACCACAAGGATCCATACTGGGGCCCCTCCTATTTAATGTTTTCAAAAACGATTTTTTTACTTTATTAAAAAGGAACCTTATATAATTACGCAGATGACAATACATTATCTTTTGCTCATTCTAATTATAATGCTTTAATTGATACTTTAGAAGATGAAAGTCTTGTTTTAATAGATTGGTTCAAGATAAGCTGTATGTAGGCTAACCCTGACAAGTTTCAGGCCCTGGCAGTTCGAAAAAGAACTCAAAACAAAAATCCAATATTAAGTATAGAATCCTCCATAATCCCATGTGATAACATTGTAAATCTTCTAGGCATAAATATTGATTACCAGTTAAACTTTGATAGTCATATGAGAAGCTTATGTCGTAAAGCGTCACAGCAGCTAAATGTTCTTGAACGTATTGGATCATATCTCTCTCGGCTTAACAAACTAACAATTTTTCACACTTTTATATAATCCAATTTCAATTTCTGCCCTTTGGCTTGGCATTTTTGTTCTGAAACCAATTCAAAAAAGCTCGAAAAAATTCAAGAGCGTGCACTTCGTTTTATCTATAATGACTATGACAGCTCATACGAACAGCTTCTCAATATTGCCAATGTTCCCTCTCTTCACATCAGAAGAATGAGAACAATGGCAATCTAAACATTTAAAATACTACATAAATTAGCTTCTCTTTGTCTTCATGATTTGGTTCAGTTTAAAAATAGTAATTACAGCTTCAGATATTCTAATATTGTAGATTTACCTCGTGTAAGAACAACAAAATTTGGTAACCAGTCAATCAGGTATAGTGCAGCAAATCTTTGGAACGACCTACCGGAACATATCAGATCACAGGGAAATTTTAATCAATTTAAAATCTTCTACAGTCTTGGAATGGTAAAATCTTTTAATTAAAGTGACTGATATTGTCTGGTATGTCTTTTACCATATGTTTTACCATGATTATGCTTTTTCTTTTATTATGCTTATAAACCTGTTTTAGTGCATTTGCTCACTATGCTTTTATTCGCTTTTAGTGCCTTTACTTATTATGCTTAACTGTTTTAATGCCTCTGCTTATTTTGCTTAACTACTTTTAGTGTCTTTGCTTAATATGCCAATCTGCTTTTAGTGCTAAGTTTCAGTATTTTATTCTTTCAATACTTCATGTTTTATTTGCCACGTATGTTTTATGCCTGATGTATGTTTTTATATCTGATGTATGTTTATGTGATTTGTTAGGTCTGCTGTATGTTTTATGCCTTTTGTATGATTTTATGTCTGAAGTATGTTTTATGCCAATTGTATGTTTTTTATGCCTGATGAATGTTTTATGTCTAATGTATGTTCATTTGTATTTGCACGTGTCGGTCAAAAGCTCTCTAGAGCTTGTGTTGTTTGTATTTATATTATATACCGACTTTAAATAAAACTTATCTTATCTTATCTTATCTTATCTTATCTTATCTTATCTATCTTATCATCTTATCTTATCTTATCTTATCTTATCTTATCTTATCTTATCATCTTATCTTATCTTATCTTATCTTATCTTATCTTATCTTATCTTATCTTATCTTATCTTCTCATCTTATCTTATCTAATCTTATCTTATCTTATCTTGAAAGTAAGTCATCATTATCATCTAGATGTTTTAAAAATAACCTCCCTTAGATTTGGACTGGAAAGAAAATGTCAAAATAAAAATTAAATCGGGCAACTGTACATAAGTTTTAACTAATCCTATCTGATTCAAATCCCTTCTAGAAAGAAACCATACGCTTGGACTGAATATAATTGATGATGCATGTTGGTTTCAGAATTTATTTTAGCCATTTCTCACAAATGTCGTCTGAGGGAAGTCATCTTGAATCTAAGGCGAACAACCTTAAAATATCGATAGCGGTCGCTCCCGTGCGCTCACGCGAACATACATTCCTGAAGGACTTGAAGTCAATGCGCACGCGTACCGTGAACGTACCTCGGTTCCGAATGGGTATTTGTAGCGGCGTTGCCGCAGTACTGATTTTACTACGAAGCAAAGGCAATATAGATTGTGTGACTTAGAGTTCACAAATGTCCAGAGATTATGTCCAGGCTATGATTATTTACTGATGTTGCGTGTAACTTGGGAATAGTTGTTAAAATCTAATCTCTGACCTTCCGAATGGTAGAAATTTCATAAATAAAATTGCATCGTAGTTCACGTACATTAATAAGCCCGTATTTATAGCCTTTGCTCATATCCCGGCCCGGCGACTCTTAGTTCTTTAAACAGTACGCAAGTGTAAGGAACGCCGTTTTAACATATATTCAAATATTTATACCTATCTTCAAATAATTGAACCTAGGTATGGTTCATTTGAAGATAGGTATATTTCTATTATACCTAGGTACAATTCATTTAAAGATAGGAATAATTGAATTGTACCTAGGTTGAAAATTAAATTATAGATATCTTTAATGAATTGATCATTAATGCTTTGAAGTTTCAACGTAGTAAAATTCAATTTACACCTATCTTCAAATCAATTAAAGAAACGTATCAATTATACCTAGGTCTAATTCTATTGAAGATAGCCTTCAAATTATATCTAGGTACAAATGAATTATTGCTAGGAACAATTATTTGTTCCTAGGTATAAATATTTGAACCTAGGTCTAATTCTATTGAAGATAGGTTCAAATGAATTATACCTAGGTACAAATGAATTATTCCTTGGAACAATAATTTGTTCCTAGGTATAAATATTTGAACCTAGGTCTAATTCTATTGAAGATAGGTTCAAATGAATTATACCTAGGTACAAATGAATTATTCCTTGGAACAATTATTTGTTCCTAGGTATAAATATTTGAACCTAAGTATAATTCAATTGAACCTATCTTTAAAAAAATTGGACATAGGTGTAATTAATTGAACCTAGGTACAATTATTTGAAGATAGGTATAAATAATTGAAAATATGTTAAAACGGCGTTCCATACAAGTGACATTTTTTACTGATCTGGAAGAACAGATCTTGCAATATAAAGAGTTAGATAATTTAAATGGTCGTACTGGTGAACGATCTTATTGTAACATGATATACTTAACACCCGTTCTTGTAACACGTTAATGTCTGTCTGTGGCTGGCTACGTGTCTGATAATTCAATACGAAAACGTATTTCTACCGATAAATATACTAACAATCATGGTAAAAAATTGCTTGATCTGTGTAAATCTACGGGTTTAAGAATAGTTAATGGTAGACATAACGGTGATATAACCGGTAAACTTACATTTTCAAACCATAGGGGTCATTCATGTGTTGATTATTTGCTAACAGAATTTGATATGTTTGATGCGATATTGCACTTTTTGTCAATGACTTTAACGAGTTTTCGGATCATGCCCCCTTGTTTTTTAAACTCCAGTCAAATTTATCGTGTAACGGTAATGTATGTAATAGCGAAAGCAGTGGATCAGCAGAGTGTGACGCTATACGGTTCCATCACGATAATTCTGAGCTCGCCAAGTATCAACGGTTAATATTGACAAGTTAAGGGATTGTGTGAACTTTAATAGCAATACTGCCGAATGTGTAAACAAGTCATTACATCGTCTTACTGATATGTTAAATAATTTGTTGACCCCTTTTTGTAAACAAGAGGCCCGTGGGCCTTAACGCTCACCTGCAGATATGTCCAATATTGGTCTCAAAGTGCAATAGACAATATATTAAGTACAGAAACTTGAAAAGTTTTCTCAAGTTAAGAACTCTCACAAAACTTAATCAGAAATATATCCACTCACATTTCATTTATAAGTAGCTTATATAATATGCATGAAGTAACTGTAGTGCAATGAATAATTTCCAAATCATTAATCAATTTCAGTATACTTATGCAGCTATGTCCTTGACCTTTGAACATGTATGACCTCGAACCATATATGATTATCATGTAAATACCTACAATATTCTAATATACATGCCTATGCCATGGAATTAAAAGCTTTCAAGATAATTTATCATTTTAGTATTCCTATGTTGATATGACCTTGACCTTTGAACATATAACCTTGAACCATATATCAAAATGATCGCCATGTTAATACTTACAATATTCTAATATACATGCCTATACAAAAAATTAATAGTTTTCAAGATAATTAGCAATTTAAGTCATCTTCTGCAGCTGTGACCTTGACCTTTCAACACATGACCTTGAACCATATATCAAAATGATCGTTGTCGCAATATCTACAATATTCTAATATACATGCCTATACAAAAAGTTAATAGTTTTCAAGATAATAAGCAATTTAAGTCTTCTTTTGCAGCTGTGACCTTGACCTTTCAACACATGACCTTGAACCATATATCAAAATGATCGTTGTCGCAATATCTACAATATTCTAATATATATGCCTATACAAAAAGTTGATAGTTTTCAAGATATAGTGACAAATATATAATTTTTAGCAATTTCCCCACTCAGTGCCTTACATTTTCCCTATTTTGAGCCCCATGGCTACCTTTTGTGCAAATCTGAAAATAGATGACCTAAGGATGTTATAAATGAAATAACTAAGGTATATCTCTTGTAGATTCAGAGGAGAAGATTTTTAAAGTTTTTCACTATTTCCCCCTTTATAGGGCCCCAAGGGAACATAACTCCTTCATTTGTGCAAATCTAAAAGGGCCTCACCCAGGCATGATGTTTACCAAGTTTCATTAAATTTGGCCCGGTGGTTTTGGAGGAGAAGATTAAAATGTAAAAAGTTAACGCACGACGGACAACGCACAACAGACGAAGATGGATAGCAATAGCTCATCTTAGCTTTCAGCTCAGGTGAGCTAAAAAGTATATCAGAAACGCAACAATAATACTTACGGTAAAGATGGACCAAAAGATGACAAGCCTTGGTTTAATGACGAATTACGTTTGTTACGCAAATCTTATCTAGCCAATCTTAGTAAATATAATACATTACAAAGTCATAAAAACCGATTACTGCTAAATTCTTCTAAAAAGAGATATAAAAAGTTAGAATCAAAACTTAAAAGACTAAACCGGCAACATCTGGGCAATATGCTATCCATCATGAAGAAATCTAACCCAAACGATTTTTACAAATTATTCAGAAAAAAGAAAGATTCTAGCAGAGCCACCTACATTGGACGCGTTTTTTTTTTTTTAACATTTTAAGAGTTTGTCTGCAGATGTACAAGAAGATGATTTCGTTGTTTTACCTAGACATTCAGAATGTTTATACCCAGCGTTGGACTCTGAAATTACTTTTTGTGAGATTGAATCCGCAATAAAACGACTCAAATCGGGTAAAAGTGGTGGTGCAGATATATTAATCAACGAATATTTTATAGAATTTTCGGATATTTTAATTCCAATTTTACATAGGCTATTTAATAACATTTTTGAAAATAGATTTTTCCGGAGCTGTGGTAAAAGAGTGTAATCACTCCTGTTTATGAACAAGAGGCCCAATAGGGCCTATATTGCTCAACTGACGCACAAATTGCATCATGTTTTATGAAAAGTGGGTCAACCAGATATTATTTAGAACAAGAGGTCTAGTGGGCTTTAATGGTCATTTGAGGATATCAGAACTGTATTGATGCTTATAATTGAAGCAGAAATTGTGTTGAAATTAGTTATGGAGGGAAAGTAAGCAAAGATGTTGTGTATGCAAATCAATGATTAATCATTGTATGACAAAAATAAGAACGGTAAACACATTATTATTTATGAAATATTGTTTATTATTATGCATATTTAGGACAAACAAAACATCTGAACATTCCTTTTGTAACTATAAAAATTGAATATGCATTGTGTACAAGATCTTGTATTATATACCATGTTCATATGGAATAGAAAAGTTACATGACATTGATTCAACTGTATCCTAGATGGATATTCAATGGATATATAGGATCAGTACAGTAATGCGAAGTACATAAATAAAATTTGGAATCTGTGATAATAGATTGGATAAAGTAAATAGGCATAGTACATTAATTGTTAATTCTGAAAAGTATTTATTATACAAATAAACAACATAACACAGCTGTCACATTTTAGTGGCATGTATAGAAAAATGCATACTTTAAATGTGGTACTGTCTGTATTTAGTGAACAGAACAGTGGATTTAAAATTTATAACTTAACATATCAAGCCATAGCCAATGTTTCACTTCAGGGGAACAGCAAGAATTCTATGGAATTAGATTTGCTGCTTGGTTATCTTTTTATGGTGCGGAAAATATATTTTCAAAAAGCTATAATTTGCTTAAGTTCCATCTTGTTCGAAGCTGTATTCAGAATTTCAAGAAGGAACATTTTACCTTTGCAATTATAATTAAAGTGCCTGAGTAAAATCTGTTGCAAATGGGATTTGCATAACAGTCTTATTTACACAAAATGGGACTTTTAACTCAAAAAGGTCAACAATGGCTATTTATGTGTTTTTGCTATTTATAGTAACAGTGGCCATCATGGATGTCAGGCGGGGTCACCTGGTACAAACGTTAGTCTACCCCACCTAAGGACCTTCTGCACCAAATACGGTTCCAGTTGGCCCAGTGGTTTCAGAGGAGAAGATTTTCAAAGAATTGATTAAATATTACACCTCATTTGCATAATTCCTAAAAATCGCGTTAACGAAAAATTTCTCAGAAACAAAGTGCTGACAGCACTGATGGAAAGATTGGATAAACAATGTGTTATTTTCTCCTACCAGACCAGGTCTGACAGGAGGTTTCAAGGAAATCTGTAAAATTTTTATAAGAACCTGATGACTAAGTGAAACAAATTACATATGTAGCAAAACTGGCACACATCGTACTGTGAAAACAAAATGAATTCCTGTTAAGCATTTGTAGTTCAAGATGCAAATGGTAGATCACTCCCTTGGGTGAAACGAGTTGCATTCTGTCCAATGAATACAGGGATGGTAGTCTATAGGCAAGACAATTTGTTCGTCATGCAAGTGACGAAAAATATTCTTTGCAAGCTGAAACAATATGCAAACCAAATCTCAAGAAAGAAATTAAATCATCAAAGTGGTAGTACTGATTGCCAGAATAGATGTCTGCTGTCTGCATGCAGTTTTGCAGGCAATTGTGTCATAGCTGTCAATGGTTTTCAAAGTTAAGCGCTTGACAACCCAAAGACGGAAACATGTTGTCAGTTTTTACTTTCTGGATAGTTTGATTATGCGTGTATGTAAAATTTTAGCTTGTGAGTGTGATTTACATCCAAATTGCATGTGACTTGGCAGGCATGTTGTGTGATCTCTGCAACAATCATGCATTCTTCAAAGAGTGGAGTAATGTTGTTTTACATCTCAGTCAAGATTCTTTCAGTTATTTCCAGGCGGTCAGTTTGGGGATGGTGGAGGAAACTGGAGTGCCTGGAGAAAACCACTGACCTTCTGCAAGTGAACTGACAAACTTCCTCACACTTGGTTCTGTCTTGAGGAGATTCAAACCCAGGCAGTGAGAGGTTCTGTGATCCTTAAGCACTGTTTAGACCACTCAGCCTCCAAGGCTCCCATTCTTCAAAGGTAAGTTCTAAACTTGACATTTGTGTGCTCAGCATAATACAAACAAAATATGCTAGCATATTAACACTATAATACATTGGCAGCTGATGGTATTGTGGCTCTAAATGTTGACATAAATGTCCTAATTTTGTTCCCATACGATTGGTGTGAAATTTTTTTAGTACCATTGTAACATGTGTGTCCATCAGGTTCATATATCGACCAATGCTATAGCTAGAAATATTAACAAGAACCAGCTTACATCTCTGAAAAATATTTATTTCTTTTAAATTACATATACATGTAGCTCTGTTGCAACAGCAGTTGTTTGCAATACAATGTTAATGTATCACTGAAACTCTGTTTTTTGTCGGACAGAAAAGTTTTTGTCTAAGAACGTGAAATTTTTGGATAAATCTTCAAAGTGCAAGTACAGTAATCCTTCCGTGTTTTCGGACACCCAAATTTTTAAATTTTAAAAATTATTAAATCGGACGGCAATTTTTTACCTCTAAACTCAGTTGCAGCATGTGATGCAGAGCGCTTGATATAAAGATTTTATAAAATCAAGAAGAAACTTTGTTGTTTTCAATTATTTTACCTATAAATCGTTGTTTTACATTTTTATTTCATTGTTTATTGGCGCCATTGCATCGTAACGTGAAACAGGTATGTGCAATGTATTAATGTTTTTATGTAAACTCAATAAAATCATACCTTTAATCAGTGCTTTAATTTTTTATGAAAGTGAAAGTTGATTAAAATTATTGTTCACTGCCGAGAAAATCGTGTAAGACAAAATCTTGTCGGTACACTATATAGCTAGTTCAACATCAAAGACATTTTTTCCGATGAAAACAGGTAATGACGTTTTTCACTTATTCTCATTTAGTGTTTGTTATGGGAAGTCCCGAAATGACCATGTGATTGTTCCAGCCGACAGACGCGATAAAAACCTGTTTTCCAAGATGGGAATTACATTAAAATGTGTTTGAAATATGATTTAAAATAATTTAATTTTTAACTTTTATTTGCGGAAGTCGGAACTTCTTCCATCTTGCATTGCCATTTCTTAAAATGTACACACGTACGCATGGTAAAATATTGAATATTTGATTGAAACGAAATTCTCTGAACTTGATCCACAAATAATGCAACACAAGATGTATAATAATAATTTGACTGCAGGCTATTACAAGTGGAAAGCGGTATGTTGGTGCACCTCAAACGTTGGGAGTTAATGTAAAAAGTCACGTTGTTTACTTGTAAACAAAATGCCGACCTCGATGTGCATTACTTTTAGAACGATGATTATTGATCAACAAACACTTTAAAAAATTATAATGAATGAAATAAACATCACAAAAGGTAACTTTTACTTGTATTTTATTTCAAATTTTAATTTATCATGCGTGGATATCGCTGTTGATAATAATGCCTCTTAAAATACCGAGAGGGTTTTTTGTCCCCCGCCGCAACGCGGAGCGGGGACATAGAAATGCCGGGCGTCCGTGTTTCCGTCCGTCACACTTTTTAGTAAGCGCTCTCATGCCTACAAATTTTGATGGATTTTCATTAAATTTATACCAAATGTTTATACCACTATTACCTTGGTCAAGTTCGAAAATCAGCATTGGTCGATATTTTTTGTTGGGAGTTATGGGACTTTGACCACAATAATGACTCTGTTTTATCCAAAAATTGACCTTGTTAGCGCTCTCATGCCTATAAATTTTGACGGATTTTCATTAAATTTATACCAAATGTTTATACCACTATTACCTTGGTCAAGTTCGAAAATCAGCATTGCTCGATACTTTTTGTTAGAGTTATGGGACTTTGACCACAATAATGACTCTGTTTTACCCAAAAATTGACATTGTAAGCGCTCTCATGCCTACAAATTTTGACGGATTTTCATTAAATTTATACCAAATGTTTATACCACTATTACCTTGGTCATGTTCGAAAATCAGCATTGGTCGTTACTTTTTGTTGGAGTTATGGGACTTTGTGACCTTGTAAGCGCTCTCATGCCTACAAATTTTGACGGGTTTACATGAAATTTATACCAAATGTTTATACCACTAATACTTTGGTCAAGTTCGAAAATCAGCATTGGTCGATACCCAGACAGCATGTCAACGTTGGGCCAACGTTGGGATATGGTTGTACCGTTGGGCGACTGTTGGCATTGGATTTCCAATGTTGGACCAACGTTGGGCCAACATTGTCATTTCAATGTTGGATTAACAACGTTGGTCCAACGTTGGGTCAGCGTAGTAATTTTAATGTTTGATTTACAACATTAATCTGACATTGGACCAACATTGTGAATCCAGTGTTAGATTAACAACATTAGTGTAATGTTGGGCCAATGTTGTAAGTCCAACATTGGATCAATGTTGTAATAAACACCAACAGTATCATGGTGCAATGTAATTACATTACGTCCTCATTTTATGTTAGACAACACATTTTGGGCAATATATATAAATATATATATATATATATATATATATATATATATATATATATATATATATATACGTATATTTTACAATTATAGGACTTTATCTGTTTAATGTTTAGTTTTGTTTCATTTAATTAATTAATTAATTAATTAATTAATTTATTTATTTATTTATTTATTTATTTATTTATTTATTTATTTATTAGTTTGTTTGTTTGTTTGTTTTATTGATTTTTTTCTTTTATATTATCTATTTATTTTATACATGTATTACATTTATTTTATCAAATAATATTACTTTCATGTGCTAATTTTTTATTTCTATATAAAATGGGATACTCAAAACATAGGCAAAACATTACATCTGATACTAAGGATACATTACTTGATTTTATCCAAGATAAATGATGTTATACAAATATATAATAATACAAAAAAACTTGATTTGCTTGATTTTCAAAAACTTGAAATTGTTTTCTTAAATCCCAAATGGAAGTTTTTCAAATGAGACAGGTTTAAAAAGAATTTTTTGTGTGTTGAATGATCAGTAAAATCCCTGAGGCTTCTACCAGTAATTGAGTTTTGGTCATTTCCTCTCATAAATATCTTGACACTAGTCTGACCATTGTCCTTCCAACTATCACATTCACATCAAGAACTATTTAATTACTAGATAGGGGTTAGTGCACACAATAGCATTGCCAGATAGAGCGAGATTGTAACAACTGTTACCTGAGGTAGTTTAATTTGAACTTTTGAAAATTCAAATTTTCAAGAGAAGGTTGATGTGCTGGTGAGTATAATTATTATGAAATAATACTAGTAAACTCTCTCTCTCTCTCTCTCTCTCTCTCTCTCTCTCTCTCTCTCTCTCATACAATGTATGAAACATTGCCATTCTTACATAGTACATAATTAGTATATTATGTTTTTTAAAAACATGTTAGATAAGAGACACCTTATATGTTAAACATAAGAAAATAACAAACGGAACTACAAAATTAAAAAAAAAAAGATACATTATGGTTAATTTACATTCACATTCATAATGTGTTATTGGTATTAAAACATCCCAGTGGATTTTTTACAATAGCATATGATCTAATTACCATTTGAGATGTCTTTGAAATTAAAAACGCCTATTTCTTACTAAATCTACCTATCATTTTAAAATTTTAAGAACTAGTTAACCTCCAAACTATGAGTTGAATTGAAAAAAATATTTATTTATTTATTTATTTATTTATTCTTCAAATTATTACATGTATTACACAGATTATCAAATACGCATCAAGTAAGAATTAAATAATTTGTAAATGTAAAGTCTATGTTTATTTATTGATTCTATCTATCTATCTATCTATCTATCTATTTATTTATACGTTCATTCTTCCTATTATTATTATTATTATTATTATTGTTGTTGTTGTTTTGTACTGATCATCAAACACAGATCAAGTCAAAATAGTTACTTTTTAAATGTAGCCTATGGTTTATTTATTTATTATTTTCTTTTTCAATTCTTTTCCTGAATAAATTCTTTAACAAAAGTACAGACTTTGGTCATATTTTGATGAAGTTGGTAGTTAAAATTACGACTTTAATGGTTTTCAAAATTACTAGTATATTATATGCTACAATATAGTATAATATCAGTAATAGTGTTCTACAACCTAGTTCAAATATATCAACTTTTAAGTGCTCAAAGAAAACCAACAATCTTCAAGATATTAAAATAACTTTCTGACACTTGGAACTGTTCAAGTGGTAATCAAACTATGTGGTGATAGGCATTATCATCTGTAAACATGTGATTTCGACTACTAAAATACTATTATAAAGTACACTAAAGCCACTAGGTACTATAATATATATATATATATATATATATATATATATATATATATATATATATATAAGCCGAAAAAAGATGAGCAAAAAAATTATTTAAAAATTTTGACTTAGTTTCTTGGTTCTTTTACTTTCAATGTACAAGTAACAAAACATGTGAATTTGTACATTTTGCTGCTAGTAGACTGTAAGTTGTTAGGACCAGAGTATGAAATTTAAATCTATATGTGTCTAAATCTTTTAAGTTTTCAGTTGTTTTTTTTTCATATATATTAGGTCATATTTGATACAATCTGATACAAACAAGATAGATGAAACACAACACAATAAAATATGAGGATTTCAATTAAAAACTAATAGCTAACCATTAGTAATTTACTCTTAAGTCAATTTTTTTTTAAATGATCTAGAATTCTGTAAATAATTTTAAATTTACACATTTTTTCTGCAAAATAGTGCCATTGGTACCTATGAAAATGTAAGTCAGTTTTTAAGATTTGTTTATCATATTTATTTACCAGAATACAATTTCATTTTTAACAGATAACATGGTGGAAAGTCTGAATAGTCAACTTACAGAAAAATGCAACAAAATGGAATTATACGTACTAGTGATTTGACAAAGTTTGATCCTGCATCAACATCCTTGTATGCCATTGGCAATGTTGGTCACCATGAAGATTTAGAGAGTGTCAAAAAGTACAAATTTGGCAATTATTTGTGACATGTTAAATATATGTTATGGTTCCTAGGATCTTCACTGGAATTATTTATGGAATTGAAAAAGTTATTACAAAGTTTATGTAACAAATAACAAAACTTTCTTATTGAAATTTGGTGCTTTATGTATTACAGGGATATTTTTAGAATACACTATTTAGTAGTCAGTCCATAGGGGGCTGGAATTTACAAACAACAACAGCAGCATCTTCTTTTTTTTATTTTACAAAAGAAACTGTATCGCAAGTATCTTGAATACCAAATAATTCATATGTGATGTAGACAGTCTGTTTACAGCTGACATATATGATTATATGATTAATCTGTCTGTAATCCATTGTATTTTATTTTAAATACATGTATTAAATTGTTGAGAAGCATATAATTATTGTTTATGATTTTCTGTTTTACCAAGAACAGGGCCTTAAACCAATGTTAATCACCTGGGTCTGGTTGTTCAACAGCAATTTAAAAGTGGTAATTATTCATAACAATTCTGAAAATGTTAGATTATTGTACTTACAAATATATTATAAACTTTTTAGCTTACAATTTTTCTGACAGAAAAAGTATAAATATGAAAAATCGTATAAACTTACACTTTGGTCAGGTTAACCACAGTGCTTTCAACAACCACACCCAGTAAACTATTTGATCAAGTACTTAAAGATATATATACATAGTCTAAAAGTTATGGTGTAAATGACATTGTTTGTCCAATGAAGAACAAACATACAAGTATTATGCCAATACTTTACTTTGATTTTGTATTTAACAGTGTTTGGCCAACATAACTCAAACATTATGCCAACATTGGGCCAATGTAGAACCAACTTTGGCTCAACTATAACTTTATATTTCGAACGTTGGGTCATCGTAGAACCAACATTTTTCCAACCTTGGGCCATCATAGAACCAACATTATGCCAACGTTGGCCCAACGTTGTACCAAGATTATGCCAATGTTGGCCCAACGTTGGGCCAACATAGAACCAACATTATGCTAACGTTGGGCCAACGTAGAACCAACATTATGCCAACGTTGGGCCAACGTAGAACCAACATTACGCCAACGTTGGCCCAACATTGAGCCAACGTAGAACCGACACAATGCCAACGTTGGGCCAACGTAGGCCCAACATGTTGGGCCAACGTTGCGCCGCTTTGCACTTAGAACGTTGGCCCAACGTTAGTTTACAACGTTGGCCCAACGTAATAGTGAACATTGGGCCAACGTTGGCCCAACGTTATCATGCTGTCTGGGTAGTTTTTGTTGGAGTTATGGGACTTTGACCACAATAATGACTCTGTTTTATCCAAAAATTGACCTTGTAAGCGCTCTCATGCCTACAAATTTTGATGGATTTTCATTAAATTTATACCAAATGTTTATACTACTAATACTTTGGTCAAGTTCGAAAATCAGCATTGGTCGATAGTTTTTGTTGGAGTTATGGGACTTTGACCACAATAATGAGTCTATTTTATCCAAAAATTGACCTTGTAAGCGCTCTCATGCCTACAAATTTTGACGGATTTTCATTAAATTTATACCAAATGTTTATACCACTAATACTGTGGTCAAGTCCGAAAATCAGCATTCGTCGTTACTTTTTGTTGGAGTTATGGGACTTTGTGACCTTGTAAGCGCTCTCATGCCTACAAATTTTGACGGGTTTACATGAAATTTATACCAAATGTTTATACCACTAATACCTTGGTCAAGTTCCTAAATCAGCCTTGGTCGATACTTTTTGTTGGAGTTATGGGACTTTGACCACAATAACTACTTCATTATATCAAAAATTGACCTTGAAAGTGCTTCCATGCCTACAATCAGGCAACTCATTTTCATGGGAACAATCTTGACCAGGTATTGACAACAGATGACGAGGCATCATCTTGTGTTTTTCCTGTCCTCTATTCTTACCATTTTCTTACATGTATATCTCTGCAATAAGGTATGTGATTTTATACAGTATGTAAACCAGAGTATGAAACTTGAATATGATTTTTAAACAAAAACTGTACAGTGATATTGTCTCGTACATTTTAGATAAACTTATATATGTTAATAGGCATTTGTTTGATTTTAGATTGTAGTATTTTGGATATATTTGCAAGAGGAAAAATAGAAAAAAAAAGGGTGGTTGGAGTAATAAAATGTTCCTCCCAACCTCCCCACACATTTAATTCTGGGAGCCCTGAATGTTTGAAAATATTGCAATTTCATATACAGTATACTAGTATACTGCTTGACCGGCGGGGGACCCAGGAATTCTGTTCTTGTTAATGTTATTTTTCGGAATTTTTTTTAAGTTTGTTAAAAATGGATTGCATGCAAATTATCGATATGTATTGACTTGTATCAACCTCGCATGTAAAAACACAAATAAATAGTCTTTAACATAAAAAAACACAAAAATCCTGACACCAAGCCCCTGTGTTTTAATTGTATTCTACCGCGTCGTTTAACAAAAACTATATCCCATTCCGCAATTAAATAAGTACATAGAATACCATATTTGACGAGTGATAAGAGAAGACTGTTTGAAAACAATCGTTTTAACATCGATAGCACGACAAACGCTACTTCTTTGCAATAGTTCCTTGCAAAGTCGGAACTACATTTTTCAGCGTAGTAAGAAATCAAAACGAACAGAACCTAGTGAAGAAGCTGCAACATCCGGGTCTGTACCCCGGTGCCTTAGGAACGATTGTTCCAATCTTTCCAAAAGAACCCGTTATATATGTTGAATGCCCCGCTATCTACTCTCTACATTTCAAATTTGAACAAAAACCGTTAAAAATGATCCAACAATGGCTATTTATGTTTTTGCTATTTATAATAACAGCGGCCATCTTGGATGTCAGGCGGGGTCGCCTGGTAAAAACTTTAGTCTACCCCATCTAATGACCTTCCACACCGAATTTGGTCCCTATTGACCCAGTGGTTTCAGAGGAGAAGATTAAAGTTTACGCACACACGGACGCACGGAAAACCATGCCATAAGCTCAGCTGGCTATAGCCAGTTGAGCTAAAAGGTAGTCAATCTTATGTTAAAACTTATAGAGGTATTTCCCTTGCTAGTTGCTAATTGAGTAAAATTTTTACTTCCGTTTTTAATCATCGTATTATAAATTGGTGTGACCAAAACTCAGTTTTAACAGATTCTCAATTTGGTTTTAGACCAGGTTATGGAACCAAAGATGCAATATTTGCATTACATTCACTTATAAGCATTTTTCTCTCAAACAAGAAGCGAATGTATTGGTGTTTTGTTGACTACAAATCAGCGTTTGAACCGTTTACAGAGTATCATTTTGTCAAAAATTTATAAAATGTGGATTGTGGTATTAAAACTTCTCACTATTATTAAAAGCTTATATAGTTGTCTCAAGAGCTGTGTGTAAACGACTGTGAATCTTCTTTTTTTAAACAATGCGTGTTTACCTTACAGTTTACAGATGTTACGGTTATATCTTTTTATGTATGCCGATGATATAGTTTTGTTCGCCGAGACACCTGAGGGTCTGCAATCACTTTTAGATCAGATAAAATTATACTCAGATGAATGGCAGTTAACAGCAAATACAGATTTTAGAAATAATGGTAAAGTAACATCTAGTGAACACTGGTCATACAATGGATCGACACTAGACATTGTTGATAGTTTTATTTACCTTGGTATAGTGTTAAATTTCAATGGGAAATTTGCTATTACTGAAAAATGTATTGTTGAACAGGGTAGAAAAGCATTATTCTCTCTTCAAAACTCAACACGCAATTTGGAGCTTTATACTGAAACAAAAGTTAGCTTATTTGATACGCATATCTCTAGCATTCTCTCATATGGGTGTGAAATATGGGGTTTTTATAAAGCAAGTCATATTGAAAAATTACATCATGACTGACTTTTGCCAAAGGTTGTTATGTGCACGTAATAATTCACCCAACTATATGGTTTATTATGAGCTGGGTAGATATCCCCTTATTATATATAGAAAATTAAGAATCATGAAATACTGGATCCATTTACTTTGTACAGAAAATTTGATATTAAAATCATTGTATGATGAAATGTGCATAAATGCTGAAAACAACACAAATGTATCTAGTTGGGTAACACAAGGTAAAAATGAACTGTTTAGAATAGGAATGGGATATATATGGTTGCAGCAAAATGTTTTAGATCCAAAGTATTTTTTAATAATGTATAAAGCAAAATTAAGAGAAATTTTTTAAAAGATTGTGCAAACTTCTTCAATAATTCTTCAAAAGGGTTCTTATATCAGTTTTTAAATTCACATTTTTGTCTCCAATCATACTTAAAAAACCTACCTCACAGTTAAACAAACAAGTTATTGCAAAGTTTCATTTATCAAGCCATAAATTATGCATTGAAACAGGTAGATACTATAATATTCCAAGGGACCAAAGATACTGCACATTTTGTAATCATCATGAAATAGAAGATGAGTTCCATTTTATTCTCAAATGTCCTGTATATTCAAGTTTACGCTCCGTTTTATTACTTCCACAAACCCAGTGTTTTCAAATTAATTCAGCTGCTATCTGTACAAAATGTAAAAGAACTGTCAAATTTGGGCAAATATATGATTAGGGCACTTGAAATCAGAAATATGTCCGTTCTCTAGTTATTACTTCAGTCTAATTGCTTAATGTATGTATTATATTACTTTATTTAAATTTTCTTGATTTTTATTAATAAGAATAATTTGTACACGAGTTTATGCATACACTTGGTGAGTAGTGGAAGTAGTGGGTGCATTGGAGGTAGGGGGAGCCAAATGACCTGTGCGTCTGTTGTATCAACTGGCCAACAACCTATGTTTATTTGCATGTCCACTCTCCTTATTTAATATAATATTTTTTTGTAACTAATATATTATAGAATGATTATTTTGTTGTAAATAAATTATGTCAATTTCATATACCATTTCCATGAACATTGCCAAATATTGTATTATATTGTATATGCACTTATAAGTTGTAAAACTTTCAGTGAAAATAAAACATACATACAACATGTTTGTAATACATATTGTGTATACAAACCAGGACAAAAGAGACGTAGGCATGATACGAAATCCGGACTGATTTGGTATTAATCGTCGATAGCTATTATCCATATTTTCAAGCAATTTTAAATAAATGTATTAAAAATCACATAAGTGGGAGTAATATTTATTATATATGCTTTTAACTCAAGCAATAGGTTTTAGGCAATCCCAGTAATTATATTTTGTAAGTCTGTGGGTTCATTAACTTAACGTATGCGAAAATAAATATTTAATCTTTATTAAAAAATATAAATATATATATTTTTGCATGAAGACTTGAATAAAATTTTTAATAGATATTGATAATAAATATTATCATATTTCAACAACATATTTGACACTGATGTTTTGAGTTAACGACACCTGTCGATCTCCTTTTGTCTGGCCTTTAGGTTAATCGGATAACTTGAGGCATGTGCCTGTTTGTTAATTGAGTTAATTCAGTTGTTGGTGATTATAAGTAATGTACTGCAAGTCAAAATATGTCGGTACATGTATGATATATATTTAAACCATAACAGAAACTGGAGTTTTCACATACTGTGAAAACTTTACAATTTTAGGAACACATCTAATTGATGTGTGATTTTAAGTAGAATAAAGAGAAAATATGTAATTTTTAAGCGGTTAGTATATATACATGAAGTAACTGTAGTGCAATCATGTGACGAAATAATTTCCAAATCATTAACCTATTTCAGTATACTTATGCAGATATGTCCTTGACCTTTGAACATCATATGACCTCGAACGACTATGATCATCATGCCTATGCATGAAATAGCTTTCAAGATAAATATCAATTTTAGTATTCCTCTGTGATATGACCTTGACCTTTGAACATATGACCGTGAACCATATATCAAACTGATTGTCATGTCAAAACTACAATATTCTAATATACATTCCTATACAAAAAGTTAATAGTTTTCAAGATAATTAGCAATTTAAGTCTTCTTTTGCAGCTGTGACCTTGACCTTTCAACGTATGGCATTGAATCATATGAATCATATATCAAAATGATTGTCATGTCAATATCTACAATATTCTAATATGCATGCCTATGCAAAAAGTTAATAGTTTTCAAAGATATAGTGACAAATATATAATGTTTAGCAATTTCCCCACTCAGTGCCTTACAATTCCCCCATTTTGAGCCCCATTGCTACCGTTTGTGCAAATCTGAAACTAGATAACCTAAGGATGTTATAAATAAAATAACTAAGGTATATCTCTTGTAGATTCAGGGGAGAAGATTTCTAAATCCCCCTTATGGGCCCTAAGGGGACATAATTCCTTCAATTGTGCAAATCTGTAAGGGCTTACAGCTCAGGTGAGCTAAAAAGTTTACGCACAACGCACGTCGGACGAAGATGGATAGCAATAGCTCATCCTAACTTTTAGCTCAGGTGAGCTAATAAAACAAAAAACGATAATACCGACAAAGGATGCCCCACGGTTTTAGACACTTCTAGAGAAAACGAATCCGAGAAAGTCGGCAATGAAGAAATTTTTCGAAAATATATGAGAAATTTAGAGATCAAAAATTTGATGTTGAACTCGATTTCATATTAAATGAAACTTTTAACGAAGAGAAAAACCAAACTCAAATATCTAATTATGAAACGTACATATACAAAATAGAGGAGAACTTAAATGAACTGAAGTCTGAAAACGAAATTAAGGGGACTTTGAAATTAAGGGGTAAATTTTTATATCATGAAGAAATTAAAAACATATCGGACCATAATTTGCCAATGTTCAACCAATTGAGTAATGGTATTTAACGTCCCAGTCAAGAATATTTCACTTAAATCGAGACGTCGCCAGCTATAAGCGAAAGTGCAGAAATTTCAGTGCCTGTACGTTGCGCTGATGGCATTATACAGCAGGGTTCTTTATCGTGCCAAGCTTACCATGACACGGGACCTCGTTTATATTAAGTTCCCATCCGAAAGAACCGTGACTTTCATTTCGTGGTGCCGAGTGCTTGGTGAAAGAACAGTCACTTTCCACTTTCAAGTCTTGGGTCAGACCCGGCCGGGTTTCGAACCCACGACCTCCCACTTACGGAGCGAGCACTCTACCAACTGAGCTACCGCAGTGGTCCAATGTTCAACGAAATTTCGCGTGAAAAGAAAGATAACATTTATTTTCTTTTTAACAATAAAAATAATCGTGAACCACGTTCCTCCGGTAAGAAAATTGTTTGCAAAGAGCAATAGACAATATATTGAGTACAGAAACTTGAAAAGTTTTCTCAAGTTAAGAGCTCCCACAAAACTTAATCAGAAATATATCCACTCACATTTCATTTATAAGTTGCTTATATAATATGCATGAAGTAACTGTAGTGCAATGAATAATTTCCAAATCATTAATCAAGTTCAGTATACTTATGCAGCTATGTCCTTGACCTTTGAACATATATGACCTTGAACCATATATGATTGTCATGTCAATACCTACAATACTCTAATATACATGCCTATGCATGAAATTAATAGCTTTCAAGATAATTAATAAGTTTAGTATTCCTATGTTGATATGACCTTGACCTTTCAACATATAACCTTAAACCATATATAAAAATGATTGCCATGTTAATACCTACAATATTCTAATATACATGCCTATACAAAAAAGTTAATATATTGTTTTCAAGATATTTAGCAATTTAAGTCTTCTTCTGATCCTTTGACCTTGACCTTTCAACATATGACCTTGAACCATATATCAAAATGATCATCATGTCAATACCTACAATATTCTAATATACATGCCTATACAAAAAGTTAATAGTTTTCAAGATAATTAGCAATTTAAGTCTTCTTCTGCAGGTGTGACCTTGACCTTTCAACATATGACCTTGAACCATATATCAAAATGATTGTCATGTCAATACCTACAATATTCTAAAATACATGGCTATACCAAAAAGTTGATAGTTTTCAAGATATAGTGACAAATATATAATTTTGAGCAATTTCCCCACTCTGTGCCTTACAATTTCCCCATTTTGAGCCCCATGGCTACCGTTTGTGCAAATCTAAAAATAGATGACCTAAGGATGTTATAAATGAAATAACTAAGGTATATCTCTTGTAGATTCAGAGAAGAAGATTTTTAATTTTTTTCACTATTTCACCCTTTATGGGGCCCCAAGGTGACGTAACTCCTTAATTTGTGCAAATCTGAAAGGGCTTCACCCAGGCATGATGGTTACCAAGTTTCATTAAATTTGGCCCAGTGGTTTTGGAGGAAAATATTAAAATGTAAAAAGTTTATGCACGACGGACGACGCACGAAGATGGATAGCAATAGCTCATCTGAGCTTTCAGCTCAGTTGAGCTAAAAATCAAGAATTATACTGATTAAAAAAAAAGAAGTTCATGCCTCTTGAACCCTAACCAAAAGATAGTGAGATTTTTATTTAACCCGATATTACTGTTCTCTTAAAAGAGAAAAAGGATATAAGGGGCGGATTAGTTACTTTCAACAAATACATGGTTTCGACCTGATAATTTAAAGCTGTCGTTGAGTATAGGGAAATGGCCCCGATCACATTCCATCATTTCACAGTAGATCACAACGGGAAACCGCTGAATATTTCCGTACGTCACCAGGCACAAAAGAACAAGAGACTCATGGGCCTTAACGCTCACCTGAGGAAATGTAAAAAAAACTTGCAAACAACTTATTTACAATCAAAGCACAGACTATGCTGAACGTAGGAAAGTAGTCAAGAAAGCCTGGTAACCGGGTTGATATCGATACTTAGTTGAGAAGAGTGTAGTGGAAGAATGGTTCTTTACATGCCTGTCAAGATTTTGTCACTTAATTGTCATGGTGTCAATGACATGAAAAGACATAACACTTTAAATTACTTATATCAACGTTTAAAAAAATATGCTTTTTTCTTCTCTTATCCATTAGAATCACTGCGGTCATGGTGACCAAGTGGTCTTAAGGGCAATCTTAAAGGTCACAGTGCCTTTCAGTGCCTAGATTAAAATGCTGCTTTGGCAGATCCTAGTGGGAGAAAGTATGTCAGTTTGCTTGGCAAACGTCAGTGGTTTTTCTTGGGGCATTTTGGTATCCTCCTTCATCTAAGAACTGACTACCTGGATATGTGAAAAAGTCTTGACTTGTGCATAAAATATCATTACCCCACTACACTCGGAAACCAATTTGCCAATTTAAATGAAAATGTTTGGGTGAATCTTGCTTGATGCAGATTCCAAACTGGCATCTTTATCAACATTCAATCAATAATGACCATTACAGCAAAAAGGGAAAATGACTTTTGTACTTTCTGACTAATGAGTGATGCTAAAGACACCTCTGATAAGATAAAAAAATAATTAAGTACATGAGAGGACCTTGACCTTTGGCCTTGAACCATATATCAAAATGATCATCATATCAATATCTATAATATTCATGTAAATGCCTATTCAAAAAAGTAATAACCTTCAAGATAATTAACAATTTAAGACTTCTTATACAGTTATGGCCATGACCTATGAACCTATGACCTTGAATCATTTATAAAAATGGCTGTTATATCAATACCTACAATATTCTAATATACATGCCTATTCAAAAAGTTAATAGTTTTCAAGATAATTAACAATCTAAGCAATCTTATGTTGCTATGACCTTGACCTTTGAACCAATGACCTTGAACCATTATCAAAATCATCATCATATCTATACATACAATATTCTAATGTACATGCCTATACAAAAAGTTAATAGTTTTCAAGATAATTAACTTTTAAGCCATTATTGTGGCTATGACCTTGACTTCTGAGCCTTTGACCTTGAACCATAAATCATAATGATTGTCATTCCAAAACCTATAATATCCCAAGAAACATGCATATAAAAAAGTTAGTGTTTAAGATAATTAACAATATTAGGTGTCTTATGCAGCTATGACCTTTTAACCAATGACCTTGAGCAATATATCAAAATGATTGTTATATCAATACCTACAATACTCTAATATATATATACCTGTACAAAAAGTTAAATGTTTTCAAGATATATTTACAAATATATAATTTAAAGCAATTTCCCCACTAACTGCTTTGCCATTTTCCAGTTTTGAGCCCAAATGCTACCATTTCTGCAAATCTATAACTAGATGGTCTGGGAATAATATATATATATAATAACTAAGGTATACCTCTTCTACATTTTGAGAAGATTTTCACTATTTCCCCCTTTATGGGGCCCCAAGGATACATAACTCCTTCACTTGTGGAAATCTGAAAGGCAACCAACAAGGCACGATGGTTGCCAAGTTTCAATGAATTTGGCTTAAGGTGGTGGAGGAGAAGATTAAAATGTAAAATGTTTATGCACGATACACGATGGACAACAGATGAAGATGGATCCCAATAGCTCATCAGAGCTTTCAGCTCGGGTGAGCAAAAAACCACATAAAAGTAAATATTATATAAAATGACTGAAAAAGGAAGACATCAAAAAGTTTCCAAACAATAACAGGATTTTTTTTTTAGTAAAACCAGTACTTCTATCGCCGTGAGTCAGAAAATGAAAGTCTTATTCAGATTCAGGAAAAAATAGAAAACGAGTGAAAGATGGCCCAAAACTCGGACAGAAACAGCAACGGCAACTTTAATAAGCAAAATCTAAACACTGTCAAGTTAATCAGAAGATTCTGATTTTGTAGCACTTGTGCCACTTGTAGCATGCCAGATCAGTGCAAATTTTGGGCATCAAATTATGAAAATGTCTCTATTTCTCAAATTGTAAAGATGGATTTCTGTGCAAATACTATGAACTTTTTGCTTCTTCTATCTCTAACAATATTGAAATTCAAAAATAAAAATAAAGACCGATTGATTTTTAACAACTGTATTGAAAGTAAAAAAAAAAAAAAAAAAAAAAAAAAAAAAAAAAAAAAAAAAAAAAAAAAAACAACTTTGAATCTTGACAGTCTATGTCACTATTCCCGATTTTCCTGTTAATACATTTTCCCCAATTAACCGTCAGGGGTCTTTTCCCAAAATACAGAGAAAAATTTCTGTCCTTCAATGCTTTCGGACATCCTTACTTTGAAATTTTAATATTTTTTTTAAATTTCCTCTTTTTCTGACGGCAATTCTTTGTCCGATGATTCCAGACACAATTTTGCTGTAACTCAGGTGGAGCATATGATACAGAGTGTTTTTAATAAAGATTGAATAGAACCAAGAGCAAACATCGTTGTTTGTTGTTGTTTCGATGTGTATTTGCGCGATGGATCTTTCTGTACATCGTTACTTAAGACCGGTGCTGTCCCGTGCAGATGATCGACACATGTATTTACGTTTTGTTTTGGTTTTTTTGTGAACCCAATAAAAATCATACCTGAATATAAAGTGCTTTTATTCTGTATGAAAGTTAAAGTTAATTAAAGTTAATGTCCATAGCTGAGAAAATCGTGCATGACAACTCCTGTCGGTACACCATTTCAACATCAAACACATTTTTTCTGATGAAATTAGGAGGTGGCGTTTTCAATTAATTTCATTGGATGAGAAAAAAATGACGAATTCCTCTGATCAAGGATTCCAGAAAATGAATGATTAATATCCTAGCCGACACATGTCGGTATTGCTGTTATGGCTAATCAGGTTTTATACAAGTGTAAGTCTAGTTACCATAAACAGTTAAGTCAACTTATAACGGTGTTCCAAAATTAGAAGTTTTCCCGGAAAGTATACGGAAAGTAACATATATATCCGAAGAGTCCGTGACCTATTTATTTATTTTTTGTCTGTGTTACTTTCTTTTCTTCTCTAAAATGTGTGATTCGAATTTGAATTAAATAAAACAAGAAATGCATTTGTAACACCCAGATTGTGCTGTGCTATACAGGTCTACTTCTTGGAACGCAAGTATACAGTAGTGCTCAAGAAAACTGACATTTGTTTACATAGATACGATACGTTAGTTCCCAACAACGACATAACTAGAAAAGTCTTCGACTTTCCTACGTAAAAACTTTACAAAATTCCTCAAGTTTGGAAATCCGGCAATAATTAATCAGAAATATCTAGTCACATTTCATTTATAAATAGCTTATATGCATGATTTAACTATAGCACAATGACTAATTTCCAAAAAATGATTTTTATCTTTGAACATATGCACTTGAACCTTATATCAAAATGGTCGTAAATCAATATTTACAATATTCTAATATACACGCCTATACAAAAAGTTCATAGTTTTCAAGATAATTAACAATTTCAGTCTTCTTCTACAGATATGACCCTGAACTTTCAACCTATTACAACTGATTGTCATATCAATACTTACAATATTCTAATATACATGCCTATACAGAAAGTTTATAGTTTTCAAGCTAATGCACAAATTTAGTATTTATAAGCAAAAAATAACATTTCAGGGGCAACAACTCCTACATGGATTATCATATGGTTACGAAACTTAGTACCTTTTTTAAATTTTGTCATGCTGAACATTTTAACAATGTTTTGATGTCATGTATCTCTTAATATTTGCAAATCCATTGCCTAAAACTGCATAAATCACAAATAAGGTCATGACCTCTATTTGTGACCTTGACCCTTCTTTAAAGGTCATTTCAAGAAAAAGTCAAAACTGAAAACGCCAATGTCATTATCTGTTCAAATAGTCAAGTTATAACAATTTGAAGCCATTTTACAGATTTTTTAAAATAAACGCAAAAACATGTAACCCATTTTCAACCAAATTTTACCAAATGAACAAACTATAGTCTTAAGACCCTAAATAAGCCAAATATCACATCAGTTTTTTTCTCCCAGAAGAAGATTTTTTAAGATTTTTGGACCCCCTGGGTCACCTTGACCTAGTTTTAGTAGCCATGGCAACACCATGAACAAATCTAAATTGCACCAGCCCATATATGCTTCTGACCGAGTATCATTGAAATCTGTCCAGCAGTTTTGGAGGAGAAGTCCAAAATAGGTGTTAACGACACACACACACATGCAGGCACACACCCGCATACACACGCCGCACCATGTCATAAGCTCACATGACCTTTCAGTCAGGTGAGCTAAAAATAGTATACCATCAATTTGATTAATTTTTGAAAAGACAATAAATCATGTTATACCGATAAGTACATTGTTATTTTCAACAACTGGATCAGGAACACATATTTCTAATCTTTTGTAGTGACTTTGGTACAGTTAATCTAGTTTTCGATTTTAGAAGACTTGTACAACCGACATGATTACGACCACAAATAATAACAAGAAGGTATTTAGAAGCATAACTACTCAAAGTGACTGTAACCATGAACAAAGTTAGAGGTCAATAAAAATCACTTGCTAGTCCTTCATATAAAGATGAAACATATCAAGTTTTAAGCTTTCAAGCTTTCAGTTTTTGTCAAAAAGATCTACTTAAGATAACTGTGACCTTGAATGTCAAGGTCAACGTGGAAAGCCTTCAGGTATAGATGTATAGAAGTTTCAAGATTCTAAGCCTTTCATTTCATGAAAAAAATATGTTTAAAGGTACCATTACTTCAGGTCACTGTGACCTTGATTGGAGGTCAAGGTCAATCTGCTTCGCAAATTAGGTAAAACTTCATGCACTGAAGAAAAATATCATGTTTTAAGCTTCTAGGCCTTTTGGTTCATGATAAGAATCTGTTTAAAGATTTTACTATTTCAGGTCACTGTGACCTTAAATGGATGTCAAGGTCAATCTGCTTCGCAAATTTGGTAAAACTTCATGCAATGAAGCTATATATCAAGTTTCAAGCTTCTATCTAGGCCTTTTGGTTCATGATAAGAAGCTGTTTAAAGATTTTACTATTTCAGGTCACTGTGACCTTAAATGGATGTCAAGGTCAATCTGCTTCACAAATTTGGTAAAACTTCATGCAATGAAGCTATATATCAAGTTTCAAGCTTCTATCTAGGGCTTTTGGTTCATGACAAGATGCTGTTTAAAGATTTTACTATTTCAGGTCACCATGACCTTGAAAGGTCAACCACTTTCGCAAACTTGAAAGGACTTGGTCAAAGGATTATTCCTGCCAAGTCTCACTGTAATTGGTGAAGTGGTTTAGGAGAAGAAGTTGTTTAAGTAAAAAGTTTACGGATGACAGACAATGGACAATTGACAAATTACCATCACAATAGTTCACCTAAGTGAGCTTATAATCATCATATAAATATCTACAATATTCTAATATACATGACTATACAAAAAGCTAAAAGTTTTCGAGATAATTAACAATTTCAGTTGTATTATGTAGCTTTGACCTTGACCTTTGAACATATGACCTTGAATCATATATCAAAATTATTGTTTAATCAATACCTACAATATTCTAATATACATGCCTATACAAAAATTAATAGTTTTACAGATAATTAACCATTTCATTGCCCTTTATGCATCTGTGACCTTGACCTTTAAATGTATGACCTTAAATCATATATTAAAATGATTGTCATATCAAAACCTGTAATATTCTTATATACATGCCTATACAAAAAGTTGATATTTTCAAGATAACTAACAATTTCATTCTTCTTATGCAGCTATGACCTTGACCTTTTAATGTATAATCTTGAATCATATATCAAAATGATCGACATATAAATACCTATAATATTCGTATATACATGCCTATACAAAGTTAATGCTTTTCAAGATAATTGACAATTTCAGTTGTCTTATGTGGCTATGACCTTAACCTTTGACCCTATGACCTATCATCATCATATCAATATCTACAATATTCTATTATATATGCCTATACAAAAAGTTGATAGTTTTCAAGATAATTAACAATTTCAGTTGTATTATGTAGCTATGACCTTGACCTTTAAACATATGACCTTGAATCATATATCAAAATGATTGTCATATCAAAAGCTACAATATTCTAATATACATGCCTATACAAAAAGTTAATACATGTTGTTTTCAAGATATATTCCAAAATATACCAATTTTAGTAATTTCACCCTGCAGTACCTTGCTATTTGCCCATTTTGAGCCTCACAGCTACGATTTGTGCAAATTTGAAACTAGGTGTCCTAAGAATGTTATACCTGAAATGTCTAAGTTATATCACTTGTAAGTTCATAGGAGAAGATTTTTAAAGATTTTCCCATTTCTGAGGCCCAAAGGGGACATAACTCTTTCATTTGTGCAAATCTGAAAGGCCTTCACCCAGGCATGACTATCACTAAAGTTTCATTAAATTTGACCCAGTAGTTTTGGAGAAGATTAAAATGTTAAAAGTTTAAGGACGACGGACTACAGACGACGGACGGCGGACAAATTATCATCACAATAGCTAACCTTGAGCATTTGCTCAGGTGAGCTAAAAAGTTATCGAAGGGCTTAATAGTAAAATGTCCGCAAAAGAAATACAGAAAAAGATACGTATAGACAATTCTGGTTCAATTCCAGACACAAAATTTAAAGTATCAATTACAAAAGAAAGACAGGCCAATAAGTAATCATAAAACACCGCTGACGATTTACATACAGAGTGTTATTTCTTTTAGTTTGAAGGAGACGGAAAATATATTTGTTAGAGAATTTGCTCAAATTGACGGAAGAGAATTAGCTCAAATTGACGGAAAACTGCCAAATTCCATTTACTATACTGATAATCAATTCATGCATTTAATTTCTTGTTGCGCTAGGGAAAATGACAGGAGTATTTTAGGGGTTGATAGGTAGTAATTGACAATTTTAAGAAGATAGCATTGCATTACAATAAAGAATATAAAATGATTTAACTTCTTAGTCGGGCAATATTGATCATTGCTAACCCATTTATCTCCATACATAATAGGATGCGTAACTTAGAACCTGCCGTCCCGTCAATCTGCTTTTTTAAAATTGTTTTCAGTCATGTTCATAAATGCTGAATGGACCAAAAATGTTAAAGTTTCTCTTTTGAAAATCATGTAGATCTATTACAGATAATGGGTTGTCTCAACAAACTGCAGGAGAATGTACAATTTTACACAAATATTTCGATTTTTCCGAGAGGTGGCTATACCCCCCCCCCCCACCAGCTTGGAATGCAACAAAGTAACGTCCATTATTTAACTTTTAAAACCGTTGACACATATGCAAAGCTAAGAAGGCCTTGAACAAGTGGGCCCTGATAGATAAAACCTTTACCAATCTGTATCACCAAAAACCTACCATAAAAAATTAAATTGAAACTGGCCAAGTACTTTTGGAGAGATTTTCAAATATTTAGTGCAATTACTCTGCAGTATCTAATGATGGTAGGTTCTAGCAGTCCAGGTGAGCTTAAAATCTTTTTATCTGACTTATAATGGCTGTGCCTTATAGTTTTAAAGCTTAAAAAAAATTGCATATGACTATGCACTGAAAAAAAGAATCATTTATAGAAGATTCAATTAACAATGCAAGTAATTTGCAGTTTTGAACTTCTAACAGTCTCAAATCTCAAAAGAAAAAAAATTACATGTTTAAGATAATTTACAAAATATTACAGGCACACCTACAAGAAAAGCAACATAGTCCATCAGTAAAACAACAGAAATGTAATTTTAAATTGCTTCATTAGTTAATTCAAATAATAGCACTGTAATCATCATATTTGTTGATCAAATAATATAAGTAATTAATTGATATATACCTGTACACATTGTTGGTCTCACATACATGATATGTCAGAAATTTTAAATTATAGAATTGTAATCATGTCCAGTAAGACAAAATGAAAACCACTGATGTTAAAATTGTACAAGATGGCTTTATCAAAATTAAAGTAATGCTTTCAGCAAGATTTTAAGTCTCAAGTGAATCTGGTCCTTGTTTTCAATCTCTACAAGTTCGGTTTTACTGACATATAATAATAACCAAACTAACCCAGTGTCATAAATAAAAACTAAGAGGACGTAACTGCATGTTGTTTAAAAATGTTATCTTAATACAATTCTGTTGAGAAATGAAACCACTTAAGTTCCAACACAACAAGTGGCCCAAGAGGGCCTGAAATGCTCAACTGGCAGGTAAAATGCATTGCTCAATATAAAACATCATTTTGACTTAAATTGTTCCAGTTTTGGAAATGTTTAAAATTCTTGTAAAGTTTGGACATAAACTAAGGTAACTGTCATTTTTCTGGGTTTTTTTTTTTTTTTTTTTTTCTTTTTCATTTATAGTCATGTTGGCCATCTTGGATTTTAGGATCAGATTGATAATCACAAATTTTAATTTACTCCACCTAGGGACTTTCAACATCAAATTTGATTTCATTTGGATGAGTGGTTTCAAAAAAGAAGTTTTTCCTCAAATTGGCTATATTTTTAGCAGCTAATATTTTTATGGTGTAAATATGTAGATATATCCTTGACCTTTAAACTTAAGACCCAACTATATTTAACAAGAATTCCATAGAATTAAATGTCTTGCCTGGTTAGTTTTTGATCTATTAGAAAATACATATTTAAGATTCAGACTACTAGTAACTGTAATATTATTTATTGGTGTTAAAAATAATGTTGGTTTAGTACAAAATGCATTTCCTAAATAAAATTGTATTTTTCAAACAAATATCTTTCTTTTCACATAATACTGGATAGCTGAACTATAATTTTTATTGTATATAACACGAAAACTTAAATCACATCTTATAGAAAAAAGTATTCATGTTTGTTTGAGTAAAAAAAAATTTCTCAATTTTTTATCCAAAATCTTGGATCTGCCCTAAAACAAAACAAGCAAATTCATAGAATTTATGTCCCCAGCTTTCAAATGAAATAGACTTCTGTGATTGTAATAATATATGAGGGGTAATATGGACAGTCCTAGCATAAAATGCAAAGAGGGAAATTGGAATATGGTATATCATTTGTTTGTCTCCCTTTAGGTGAAAGCCTGGGAACAAAAATCTTGAATGGTTAACTTTTAAATGACCAGAAACCGATTTTCTATTTAGAGTCAAAGTGACCTTGACCTTTGGTCTAGTGACCCGAAAATCAATCCCAAGCGAGCTTTTGTCATAAGCTACCTCTGTGCCAAGTTTCATTAAAAAGATATTGAATGGTTAACCTTTATATGACCAGAAACTGATTTTCTATTTATAGTCAAAGTGACCTTGACCTTTGGCCCAGTCACCCGAAAATCAAACCCAAGCTATCTATTGCCTTATGCTACCTCTGTGCCAAGTTTCATTACAAAATCTTGAACACTTAACTTTTAAATGACTGGAAACCAATTTTCTATTTAGAGTCAAAGTGACCTTGACCTTTGGCATAGTGACCCAAAAATCAATCCCAAGCCAGCTATTGCCATAAGCTACTTCTGTGCCAAGTTTCATTAAAAATCTTGAACGATTAACCTTTATATGACCAGAAACCAATTTTCTATTTATAGTCACAGTGACCTTGACCTTTGGCCTAGTGATCCGAAAATCAATCCCAAGGCAGCTATTGTCTTTAGCTACCTCTGTGCCAAGTTTCATTACAAAATCTTGAATGCTTAACTTTTAAATGACTGGAAACCAATTTTCTATTTAGGCAAAGTGACCTTGACCTTTGGCATAGTGACCCAAAAATCAATCCCAAGCCAGCTATTGCCACAAGCTACCTCCGTGCCAAGTTTCATTAAAAATCTTGAACGATTAACCTTTATATGACCAGAAACCGATTTTCTATTTATAATCACAGTGACCTTGGCCTCTGCCCTAAGTGATCAAAAAATCAATCCCAAGTGAACTCTTGTCATAAGTTACCTCTGTGCCAAGCTTCTTTAAAAAATCTTGATCAGTTAATCTTTAACTGACAGGAAAGCAATTTTCCTATTTATAGTCACAGTGACCTTGACCTTTGACCAAGTGACCTGAAAATCAATCCCAAGTGAGCTCGTCATAAGCTACCTCTGTGCCAAGTTTCCTTAAAAAATCTTGAATGGTTAACCTTTAAATGACCAGAAACCAATTTGCCAAGTTTCATTAAAAACCTTTAATTGTAACTGAAGTTATTGCACAGAAACCAAATGTGACGGACGGAATGACGAACAGACAGACCCTTGAACCCATGAACCATATAGATATCAAAATGGTCATACATGTAATATCAATACCTTCAATATCATGATAACTGTCAACATGCACAAACATTTTTCACAAAGTCTGCCTATTTTAAGGGTCACTACAAAGTAATCAACAAAAAATTGAAGGATTTGACTTGGATTATCATCTTAACGATGTAACCACAGAAGTTGCATGGCACCGGTTTACCAGTGGAATCAACAAATTAACGAAGACAACATCCATTCAAAATACCTAAAAAAAAGAGCACACACAATGCATGTTCCACTACATTTAATCTTTACTAAATCAATAAAAGAATACAAACTCCCGTCATGTTGGAAATTGGCTAATATCAGTCCTATCCACAAAAGAAGCTCAATAGGCCTGTATCGCTAAACTGGCAAACAATTGCCAGTTGCATCTCATTTTATAGTTACGGTGGCCATCTTGGATGCCACAAGAAGCTGATTTTTTATAAACTTAAAATACTCCACCTAGGGACCTTCCACACCAAATGGTTCCATTTGGCACAGTAGTTTCAGAGGAAAAGACTTTCAAAGAATCACCTATTGAAAGCAGTTTATTTCCATATTTTGCTAACTTACAAGCTAATTATAATTGTGAAGAAAAACCTGTTACATGTGTTTAATGGCTATCTTGGATGCCCCAGAAAGTTGATTTGTACAATCTTTATACTAAATTCTCCATCTAGGGACCTTCCATATCAAATATGGTTCTATTTGGCTCAGCTATTTTTAGCAGCTGATTTCATTAATTACAAGCTAAATTTAAATGTGAGCAAAAATTCTGTCATATATGTTAAATTTGTTGATAATTAAACCTGTAATGCCCATTTTGCACTTTTTGCTATTTATAGCATAATGGCAGCCATCTTAGATGTTGCCAGAAATTGATTTGTACAAACTTTAAACTATTTTACCTAGAGACCTTCCACACCAAATATGGTTCTATTTGGCCAAGTAGTTTTAGAGGAGAAGATTAAAGTTTATGCACGCATGCACAATTGCACAAATGCATGCCTGCAGGAATGCTTCTTCATGTCATAAAAAGGACAACATGGCAACCATGTTAAATATCAAACAGCCATGTCAAATACAACTTTTTCTTCTTTATTATTCAGAGACCTTCCTCACCAAATTTGGTTCTATTCAGCTTGGAAGTTTCAGAAGAGGAGACTAAGTTTAGGGAAGGATGCATGTAAACACAGAGGGACATATGTTTTACCATAAAATAAGTTAAGCTGACTATAACCAGTTTAGTTAAAACATTTTGTGTGCATGTACATATCAAATATAACAAGCTTTGAATATGTACAATAATGGGATAGCTATAAATCAAAAGCATTCAAGACACAATTAGAATTCAGTTTATAATACTGCAATAGTTGCAGTCACTATACACATTTATTTTATTTACACAGCTTTATATTCATAGTCACCACTTACACCACCTGTTTTATTGAGCAATCTCACACCACTGATAACCATCTCTCTAGAAACAGCCTTACACATATCATATACAGTAATTGCAGCCATGGTAACAGCCATAATGGCTTCCATCTCAACACCAGTTTTTCCTGTTGTTTTAGCCACACTAGAAATTTCAATACTGAAATTGTCTTCATTTAGCTTCAGCTGAACATCAACTTTTGATAAAAGAATGTTATGACATAATGGAATCAATTCACTAGTTCTCTTAGCAGCCATGATACCAGCTAACTGAGAAACAGTCAAAACATCCCCCTTTTTCATTTTGTTTTCTTTCACAAGATTAAAAGCTTCTTGCCCAAGATATATAGATGCACCAGCTTTGGCAGTTCTTTCACTTTCTATCTTATCACCAATATTCACCATGGTAGCTCTTCCAGACAAATCAATATGTGTTAAAGAAGATTTATTAACTTTATTTGTATTGTAGGAAAATTGTTCATTAAAATCTGAATCACAGATATGCTTATTGGAATCCTCTTCAAGACGCCTTTTTCGATCAGTTTCCCAATACATCAATCTATCTTCTACATCTTTGGAAAAATTTCGATGCTGAAAATACCATTGTTGTCCTAAGAACTGTCGATTTAAAAAATATAAATTGTCAATCACTGGTTTAGGTTGAATAACATTTCCTAATGGCACTTGTTGAGCAAATAAATTGTGTAAATATTTACATTTGGAAACTCCAAAATCTGAAAGAAAGAAAAAAAGAAAAAAAAAATCACATAAAATAAAGTATTTCATCATTTCTATGAGATATTGACCAATTGAAAGAGAGAAACATTTGGTGTGAAAAAATTTAATCTTTTTTTATGAACTTAAACATCTGTATCCTGTGGACTCTTTAAGTTTTTAATATGATCTTTATGCTAACATATTAAACAATAACTAAAATGATCTAAATTTGGCAAATGTAATTAACTTTAAAATCATTTGTGGACAAAACACAGAGGTCCATGCATGGTGTATGAGTCAAATCTTCTGCAGAAATACAATGGGCAACTAAAAACAGAAACAATAAAAAATTCCTAGTTTACACCTCACAGCTACAAGATATTCCATGTCATTAAAATGATACATCGAAAATATTCAAAGTCATAGTATATTTATAAATAGCTGCAACAGTAGCAAAAAGTATATTGGAAAAAATGTCATAATATTAATGTTAAGCCTTTTTGTGAAGGAAACATCAAAACCGAACATCCAAATGAAACAAGAGGCCCAATTGGGCCTATATTGCTCAACTGGCAGACAATTTGCATCTCATTTTATAGCAATGGCTATTTTAGATGTGTCAAGAAGATGATTTGTATAAAGTTTAAACTACTCCACCTAGGGACCTTCCACACTAAATATAGTTCCGTTTGGCTCAGTAGTTTCAGAGAACATTTTCAAAGAATAAGCTATTAATAGCAGCTTATTTGCATATTCTGCTAATTATAAGCCAAATATAAATGTAAGGGAAAATACTTTTATATGTGTGAAATAGCTATCTATCTACTCTTTTTATATCAAATTTAAACCAAATCTGTTGATAAATAAACCTGTAATAACTATTTAGCATTTTTTGCTATTTTTGGAAATGACAGTCATCTTTGATGTTGCATGATGTTGATTTGTATAAAATTTAAACCTTCACACCAAAAATAGTTCTGTTTGGCTCAGTTGTTTGAGTGGAGAAGATTTTCAAAGAATTAGCTATTAATAGCAGCTTTTTTGCATATTCCTCTAATTATGTGCTTATTATTAAAGTGAGGATAAATCCTAATGGCTATTTATCTACTCTATATATCAAATTTGAACTAAATCAGTTGATAAACCTGTAATGACCATTTAGCTCTTTTTGCTATTTATAGAAATGGCCTCCATCTTGGATGTCACAAGAAGTTGTAAAAACTTTAAACTACCTTAAACACCAAATATAGTTCCGATTGGCTCAGAATTTTTAGAGAAGATTTTTCAAGAATAAGCTATTAACAGCAGCTTTCTTTGCATATTCCACTAATTACAAGCTTATTATAAATGTGATGGAAAATACTGTTACATATGTTAAATGGCTATCTATCTACTCTCTATGCATCAATTTAAACTAAATCAGCTGATTAATAAACTTTACAACTTTTGCTATTTTTAGATGTTGCAAGAATTTGATTTGTACAAACTTTAAACTACACCACCTAAGAATCTTACACATCAAATACAATTCTGTTTGGCTCAGTAGTTTTAGAAGAATTAAGTATTAATAGCAGCTTGTTTGCATATTCTGTTTATTACGAGCTAATTAAAAAAGTTAGGGAAAATCTGGTTAAATATGTTAAATGGCAATTAATCTACTTTCCACAGATCAAATTTGAACTAAATTGGTTGTTAAATAAACTTGTAATGGCCATTTTGCCCTTTTTGCTATTTAAAGCAATGACAGCCATCCTGGATATCACAAGAAGCTCAATACCAAGGTAGAAAGTTTACAGACCACATCAATAGCTCAATATCTGAGCTTTGGTTCAGTCATGCTTAAAGTCTCGTTTCCTTATTGTACTTACAGAGGAAGTTTATATCAAAATAATATGTGTTGGTAATATCACCCACCAATCAATATCATTGGTCTATTCTTCATCTTTGATAAGTTAAACATACCTGTAAATTTTACAAAAATTTAATTACCATTATTAATGTAACTTTCATTTTCAAGGTTTTAATCTGAAAATACAGGTTTATTGATTAAGTCAACATTGTTTCACTTTTACTGAAATTTAACCAGCATTAGAAATTCAATAAAGTTATACCTTCATATGTTTCTGTAGACAGACTTTATCTTAAAGTATGACATATGCTTTCATGATTGTGACATTTCTTGAAGAGATTTCTCATATTGCATCTGTCCTTTAACTAACTAGAGACCCATGGTCCTTATCGCTCACCTGAGTAAATGTCCAAATTGTTTGTGAAGTGCAATAGACAATATATTAAGCACAGAAACTTTCCAAGTTTTCAAAAGTTATGAACTGTCACCATACTTAATTAGAAATATCTAGTCACATTTCACTTTTAAATAGCAAATATGCTTCTAGTAACTGTAGCACAATGAATAATTTCTGAATCATTATCCCTTTCAGTATACTTTTGCAGCTATGTCCTTAACCTTTTAACCTATGACCTTGAACCATATATAAAAATAATTGTCATATCAACAACAATATTTTTTATATACACATGCCTATACAAAAAGTTTATAGTTTTCAAGATTCTTAAGATCTGTTTATGCAGCTATGACCTTGACCTTTCAACCTATGAACTTAAACTATATATCAAAATGATTGCAATGTCAATACAAATGTACCTACAATATTCTAATATACCTTGAACCATATATCAAAATGATCATCATGTCAAGACCTACAATATACCTAAAATACATACCTATACAAAAAGTCAATAGTTCTCAAGATAATTAACAATTGCAGTTTCTTGGGTTGCTATGAACTTGACCTTTCACTGTGTGACCTTGAACCATATATTGAAATGATCATCATGTCAATGCCTACAATATTTTAATATACATGCCTATACAAAAAGTCAATAGTTTTTAAGGTAATTAACAACAAAAGTTTTCTTATGCTGCTATTACTTTGACCTTTGAATGTATGACCTGGTACCTTATTATCAAAATGATCGCCATGTCAATACCTACAATATTATTATAATATACATGCCTATACAAAAAGTTAATAGTTTTCAAGATATTTTACAATTTAAGTCTTCTTATGGATCTATGACCTTGACCTTAAAACCTATGACCTTGAACCATACATCAAAATGATTGCAATTTCAATAGCTACAATAATTTAAAATACATGCCTATGCAAAAAGTTACAAGTTTTCAAGATAATTAACAATTTAAGTTCTCTTATCCTTCTATGACCTTAACCTTTGAATGTATGACCTTGAACCATACATCAAAATGATCATCATGTCAATACCTACAATATTCTAATATATATGCCTATACAAAAAGTTTATAGTTTTCAAGATATATTGACAAATACATGTATATAATTTTTAGCAATTTCCCTACTAATTACCTTGCCATTTCCCCATTTTGCGCCCCATGACTACCGATTTTGGCAAATCCAAAACTAGATGACCTAAGAATGTTATAAATGAATAAGGTATAACTCATAACATTCAGACGAGAAGATTTTTAAATTGTTTCACCTTTTCCCCTTTATGGGACAACTCCTTCATTTGTGCAAATCATAAAAGCTTTCACCCAGGCATAGTGGTAGCCAAGTTTCATCAAATTTGGCCCTATGGTTTTGGAGCTGAAGATTAAAATGTTAAATGTTTATGCACGACGAATGAAGGACAACCCTAAACAGACCCAGATGGATTACAATAGCTTATCTTAGCTTTCAGCTCTGGTGAGCTAAAAAGGGCTAATTTTTAATTTTATTTTAACTATTTTACACATATTTGATACATCACAAATGTTGATAAGTCAAATATAAATATAGAAAGAAACAAGAAGCCCATGGTCCTTAACACTCACCTGAGGATATGGCCAAAATCATTTGCAAAAATACATACAATATTCTAATATACATTCCTATACAAAAAGTTAATAGTTTTCATGATAATTAACAATTTGAGTCTTCTTATGCATCCATGACCTTGACCTTTGAACTTATGATCTTGAGCCATATATCAAAATGATCGTCATGTCAATATCTACAATTTTCTAATATACATGCCTATGCAAAAAGTGATAATTCACAAATTGAGTCTTCTTATGCATCTATGACTTTGACCTTTAAATGTAAGATCTTGAATCTTAAATTAGAATGATTGCCATATCAATTTCTACAATATTCCAATATACATGCCAATACAAAAAGTTACTGTAGATTGGGAAATTTTCGCATCATCTAATTTTTGCATGAACACACTTTAATTTTTATTCGTGTCTTTTAATTTTTGCATGATCGCGACTCTGTAGTTTTAATTTCGTGAGTTACAAGGCTGTCTTAAAATTCTTGCCGGAAAACTGAACGGAACCGTTAGCTTACTTTTTCCCTCATGGATATTCTTCGATAATCGAGAGCACCAGTGTAACAAAAACTTATTTAATGTCTGATCACATGACTGAGTTCTCTCTCAACTGAACACTTATTATTCTGTACTACTTGTATTAAAATCGCTTTGTAATCAGTAGTTTGAATGTCACAAAAAAGGCAACACCGTCTATATTTTCGTTTTTCCAAAAAGTTGATAAAGCAGGTTTACCAGTCGCCACTTCACCAAGTTTTCAGGCGGCCAATAAGGAAGTGTCATCTGTTATGGCAACAAATAGTGGTGGCAAAAGTGCGTCCAGGGAGAAAAAGGAAGAAAAAGGAAATATGGAGCATATTCTCCAGAGACAAGGGCAAAAATTGCCCAATATGCAATTGAAAATGGAAACACTGCCGCAGCAAAACATTATAGCACTGTGTTAAAGGCAGATATTAGTGAGAGCACTGTCAGGGGTATGAAAGCCTCTTAGGAGAAAATGAAAAATGCAGGGAAAAGCTGAATTAATTTCATCTTTACCTAAGTCCCCCCGTGGTAGACCACTTTTATTAGGCAAGGAATACGATGGCCAAGTTTGCAAATATTTGTGTGGCCTTAGACAGCCTTGTAGGTGTTGTAAATTCCCGGATAGTAATTGCAGCGACAAAGGGTATTATTTTTGCCAATGATCGCACAGCCTTGACTGAATTTGATGGACATATTTCACTATCCAAAACTTGGGCTCATTCAATATTGAATCGTTTAAATATGGTTAAACAGAAAGGCACAAAAGGACTGAAGCATCTTCCTGAAAATTTTAATAAAATTCAGACCAATTTTGTTAAAAGAGTGAAAGACACCATGTCTAAATATAATATTCCAGATTCTCTTGTGATTAATTGGGATCAAACTGGATCAAATTTTGTACCTGTCTGTGAATGGACCATGGAAGTTGAAGGATCTAAACAGGTGCCAATTGCTCAAATGGACGATAAGAGACAAATGACAGTTCTGCTTGCTTGTACAAAATCGGGATCAATTCTCCCTCCCCAGCTGGTGTACCAAGGAAAAACTGATTATTGCCACCCAAATTATAACTTTCCACAAGGTTGGGATATAACACACACAGAGAGTCACTGGTCAAACAGCGAATCCATGAAATTAGGTTCATAATTTTACGTAATTTTTGAATTTTTAATGGGGTGAGTAATTTTAGGTAAAACACACAGAGAGAGAGAGAGAGAGAGAGAGAGAGAGAGAGAGAGAGAGAGAGAGAGAGAGCAGGAAAAATAAATAAAACAGAAAAAATAACAGAAAAAAAAAAAATAATAATAGTGAATATGGCTGTTATAAATTAAATTAATAATAATCATAACAATTATGATAACAATAAATAATTGTATAATCAGGAAGGTAAAAGAACTAAATACAAGCGAAGCAATTATGACATTTAATTGGGTAATTCGATCGATAAGAAATAATGAAATCATTTTGTGACTTGTCAACTGATATGCATGATTGATTTAGTCTGTGAAGAAGTAATCATGATATTTGAAAGCGTTAATGGATCAATAAGTCGTCTGTTAAATCATTACATGCATGAATAATTTTTCGTATTTTCAGGTTTGTTGATCTGACAATAGATGAAAATGATCTCCCACTCCGACAGCGTACATTTTGTGTATTTGCTGTATCTATACAGCCCATCGAGGCAAAGAACTGAAACAACTTTTGTTTGACAAAAATATATAAAATGGGTTTGTTCCTGCAAGTTGTACAGATAAGTTGCAGCCTATAGATTTGGGGATAAATGCACCCTTTAAATCGAGTATGCATGAATTTGAAGATTACTATGCGGAAGAAGTTAAAAACAACTGCAAAATAGAGTCACTCTTAAGGATGTGAAAGTAGAGTTACGATTATCTGTAATTAAACCACTGCATGCAAAATAGACTGTAGTCTGTAGATGACTTAATCAAAAATCCTGATCAAGTTAAAAGCTCCTGGACAATGGCTGGACTAAGTTAATACTAGTTTGTGCAGTGTTTGATACTGTTAGACTGTCCGGATAAGACTCGTACACATGTACTATAGTGACTTGTAATCGCACGTTAAAATAGATCTTTACTTACTGTGTATCCCTTTTTGGGAAAAATAGGTGGTTGGTACATTTACAACATCATAAATATTCAATCAGTTGAATGTATTGTGTTTTGTTTTCATTTGTCAGTTTGATCGTATAAACCAGAATTTTTTTGCGACGGGTACAACTTTTTCAAAATACTGTTTATTTTTCGCGTATTTTTTATTTTTGCGACTCGTTTCACTCGCGAATTTACGAGAAAATAAAACAATTACAAAAATTTCCCAATTTATAATAATAGTTTCCAAGATAATTAACAATTTCAGTCTTTTTATGCACCTATGACCTTGAACTTTGAACGAATGATCTTGAGCCATATCTCAAAATGATCGTCATGTCAATATCTGCAATATTCTGCAAAAAATTAATAGTTTTCAAGATAATTAACAATTTAAGTCTTTTTATGCACCTATGACCTTGACCTTTGAACGAAAGACCTTGAATCATACATTAGAATGATGGCCATATCAATTCCTACAATATTCTAATATACATGCCTATACAAAAAGTTAATAGTTTCCAAGATAATGACCACTGACCCTTGAACATATAACCTTGAACCATATATCAAAATAACTGTCATGTCAATACCTACAATAATCTAAAATACATGCCTATACAAAAAGTTAACAGTTATCAAGATAATTAGCAATTAAAGTCTTCTTATGCAGCTGACCTTGACCTATAATATATGACTTTGAACCATATATCAAAATGATCATTGTATCAATACCTACAATATTCTATGCCTACACAAAAAGTTAATACATGTATTTTTCAAGATATAGTGACAAATATAGAATTTTTAGCAATTCCCCCACTAAGTGCCTTGCCATTTCCCCATTTTGAGCCCCATGGCTACCATTTGTGCAATCTGAAACTAAATAACCTAAGAATGCTATAAATGAAATAACTAAGGTATATCTCTTGTACATTCAAAGGAGAAGATTTTTAAAGTTTTTCACTATTTCACCCCCTTATGGGACCCAAAGGGGACATAACTTCTCCATTTGAGCAAATCTGAAAAGGCTTCACCCAGGCATAATGCTTACCAAGTTTCATTAAATTTGGCACAGTGGTTTTGGAGGAGATTAAAATGTAAAAAGATTACACACAACAGCAGTTCTCCTCATGGATGATGCTAATTTGTCTTTGCTTTTGTGTAAATCATTGAACAAATTACAATTAACTAGCCACAAGGCAATCTTAAGACATGAGGCCTATGAACTGCTAACCTGTAGAGATGTCCCAAATATTTTGCAATAGTACAATACAGTACAATTACAGTAATAACGAATACTATCCCCAGTTTAGACCCAACTGCCACTGAAAGTTCATTTATAAATAGCTAAATTGCATGTAGTATAGCAAAAGTACAATGGGTAATTTCTAGATGTAACCATTTCAATTTTCTTTGCTGCTGTTACCTAAATCTGTGAATCTATAACCTTAAACTACTTATAAAAATGTTCATAACATCAATATCTACAACATTCTAATAAGCACATTTTTGCAAACACTTCATAGTTTTCCTAAAATTACTTAATTTAAGCATTTTTATGCAGCTACAGCTACTATTTGTGCAAATCTGAAACAAGATGACCTAAAAATATTTTAATTATCTTTTGTAATATTCATGGATGATTTTTCAAGATGTTCACTATTTTCCATTATTTGTACAAATCTGAAAGGCCTTAACACAGGCCTGTTTACCACTAACTTTATTAAATTTGGACCAGCAGTTCTAGAGAAGATTAATATGTTAAAAGTTAATGCATGGCACACTTTGGTGCTTATTTTCCCACCTGCATGTTCTTTCTTTTTTCTCTTTACAGCAGCACCAATGACTTGTAGTAACTCTTCATCACTCTTCCCATCTCTGACAGCATCCCTTAATGAAACTTCTGCATTACCAAAGAGACATACCTAACAATATTTCATAAACACATCTAAAATACAACCTGCAAGTTTAAACTAGAAACCATTTATATTGAAGAATTTTTGTTACAACAAGTTTTTGGGTCTCAGAATGTGCTTTTGGAGAATTACCGTCAAACTTGAGCTCTTCATGTTCATAGTAAAAAAAACACTTTTTTCCTCAAAGCAATGGGTTAATATTATTTCAATTTGAAACATGCAGAAATCTGATATGACATATATGATAAGACATATAAATACATATAAAATGACATTTTACACACTAAGTGAGTAAAAGAGTAAGAAAATATAAAAAAGCTACCCTGGGCGCATCAAACAGAATGGCTATTATGTAATCAAACAAGATGGATAAGTGATAAATTTCCAACTCTTCAATTGCAACTGTGGAAGTTGCTTGAAAAACCTACCCCCACTTTCTTTTTTTGTCGTCTGGACAGGTGAAGGCCAAGGTTGTTGGGAACACAGGAACAATAACTCAGTGTGTCAAGTTCAAGTGCTTGGGGTCCCGAATGGGAAAATATTATCAGGGAAACTCGATCGCGTGAGGGTAATATTATCGCATGTAAGGAATACTCAATTTCTTGTCATCTGATCATGTGTTTTCCCAAAACCAATCACTATACATATTTTTCAACGATTTACAAGTGAGGTATAATAATATTGTTTTTTATCTAAACAACCCTTTTAACAACTTGTATTGACAGGCTTAGTGACTTACATTACACACCATAAAGAACATATTAAACTGACCATGCTGACCAGTTGGGTATTAATATACATGATACAATTAAATTAAATTTAATTCAAGGTAATTAACAATTTTAATCTTCTAATGAAGCTTTGACCTTGACCTTTGAACCTTATATCAAAATGATCACCATATCCATACATGTACATACAATATTCTAATATACATGCCTATACATACAGTTTATAATGTTTAGGATAATTAACAATTTCAGCTATGACCTTGACCTTGAATCAAATCAAATTATTCATCATATTCATCATATCCATACCTACAAAATTCTAATAAAATCGCCTTTACAAAAAGTTAATAGTTTTCAAGATAATTAACAATTTAAGCAATCTTATGCAACTATGATCTTGAACCATATATAAAAATGATTGACATCAATACATACAACATTCTAATATATATGTCAATACAACAAGTTAATAGTTTTCAAGCTATTACACAATTTCAATCTTCTAATGCAGCTAGGACTTTAACCTTTAAAGATATAAACTTGATCCATATAGCAAAATGATCTTCATATCAGTATCTACAATATTCTAATATACATACCAATACAAAACAAGAGGCCCATGGGCCTTAACGCTTACCTGAGTAAATGTCAAAATTGTTTCAAATATATAAAGTACAGAAACTTTCCAAGTTTTCTCAAGTTAAGAACAGCCACAATACTTAATCAGGAATATCTAGTCACATTTCATTTTTAAGTACCTAATATGCATGTATTAAATGTAGTACAATAACAAATTTCCAAATCAGTTACCCTTTCAGCATACTTATGTAGCTATGTCCTTGATCTTTGAACCTACATGTGTGACCTTGAAACATAAATCAAAATGATACAATATCTACAATATTCTTATACACATGCATATACAAAACTTTAATAGCTTCCAACAAAATTAGCAATTTAAGTATTCTTTTGCAAATATGGCCTTGACATTTGAACCTATGACCTTAAACCATATATCAAAATCATCATATCAATATCTACAATATTCAAAATACATACCTATGCAAAAAAGTAAACAGTTTTCAAGATAATTTACAACTTCAGTTTTCTTACTTTGCTATGACCTTGACCTTCATATCCTACTTTAACCTTAAGCTTTGAACATACGACCTTGCACCATAAATGTGTATTAAAATGATCATCATGTTAATATCAACATTAAAGTAACATACATGCCTATAAAAGAAGTTTATACTTTTGAAGATAATTAGCAATTATGTTGTGTTATGTGGTTATGATCTTGAATGATATACGATAATGATTGCCATGACAATACTTACAATATTCTAAAATACATGGATATATAAAAAGTTAATAGTTTCAAGATAATGACCTTGACCCTTGAACATTTGATCTTGAACCATATATCAAAATGATTGATATGTCAATACCTACAACAATCTTATTTACATGCCCATACAAAAAGTTAATAATATTCAAAATTATTAACAATTTTAGTCTTCTTATGCTACTATGACCTTGAACCATACTTCAAAATGATCAACATGACAATACCTACAATATTCTGATATACATGCCCATACAAAAAGTTAAAAATTTTCAAGATTATTAACAATTTTAGTCTTCTTATGCTGCTATGACATTGACCTTTGAGTGTATGACCTTGAACCATATTTCAAAATGATCAACAAGCCCATACATACAATACTCTTATACACATTGCAATACAAAAATTAAATACTTTAAGATAAATAACACTTAAAGCAATCTTATGCAGCTATGATCTTGACCTTTAAACCCATGACCTGAGAATATCTTCAAAATTGTTTGCAAAGTGCCATAGATAATGTATCAAGGACAGATCTTTACAAGTTCTTCAAGTTAAGAACTCCCACAAAACTTAATCAGAAATATCCTGACACATTTCATTTATGAGCAGCTGATATGCATGAAGTAACTGTAGTGCAATGAATTATTTCCAAATCATTAACCAAATTCAGTATACTTATGCAGCTATGTCCTTGACCTTTAAACATATGACCTAATGGCCATGTCAATACCTACAATATTTTAATATACATGCCTATGCATATTTAATATTTTTAAAGATAATTAACAATTTAGGTCTTCCTATGCTAATATGACCTTGCTTTAACATATAACCTTGAAGCCATATATCAAAATGACTGTCATGTCAATACCTACAATATTCTAATATACATGCATTGACGATGCACCATGAAAGATGGACAATGGACAAAGATTGGTAGCAATAGCTTGTCTATGTTTTCAGCACAGCTGAGCTAAAAAATAATTGGTCCACAAATGAACCTGAAATTGCCATTTATATGTTTTTGCAATTTTTAGTAACAGTAGCCATTTTGGATTTCAGACAGAGATGTCGGTTAAAATTTTCAATCTATACCACAAAAGGACCTTTCACACTCAAACTCCTTTCAATTGGCTACATACTTTTGGAGAAGATTTTAAAAGATTAAGGTTAACAAGAGGCCCATGGGCCTTAACCTATACCTGAGGAAAAGTCCAAAAACTTGCAAAGAACTTAATTACAAAAAATTTACAAAATCCTCAAGTCTAGAAATCCCACAATAATTAATCAGAAATATCTAGTCACATTTCATTCATAAATAGCTCATATGCATGATTTAACTATAGTACAATGAATAATTTCAAAATCATTAACCATACGGTTATGCAGCCATGATTTTGACCTTTGAACATATGAACTTGAACCTTAATGTCATATTAAAACCTACAATATTCTAATATATATGCCTATACAAAAATTTATGGTTTTAATTAACAATTTCAATCTTCTTCTACAGCTATGATCTTGAACTTTCAACATATGACCTTAAACCATATATCAAAATGATGGCCATATCAGTACCTACAATATTCTTATATACATGCCTACAAAAAAAAATAATAGTTTTCAAGATAATTAACAATTTCAGTACACTTATGCAGCTATGACCTTGACCTCTGAATATATGACCTTGAACCATATATCAAAATGACTGCAATATCAATACTTACAATATTTTAATATAAATGTATATGCCTATATTAAATGTTAACAGTTTTCAAGATAATTCACAATTTAAATTTTTCTACAACTATTGTGCAAACAAACATTTTTACAGAAAAACCCATTAAATATGTTTTATCCACTGACATCTATTTTCTATATTTCAAATTTTAACAAGACGATACGGGATCCAAACCTGCGTCACCAGGGCATTATTACCACAGGCACTTATTTCTGATATTAAGAAACAGTATATCTTTAGTAGTTTATAATGTAAGAAATAAGTGTCTGCTATTATTTCAACCAGGAATAGCCAGAAATATTTATACTACAGATTTTGTAACAGCTGTGAAACACATGTATCAAATACTGCTGTTTTATAAAATGTTCTCTAAAGTGCAGGTATGTTATTTACTGACCATGTATAAACCATATTAGGTCACCAACACACCATAATGATTATATCCTACAAATTTGGTGTTGAAATTTAAGGTTTGAATCATAAAACTAAACTTTTACATCTTTTTGCATTATTGGGTTGGATGAGTTTCACAACTGTTGTTAAATTAGCAGAAAGGCACAACAGTTTTTGTAATCCCTTGATAAAACATTCATATGTAAAAGAAGTGATAAATTTAATTAATGCTTCCAAATTACAATATGTGAATATATGAAGAATATGTAATGTGGTAGTTGAGTTGAGTAATGTTGTTTAACGTCCCAGTCAAAAATATTTCACTTATATTGAGACGTCGTCAGCTATAGGCTTAATTGCAGAAATGTTGCCTGTGCCTTGTGCTGATGGCATTATACAGCAGGGTTCTTTATTGTGCCATGCCTGCCATGTCACGGGACCTCGTTTATTTAAAGTTCCCATCTAAAAGAACCGTGACTTTCATTTCATAATGCCGAGTGCTTGGCAAAAGAACAGCCACTACCCACTTTCAAGTCTTGGGTCAGACCCGGTCAGGATTCGAACCCACGAAATTCCACTTACAAAATGTAATATCGGAATTACAAAAGCTTTTTGTAAATAAAGACCAATTTCTCAATTTATGAAATGACAATTGGCAAATTAAATGATTTATGGATTAAAACAATCTATGCCTCATTTATATGTTTTTCAGTGAAAAATGACAAAGTTCAACAAGCAATAATTTTACCAAAAAAAATCATCAAATGTCACTAAATAGGAGATGCACATCACTAATGTGTGTAAAACAACTGGGTGAAATTTTACTTAATTTGGATAAAGTTTATAGTAGTTATGGATAACACAAACCATGCATAGTTGAGGTGTGACGGATGGACTGACGTAATGACAAACTGACGGACAGAGTCGACCCATTACTAGACCTGCTTTCGCCTCTGGCAACACAGGTTAATAATCAGTACATATATAAACCCGTAATGGCCATTTATTGGTGTTTTACTAAAAAAGACCTTCTTTGCATATTGGGTATGCAAAAATGAAAAATTGTATAGAAAACCCCATAACATGTTTTATCCTCTGTCATCTTTTTTCTATGTTTCAAATTTCATCAGTTCATAAATCTGTATTGGCCATTTATAGATTTTGCTATTTATAACGGCAGACATCTTGGATATTGGATGGACATATTAGATACAATTTTTAATCTATACCGTTCTTCCATAATCAATTTCCTTTTTATTGGCCATGTACTTTCAGAGAAGATTTTTGAAGATTTAGGCTAAAAATAAGCTTTATTTGCATCTTATGTAATTACTGTACAGAAAAGCATGTATATATGTTTTAACCCCCAACATTTTAACAAAACTGTTACATAACAAAACCTGTAATGGCCATTTATATACAGGTTTTTGCTATTTACAGTAATTGCAGCATCTTGGATTTAGGACGAACATGTCGGAAACAATTTTTAGCAACTAAGGACCTTTAATACCAAATTTCATTTGAATTGGCCAATCAGTTTCAGAGGAGAAGACTAAAGTTTACGGATGTATGCATACACAGAGGCATGCACACTTAACCATGCCATAAGCTCACCCTGGCTTTGTCAGATGAGCTAAAAACCACTGGAAACATTTCTAACATGTAAAAAGTGAGTTCAATAAAGGCAAACTTTAAGTGCAGCTTTTCTAGCACAGTCCACAATTCACTTAAATCTTAGAGGACTTAGCTTTTCACCTGATTTTCTTGGCAGGACCACAAGAATGTTCGTCGATTGGTTTTCTTATAGGAACTTAAATAAAGCTGTACTGGCACCAAATTTCCCATCATCATCAAATCCATCATGTGTGCTTCTTTCTTGATCAACTATCCTGTATGCAGCTACTTGAATATGATCAGAGCTTATTGTGTAAGGATCTTGTAAAATCTGTCGAGTTTTCACCTTTACTGCATGAGAATTGAATGTGTTTCCCCATTCAACAATCTGCTCACTTTCAACAATTTTGTACAATATTTTGTTGTTTTCCACAGAATCTAATATTGTTTAAGCTGTTGGAATTTTCTTTATTTTTATATTTGTTACTGTTTGCTGTGAAAACAACCTAATCTCCAATTATTGCTGTGAAAAACAACCTTATCTCCAATTAATTTTATACTTACATTCTGCTTTTCATACTTTTTTTTTGCAGTAAATATAATGTGTGTTTTTCTTTAACTTCATCTGGAAAGTGTTGAGAAATTCTCACTGGAGTTATACCTTTTTTTACCCTTTTGCAGTATTTAACCCCTTTTTTTTGTAATCATGGAATTTAGCTACTATGGGTTCAGGGTGGGGATTTTCTGTTTTGTTTTTGTCCAAATCTATGTATCCTACCAATGCATTTTTGTCTTTAATACCTAGTGTGTTTTTTTGAATTTAAGAAATTACATTTTCTCCCTGACTTTCATTTAACTCATTTATCGTATTAACTTAGTTTGAAAACAAGTTACAATAAAGTCATATTTCTTCCTGCTATATCTGTGATTTGTTTTTGTTGTGACAAGATCTTGTTTTCAAGTCAATTGATATACAAAATATTATAATTATGAGGCTTAAATAATATGTTTCTTTAAAAAAAAAATGGATAGCAAGTTAAACGTGAAACCAATGTAAACAATGATCTGACTTTCAGTTTTCGCCATATGTGTACAAATAAGTCATATGTCTTATATGCATCTTTAAATATATTCCTGTTGTATGTCAGTGTCACATGCGAAAGCATGACTCCACAGAAGTGAGTTTTATGTATACAACTATCTTACAGTGGGTTTATAACTTGTTCTCCATATCTCGATATCCATGTAATCTAGCAATATCTATATTAATTCTGTTAATCGTCTACTGTAAAATTTCACTATTTTCAGTCAAATAAAAACATCCTTACTTGTTTAATTATGACTAACAGAGAGGTAAAATCAGGTGTCAGTATTGTAACTTGTTTTCAAACTAAGTAAATACGATAAAATTAAATGACTTAATGTTCTAACGCGTTCAATTTGCTGGTTGTCGTATTTGTTTACATGCAGTGAAATATCATCCGATATAAATACTCTTGACTCAGGATGGGTAAAAAGTGGTGCTAAATTATACGTTCATTTATGTTGCATAGATATGGCCATTAAGTGCAACATGTTTCATATTATTGTCATTTAGTGTCATTTGGTTTACAATCTGGTCATTTAGCTCAAATGGTTTTGATATGGTTATTTAGTGTCACATGGTTTATAATATCGTCATTTAGTGCAACATGGATAATATAATTGTCATTAAGTGTCATGTGGTTTATAATATGGTCATTTAGTACCACATGGTTTATAATATAATCTTTATGTGTGACATTGTTTATGAAATGGTCACTCACTGAAACATGGTTTGTGCTATATGGTCATTTTTAGTCACATGATCATGATATGGCCATTTTGAGCCACACAGTTTATGATACGGTCATTCAGTGTAACAAGATTTACATAATTGTCACTTAGTGTCATGTGGTTTACAATATGGCCATTTAGTGCCACATGGTTTATGATTTGGTCACTTAGTGTTATGTGGTTTACAATATGCTTATTTAGTACCACATGGTTTATAATATGATAATTTTGTTTGAAATGGTTAATGATATGGTCATTTAGTGCCACATAGTTTATGATATGGTAATTAAGTGCAACATAGTTTATATTGTTGTCATTAAGTGTCATTTGGTTTATGATATGGTCATTTAGTGCAAAGGTTATGATATGGTCATTTTGTGTCACATGGTTTATGATATTTCATATAAAGCAGCATGGTTAATGATATGGTCATTCAGTTAAACATGGCTTATGATATGACATTTTTGAGTCACATGGTTTATGATGACATCTTTGAGTCATATGATCATTTTGTGTGACATGGTTCAAGATATGGCCATAAAGAGCAACATGGTTTATATTAATTTCATTTAGCTCAAATGGTTATGATATGGTTATTTAGTGTCACATGATTTATGATATGGTCATTTAGTGCAAAATGGTTAATATAATTGTCATTTAGTGTTATGTGGTTTATAATATGGTCATTCAGTTTCACATAGTTCATGATATGACATTTTTGAGTCACATGGTTTGATATGGTAATTTAGTGCTCATGCTTTATGATATGGTCATTTATAGCCACATGGTTGATTATATAACTATTTGAGTCACCTGGTTTATAATATGATCATTTTGTGCAACATGGTTCATTATATGGCCATTTGAGTCATCCAGTTTATGATGTGGTCATTTTCAGTCACATGGTTTATGATATTGCTATTTTGAGTCACATGGCAAATAATATGGTTAATTTGGGTCACATGGTTTATTTTATGGACATTTTGAGACACCGTTTATGATATGGCCAGGTTTAGTCACATGTTTTATGATATGGTCTTTTTTGCCCCACATGGTTTTTTATCTGTTCATTTTAGTCACATTGTTTAAATGTGATTATTTTGGGTCATATGGCATATGATTTTGTTATTTTGAGTCGCATGGTGAATTATATAGCTATGGTATATCACATGGTTTTTTAATTATCATTTTGGGTCACATTGTTTAAACTTTGTTCTTTTTGAGTCACATGGCTTTAATATAGTCATTTTGAGTGCATGATTAATGGTATGGTCAAACAGTGCCATAACATATTTGATATAATCATTTTTCTCACATGGTTTATGATATGGTCATTTTAAGTCACATGGTTTATGATATGGCCATTTTGTGTCATATGGTTTATGATGTGGTCAGTTAAAGTCAGACGGTTTATGATATGGCCATTTGTTGCCACATGATTTTTGATTTGATTATAGTTACATTGATAATGACATAGTGGTTTTGAGTTGCATGGTTTATATAATTAGTTATAATATGGCCATTAGTTGTCACATGGTTTATGATATGGTTAATTAGTGTACATGGTTTATAAAATGGTCATTTAGTTCATATGGTTTATAATATAGTCATTTAGTGTCACATTATTTATGATATGGTCATTTAGTGTGACATGGTTTATAATATAGTCAATTAATACCCAATGGTTTATGAAGTGGTCATTAAGTGTCACATGGTTTTTGAAATGGTCATTGAATGCAACAGTGTTTATGATATAGTCTTTTTAAACACATAGTTTATGGAATGGTATATTTATGCCACTTGGTTTATGAAATGTAATAAAGTTTATGATTTGACTATTTATTGTTATATGGATTATGATATGCCATATAATGCTATACTGTTTATGATAGACATTGCACACAACATGCCTCACTGCTGTATTTCATTGCACTGCAAAGTGAACATATCTACCACTACACCTACAAAAACTGTCAACTTTACATGACATAATCTTGATTAGGGCACAAAATTTACATTCAATCAAACATTCATTTGTCTTTTGTCTTTCGTGAATTTCAGTACTTTCAGTACTTTGATTGTATTATACTGACTATACTAAACATGTGCTCACTTTTATCAGTCAAACACTGATGTCTATCTTCCATTCCCCCTGGCCCTGTGAATGTCCTCTGACAAACTCTATACTTTTTCATTTTTATACTCATCCATTTTCAAATTAGTTCTTTTTTCAGTCAATTACACATCTAATATAAATTTTATTTTAAGGTTCCATTTGATGCTTTGATAATACCTGTATCATGTGAATGTTCTATGCTTTCTCCTTGCATATTTCTTGAGAGTCTATCAGATGACATTTTCTCTTTGTTCACTTGCTTGAGATTTAATCAAGTCCTCAATTTTACTGAATTTACTCTTTGTTCTATCCCTTTTTTACATATCCACACAATCATATATGGTCTATGGTTCCTGTAATACCATTGTCAGTTTGTAACACTGCACATTTATCTTGCTATTTTATCTAATTTCAACCAGGTGGAGTAGAGGTGGAAAAAGATGTCCATTACTGACCTGATCACATGACGTAAAAATATTTTTACAACTTGAGTTGAAGGTTGTTGAAATTCTTGGAATACTTTTTTTTATATATATATACATGCATACCATTCCACAACTCAACCCCCCCCCCCCCCCCCACACACACACACACACCCACCATGAGTGAAAATATTTTAATAATGACTAGAACAAAATTATTCCAATCTATCATTTTTTTTCAACTTGGTCATCATGGTAATCAAATTACATACCTTAAGGTTACCATCTGCAGTCACTCTCAAACGGTTACAAGAACCACAAAAGTGTTCACTCATTGAAGTTATAAATCCTATTTGACCGGAGTATCCAGGAACTTTGTATGCCTGTAAAAAAAAAAATAAAGCTACCAACTACACAATTATCTCAATTTAAAAAAAATTATACAGTAAAACTTTTATGCTTCAGTCTCTAAACAAGTGGCCCAAGATGGCCCTAATTTGCTCACCTGAGTTTAAATGTAACTGGTATGTCTTGATAATACCTGGTAAGTCATAACATGTTGCCTCAATAGAAGTGGTTTCAGAGAACATTATTTTTATTGTTTTGGTGTTTAGATATGAAGGTCACTGTGACCTACTTTTAGAATCCATAGCAACCAGAAACACAAACGTGAATGGCAATGGTCTATATAGATGCTATTGACTAATTTGAATGAAATGTGACCAGTAGTGTCTGAGAAGAAGTCTTTTGATGGATGGATGGATGGATGGATGGATGGGTGGATGGCAGAGTGCCTATCCATAACAAAAGCTCACATAAGCAATTTTTAGATCCAGATTTAAAACTTTACAGATTGGACACATTAATTAAAATATTTTTAAAAAATTGTATAAGTCAACTGCAAATTATTTTAAAAAATTGTTCAATAAGTTTAAATTATGTCACATAACAGTACTTTTGTATCACATGTATTTAAAAAAAATAATTACACAAAATGTAAAAATTCATAAAATCTCTTCCATGCACCATGGAAAGTCATAGACTTTAGAAATTTAAAAAAAAAAAAAATAAATTAAAAAAAAAAAAGTGGCCTCACTGGGATTTGAATCCTCGACCCTTGGGTTGCTAGAATTGAAAATGAAAAAGGTCGAAAAAAGTGACTTGTTGTTTTGGAGAAGAAGATTTTTTAGGTTTTCAACTATGTAGGTCAATGTGACCTACATGGGTAGCTATGGCAACCAAAAACACAAATCTGAAAGGCAACGTTCTACAGATGCTTGACCAAGTTTGAACAAAATGTGACCAGAAGTTTCTGAGAAGAAGTCTTTTGAAGCAATTGTCGACGGATGGACGGACGAAGGACAGACGGATGAATGACTGAGGGTCTGCCTCTATTGATACCAATAGCTCACATGTGCACTTCGTGCTTAGGTGAGCTAAAAATTAAAAATAATTTTCAGATGAAAAAAGCAGAGTTTTCTATCTAGAATTAACAATTTTTAACAATGGATGTTTCCATGTTAGTGACACATTTCATGATTTCAGGCATATTGAAAAATGTTAAAAAATCAAACTGCTTTGAAGTAAAAATTAAAGGTGATTTTTCTAAATACAATTTAGAAGACAATCCAAGTCTTGAATAGTAGGTAGTTAAATGTCAGAGTAATCTATTTTATGTTTTCTTGCATCTTCTATTGCAATCCATACATGCTGCAATTTGTTAGTTATGCTAATTTATGTCAAAAGAGGGTAAAAACTTCCAAAACAAGGTGACATACTTCCATGGCTGTAAAATGATTTCTGAAGTCTACTCTACTTAGAAGTACAGTTATAATTTTATACCTTTGATGTGTCATTAGGCATATCACTGATCCTCTTTATATCTGGCCACTTTGCTTTAATTGTGTCTAGCATTTCATGATAAGTAACCATCTTCTTAAAGTTCCATTTGTTACCATCAAATGGCATGTATTCTATAAATCTGACATCCAAATTCTGAAAAATCCAATATTTATGGTCATTACCTCTCTATCCTATTTTCTCTCTTACATTAAAATTCTGAAGAAAACATTAAACATTTCTTTCCATTAATTAACAGAATTGATACATATGATATTACATAACATTTTGCACATCTATTTTAATATACATAAATTAATGTGTAAACAGTTTGGATAATTAGCTTACTTTTTTATAATTACAAATATATCACAGACTAAATTTCAACATTTTTGAATATGAAAATATTTTTTAACATTTCAAATAATGAATATTTTACATCAGAAATAATAAGTATTTTTAACAAAAACTTTAGATATATAAATCGTTATATATATTTATTGTGAATTAAATGTATTATTTCCTTACATAATAAATGTAATCAGCAATGAAAACAACTTATTGACATAAGTCTGTCAGGTATGAACTTGAGTCAATTACTCTGTCTCTTTTAGTCATAAGAGGAGTTGCATTTAGTTGAAATTTCACTTCGAAGTGAATATTCACTTTTGTTTGTATTGCTTGAAAAAACATTAACACCATCCTGTCAAAACAACTCGGGTCATTAAGAGTGATTATGAGCAACTCAAGTTCATTAGCAGTTTAGCTAGTGGCAACATTTTTCTGATAGGCAGCTTAGTCCTGTCAATCAACCGTTTTGCTGTTTTTATAATTTTGCTTAGGTTAACTTTAATCATTCCTGAAAGTTAGTGTAAACCGTAAACTTGTTGTTTAAATTTGGAGTTTTCTTGCATTCCTTCATTGAAGTAATGCCAGTTTTGCTACAGTTATTGACTACAATGACCAACGCCAGTTTAAACTTTATGGAGGATGATGATGAATATCACAGTACATAACACTATACGTGTATTACAATTACTGCTTAATAGTGAAAATATGATCAAATATGATCAAAATTGACCAAGAAATGAGTTTACGAGTTAATAAACAAGCAATTAAATATATACTATAATAATATTAATAGAGGAATATAAAAATTAAAATATTTATTAAGTGTGAATAAAATGTAATGAAATGATACACGGTGTTACTCTCTCTCTCTCTCTCTCTCTCTCTCTCTCTCTCTCTCTCTCTCTCTCTCTCTCTCTCTCTCTCTCTTGGGAGAGTTTGAGATGCCTATGCAGTAATCTGACTTTAAGAAATGATCAATCATTTCAGAAAAAGAAGAATAATTTTGTAATACAATGCAGAAAGAATTTTAAAAATATGTTAAAATTTCATGGAGATATGGATGATAAACTAAGGTTGGGTGAAAAGACTAATATATAAGTATACCCCAGGATCAAAATTTTGAGAAAACGGTAATTTGCGATTTTCTTTATTTTTTGTTAATTTTTTAGTATTTTTCACATATATTTCTTTAAATTTTAAAACTTTTTTCTGTCATAGGAATGCTTCAAGCACCTGTGGCCCTCATTAGGAAAAAGAATTATGTGATTAGTCATTTTTCCTTTAAATTATGTGATCACTTGTTCATTCGTGGGAGGAGCTTCTGCCAATGATTAGTATTGTTTTGACAAGGGATTAAATCAATTAATGGATTGTTTATTCAAGTTATACAAACAAAAGTGAATATTCACATCAAGTGAAATTTCAACTAAATGCAACTCCTCTATAATTAAGATTTATAAGTCTGATTTTGTAAATCTCAATTAAATTGTTAAAATCACATGTCAGAACAAAGTCTGTTTTTCATATAAATAATCAAATACAAACTTATGTAATTTTATGATAAATAGACATTTAGGGGTAGAAGTTATTGTGTCAACATGCATTGTTATGCCCTTTAGGCATTATCACATTAATCTCAATTAATTATGTTTTATTTACTTATGTATTTATCCTTTTGAAAGTGTCAAAACTATTATGCATTGAAACAAAGATCAAAGGGGATAATGATTGTTATTGGAACCATTTTTGATGTTTTCTTGTTGTCAACATACAGGATATATAAGAAAGGTAGATTTCAATGTTGACAGATTGGACCTGATAGGTCCACGGAGACCAAGCTTATACATGAATAAAGAGATGGCAGAAAATGTAAAGGATGTTCAGTAATTATTATTACAGTTACACATTGCATCATTGAAAGTGGATGCAACCCAGTGCACCATTCCCTAGGAATGACATGCACATTTGTGTCTGTGGCCAGGCATAGCTAATTCCCCACAGTTGGCCTGGCCATAAATACTTGCTTTTTGAGCTTATTTTTGCCAGTGGTCTGACCAAGTCCCTTGATTTAAAGTGCAAAGGGGATTTCAGTTGTCTAATGTAAACCACTTTAGTTTCAACACACACAATTACTTACATAACAAGAGGCCCAAGAGGGCATGTGCAGCTCAGCTGGCAGGCCAAACATGGCAACAATAGCAAAGACAAAACAACAAAAAAAAAAAAACTCTACTCGACCTAGGTACCTTCCACACCAAATTTGGTTTCATTTGGTTATGTGGTATCAGAGAAGAAGATTTTCAAAGAATTGGCTATATTTAGCTGCTAATTTTCATATTGTGCCAATAACATGCCAATGAAAAAAGTAACAGAAAAAAAAAACCCATTAATATATTAAATGGCCAGAGTTCTACATACCATATACCAAATTTGAACCAAATTGATCAACAAATGATTGTTATGGCCATTTTCCTGTTTTTTCTATTTATAGCAACAGCAGCCATCTTGGATTTAGGATCAAACCAAAAATCACAAACTTTATTTTACTCCACATAGGTACCTTCCACACCAAATTTTGTTTCATATGTGGTTTCAGAGAAGAAGATTGAAGTTTATACATGCACAACGTATGCACAGACACTTCGCCATGCCATAAGCTCAGCTGGCTATAGCTAAAAATGTAAGTTCGAATTCAAAATGAAAATAAAGTTGACCCCATTCATTGATTATGGTCCATTTTTCATACTGAGAATCAAACTACCTATATTTTATATTTTCATGAAAAAAGCAAAACATTCACATTTTAGTTCTAAAAGGCTAGCCAGTGCACCATGATACCTTAAATCAAATTGTCATAAGTTTTTTCTGTAATTTCAATGGAATATTATTACTATTCTAGAAGTATTTATCCTAACAAGTAGATTTTCATGTCAGTCAAAATGTAAAGTATATATGAATTTAAAGAGTACTGGCAATGATTTCAGTTTTGACATATTTTACTTGTATGGCTTTAGCAAAATTTTAATAAAAATTTATTCTGAAATAGGAAAGATATCGATGAATTTCTAATACATCTCCAGAATTCCAAATTGAAAAGCCCAGTTTTGAGGCTAATTGTAATGAAGTCACCCCCACAGAATAATATTTACCAACTACTAAAACAAGGCAAATCAGAACTTGTAGTTGAACATTTTTAAATTATTTCACAATGAAATTATTTTTTTAAGTTGAATTTACATCTGTTTGACACCGACCAATATTTATCATTAATCCATTTGTTTATGAAAGACGTATTCCATAGATTGAGATCTGCACATTTAATCAAGACTCTGGAACACAAAAGTAACTCCTGGTGGTCTAGCAAGTATCCTAAATGTCTCAGTTAACTGACCCCACCTAATGTTGACTTTGAGGCCAAGTACCCTCAACAGTGAAGAATATAATAGCTCTCATGGTGGTCTGAGTTTCAATACACTGTAAAGTAACAATGAAATAGACTAGCTCTCAAAGGAGTCTTGACAAAATCCCTCATGTTGTGTTTGTATGGTTTATCACATGTACCTTCAAAATGGTTTAGAGAGTATCCTAATATTTGATTTCAATTTACACAATGAGGTGATCTGGAGAGATTTAGTGACAATGAGGTTATCTGGAGAGATTTAGTGACAATTCTTTAGTCTGTGCAACTTATTATTGTGAAACTGCAGGTGTGACAGACAGAGTTTGCTGTATTACAGTGTTATTTTGAAACCTTGTTTATATCATTACAACTTCAGTTGAATTTACAACAACATACAGTGATTCTGATAGACATTGATGTGTTTTACCTGAATCAAACTTTGTCATTCAGTTATAATTGTAATGTACATTGTTGATTAAAACCAGTTAGTTTTTGTTGTGGTAAAACAGACTTGCAAAGTGAAGGTTTAAACTCTACTTTGTTCAGTTAAAAATTTGTAGCAAAAAATAAGCCCTTGTTGAACACTAACCAAAGTGTTTGTTGTTTTTAATTGAAACCAATGACAGCAAAGGGTTTGCTGCTGCTTTGGTCAATTACATTTTACCCAATTCTGAGACAATGCCCAAAACAAACAAGAGGCCCAATGGGCCTTATACGCTCACCTGATAAATTATGTCTTACTTAAATGCTTTAATTTCAAAATGAAAATGGCTGTTTGTATTATAAAGATTTTTTACACAAACAAATTTATAAAATTACAGAATTCTATTACAGAAATTCAAAAATAGCCAATAACATCAAAGTCTCCAAAACATGAATAATTCTGTGGCAACAATTTATTGTTTAAACTAAAATAGTATTATGATAATCATCAGAGAATGTCAGATTAACAAAAAATTATATTTCAACTCTTACATGGAATATAACATAGTTTTTAAAAACTGCTAGATTTTTATCATGTTGATCATTTTTGCAATTTATTGTTATCAACTACCTATAATCATTTACAATGGTCAAAAACAGCAAAATCTGTGAAAAAAATAGTATTATAAAGACAACAACTCCTACATGGATTAATATGTGGATACAAAACTTGCTACCGTGTTAGATGTGCTTATGCTGAACATTTTTGCAATTTATTGTTAATATTTATCTCTTAAAGTTATGAAGAAAATGGTCAACAAGAGGCCCATGGGCCTTACCGCAAACCTGAGGAAATGTCCAAAAACTTGCAAAGAACTTAATTAAACAAGAGGCCCATGGGCCTTAACGCTCACCTGAAGAAATGTCCAATATTGTTTGCAGAGTGCAATAGACAATATATTAAGTACAGGATCTTTAAAAGTTTTCTCAAGTTAAGAACTCCACAAAACTTAATCAGAAATATATCCACTCACTTTTTATTTCTAAGTAGCTTATATAATATGCATGAAGTAACTCTAATGCAATGAATAATTTCAAAATCATTAATCAATTTCAGTATAAGTATGCAGCTTTGTCCTTGACCTTTGAACATATATGACCTCGAACCATATATGATTGTCATGTCAATACCTATACTATTCTAATATACATGCCTATGTATGAAATAATAGCTTTCAAGATAATTAATACTTTAAGTATTCCTATGTTGATATGACCTTGACATTTGAACATATAACCTTGAACCATATATCAAAATGATTGTCTTGTCAATACCTACAATATTCTAATATACATGCCTATACAAAAAGTTAATAGTTTTCAAGACTATTAGCAATTTAAGTCTTCTTTTGCAGCTGTTACCTTGACTTTTCAACATATGACCTTGACCCATGTATCCAAATGATCATCATGTCAATATCTAAAATATTCTAATATACATGTCTATACAAAAAGTTAATAGTTTTCAAGATAATTAGCAATTTATGTATTCTTTTGCAGCTGAGACCTTGACCTTTCAATATATGACCTTGATCCATATATCAAAATGATCAATGTCATAAAACCTACAATATTCTAATATACATGCGTATACAAAAAGTTAATAGTTTTCAAGATAGTTAGCAATTTGTCTTCTTCTGCAGCTGTGACCTTGACCTTTCAATGTATGACCTTGAACCATATATAAGAATAATTGTCATGTCAATACCTACAATATTCTTATATACATGCCTATACAAAAAGTTAATAGTTTTCAAGATAATTAGCAATTTAAGTCTTCTTCTGCAGCTGTGACCTTGACCTTTCAACATATGACTTTGATCCTTATTTCAAAATGATCGTCATGTCAATACCTACAATATTCTGATATATATGCGTATACAAAAAGTTGGTAGTTTTCAAGATATAGTGACAAATATATAATTTTTAGCAATTTCCCCACTCAGTGCCTTACAATTTCCCCATTTTGAGCTCATGGCTACCATTTGTGCAAATCTGAAAATAAATGACCTAAGGATGTTATAAATGAAATAACTAAGGTATATCTCTTGTAGATTCAGAGGAGAAGATTTTTAAAGTTTTTCACTATTCCCCCCCTCCTCTTGTGGGGCCCCAAGGGCACATAACTCCTTCATTTGTGCAAATCTGAAAGTCCTTCACCCAAGCATCATAATCACCAAGTTTCTTAAAGTTTGGTTTGGTAGTTTTAGAGGAGTTGATTAAAATGTTGAAAGTTAACGCATGACGCACGACAGACGACGGACGGTGAACCATCGCAATAGCTCATATGAGCTTTCAAGCTCAGGTGAGCTAAAAAACTTCACAAAATTCCTAAAGTATGGAAATTTTGCAATAATGAATCAGAAATATCTAGTCACATTTCATTTATAAAAGGCTTATATGCATGATTTATATAGTACAATTAATAATTTCCAAATAATGATTTTGACCTTTGAACTTGTACCTTATATCAAAATGGTCATAATATCAATACCTACATTATTCTAATATAAATGCTTGTACAAAAAGTAAATGGTTTTCAAGATAATTTACAATTTCAGTCTTCTGCTACAGCTATGACCTTGACCTTTAAACATATGACCTTGAATCATATATCAAAATGACCGTCATATCAATACTTAAAATATTCTAGTATATATGCCTATACAAAAACTTTATACTTTTCAAGATAATCAATAATTTAAGTCTTCTTCTACAGATATGACTCGAACTTTCAACATATGACCTTGAATTATATATCAAAATGATTTTCATATCAATACTTACAATATTCTAATATACATGCCTAAACAAAAAGATAACACTTTTCAAGATAATTAACAATTTCAGTACACGTATGCGGCTATGACCTTGACCTTGACCTTTCAACATATGACCTTAAACCATATATCAAAATGATTGTCATGTAAATACCTACAATATTCTAATATACATGCCTATACAAAAAGCTTACAGTTTACAAGCTTTTGAAGCTAATGCAAAATTTTAGTATTTATAAGCAAAAAATAACATTTCAGGAACAACAACTCCTCAATGGATTATCATTATATAGTTATGAAACTTGGTACCTATTTAAATTTTGTCACGGGGAACATTTTAACTATGTTTTGAATTCATATATCTCTTTACATTTGCAAGAAAATTGCCTAAATCTGCATAAATCACAAATAAGGTCATGACCTTGATATGTGACCTTGATCCTAAATTAAAGGTCATTTGAAGAAAAAGTCAAAACTGAAAAACGCTAGACAATATATGTTCAATTAGTCAAGTTATAATAATTTAAAGCCATCTTACGAAATTTTTAAAATTAATCGCAAAAACGCGTAACCCATTTTTAGACCAAATTTCACAAAATGAGCAAACAACAGGCTTAAGACCCTAGAGAAGCCAAATACCACATCAGTTTTTATCTCCCATAGTTAGTTTGGGAGAAGAAGATTTTAAAAGATTTTTTCACCCCTAGGTCACCTTGACCTAGTTTTGGTCCCCATGGCAACATCACAATCTGAATTGCACAGACCCAGTCATGCTTCTGACCAAGTATCATTGAAATCTGTCCAGTACTTTCGGAAAAGAAGTCAAAAATGTGTATTAACGATGCACACACACACACACGCATGCACAGGAACACACGCATATACACATGCTGCGCTATGCAATAAGCTTAGGTGACCTTTGGTCAGGTGAACTAAAAAAGCATTTACAATTACTTAGTCATTGAGAAACTCTTGTGAATTATGATTATTAATATACATATCTATTACCTTGTCTTTTGTGAGAGAAACAAAATCACAAACTTCTTCTTCATTGATTCCTCTCATAACTACACAATTAACCTGTAAAAATTAGTTTAAGTTTAAAACATCTGCTAAACCATTAACTATAATTAAAGCCTTGTCAAGGGGCAAAGCCACAGACTTATGACTCAAACTTTGTAAGTTTAAGCCCCAACAGAACTGCAAAAGATTTACTTTCAAATTGCTCCACTTCACTAAGCTTTTAAAAGACCAGGTTCCAGCAGAAATGTCCAAAGGGTTGTCCTGCTGATGAACTAGGTAAAGATCCCCTCCTTGTATGGGAGTTTCATACTCTCATTTACTTTATGTCAACGAAAATGAAAAAAATGACCTATAGGCCAAGAATTAACAAACTTTTTACAATGGATCATATTCCATTGCACAAAATAGTTTCAGTAGATTATAGTTAATGAACAAAATGTGCTTTGAAATTTTTATTTTACTAAATTAATCATAATTACTATTACATTACTTACTTTCACTGAATTATATCCCAAATCTAATGCAGTGTTAATTCCTTTCATGACTTTATCCCAGCCATTCCTTCGAGTAATAAATTCAAACTTTGCTGGAATCAAAGTGTCAAGACTGATATTAAGTAGGTCAAGTCCTGATTCCTGTAGAGCTGGAAGTTTTCTTGATAGTGTCACTCCATTGGTTGTCATAGCAATTGTCTTCAAACCCATAGACCTGAACTGGTTTAACCCAGCTGCATCAAAATAAAAAACAGAGGCCCATGGACCATAAAGCTCACCAGTGTATTAATTACAGAAACTATCAAACTTTCCCACTAGTTTGGACCCCACTACAATGAAAATTACCAATTTAAATACAAAATATTCTATGAATGCTGGGCCTCAGTGGCCTAGTGGTCTAAAACACGCCTACAGATCACAGTGCCTCTCACCACCTGGGTTCGAATCCCACTCAGGACAGATCCTCTTGTAAGAAAGTTTGTCAGTTTGCTTGCCAAAGGTTGGTGGTTTTCTCTGGAACCTCCGGTTTCCTCCACCATCCCAGAACTGACTGCCTCCAAATAAGTAAAAGAATCTTGACTGGGGCGGAAAACACCATTACTCCACTCCACTCCAATCCTATGAATGCCACATATTAAGATTTCACATTTTTCAACAGTTATCAACAGCTAAAAAGTAAACATAAACATAGGCTTTAATGCTCACCTGAGAAAATCCTTTGTAAAGTACAATGGACAATAAATGTAATTACAGAAACTTTCCAAGTTTTTGCCAGTTTGGAACTGCCAAAAACACTTAATCAAACATATTTAGTTAGGGTTCACTTATAAAGAGCTAAAAACATGTAGTAACTAAAGTGCAATGGATAATTTCCACATAATTAACCATTTCAGTATATTTATGCAGCTATGACCTTGACCTCTGAACATATACATGCCTATAAAAATGTTTTCAAGATAAATAACTATTTCAGTTTTCTTTTGCAGCTTTGACCTTGACCTTTGAACTTATGAACCTGAATCATATACCAAAATGATCGTTGCATCAATACCTACAATATTCTAATATACATGCCAATACAAAAAAGTTAATAATGTAGTTTTCAAGATAATGAACAAATTCAGTCTTCTTTTTCAGCTGTGACCTTGACCTTTGAAATTATGACCTTGAATTATATATCAAAATGATTGTTGCATCAATACTTACAATATTCTAATATACATGTCTATATAAAAAGTTAATAGTTTTCAAGATATATTGACAAATACATTTATATAATTTTTTAGCAATTTCCCCACTAAGTGCCTTGCCATTCCCCCATTTTAACCCTATGGCTACCATTTGTGCAAATCTGAAACTAGATGACCTAAGAATATTATAAATGAAATAACTAAGGTATTTCTCTTGTACATTCAGAGGAAAAGATTTTTAATTTTTTTCACTATTTCCCCACTTATGAGGCCCCAAGGGGACATAACTCTTTCATTTGTGCAAATCTGAAATGTCTTCACAAAGGCAAAATGGTAACCAAGTTTCATTAAATTTGGTCTTGTGGTTTTGGAGGACAAGATTAAGATGTTCAAAGTTTATGCACGATACACGGCAGATGGAGATAATATAAAATAGAAGAAATTTCTCAAGGATTATATCAGTAATAAAATTTAAAATAGTACTGTACTTTAAGAATAGATACATCATATTTTTTTTCAGATTCATAGATTTAACAGGTAATTGATATCTGGTTACATAATGTGCAGTCAATAGCTTCAACTCAAAGATTTATTTTTCAAATCATTGATTTAATGAAGCACACATGCTTAAGCTTGTTTTAGGTCATTATTAATAATTAATTTATAGTGTTTAAAATTAATAGTGAATTAAAATATAAAATCTCTTGCATTAATAAACAAACAAAACCTATATCAATAGAAGTTTGAATACAAAATTAATTAATTTTGCAGTAAACTACAGTGGAAAACTGGGAATTGTAAGAGTACTGTTCATTCAAGATTACTGCAAATCTCTTTAAGTATTAATTTAATCATCTACCATCTCATCAATGATTAATTAACTATTGCTTATCAGCTGGTGTCATTAAAATATGCCTTGAAATATGTATAAAATTCTTAACTGAGCCATTTCTATACTCCACTTACTTTTCACCCTAATCATTTTTCACAGACTGTTCTATATTTACATATTCTCTGCTGAGTATGGTCTGTAATTTTGATATTTATCTATACAAATTGTACTGTATATATATTTTGTTTGTGTGCTAGTAGTTTGCAATAAATTCACAAATTGCCCAGGACACTGATTGGTTGTTCAGGTTGTTTACATTGGATTTTTTATGTCAGTACATGTACTTTCTTTCTTATTAATATCAAGGATAAATCTAACACAAGTTCTTGTGCTGAAAAAATTTTTGTGTTTTTGTGTATGTGTTTCATATTTGCATTAGTGTGCATTAAGGGTAACCTATAGGGTGTTAGTACAATTGACTGCAATTTTGAAAATAAACAATACAGAACTGACAGTCCACTATACAAGTAAAAAGTCAACTAGTAGAGGCATATGACAAGAACAATATTTCTGGAAATAAAATGCCTGAACCTGTCTTAACCGCTTGGCCACCACAGATTTCCCAAGGATGAGAATTTAAGATTTTGTAGAAAAATCTAACTATTCATGGTCAAGGGTTCTGAAATGTTTGATGGATAAATTCATACACAGTATAATGCTTACTTAAGTTACAGAACAACTGAGAAATCAGAAACAACAAAAATAAAGCAAGCCTTAAATTACCACATGAAAAGATTGTATTGGTCTTACCAATGATATCAACAATATCTTTTCTAATAAGTGGTTCTCCACCGGTAAGCCGTATTTTTTGGATACCCTCATGTACAAATAGCTTTGAAAGCTTAATGATCTCTGCTGATGATAACAGTCTTTCTTTTGGTGTTAAATCAACTCCTTCCTCAGGCATACAGTACTGACCTGTTAAAACAAAATAAAGTGCATATACAATAACCAAATGAAATTTATAGCCTCAACACTGTAGTCTAAATTGTCTGCTTATGGATCACATCATCTATTGTTGAAGTCAATAAGTTAAAATCTACTTCCTCCATTTTGTATATGTGTGTCTTAGAATAGACAACAGTAATAGATTTTCAAATTCACTGATTAAAACCATAAAAATGTAAAAAGATATAAGCACTGTTGATGCAGGAGCAAATGTGCAGTGGTTAATTCAGAGGGGTTTAATTACAGAAATCATACAGAACTGGTAATGAATGCTGGAAATTTTTTCAAATGAGAAAATGCACTGATAAAATTTAATGTACATTTGCAATTTTAGACAACTTTGTTGCAACTGCGCTTTAAAGTGAGACTAGTCCATTGCAATATTAACCCCGGCAAATCTGTCAGTACCATCTACATATATATATATATATATATATATATATATATATATATATATATATATATATATATATATATATATATATATATATATATATATTTAATGCCAGTAATGCTGGAAAAATAACAGCCCATGACACTTATATCATGAAGGTGTTGCATTCTCACAGCAGATGGAATAGAAGGCTTAAGTATAATCAAAAATAGTTTACACTCAGTTATTTGTCAGTAAACATTTAATCACTGATGTCATGACCTTTATTCATTCATGTAACCTGTTTACTTTGAAAAGGATAGCTTTTCAACCACGTCTCATCCTGAATTAAGGCCAAACAAATTTCTGTTTTTCAATTCTTTTTGAGGTTAGGTGTGTTAATATGAAAAACTTTTGAGATCAGATAAGAAAGAAATGTATGACTGAATATTGTTTCTTTTAGTCTTGTAACATATACATGTATATAAATGAAATATAGTGACCTACTTTCAAGGTCTATTGATTTTTATGTTTTATCTTACAATTTAAAAATCTAGAAAATTTAACATATGTAAATTTGGTACATGTATATTACATATCTTTGGAAATCTTGATGAAGAATTGCAGAAACAGGTCACTATGACCTACTGTTCGACAAATTGACATTTTTTAGGCAAGGTTTGTGATCTGTTGATCTCTTAGTATGCAATCCATTAAAAATTTAATTTAAATGATCAATGTCACTGAGAAAGATTATATCAATATTACATCATGAATATCATCACAAACTTAATGTTGTACTTTGTACAGACCCTATTGTTCTTTTGTACTTGTAGTTTGAACACAAAAATCAACAAATTTATATATGATTAATTTCTTAGGTACAAAAAAGAAAGAAAACTTAAGTGCCCACTTAAAACATTTAGGCTACCTCTCTTATATTGCAAATATAACAAAGAATCCAAAATAAAGAATAACTTCTATACTAATGGCATTTGCTTCAAATGCAAGTTGATTTTTTATCTTTCCTTTTTCAGATCAAAGTTTGCAAGTCATTGTCACCATCTTTGTCATCTGCAGCATAAACTTTTACATTTTTGACTTCTCTGATAAAACTACAGGGCAGATTTCAATGAAACTTGGTCAGAAGCATATACAGGTTGGTGTAATTCAGGTTTGTTTGTTGTCTTGGCTCTCAAAACTAGGTCAAGGTGACCTATGGGTCCAAAAATTTTCTTCAAAAGCGATGAAGGGAGAAAAAAATCTGGTATAATATTTGGCTTCTCTAGGGTTTTATGCTTATAAATTGGTCTTGTTGTGAAATTTGGTAAAAAATTAGGGTACACTTTTTGTGATTAATTTAATATTTCATAACATATTGGCTTTAAATTTTTATAACTTGAACAGATTAAGTCATGGGGTTTTCAGTTATGACTTTTACTAGAATTAATTTTCAAAATGGGGTCAAGGTCAAAAATCAAAATCATGACCTAGTTTATGATTTATGAAGTTTTTGGCTATTTTCTTAAAAACTATAAAAGATATATAAAATCAAAACATTGTTAAAAAGTTTAGCATAAAAATTTTCACAAGCTACTAAGTTCTGTAACTATGTTAATCCATATATGAACTCGTTGCCCCCTGAAATGTTATAATTTGCTTACAAATACAAAGACTGTGTATTAGCTTGAAAACTTTCAACTTTTTACAGGAATAGATATTAGAATATTGGTATTGGTATTGATATTTTGATAATGTTTCAAGGTAATATGTTCAAAGGTCAAGGTCACAGCTGCTATGAAGACTGAAATTGTTTAATATCTTAAACACTATATATATATATATATATATATATATATATATATATATATATATATATATATATAATAACTTTTTGTATAGGCATGTATATTAGAATATTGTATTTAGATGTACAGTCAAACCCGGTTAATCGCATAGCCTCCGTGATTCAAAACTGTATGCGATTAACCGATATATGCGATTAAGCAGGTTCTACTATTTTACAGATATCGACAAAGTTCCTGCATAGATGGTGTCAATTAAATGATTATGCATGTAAGAAAAGTAGTTTTATATTTTTGTGTGAAAAAAAAGAAAAATCTGATTAATTTCCATCCTACAACTAGAGAATAATTTTGTACAAAAAATAATAAAATTATTTCATGATTTAATTGCAACCAAAAAGTGTTTGTTAGTGTAACGACAAGGTAAATTCAACCCAACACTTCTATGCCCTTGCCGTTTAAAATATCAACGGGATGCACTATATGATTAAATCATTTCCCCTTCTACCGCTATTGAGATTTAATTAAAATTTTAAAAGCATTTTCTTGTGAAAAAATGGCATCCTGAAAATTCAGAATTGCCGATGTGGCCCATTGAAAAAGTTTTCACCCGACATTTGAAGTTATTATCAGCATTGCTATACACACAAAACATCCTTTTAATGTTTATTTTCAAATAAAATATATGTTAAATTTACCTTTTGTGTTGTTTATTTCATTAAAAAAATAACTTTTTATGTGTTTGTTGATCAATAATCGCGATACAAATGCAATACACATGGAGGACGCCATCTTGGAAAACATGCAGCCAGTACAATTAATATAAGATTTACTTCCCTTTAGCCTTTGTTATACATATCAAATGAAAATTGACAATGACGGAATGGGGTCATATGCAAATGCGCTGCATACCAGATAAGTTCAACACATTTTTTAACCAATGAAAATCAAATTATTTTTGTTTACTGACGACTGTGTATTTCCGTTTTTCCAAAGTTACCAATAATAAAACAACTTATCCTGAGAGGTTCAAACGGGTCATTTTACACGTAAACGTAATTCCTTTTAATTTTGCCATAAATTTTAAACCTCACATCGCCACTTTTTATTAGATATGACACGTTTTTATGTCTTTCTTTATTAATTTATAAATAATTTTTTTCTGAAAATTTACAATGTTGAAAGAGGTCCCACATACAAAAACCCGCATGGTATCCTCCTTGATAGACACGCGACAACTGTGTCATTTAACAATCAGCTGGTGATGGCTTCTTTCACTTATTCAATGGATTGCTGAATAAACAACTTTTAACCAAGCGTAACAAGGTTTTGGATGATGAAACAAAAACATTACACAAGCGACTTCAGGTAATTTTTTATCATTGATATTTTAACCATTGACTGTCACGTACGCACGTGGTAGCATTACTTAGTCTTATTTAATAATGCATAATGTTCGACGGAATGTAGATATCTCATGTGATTTGGTTGTTTTAACAATTTGTTAAGTGTACCTTTGTATAACTAATTAATGATTTGCCTGTCATAATTCTTTTTTTTAAACTATTTTGAAGAAAAATTACAAAAATTTAAAATTGGAGATCGGGTCGAGAAATTTATTATGCGATTAAGCGGGTTTGGACTTTTTGGCTATGCAATTAAACGGGTATTTTCAATAGAATACGTAGGAAATGGTTTTGGATTTCACAATCTTATGCGATTATCCATTTATGCGATTATCCAATATGCGATTAAGTGGGTTCGACTTTATTAATATGAAGATGATTTTGATATACATGTTTGGTTAAAGGTAATACATTTAAAGTTAAAGGTTATTAATGCAAGAGAAGACTAAAATTGTTAATTATCTTGAAAACTTTTAAATTCTTATGGGAATGTAAGTTAGAATATTGCATTTATTGATATGACAATCATTCTGCTACACGATTCAAGGTCATAGGTTCAAATGTCAAAGTCATAGCTGTTTAAGTATACTGAAATGGTGAATTATCTAGAAATTATCCATTGCACTTTAGTTACTACATGCATTTAGCTAATAAACTAACTGTGACTAAATATTTCTGTTGCAGTTCCAAACTAACAAAAACTCGGAAAGTTTCTGTAATTACAGTTATTGGCCCATGGACCTCTTGTTTAAAAGTTATTGCAATACACATTTTGTAATTTTTTGGACTATTGTTGAACCTATTTTACTCTCCTTGTACACAGATGGTTCTTATTTATTTCCTTGGTCTTGTAATATCAGGTGTTGTGTCATGAAAACATGCTCCTAATCAACGGACAATGTAATCATTATTATTGGATTTAAATGTTATAACTGCACATATTATTATCAGGATTAATAGTTGATTTACATTTATTCTATTGTGTTGTGTTGTTGTTGAGTCTTAGGAATGACTGAACAAGAGGCCCATGGGCCTTAACGCTCACCTGAGAATATAGCCAAAATCATTTGCAAAATACATACAATATTCTAATATACATGCCTATACAAAAAGTTAATAGTTTGTCAAGATAATTAAGAATTTGAGTCTTCTTATGCATCTATGACCTTGACCTTTAAATGTACAATCTTGAATCTTATATCAGAATGAACACTATATCAATTCCTACAATATTCTAATATACATGCCTATGCCAAAAGTTAATAGTTTTCAAGATAATTAACAATTTGAGTCTTCTTGTGCATCTATGACCTTGACCTTTGAATGTAAGACCTTGATCCATATATCAAAAAGATTGTCATGTCAATACAGTCAGGTGAGCTTAAAATGAAATAAAGAAAATTAATTAGATTAATTTAATGAAATATCTTTAAGGGACAATCTAGAAATCATGTGTAATTTGTCATTGGATAAAAAGACAGATATTTTTAAATGTGTTTAATTTTTTCAAGAAGGAAAAGGTGGATGGAAAGCTTTTTATAAGTATTAATAGAATAATAAAATGGACTTCATTGGAATTTGACAATATAAAATAAAAAATATTGTGTATAAATTTGCTAATACTATTAAAAGTGAAAATCAAAGGAAAGGCAACTGTGGTAAAAAGAAAACAAGAGGCCCATCGGCCTTAATGCTCACCTAACATATTCATGTCCAAAATCATATATATATATATATATATATATATATATATATATATATATATATATATATATATATATATATATATATATATATACAGAGTTAAGTTGAGTTGAGTAATGAAGTTTAATGTCCCAGTCAAGAATATCTCACTTATATCGAGACATCACCAGCTATAGGCGAAGGTGCAGAAATTTTGCCTGTGCATTGCGCTGATGGCATTATACAGCAGGGTTCTTTATCATGCCACACATGCCATGACACAGGACCTTGTTTTTTTTAAGTTCTATCTGAAAGAACCATGACTTTCATTTCTTAATGCCGAGTGCTTGGCAAAAGAATAGCTACTACCCACTTTCAAATCTTGGGTCAGACCCGGCCTGGGTTTGAACCCACGACCTTCCACTTATGGAGTGAGCACTTTACAAACTGAGCTACCGCAGTGTCCATAAACATATAGGCAATAACTGTAATTACAGAAACTTATTAAGTTTTTGCTAGTTTGGAACTGCCACATATACCGAATCAGACATGTTTGCATAATTTTCAAGTTAATAAACAATTTTAGCATTCTTATGCACTATGACCTTTACCTTTGAACAAATGATTGAACCATATACATGTATCAAACATTGTTATATTAATAACTACAATATTCTAATATACATGCTTAACATACATACAAAAAGTTAATAGTTTTCATGATACTTAACAATTTCAATATTCTAATGCACTTATGACCTTGACCTTAAAACATTATCAATATGATTGTGATATCAATACCTACAATATGCTAATATACATGCCTATAAAAAAATATTTTCATGATACATTTAATTAACAATTTCAAAATTCCAATGTACTCATAACCTTGACCTTTGAAGGTTTGACCTTGAACTATATATCAAAATGATTGTCAAATCAATACCAACAATATTCTATTCTTTCTATATTTATACAAAAAAAAGTTTTCAAGATAATTAACTATTATAAATAAATAGCCTTCTTATGCATCTATGACATTGAACTTAAATCCTAGGACCTCGAGTCATATATCAAAGTGGACTGCCATGTCAATACCTACAACATTCTGATATATATGCCTATACAAAAATTTTAAAGTTTATAAGTTAATTTACAATGTTATTTTAGCCTTCTAATGAAACTATTACCTTGACCTTTGAACATATGACCTTGACCTTTTTATAAAAATGATCATCATATCAAACCTACAATATTCTGATATTCATGTCTACACAAATGTTGATAGTTTTTAAGATTAATCACAATATCAGTCTTCCTATGCAACCATGCCCTTGACCTTTAACCCTTGGACTTTGAGTCATATATCAAAGTGATTGCGATATTAATACCTATAATATTTTAATTTACATGCCTATACAAAAAAAATAGTTTCTAAGATAATTACCAATTTCAATAATCTAATGCAACTATGACCTTGAAACATATATCAAAATTATTGTGATATCAATACTTACAACATTCTTATACACATGCCTATCCAAAAAGTTAATAGTTTTCAAGACAATTAAGAATTTTATTTTTCTTATGCATCTATGACCTTCAACATTGATCTTATTACCTTGACCTTTAAAGATATGACCTTAAACCATATCAAAATGATTGACACATCAATACATACTATATTCATATAAGGCCATAAAAAATTAATACCTAGATTTTCATCCCCGCCCGCCTCCTTTTTAAACACCCGCCCCGATTTATTTTATTTTCGAATTTTGACTTGTGTCCGGTTTTGATTCTGGCTTTTATAACAAATCTGCTCGCTCCATGAGCCATAAGGTAATATATAAAAGCTGACTGGTTTCCGATCGAAGTTGTGCATTATAACAACGAGAGAAGAGTGTTTTGTGCTCCGTGGGCCATAGGATTATACGTAGAAGTTTACTGGTGTCCGATCAAGTTGCAGACAGATTTTCAAAAACGAAAGTAGCGCATTTTGCATTTTGGTGGTAGCATGGTATTTATTATTGCCACTGTAAAATCAGGCTTAAAACAGTCAAAAACTGGTATGGCTGCCAAGTTCCAGACACCATGACATTAATTGAAATATAGAAGGACTTTGTAGGTTGTAAACCCGATCATCAGATGTCCAGTTGCTAACGCATTGAATTCAAGAATCATGGTTCTTGTTTGTCGCACAAAACACGAGTTGACAGAGTGTAATCCAAAAAATAAAATTAAAAAAACAAAAGCCGTTCCCCCGTTCTTCATTAAACAAATTTTGTTATATGCTGAACTTCTTTTATCTATGTTTCATAGTTTTCATTAAAATAGCCTAAACCTGAAAAAATCACAAACTAGGTCATGACCTTGATATTTTATTTTGACCCAATTTTAAGTTCTTTTTAAGAAAAATCATGTTATTATCTATTCAAATAGTCAAATTATAACAATTTGAAACCATTTTATAAAATTTTTAAAAAAAACCTTAATTCCACAAAATGAAAAAACCTACAGGCTTAAGACCCTAGAGAGGCCAAATACCACATCATATTTTTTTCTCCCATCATCGGTTTCGGAGAAGGACTTTTTAAGGTTTTTTCACCCCTCGGTTATCTTGGCCTAGTTCTGGTAGCCATGGCAATGCCATGAACAAATCTGAATAGCACTGGCCCATACATGCTTTTGACCAAGTATCATTTAAATCTGTCAAGCAGTTTTGGGAGAGAATTTCGAAAATAAGTGTAAACAAGAGGCCCAATAGGGCCTGTGATGCTCAACTGGCTGCATATGTAAGATCATGTTTTTTTTTTGTTTGTAATGCTGTTTAATGTTCAACTCAAGAATATTTCACATATGGAGACTGTCAGTTTTGGAAATGGTGGAGGACACTGGAGTATCAGAGAAAACCACGACCAAGCAGCAAGTTAAATGACAAACTTTTAAAGACGAAGTAGCTAGCACCACTGGGACATTAATGCACAATGTCAGTTGTGAGAGGCGCTGTGATCCATAACATCAAATGCTTGGCCACTCGGCCACTGGCCCCGAAAGACAATGTGATGTGGTTACCATAATTGATTCATCAGCTTAAGATGGGAAATAAATTGAGCTTATGACCATTTTTGCTTCATTGAAGCCTACTTTGCAACACACACGTGCAGGCACGCTTCTTCATGCATAAACTCAGCTGGTTTTAGCCAGTTGAGCTTAAAATGGATCAACAATGGCTATTTTTTTATATCTAGTAACAACGGGCATCTTAGACTGGTACAAACTTTTTTCTTAGACTGGTACAAACTTTTTTCAGGCCGATGTAGGAACCTGTCACTTGAAATTTGGTTCTAATTTACCCAGTGGTTTTAGAAGAGAAGATTTTTACTAAATATTAAAACTAATTTGCACATTTTTTGAAAATTGGGTCAATAAAAATTTTCTCAGAAAAAAACCTGTTATATATTTTGAATCCCACACAATATACTTTCTATATTTAACAAGAGGCCCATGGGCCTTAACGCTCACCTGAAGATATGTCCAATATTTGCAAAGTGCAATAAACAATATATTAAGTACAGAAACTTTATAAGTTTTCTCAAGTTAAGAACTCCCTAAAAACTTAATCAGAAATATATCCACTCACTTTTCATTTATAAGTTGCTTATATAATATGCATGAAGTAACTGTAGTGCAATGAATAATTTCCAAATCATTAATGAATTTCAGTATAAATATGCAGCTATGTCCTTGACCTTTGAACATATATGACCTAGAACCACATATGATTGTCATGTCAATACCTACAATATTCTAATATACATGCCTATACAAAAAGTTAATACTTTTCAAGATATTTAACAATTTAAGTCTTCTTCAGCAGCTGTGACATCAATACTGACATTAATAGCTTTCAAGATAATTAATAATTTAAGTATAACTATGTTGATATGACCTTGAACTTTGAACTTATAACCTTGAACCATATATCAAAATGACTGTCATGTCAATACCTACAATAGTCTAATATACATGCCTATACAAAAAGTTAATACTTTTCAAGATATTTAACAATTTAAGTCTTCTTCAGCAGCTGTGACCTTGACCTTTGAAGATATCACCTTGAACCATATATCAAAATGATCATCATATCAATACCTATAATATTCTAATTATATGCCTGTATAAAAAGTTTTCAAGATAATTAGCAATTTCAGTCTTCTTTTGCAGCTGTGACCTTGACTTTTCAACATATGAGCTTGAACCATATATCAAAATGATTGCCATGTCAATACCTACAATATTCTAATATACATGCCTATACAAAAAGTTAATAGTTTTCAAGATAATTTGCAATTTAGGTCTTCTTTATCATCTGTGACCTTGACTTTGAAACGTATGAACCTCAACCTATACAAAATGATTGGGCATGTCATCCTACAATATCCTATATACATCCTATACAAAAGTTAATAGTTTTCAAGAGAAAACATTAAGTCTTCTTTTGCAGCTATGAACCTTGTCCTTTCCAACATGATGACTTGACCCGGTATCTCAAAATCTAATATACATGCCTATACAAAAAGTTAATAGTTTTCAGATATTTGCAATTTGTCGTCTTTTGCAGCTATGACCTTGACCTTTGAACGTAGGACCTTGAAACCATATATGAAATGATTGACATGTCAATACCTATACATATTCTATGATACATGCCTATACAAAAAATTTAAAGTTAATATTAGTTTTCAAGATAATTAGCAATGAAATGCTTCTTTTGCAGCTTGGTACCTTAACCTTTCAACATATGACCTTGAACCATATATCAAAAATTGATTGCATGTCAATACCTATAATAGTCTTATATACATGCCTATACAAAAAGTTAATAGTTTTCAAGATAATTTGCAATTTAAGTCTTCTTTTGTAGCTGTGACCTTGACCTTTGAACGTATAACCTTGAACCATATATCAAAATGATTGGCATGTCAATACCTACAATATTCTAATATACGTGCCTATACAAAAAGTTAATAGTTTTCAAGATAATTAGCAATTTAAGTCTTATTTGCAGCTGTGACCTTGACCTTTCAACATATGACCTTGAACCATATATCAAAATGATCATCATGTCAATACCTACAATATTCTAATATTCATGCCTATACAAAAAGTTGATAGTTTTCAAGATATAGTGACAAATATATAATTTTAAGCAATTTCCCAACTCAGTGCCCTACAATTTACCCATTTTGAGCCCCATTGCTACCATTTGTGCAAATCTAAAAATAGATGAGCTAAGGATGTTATAAATGAAAAACTAAGGTATATATCTTGTAGATTCAGAGGAGAAGATTTTTAAAGTTTTTCACTATTTCCCCCCTTATGGGGCCCCAAGGAGACATAACTCCTTCATTTGTGCAAATCTGAAAGGGCTTCACCCAGGCATGATGGTTACCAAATTTCATCAAATTTGGTTTGGTAGTTTTGGAGGAGCTTATTTAAATGTTAAAAGTTAACGCACGATGCACGACGGACAACGCATGACAGACGACGGACGGTGAACCATCGCAATAGCTCATCTGAGCTTTCAGCTAAAAATTGAGCTCTATTTTTCCCTCACCTGACCGAAAGGTCATGTGAGCTTATGGCATGGCGTGGAGGGTGTATGTGCATGCGTGTGTGCATGTGTGCATGCGTGTGTGCGTTGTTAACACATATTTTCAACTTCTCCTCTGAAACTGCTGCACAGATTTCAATGATACTTGGTCAGAAGCATATATAGGGTGGGTGCAATTCAGATTTGTTCATGGCGTTGCCATGGCTACTAAAACTAGGTCAAGGTGACCTAGGGGTCCAAAAATCTTAAAAAATCTTCTCAAACACCGATGATGGGAGAAAAAATCTGATGTGATATTTGGCTTCTCTAGGGTCTTAAACATGTAGTTTGTTCATTTTGAGAAATTTGGTCGAAAAATGGGTTACGTGTTTTTGCGTTAAATTTAAAAAAATTCGTAAAATGGCTTCAAATTGTTATAACTTGACTATTTGAACAGATAATGACATGGGGTTTTTAATTTTGACTTTTTCTTGAAATGACCTTTAAATTAGGGTCAAGGTCACAAATCAAGGTCATGACCTAATTTGTGATTTATGCAGTTTTAGGCAATTTTCTTGCAAATAATAAGAGATACATGACATCAAATCATTGTTAAAATGTTCAGCATGACACAATTTCAAAAGGTACCAAGTTCCGTAACTATATGATAATCCATGTAGGAGTTGTTGCCCCTGAAATGTTATTTTTGCCTTTTAAATACCAAAATTGGGCATTAGCTTGAAAACTATAATATTTTTGTATAGGCATGTATATTAGAATTAGGGTTGTCACGATTACCCGGGTACCCGATATACGGGTAGGTTAGATGCTGTAACCGGTTACAAAATCATTAACCGGGTAACCGACGATATACTGCTATCAATGCACATTCGATGTATCTTGGTAAATTTAGGATCAACAGTGACACGTCTGTAAGTTCAGTGAGTTTTTTCAATGAAAATAAACAAATAAAAACATGTAAGTGACTGGTCCTGTTGACCTACATTCAAATGTATTTTTATCTTTCCATAACTGTCCAGTTGTTGGTCATGCAACAAAACGTCAATAAACAGTTAAACTGAATTCTGTTTGGTACATCAGGATATCTGTCGTTTTAATTATAAATTATAAGTCGATGTTTGACATTGTCGCATATATAGATAAATGTTTATAAATACCTCTTATTAATATCTTATAACAATCCCATCACTGATGGACATATAACAGATACAAAAACCACATGTAATGCCATGATCTTGTTGTTGGTAACCCGAAAAACTGTCGTTATCAATCTAGTCAGCTCTTGTAAATAGAATTCAGGGGAGGTTATTAACTATATAAACTGGGTCGATCAGGCACGTGTATGTGTTTGTATACTCTAGTAGAAACGATGTGAACAGATGAAGCCACTAGAAATCAATTAACTTGTAGGGTATTAGGTAATTACCTGTGAATAGGGAAGTTCAGTGAATCGTGACACTGTCCTGGATAATTTTAATTGTTAACAAGCCGGCATTAAAGAATTTTTAATCAGATTATGTCTTACTGTTATGGGGAAAAAAGCCGATTCGGATATTTTTCAATCGGCTTTTTTAAGTTTGAATTGGCGTTTTTTGCTAAAAATTGGCATCTCTGAAGGCCTGGTCAGAAACATCTGTCATACAAGGGAGTGTGAAATTGATATGATCTACTGGGTTTTATTTTTAAACATTGAAATTTAGAAATGAAAGCGCGCGAACAAACATATATGGAATACGGAAGTAAAACTGAAACAGAATGGAAAACATATAGATTTAATGTTATGGTAAGTTTATTTATAAACTATAAACATTTGTTCAATCCATTTATGAATAGTATTATGGTATTTAGCATCACCTATTCCTAATATCGGTTAACCGGTTACGGTTCGGGTAATGCATGTCGGGTACCCGGTTACGAAAATCACTAACTGTGACAGCCCTCATTAGAATATTGTAGGTATTGTGACAATGATCATTTTGATATTTGGTTCAAGGTCATATGATCAAAGGTCAAGGTCACAGATGCAGAAAAAGACAACAATTGCTAATTATCTTGAAAACTATTAACTTTTTGTATAGGCATGTTTATTAGAATATTGTAGAAATTGATATGGCGATCATTTTGCTATATGGTTCAAGGTCATATGTTCAAAGGTCAAGGTCACAGCTGCAAAAGAAGACAAAAATTGCTAATTATCTTGAAAACTATTAACTTTTTGTATAGGCATATATGTTAGAATATTGTAGGTATTAACATGGCGATCATAAATGGTTCAAGGTCATATATTCAAAGGTCAGGAAATAGTTGCATAAATATACAGAAATTTGTAAATGAATTTGAAATTATTCATTGCATTACAGTTACTTCATGCATATTATATAATCTACTTATAAATGAAATGTGAGTGTATATATTTCTGATTAAGTTTTGTGGAAGTTCTTAACTTAAGAAAACATGGTAAAGTTTCTGTACCTAATATATTGTCTTTTGCAATCAATTTTGGACATATACTCAGGTGAGCGTTAAGGCCCATGGGCCTATTGTTAGTTACGACAGCCATCTCGAATGTCATGAAAAAAGACTCGGAAAAACCCATTAAATATGTTGAATCCCCCACAATATACTTTTTACATTCCTAATTTGAAATAAATCAGTGGAAAAATAGATCTACAATGGTCATTTTTGTGTTTTTTCTATTAATAGTAATGGCGGCCATCTTGGATGTCGGGCGGGGTTGCCTGGTACAAACTTTAGTCAGGCTTATGTAGGGACCTTCCACACAAAATTTTTCCAATTGGTCTAGTGATTATCAAAAAAGATTTTTACTTCATTTTACAAAATATTGCACCTAATTTGCATAATTAGTGAAAATTTCATCAACAAAAAAGACTCGGAAAAACCTGTTACGTATGAATCCCATACAATATACTTTCTACATTTCGAATTTGAGCTAAATCAGTGAAAAAATGGATCCACAATGGCCATTATTGTGTATTTTCTATTTATAGTAACAGCGGCCATCTTAGATGTCGGGCAGGTTTGTCTTGTACAAACTTTAGTCAGGCTGAGGTCAGGATCAACCACACCAAATTTCGTTCCAATTAGCCCAGTAGTTTCAGAGGAGAAGATTTTCAAAGATTTCAATAAATATTACAGTCAAACCTGGCTGTCGGATCAGGCCAAAGTGGCCACTATAGACAGGTGACCACTATGGACAGGTTTGCAATATTTTGGCAAATTATCTCTCCTTGCATGAAAGATTGAATGATTGATTTAAAAACAAGTGTGTGTTTGTGTGGTTTTTTTTTCTATAAATTTGAAAATTTTAGAGGTAGAAAATAAATTGCATTTTAAAAAATATTTTAAATGAATTTTATTATAAGTGAAAAAAATAAGAAAAATGAAAAATGAGAGAGAGAGAGAGAGAGAGAGAGAGAGAGAGAGAGAGAGAGAGAGAGAGAGACAGACAGACAGAGATAGAGAGAGAGAGAAAGAGAGAGAGAGATCATTCTATATATTTCACTGCCAATTAAAATAAAAACTTCAATTTGATCAACTCATAAATTGCCGAATTTCGAATATTATTAACACATGTTTATTTTCTAATGACCTCTACCCTGTTTTCAAAGTTAATGCTTTTCTCTTCGGCGCTGACACGATGAAAGTTATAAAATCTACCATCGTTAGTCTTATTTTAAGACTTTACTACTCCAATGTGACTCCCACGTGTCATGGATAATTACCAGGAATTAACTAGCAGTAATGTTTAATGTGGAGAATTCGACTTATACTCCTTTGTTGGTACCGTTGACAAGCCGTCCACCATTGTTTTGATTAAATTAATCAACGGATTAAACCTGTAACTGAGAAGCCATGCCTTGGCTTAGATACAAATGTATATCACATGTAAACATTTCTTCATGACAGGAAATGAAATAACACGTTTCCAAGGGAAATAACTCGACTTCTGGTTTTAGGTTGCTGGCCGTTGTAGACAGAAATTAAGTTTAAATGGGACAGAAAATAGTGGCCGCTAACCACATTAGACAGGTGACCGCTATGGAAAGGTGTTTTATATAACAAAATGACACAGGACGAGCGACAGCTGGCTGCTAAACGGAGGTAACCGTTATGGACATGTGACCGTTAACACAGCTTAGACTGTACATCTAATTTGCATAATTCTTGAAAATTGGGTCAACGAAAAATTTCTCACAAAAACCTGTTACATATGTTGAATCCCTAACGATATACTTTCTACATTTCAAATTTGAGCTTAATTGGTGAAAAAAAAGGATCCACAATGACCATTTTTGTGTTTTTTCTATTTATAGTAACGGCGGCCATCTTGGATGTCAGGCAGGGTTGCCTGGTAAAAACTTTAGTCAAGCCGATGTAGGGAACTTCCACACAAAATTTCCTTCCAATTAGCCCAGTGGTTTCAGAGGAGAAGATTTTTACTTCATTTCACAAAATATTGCACCTTATTTGCATAATTAGTGAAAATTAGGTCAATGAAAAAAGACTCAGAAAAACCCATTAAATATGTTGAATCCCCCACAATATACTTTTTACATTCCTAATTTAAAATAAATCGGTGGAAAAATGGATCTACAATGGTCATTTTTGTGTTTTTTCTATTATAGTAACGGCCGCCATCTTGGATGTCGGGCAGGGGTTGCCTGGTACAAACTTTAGTCAGGCCTAAGTAGGGATCTACAAAACCAAATTTCGTTCTAATTGGCCACGCACGCATGCACGCAAGCTTCGCCATGCCATAAGCTCAGCTGGCTTTAGCCATTTGAGCTAAAAAACGCAAACACACACACGCTCTATCTTAATGTTAGAGTACCAGGAACTGAATCACAAACAATGGCTAGGAAAAAGGCAGATATTGCCCAATGGCTGATAGCAAATGGCATACATTTTCCACCAAGTTGCTTAAAGCCAGAACTTTACTTATTTATAAAGAAATACAAGCCTTACATTCAATACCCCACTGACAAGATAGCAAAACAAAATAGTCATACATTAATTAGGACTCTTGTGCAATATTTCATATTTAATGCCGTTGAAATAATATGGGCACAGTTTAAGAACGTTATTGCAAAGAAATTAAAAAGTAATTACAATATTGGAAAGTAAAGGGTTAAGACAATCAATAGTAGAAAAATTTGTGATAAATATGGACTCTGACTTTGATTCAGAGTGGGATTTATATATAATGGTAGTGGGGACTCTGCTACTGGGGATGATACAGACTATTACTGTTAACTTGGTGAGTAGCTACTTACTAAAATTTTGACTTGGTTTTTAACACTTCTGAAATAATCCCTGAAACTGCACATAGCCAAATTTCTGTTTCTCATTTTCATCTGATTTTTGATAAAAATTCCTTTAAACTGAGTGTAAATTTTTTCTGATAATACTTTAGGATAATGCTTGGATTCTAAGTCATGACATTTGTATCACATGCTATTTAAATCACTCTTTTAGCGGTGGTTGGAATGGAATAAAGGGGGTATACTTGCTTATGACATTTGCATCATGGGTATGCTTCTTTAGCAATTCTTGTAACAGCCTGTTATAGACTCGAAATGCTTGGATAATTACAGAATTCCTTTTCATCTTTGTTCTTCACTGTACAGCGCTTCTTTAATCACTCAATCACACCAAATTATTATATTTACTACAAGAACTACTTACATCTTAAATTACATCTCTCACTAAGTGATATCCTGAGATAAGAATGATGTCTATTGAATGTATCTGTTAAGAATTCAGATTCTGGAGTTTCTTTAGACTTGGTAACATGTCTATCTTCAGCAATCTGAAAATGCAGATTATAGAAAATGAATAATTAATTCAAATTGAGATCAAAATTCAAAAGTGAGAGTGAGTTGAGTAATGGTGTTTAACGTCCCAGTCAAGAATATTTCACTTATATCGAGACGTCGCCAGCTATAGGCGAAAGTGCAGACATTTTCCCTGTGCGTTGCGCTGATGGCATTATACAGCAGGGTTCTTTATCAGTGCCATGCTTGCCATGACACGGACCTCATTTATTTTAAGTTCCCATCCGAAAGAAATTCAAAAGATGTGATTTTAGATATGGCTAAAATAAGTCAAGTGCCCCTTAAATCAATTAGCTTGAAGGTTGATAGGTGGGATAATCTCCCTATATCGGTTGAATTATTGACTCATTCTACAAAACTTCATATGGCTTGAATCAAGGTCAAAAAGTCAGGGTTATGACCTCATTTGCAATTTATACCTAAAATTGCTGTGTAAAAATATACTAGTTGCCAAGATATGATATATTGGGGTCAAGTTTCATTGTTTTATGTTTTTATTTTATGAAACTTTGACGTTTTGGGAAAATGGTAAACAAAATGAAGACACTTTTAGCACACACAGCTTTAATTAAAATATTTTATTGCTATATCTTTTGTTAAAATATAGATTATTACCAAAATGATAAAAAGTGTTTATATCATATTAGGTTATTATCAAACAAGAATTCCACAGAATTAAATGTCTTACCTGGTTAGTTTTTGATAGAGTAGAAAATACATTTTTAAGATTCAGACTTACTGTAATATTATTTATTGGTGTTAAAATAATGTTGGTTAAGTACAAAATGCATTCCATAAATAAAGTTGTATTTTTCAAACAATTATCCTTCTTTTCACATAACACTGGATAGCTGAACTATAATTTTTATTGTAAATAACATGAAAACTTAAATTGCATCTTATAGAAGAAAATATTCATGTTTGTTTGAGTAAAAAATAATTTTCTCAATTTTTTATCCAAAATCTTGGATCTGCCCAAAAACTGAAAAAATAAACTCTTATACAAGGTAAATAACACTGAAACTTGGTAGTGTAGAGGCTTTTATAGATAATGACAAAATAAAAACTAAAGGACAGCATGGTTTTTCATATTGCAATATATTTCGAATACACAGTATTCCTTATCAAGCTAACATTTTAACTAACTGATAAACTACATGACAAGATATATATAAACATTGTTAACTGGAGGCTTTATATATTAAAGTTGAAAAGCCCACTTTAAACAAACAATTAGCAGGAGATGGGACAACTTTCTTACTGAATGTGTTCTAATAACCCTTAGGCTGTAAACTTAATTGGGTTGGTATAATTGAAATCTATCTATAATTGTACTATGTAATTATATTGTATCATCTGTTTAACACAGAAACTATTTGAAGTCCAAAATAATATTGGTTTTATCACAAAAAGTTTTTCACAATTTCCCCCCTTATGGGGCCCCAAGGACACATAACTCCTTCATTTGTGCAAATCTGAAAGGACTTTTCCCAGGCATGATGGTTACCAAGTTTCATTAAATTTGGCCCAGTGGTTTTGGAGGAGAAGATTAAAATGTAAGAAGTTTATGCATGACGGACGATGCACAACGCACGACGGACGAAGATGGATAGCAAGGTGAGCTAAAAAGAAATATTTTAGACCCAGCTAACTATAGGGGCATCTTGTTAACCAGCTGTATTGGAAAATTATTGAATACAATTATCACTTCTCATACATATATTGTCTTTGAAGATAATAACATAATATCAGAAAACCAAATTAGGCTTTAAACAAAACTGAAGAACCTCTGATCATATTTTAAAATCTATTAGGCCAATTCAATTTAAAAAGTAGATTCTCCTCCAGATTGGACAAAAATTTTGGGGCGGGTGAGAGGGTTTTATTCTTTATTTTTTATCTTATACGAAAACTAGCATTCTCACATGGTTGACATCTACATCGGCAATAGGACCCTTTTTGTCGAAATTGCCACTTATTAAATTATTTTATCATATATTTCTACTAAAATACATAATTTTTGCATATCCGATATTGATGCAAACTACAAATCAGTATCGCACCACCAATATCGCACCATCAACATCGCACCCCCTTTATCACACCCCTGTTATCGCACCCCCAATATCACACCCCTTTTAGGATCCCCTCGGCTATCAGTATCCGGAAGTTCTCTGTGTTCTTCCGGTTTGATGCAGATGATCATAATCAAACACCATGTCGTCTATGTCCAGTCGGGGGGACCAAATTAAGGACGAACTTGCGTCAACAAATATACTAGGTAATGCTACAATACAAGGAAATGTTATAATTAATTATGGCTATGAGAGATATCCTAAAACAAATGATGAAAATTTGAAACAAAATCCATACAAGAGGAAAAGAGTCATATATGATATCAGTGACTCTGATTGAATTATAACATAACATAGGCTGTAAAAAAATGACAATTTTGTTTTAAGTTCTTTTTCATGTACATGTACATGCATTCAACAATGATAATTGTATCAATTTTCTAAATGATAAATAAATTTTATTACACTTATATATGCTGACAATTTTTTATAATTGATACCTTATATAAAAAACTTCAAATATATGATAAAAAAAACAAAGCATGGTTAATTCCATATCACATGCCATATCTATGGCATGCCAATTTATGCAAAAATCAACAAACCCTAGGATAGCTCAGCTATCTATAGATTAGCTGACTGCTATCCATAAATACCTGACCGTAACTCACTATAGCTCCAGATATTAGGGGTTATAAATCGGCTATCTTTAGGATAGCTGGCTGCTATCCCATAGATAGCCACTGTGATCCAATAAATGCCTGAATAAAACTCCCAATATTTCCTGATAATTTGAGTTACAGAATTATATTTCATTGAAAGTTGAGGTTTTAATGAATTAAAAACTTAAAACCCCATTTTGCATCAACTGTTGCAAAAATGGGATTGAAGTAACTAATTCATTAAAACTCAGCTTTCAATGAAATATAATTCTGTAAATGTAGAGACAGAATGGTTGTACATATTGTGGCCGATGTGTATTGGGGAAGTGGAAGATATGTTGATGGAGACTAAATGTTCGGAAAAATGTTAAAGGCGCCAAGAGAGAAGCATGATAGTTGTTTGACAAGAGTTGGTGTATTCGGGTCAAGTTATATGAACAAAGTTGACATGTTGTGCAAGGGCGATTTTAACGTGTCTGTGAATGTTTGTTGTTTCGGAAAAGGCGGCATGAGAGTGGAAAGGCATCAATAATAAGTGTTTCGTCAGTTATTGTGTTATAAGCTCCATGTAGTGTTTATTCAGTCAGATGGTAACGAAGTTTCTCCAACTTTTGAGCCGACGGATATAGTTAGAAATATTTTTGAGCTTGTGGATAATTTGAAATCGACGGGTGTTAAAGAAATGTATGTTGGTGAAATTCCTAGGAGAAGTAATTTCGTAAAATCCTTGGGTGTGAATCAAGTTTATTTGAAAGAGTTCGTAAGAGAGTGAATGAAAAGTTTTGCAAATTGTATGGAAGATATGTAGTAAGATTCAAAAACATAAGCTTTCCTCATGATTATTCTTAGGATGGTGTGCATTTGAGTGATTAGGAAATGAAATGATATTGTTACCCATTACAACAGATTTTTTAAAGTGCCGACATGTGTGAAATAAATTATTAAATCGTAAAATATAAGATAAATACAGGGTGTATGTGTGATTACTTACCATATGTTAATGTTGTGACAAGGATAAGTCCTAATCAGCATTATTGTCAATGTTCTTTCTTTTGCTGTCTTGATCTCTGATTTGTAACACCTGTAATTATCTTGCGCCACACACTCTCCTTCACAAAATGTTAAGATACTCTTTGAAGTAGAAAATTTCGATCTTGTGTGTTTTTTTTTAATTTAAACACTGTTAAGTTTTAATTCTTTTGGATTTTTTTTATTCTATTCGTTTATAAAATCAGCAAAAGTCTTAAGAGTTAAAATCTTATAAATATCGGATATATTCATTTTGTAATTATATTGCTACAGACAAGTACTGACCAGTGCTGTGTATTAGCGATGTATTTCTAAAATATATTTCAAGATTATCATATTGCGATAGTGCTGAAATAGAGTTAAATTTTCATTTCTGGCTATAATATAGCTATAATATACATACAGATATTATTTTATTTATCGTTTTAATTATTTTCTTTAAAAGTAAATTTTTTTATTTATTTATTTATTATATTTTTTTTTTAATTATCGTTTGATTTATAATAAGCGTATTAAATTGTCCGTTATACTTTATAGAACACAAATCTTGTCCATATACGGTTGATATAAGTTATAGTATTGCGCATGCATACGTGTAAATAATGCCATCCAACAACATGCGTTATTCTACTGTACGTGTAAATAATGTTAGCCTTTAATAAATGCTCTGACATAAATATAAAATTCAACTTATACTTAAAACTGATTTATTAAAACATGTTGCACATTAATAAATGTTTTTATATAAGCCAATAGATTAAAAACAATATTTCCACATCTTAAACCCTAGATATGTTGCACTGAATATATTTACTACTGTTGCATGAATTGTAATTTAGGGCACAGGTGCGTGTGGAATGGTTATTTAAGCAAAAATAATTTTTTTAAAAATACCAAATTTGTATACTATATTTACATATAGTATACAAATTTGGTATTTTTATATTTACATATAGTATACAAATTTGGTATTTTTTTAAAAAAAATTATTTTTGCTTAAATAACCATTCCACAGGCACCTGTGTTCTAAATTACAATTCATGCAACAGTAGTAAATATATTCAGTAATTTAAGCATAATTTTTTTAAAAATACCAAATTTTTATAACATATTTATGTAAATATGGTATAAAAATTTGGTATTTTTTTAAAAAAATATATTTTTGCTTAAATAATCATTCCACAAGCACCTGTGAATTAGGGGTCGTGTCTGCTGTAATGTATTTATCAAGATAACCTATGTATGTGTTGAACAATGAACTGAATTTACAGTTGAATGTGAATTAATATATATATATACACGGTTAAATGGACGATTGAAAGAGCGAGTTATTTTGATTTAATGTATACTTTTGAAACTTGGTTTCACTTTATTCATACGAAGAGATGTCCTACTAGTATGAAAAGGCTTTATCTAAATCTAGCAAACGTTTACTTAACGAATTGCAAAGGTCAATATCTAGATGAGCGCCGAAATTTGTCTGAAAAATGGAGCAAGTCCCATCTTATGACCAGACGTGATGGAACGTCATAACCATAACCCATGTATTACCAATTTCATCGGTTACTCGTTACCATTAAAATTTATCCACGTGATATATCCAGTATATGGACTACAGTTAAACCTGCCCGTCTAAAAAAACCATCACAATTTCTGACCCCCATCGTTGATTCACTAAAATGTACAATTATTTACCATTTGATCTGATTTTCCTATGTACAGTGGTTGTACAGTTATTCCTGATGAATAATTTGCATGTTCTTTCGACAATATCTTCGCCCTTTTGACAAGAATCCGTTCAAAATTGCAAGCAAATCTGCGACTAAATGTACCTGCCATTTTCATCTTTGCAGTTTGACTTGCCTCCCTTCAACTGTATTTTTTTCACTAGGGAATTATTCCCCCTGACATGCATGTAGATCAATAAATTAATAAGGAAAACAACACTGTATCATCGCATTTATTTATATATCTATTTAGGCTATGTTATTTTTGTCTTTTATGTGTTTTTTGGCATAAATAACAATTTTGTCAAGAAATATTGATAAATTGAACCGGTTTTTATGACACTGTTACTCTTTTCTAGCTCACCTGTTAGAAGATCAGATGAGCTTATGACAAACTAGCGGCGTGATTATTTGTGTACATGTGGGTAAATTGTCAATACCCATTATCGTCTTCTTTTAAATTTCTGGACAGACTTTGATGAAACTTGTTTAGAAGTATATATGGGCCGGTGCCATTCAGCTTTGGCCCTGGCAATGCCATGTCTAAGAAAACTAGGTTAAAGTAACCTAGGTGTGCGAAAGTCTAAAAAATTTCTTCTTTGAAACTGATGATAGGCGAAAGAAAAAAAATCTGATGTTATATTTGAATTACCTAGATTCTTAAACCTATAATTAGAAACTGAAAACCCCATGTCATTTTCTTCTCAAATAGTCAAGTTATAATAATTTTTAGCCATTTTCAAAATATTTTTTAAATATAATGCAAAAACGTGTCACCTATTTTTGGACTGACACCATCAGTTTCTGAGGAAAAAATATAAGAATTTTGTATCTCTGGGTCGCATCCAGCTAGTTTTTAGCCATAGCAGATCAAACAAATCTGAACTGCACCAGCCCATATATACCTTCTGACCAAGTTTTATTGAAATATGGCCAGTAGTTTCAGAAGAGAATTAAAAGATGTGTGCTAATGATGCACATGCAAATGCTACATGATGCAATAAGCTCTAATCACCTTTGGTTGAAAAAATCAACATGACAAGATCTAACAGAACAGCAGTTTTGTAACTACAGATATAATGACAACCCATGTAGAAGTTGTTCAAATCAGCACCCAAAAATGTATATTTTTCAAATATTTGTCTATTTTTGACCAATTTCTTAAAGACAATTGTTGAAAGAAACTAAAAGGTCAGTTATCCACAGGACAATGGCAAATACCTCACCCACTTCAACTGTAAACATTCAAATATTTATATTTTATAGCAACCAATAATAAAGAATCAAGACCTTTTATTATTTTGTCATGATAAATTGATGGAAATTTAAATTATGTATACATTCAAATTAAAACTATTTCAATTTCAGTTAAGCAGTTTTAGAGCAGAAGATTTTTCAAGAATTAGATAAATTTAGTCTAGTATCTAATTTGCCTCTTCCACTACTTAAAATGCAAAAACTGTTACACATATGAAATGGCTAGTCATCTAGAATCTATAAACAAAATAAAAAATAAATACATCTATTTATAAATGTGTAATGACCATGTATCTGTTTTTTTCTATTTGTAGTAACAGTGGCAATCATGGATTTTAAATTACACAAAAATCTCAAAATTTAATCCAACTCAGGGATTTTCCACTAATTTTTATGTCATTTGGTGAAGTGGCCTCAGAGAAGAAGATTGAAAATTTACGCACATACTCAAACACACTTTTATGTGTTAAAGGGAAATAACTCCAAGAAAAAAGCAACATTCACCATTAGAAATTACACATGCACATCTACACTTTCCCATGAACAGGTCCACAAAGTCAATCTTTTCAATAACTTTGGAAAAGTAGTGGATACAAAGTTATAATGTAAAATTTAAATATTAAAGGGAAAATGCAACATTTAGCAATGAAAAACACACATGCACATCTATACCTTCCCATGAACAGGACTGCATAGTTTTAAGTCAATTCTTCCAAACTACTTTGGAGGAGTAGTGGATTCAAAGATACAAGATGAACAGATGAAAGGATGCTGGATGGACAACACTAATACTTCATACCCAACCCCTTTGGGTGGGGTTATAAAAACAATAAATTGCTCATGGGCTCATCTCAGGATATTTCCAAAATTGTTTGAGAGTGCAATAGATAATGCATGTATATTAATTGCAGAAACTTTCCAAGTTTATCTCAAGTTTTAAACTTCCACAATACTTAATCAGAAATATCTAGTCGCATTTTATTTATAAGTAGCTGATATGCATGTAGTATATATAGTTTCTTATACTATAGTTTCCAAATCATTAACAATTTCAGTATACTTATGCAGCTATGTCCTTGACGTTCCAACACCCTGGAACTATATATCAAAATGATAGTCATATCAATACCTTATATTGACAAATATACCTGTATAATTTTTAGCAATTTCCTCACTAAGTGCCTTGCCATTTACCCATTTTGAGCCCTATAGCTACCATTTATGAAAATCTGAAACTAGATGACCTAAGAATATTACAACTCAAAAAACTAAGGTATATCTCCTGTAAATGACAACATCACCAAGTTAGCCCAATTCAAGATTTTTTTCATGTATATTAACGGTATATGGGATGATGGAGGAAGCCAGAATAACTGGAGAAGACCACTGACCTACAACAAGTGAACTGCTAAACATTCTTAAATTAGGATACATGTATGTCCCATGTGGGAATTGAATCTAGGCTTTGAGAAGCACTGTGATCTGTAGGCACACATTCGAGACTACCCAGTAATCAAGGCCTCCCAACTGCTTTTTGAGTTATTAACCATAATTTATCAAGTAAACATATCAGACCTATCTGGCCTCTTGTTTATTAATGTACTAAGAAAATCACAATTATGTTAAAAAACATGAGTCAATTCTATTAGAATGGTACCTTGCAATAATGGTGTAAAGGGATGTGTGCAATTACTGGCAACAGTAATTGATAAATAATCAATTACATGGCATGTTTTCATGTAATGGATTATTAACTGATTACACTAGTTTATGATTGGTAATCTATTACAATCGATTACTTTTAAAGAATTTATAATGGTCATAAAATCAAACTATGAAATCAACAAACAGTTGTTGTTTTCATACTATTGTAATGAACAGGTATAAATATTTAAGGTGTGAAATAAGGGCTTAAAATGGCTTGCTATTTAATGAATGCCTTGTTTAATTGTACTTACTTACTAATTAACCCCTTGAACATGTCAGACAAATATTTCCTTGGATTAGCTTGCATGTCCTGTAATAATTTTTATACATATTATAGTACATTTTATTCAAGTCTTAAATCAAAAGTTGCAAGTAGGCACTCAATTCTTGATATGTTATTAGAACCATTATGAATGTTGAATATTTAAAAAATATTTTCTAGACTAGTACCAGTTAAACAATATATATTACTATGACTTGTAAACTTCAAATAAATTTTAGATTTCAGTGACCTATAATTATTGAGAAAATGCATTAATATTTTTGGTGAAATACCCCATAAATTTTTATATTAAATGACTTAAAATTTTACATACCTTAATGTGTGTTGTAAAGTTTGATATGGGTTTAAAACTGCCAGATATAAATGTCTTTTTACATCTAATTAATACATGTAAATGTATATACCAGTCGAATTGAAGTTAGTTTTTGCTTTCATTTACACAGATCACAATATTGCCCAAGGTTCAACAAGTAATTGAAATGTAATTAATAATTACAGGCCTTTGAGAAGCTGTAATTGATTAATTATGATTACAAGTAATTAAATTTTATGTCGATTACAGATTACTTTCAATTACAAACTATGTTGTAATGGATTACAATCGATTACCCATTATGATTACCCCATCACTGATGGAGTAACATGTTGACTAGCAGATTGGTTCACATCATGCCCTAGATTTGAATCTCTGACAGTGTTTAACAAAGTTTTCAGTTTTGCCATTTGTTGATGTAGTTTCTAGGTAATTTAATTTTCTCAAATAAAAATGCTTCAAACATGCGATAATCTTGATTAGGAACATAAGCAGTTACAAAGATATTCTAAATATCATTGGTATACATGTATGTGTACATACTTCTGCACTTAAAAGATTTTGTTTTCTGACACTATTAAGGAAGTTTGGTAGTCTTGAATTTTAATACTGGATAAAAAAAAAGTACCCATTTTGGAATCAAATTCATTCTGTTTCATTTCTATTTTGCCACTTGAAATCAGATTACTGGTAATTCATTAGAACTCGTCAGGTGTAACGTTCCAATTTTAAGGCCACCAAAGATCTAAACATTACAAGTTATAAAAACTGGGATAATATAAGACTCCTTTGCAACAATATTGGCAATTTTTGTTCATTATAAACAATTATAAATAAAATGTGACTAACTGTGTGTCTATCTTATTAAAAGAAAATAAATACTGGTACTGTTTAGCACTTCTTTCTTTACTTGGACTAGGTGAAACCCATCTCTATATATCATGTCAATTTAAGTGTATTATAGAAACATGTTGATTTGCTATCAGTCTTAAAATGGCATTTTTTTAAACATGATTTTTAAATTAGCAAAAACGGTAAAACTCTATTAAAATTTTTAAAAAGATGTTATTGTAAAATTATGTTATTTGTTACTTTATTTATAAATTGGTTGATAACAAAGAAAAGATATGGTAGATTAGTGTTAATAATTTGTTTTAAATGTTGTTCCACTATATAGCATAAAATACCACCTAGGGTACAATGAAAAGTTTTTTAATCACCCTATCAAATGAGACATTTTTTAATTGAAAATTAAAAAAGGTATAACCTGTATCATTTTTCCAAAGAATTGTTAAAAATTTGTTCAAGAGTACAGAATGCCCATGAGTTTTCTGACTAGTATAATTTTTTTTAGATTCACCATCATTTCTTCAACTTCAGACAGAACATAAACATTATATGCAATTAAGCACAGCAAAATGAAATATTAAAAGCTAAATAACATCATTAATCATAAATAAAAGTATTTCACTTGTATTAAATGTCTTCCCATAGATGTACATTATAAACATTTCATGACCGGTAGCATTATTATGTAGGAAAGGTTCCTTAAATTTTTTTAAGTCCATTGCAGCATAAAATTTACATCTGGTCAATGGTTCAAGAATTATTCTGGCATAAAGGCCTTTTTGATTCCATGTAAAAAAAGTTATTGCATAAATAATCACGTTCGAAGATGTGCATGAATGTATAGGGACTCTGCAAAATCTTCTATTTAATATTTTACTAAAAAATTCTAGTTTTTTGTAAATAGTTCTAAAAAAATTAATTGTGATTGATTTTTATTTAATTTCAGTTTCATAAAATGTAAATTTTTTTTCTCAGCTATCAGTGATAAAAAGAGGCCCTTGGGCCTTAAAGCTCATCTGAGGATATGTCCTAAATTGCAAAGTACAACAGACAAATCAAGTTTGGAGCAATCTTATTTCTTCTGTCAGAAAATTTGAGGTATCATGTCAAGAGCCCATTGGCTTTCATTTCAAATACGTGGTACAATGTACAATAATTAAGTTGATACTTATTTTCAGGTTTTTGGTAACACTGATCAGATAGGGAAAGTCCATTTCCGAGCTATTGTGAAAGCAAGAAGTTATTTGTAATAGACTGAGCATTAGGTAAATAACATTGATAATTCAGGCTTAATATTATTTATTGTAATAATCTATGTACCAGTTATCTTTCAAAAATATCAAATATAAGGCTAGTGACATTTTAGCTTTGAAATTTCAAATTTGATTTTTGCCTCCAAAAGTGATTGTTGGATAAGAGTCAAGTCTTGAGAGATTTTTTTGTTTTTAATCATTCTAATGTACATTTAAAGTTTTCAAAAATTTAAGTTTTAAATGAACACCAAGACGATATTTATATGATTTCAAATACCAGGTATTAAATATCTAAGTAATCATTTACACTTAGTATCCAAATTTTTCATTTAAATGTGTTCTTCCATCTCCAGATTGATTTTGTGGAGGCAACCACACAGCATAATCAGAATCAATATTACTATAACTGGTATGATTATCACTTTCTAATTCCTTTGAATTGCTTTGTTTAAAATTTTTGTGGTCTTTTTTTGCTCTTTTCTTTTCTAGATAAAGTTTTTCATGTTCTACCATATCCTTTCCTTCACATTTTGGATTGGAATGCTTTTCTAGAAATCCTTGTGGTGGCATTGCTGGTCCTTTCTTAACATTTATTTTTTGTATGTTTTCAAGTAACAAATTAGTAGCACTATTTGAAGATTTTTGAAGTTTCGAATTCATATCACTCTCAGCATTTGAAACTGACTTATCAGCATTAATGTTCTTAGATTGCTCACTCTGTTTATATGACAAATTTGTTGATCTGGCTGCATTATTATTTGACACTTGTTCAGAATTTGAATTATTTTTCTCTTTTTCATCCTCATCCTCCTCCTCTTCTTCTTCCTCGACAATATCCTCCTCATGTTCCAATTTGCTATATGGCACAGATTGCACAACTTGTTTTTCAAACTTTTTATATGCATGAATGCCTTTCATCTTTCCTATCATTGGGTTGATAGTATTAGAGTCAGGTGTTTTAGCTCTAATTTCTGACTTTTTCAATTCTGGCATAAATGCAGGCTTTGCTATATTCACAAGTTTTCTCAGTTTAAGTTCCTCTTGTCTTAACTCCATTAGTCGTCTCTTTAATTTCATTTTTGTTTTGGTATCCATAACACCAGATTTAATTGCAGACATATAAGCATCTAATGCATCTACATCATCATTCTCCATTGCAGCCTCATCAGCTTTGGCCTTTTCTAATTTTGATTCAATATCTTTTATTTCTGAAGTTATTTCTTTGTGTTTTTCAGTTAAAGAATCATAAGTCTCAGTCTGAGCTTCCATTTTCCCTGCTTTTTTCATCCTTTGTTGTCGCTTCTTTTCAATAGCACCTGTTCTATCTAAATATATATCTTCATCACTGTCATAGAAATCTTCATCTTCCCAATTTTTTTTCTTCCGTTTGTGACTTTCATGCTTAGATGCCCTTAGAAGTCCCATTCTATCTAACATCCTACAAGCCTCTAAAGCACATTGAATAACTGCTTCTTTTTTCTTTCCAGATACTACAGCTTCAGCTACTGCAGGTTCACCAGTAGGGGTATCAACAGGGATTTCAACACAACATTTGTATTTACCAAATCCAGATTCCGAGACATTATACTCAGGTAGATCATAACCTTCTCTTTCAAAAAATCCTTTAAGTGCTTTCTTTGGATCGTTTAAATACAAGGCCTCACTTTCTGCTGTGAGACTAAATGGATTTTCTTCAGAATCGTCTGCATCCTCTTCAATTTCATCATTCATTCCCCATGAACATCCTCTTGCTTCTTCTTCTGCTTGCAATTTTTCACGTTTTCTTTTTTCTTCTGCTAGTTCCATTTGCCGTATTATCTCTGCTTCTCTCAATTGTTTATCTCTTTGTTGTTTCATCTCTGTAACGGAGAGTTCTGATTCATCTTCGACATCCGAGTCTGGACCTTGCAAAATATGAATTCTTGTGCTTCCACCAAACTTAACCATATGTCCAACTCTTAAACGATGGTACATTTTTGGTGGAACTTTATGTTTATTCATCCATGTGCCATGTGTACTGTCCATGTCATATAGATACCAGCCCTTTTCATATTCATCATTTGGAGTCTTGCAATATTGCACTATAGCATGGTGTCTTGAAAGTGATGGATGTTCAAGCGTAACATCACAACTCGGTAGTCTACCAAACACATAAAAGGAGTTTTCGAGTTTGACTGAATCAACAATTGTCCCATTTTTTAGAACTTCAAATGCATATTTTTCCTTTGGAACGCCGCCCCAAGAAGGTTCTTTATATGGCAATGCTACGCGTGAATGTTTCAACTGCTCTGCAGGTAAAATTTTACCAAATTTGTTTTGACTTGATGATTTTTCACTTGTGGCGTCTTTTGCTTGTTTAATTTCTATATCAAATTGTATACTGTTGTCCGACTTTTCAGTTGAAACTGGAAGGGCTGGCATTTTAAACAGGTTTTCTTGTGAAATTTTGTCACAGACTTTCGATTCAGTCTTTGTAATAAGCTCTTTGTCATCGTTTTTGTTATGTATACACATTTTAAGGGGGTTTGGGTAGTCAGAATTTTCTGGATTTGCAATTTCGTTCTGCCCAAAACTAGTCATGTTTTCTTCGGTTTCTTCTTCCGCCATATTCTGTATTCTGTAAATCCCTCCTGTAGAAAGAGAACCTCTATCGAGAAAAAACGTTAAATAAAACACTGGTGCTACACAAAGAACTACTTATTGTGCTGTTAAATGGGTAAAGTCACTAAAGTTAAATTGTAAAAGTTGCTAAAAGCTAAAAGCACTGACACTAATTAAAAGTCTTTTTACAAAAACGGCAAAAGGTTAAATTTATGGATACAGGTTATGACTTTGTTATTTTGACCAATTCGAAAACATGACAGGGGAAGTAACTCTTCCGATTGAAAACGAGGCTGGGGGGGGGGGGGGCAAATCTAAATCCAATCTCATTTAGCCTATGTACTTGTTGGCTTTGTGTCGGGGTTTTTATTATTATTATTTTTTTTTTTAATTTTTATTTTAATTATTATTGTTTATTATTATTATTATTATTTTTCGTGACCAGTTGTGTATCTTGTAGAGTTTGACATCTAAATACAACTTCATTCCACATAGGCAGCTATCATGTACATTGTCGTACTTCACCTGTATAACGGTCTACAGTTCAGCGTCTTACGATCGGTATAAGGAAATATAGAACAGGTGTACAGTTTTTATTCTATTAAAAAGAAACAAAAAACGATATAAAAATTGTCCACTTATAATTAAGTTCCTTATGATATCCCGGTTATTTCAATATTTTTTGTAAAATTGTAGGACGTCGGGAAGTTTCGTCCATTTTAAGTTATAAATATAGCAGTTTTATCCCAACTATATCTTGTATATTGTTGAAATAAAAATGTGACAAACGACCGTTAGTTATTGGCTGATTTTTCATGCTAAAGTGATTTTTTTCAAAATGTCCACGACTACAGTGTTAGAGCACACTTTTATAAAGATAAAAATGTAAAAATCAAATGTTAGTTTTGACGACAAATTACGTCCAATTTCATTTAAAGATAGGGGAATTCGTAAATTTTCATCCGCTAGTAAAGAAATATCCAATATGGCCGACATCTGGGACTATATCATATATATTATGTTATATGTTGTTTTATTTCCTTCACTAATTAAGATGTAACAAATTTAAAGGTTTTATTTTCTTTAAATTCAATTAAATAAGAAAGATATACATAAAAAGGCAAAAATAAATAAATAAATAAACTTATCAATGAATTAAATAAAGAATTAAACTTAACCATCTAAGTTAGACAAAGAAATAACTAAATAAAAATTAATGAAAATTAAATAAAAAATTCATGAAAATTTAATTAAAATTTAATTACCGCATACAGAAATAAATGAAAAAATACTTAACAATAGAATAAATAAATAAATTTAAAAAGATTGTCGAAGAAAATGCACCAATAAGGATAAAAAAGTTCAAAAGTACATTACCGAATATGAAAATAAAAAGATAAAAAGTAAGATATCTATAAAAAGCAAAAATAAATAAATAAATAAATAAATAATTCATTAAATAAATAAATAAATAAGTTGCAAAAAATGTCTTGACTCTTGCGATAATATTGAGAAACTGATGGTAATTAATGAAAATATTTCTAAATTTCAGGGACATATATAACGAATCTCTGTAAATTGCAAGTGTCAAAAGTTTGTCTGATGCAAACTTGGACACTTGCAAATTTAGAAATATTTTCCTGTTTTTGATGTAGTTAATCACCGAGTACACTAATTAGCAAATTAATCGTTTGCGGGACAGTTTGGTTATATCCATTCAACACTTACCTGTTAATACTAGAACTAATTAATTAAAAATCTTATCATCAATGAATGCATGAGTGAATAATTTACACTAAGTGAAAAAGAATCCGTAGGAAAATCACATTAGTTTAAACAGTATTTATTTATTGATTTATTTATTTATTTATTTTTTTTTTTTTATTTTTTTTTTTTTGTTAAGCAATTACAAAACACGTTTACATTACACAAGTAAGGGATTCCAGACAAGTAAGACTCTTATATAAACTAGTCTCCCTGAAAATAACATATGATAAATACATAAATAAACATGAAGTTACAACAGTTATATATGTATATAATTCTTAATTAATAAGTGCATAATCTAAAAAAAAAAAAATTAATTAATTAATTAATGAGTAATTAAATAGATAGTTGAGTAAATAAATGAATAAATGAGTAAATAAATAAATAAATGTAAGTTGCAAATGATTTAATATAAAGAAAAAAAAACAGAGAAGGGGAAGAGGAAAAGTATAAGTGGGTGTTTGTCGGGGGAATATAAATATGATTTTATAATTATGTCTTAAAACGTTTAGATTGTATAATAAATTCTTGTACTGATAAAAAAATCTCTGTATTTTGTTGTTGTGATAACATAGGGTCGCCATACAGCAATTTGTTGATACTTAAAACGTATGGAAGTAAATAAATGGTTCTTAAACGTATATGACTGTAGATCTTACAAAATAAAAGAAAGTGTTTTGCATTTTCAACAAGTCCACATCGACAATATGGATTGTTAACTAAATTTCTATTAAATAAATGACATTGTAAGGAGCTACATTCTAATCTTAATCTTGCATGGAGTATTTGCCCAAGTCGAGATCCGGCACAATTGTAATAAAAAGGTACTTTGCAACTTGTAGATATTGAATTTTTAAAAGCAGATAAAGAATTATTTTTAACATCATTTGGAACATCATTCCAATTTCTTATGACAGAAGGTAAAAATGAATTGAAATAAAAAGATGTTCTGCACAAGATGCTTTGGAAATTTTGAGAACCTCGTGTATTGTGAGAATGAATTTCATGGTGAGGTAGGGGAACGAGGTTGCATAAGTAAGGAGGTGATAAATCGTTTTTCATTTTGTAAAATTGAACTAATTTATGATTTTTTCTGTGTGTAGCTAGGGTTTCCCATCCTGTTTCAAGATATAAGAGACGAAAACTTGTAAGTTTTGTAGCGCCACAAACAATACGGGCGGCTTCAATATTAATATTTTCTACTCTTTGTTTAAGAGTTTCTGACATATTGTCCCATACAACATTACCATATTCAAGCAGAGGTCTGATAAAACTAAAATATATTTTTTTCTAAGATATCACGTGATAATATGAATTTATATTTACGTAGTATGAATATTCTAAAATTGGCTTTGGATAAAATATTTTCTATATGTCTATCCCAAGAGAAGTCAGAAGTAAAAGTAATGCCTAAGTGTTTATGTTCGTCGACGTCTTTTATTAATGTTTCGTCAATATAAAGGGAAGGATGGAATGGTTGTGTTGTTTTTTTTTCTTAGATATTATCATAGATTCGGTTTTATTTGGATTAAAAGACACCAGCCATTTTTTCGACCATTTATTGATTTTATCTAGGTCATTATTGAGCATAGTTGCCGAGTCAATAGGGTCGTCTACAATACAATAAAGAGTTGTGTCTTCAGCAAAAAGTCTAATTTCACTATTTATATCTAAAACAATATTGTTTATATAAATTAAAAACAATATTGGTCTAAGTATGGAACCTGCGGTACACCAGCATTTATATTAAGCCATTCGGATGTACTGTTCATGATTGTAACTCTATTCCGACGATTTGAGAGATAATTTTCAAACCATAACAACAATTTGCCCGATATGCCAATTGCACGTAGTTTTACTAATAAACCCGTATGCCATACCCTGTCAAATGCTTTACTGATATCGCAAAAAACAACCCTCACCTCTTTACCGGAATCTAAAGCTTTAACGATATCATTTGATATATCAATAAGTTGACAGATAGTAGAATCACCAGTTCTGAATCCAGACTGTAGATTCGTAATAATGTTGTTTTCTGAAAGAAATATATTAAGATATTTAAGAATACATTTTTCAAAAACTTTACCGAGAATACTACAAAGAGATATTGGTCTGTAATTTTTTACGTCGCTAGGATCACCTTTTTTGTATAACGGAATAACATTTGCATCTTTCCAGCAACTTGGAAACATGCTTTCTTGTAACAGTTTGTTAAATAACTTAGTTATTGGTGCACTTAATTCATTGCTAGCATACTTAAGTAATCGCGGGTTAATAAGATCTGGACCACAAGCTTTAGATATATCTAGAGAGGACAAAGTTTGTCGAACATCATCAATCGTCAATTCAATATTGTCAAATTTTATATTTGGCTTGTCGGAATCAGGAATGTCAATATTTGAGTCGTCAATAATAGACTGATTACAGAAATATTCGTTCAAAATGTTAACTTTATGTTCATCGTCATCATAAAGTTTATTATTGTAAAGTAAAGCGGGAATAGTATTCTTTTTGTTATTATCCATAAACATTTTAGCAATTCGCCACCAGGATTTCGAAGGTAATTTATTATCTCGCAAGTCGTTTGCCAGTTTGTCAATATATTCCTTTTTTGCTTTGCGTATCGCAGTTACACATTTATTTCTAATCTGTCTAAAAGACGCCCAATGAACAACAGAATTTGTTTTCTTGGCTTTATTGTGTAACCGTCTGCGTTTTCTGATCATTCGTTTTATTTCGCGTTTAACCCAAGGTTTGTCGTTTACTCTGATAGTAACTACTTTGTTCGGTATGCATTCGGAAGCAATTTGTAAAATAGTATTTGACATATATATTGATGATTGATTTAAGTCAGAGTTTAACAAAAAACTGTCCCAGTCAGTCTGTAAGATTTTTTGTCTATAAAGGTCGAAATTTCCGTTTTTATAATCCCATGTTCTGCGAGTATATGACTTTTTGGCAGGCTTTTCTATGCTAAGAATTAAAGATATTGGACAATGGTATCTTGTATTCACATCCAAAAAAGTTTCACAAACATCACAATTTTCAACAGGAGTAATATCACTAACTAAAAATAAGTCTATAAGCGAACATGAATGTTCGGTATAATGAGTTGGTTCAACAATGAGCTGAGTAAGGTTAAAATTTGACAATAAATCATATATATTACCGGTTGAATATTTCAACTGATCTTCATTAAAATCGCCAGTTATTATCATAAAGTCATGTTTACATTCAGAAGCAAGTTCGATAGAATATTCTATTTCTTGCCAAGATGTATTTGCATCTGGGGGTCTATAAAAAGCGCCAAGCAATATATTTTTTCCTTTAATAATTATTTCGCACCAAATACATTCAATATTCTGAACCTCTAATTCAGGTCTATGTTTAAAATATATAGAATCATTTATATAAACAATAATTCCCCCACCCAGTCTTGTTTCTCTATCGCGTCTTAACGGTTCATGATAACCATCTAAAAATATATCTTGAGAAGAAATAGACGAATTAAGCCATGTCTCTGTAAAAATCAAGACATCATATTGACTAAGTTCAATATTGATTAGGTCGATTTTTGGTAACAAACTTTGTATATTAAGATGCATAAAAGATAGATATTTGTTTGACAAAAAATTAACATTCGAGCTCGTATCAGAACTAGCACTAGTACTAGGGTACTGGAAATCGTTTATTGGACCAGGATTTTTTTCAATGTCTCCAGATTTATACATCATATTTTTTAAACAGGTAACTGCTAAAGTAAGATAAAAAATATCGAGTATACTGCAGAAAATAACGGGTTATCGTAGTACCTAGTAACATCGAGTACACACTCATATATGCTATTACAAAATCGGTATATATAAGTATGTAGTCACTGTATCCCAACTTATACTGGATATATTTGACTTACCATAGGTCTTTGTTCCTTTCATTCTCAAAATTGACTTACACGTGACGGGTGTAGCTAGCTAAACAGGAGGTGCTTACCCTTCCGGAGCACCCGGCCTCACTTCTTTGATGGAAGTTCACGTGTATCACCTATTTTGCCAGTTTGCAAGGTTTTTACTTTGTTTTTGGGATTGTGATATGGACAAGGACTGGTATGTTTGTTTTATTTATACATCTGTACACAGTGGCTAATAAGGGTAACATCAACATACTACTGTCATTATTACAAATTAAAATTCGCATTATACACAAAATATTGAATTGGTTTAAAAATTGTAAATAGCAATGGATTATTAATAACAATAAAGACGGTAAAAACAATAAAATAGTCAAAGTATTAAGATAATTTACAGTTAAACAAACAAAATTTACAGACATGTTGAAGAGGCCAATTCTTGTACGATGGGTCAGTGCAGAGACAGGCATTATGTGATACCTGGTGAAAAGGTATACCAGATTACGTACAAATTGGCCCAAACAGCTGTTGGCAAATAAATGTTACACGTTTTAACAAAGAACAAGACAATAACTGCAACATGACAAAGTAAAATACACACCCACGAAAATAAGTAAACTATATTTATAAAAAGGAGGAAAAGACAATTAAGCAACACATGAAGGAAATATGTTATGAAATAACAAAAGAAAAAAGCAGAAAATATATACAAAAATCTATATGAAGTGATTGAATACATTGTGATCGAACAGGAGATCAATGAATACAAATGATAGTATTTCAATATTCTTTATATTTGAATGTTTATAGTCATAATAGTGTCATACAAGACAATACAGACTTTCTTAACTCTAAACCACCGGAGGTGGTCTATGGAATATATATATACAGAGTGTAGAATTATCTTATGCTTGCATAGCAAATATACATTTAATACATATAAACATTAAGCATATAAACATAATAATGTAATAGTGTACATGTATGTTGGGTATTACATCACGGCCAAGTTGAAGAATAAACATAACAGAGTGACAAGTGGCTGGGACAATCCCTGCACAAGTTTCTGTAATGCTTATAAGAAAGTAACTTTTAAGTTAAATAATTAGCATAACAGAGTGACAAGTGGCTGGGACAATCCCTGCACAACAAGTTTCTGTAATGCTCATAAGAAAGTAACTTTTTAAGTTGAATAATTAGCATAACAGAGTGACAAGTGGCTGGGACAATCCCTGCACAACAAGTTTCTGTAATGCTCATAAGATAGTACATTCTAAGACAGGCTGATATATAACAAAATTACAAATTAAGTACTAGTAGATGCAGCCGCGGCGTAAGACTTTGATTGTTGTTGCGTCGTCGATGTACGGGCTGTGAAGGAGTCTAGATCACTTTCTTTATCAATACGAAATTTTCTGTCGTTTCTGTCCGTGATAAAGATTTTTCCGTCCCAAGTCCACGTTTTGTTGATAAGTTTGTTTTTGTACAGTTGCCGGGCCTTTGTGTAAAGATCCTGACGCCGTTTAGTTAAGTCTTCATTGATGAAGATGTCTTTACATGAAGAGTTCTTTTTAAGTTCCCATCTTGATTTCATTACCTTACGTTTAAGGTTATAACGTGTGAACTTGACCAGGATTTGTCGAGGCCTACTTTGACTAGGTTTTCCTGAACGGTGAGAACGACTAATGTCTTCGTCGCGCACTTCAATTCCCATTTTGGAGGCGATGTCAATAACAACGTTGTCTGTGTTTTCGCCGTTCTGCTCCGGGATACCTGATAATCGAATTGCGTTCCGCCTACCGTACTGTTCGAGTTAATCAACGCATAACTTTAGGTCTTGGTTTTCGGCTCGCAGTTCTTCGTTTTCTTGTTTAAGTGATTTTATTTCTAAAGTTAATTTTTGGAAGTGAGCGTCTAATACGTTGTGTACCGTCGATACTATTTCTGACTGGAGAGACTCTCTAACAGCAGCAGCTATACGCTGAATGTCATAGTCACATTGAGAGAGAGAGAGAGAGAGAGAGAGACAGAGAGAGAGAGAGAGAGAATTTTTTCGATTTTAAAACAAATTAATTGTAAAAATAATAAAATTATAATAATAATTAAAATTTAAAATATTTTTTTCTTTTTTGCCTTCCTTGCATTTCGTTTACGCTTTCCCTTGTGCAGCAGTCTAAAGTTTTATCTTCTACACGTTCATATTATACACTGTACAGACAGTAACGACAACTCTGAATAGCACAGGGAAACTACTGACCAGAGTTACGCCGCCTGATCATAGTACGTGATAGCTGAAGATGGTGGAAAAATATACGTTAATCGGCTGAAAAAAACTGGACATTCTTTTTATTATCTACATCTAAAATCGGAAAAAAGACTTGAAATTGCCGACTAGAAGGGATTAAATTTCCACTGCGGTCCACCGCAAAGAATATTTCTGCCGTGGTGGAATATAAAATTGTCTACCGCGATGTTTATTGAAAACCAAATACATTTAAAACTGGATGTGTACTTGACCATTTGAAGATGTATCAAGATCAATTAAAAATAAAATGAAAATCCCGGTTTTAAGAAGAATCGTATTGGTCGAATATTATATTTACTAATTTAAAAAAAAAAATATATTTTTTGTTAGTTGTAATTTAATACACGATGTATTTCTCTTACATTTCAATATACCACACATCACAGTAATGATAAATAAGCACGGTTTAGCTTAAAATACATTTTTGCGAATCTTTCCAACTTTATCAGTGAGGAGTTATAATTAAGTGAATCGAGCCATAATTCTTTTTTTATTTTGTTAATTTTTTTTCATACTGGATTTACCACCGTACGCAAATATGTTAATTAACGTCTCCATATTTTCTCCCGTTTACTCCTGTCTAACATGTATTTGTGAACAGTATCGTACATATGCATACATATTTTCGCCGTTAGCTCATTAAAATCATCCTAGTCATATTTTTTTTTAATTTGTTCATTTTTAAACTGCGTCTGCTGAACCTACTGTAGGCAAAATATGTTAATCAGCTTTTCTTTTATTTCTCTCGTTTACTCCCGTTTACACTTTATACCTACCGAAATTGTAGTGTTCCAGGCTGTTCACATCAAATAGACATTTCAATTTGTATTAATAAAGATTGACAATATTCATACTTAAATTTGATATGTTATTCATGTATGATCATATTTAAAGTTTTCCACTGAAAGGATAATTTATAAAATAATTTCCCACGGAAAGGATAATTTATAAACATCATGTTGCAAATTTTATTTCTGAAACGTCTATTGTTTTCTTTCAAAATTTCGAATGTATCTCAAACAAATTTTAAAAAATATGGATTTAATTGCAAATGTATACAGTGTAGCTATAAGCTTGATATATTCTTTATTCATCTTTCTAGAAAATTTGATTGTTTGTTAAGATTTTTTTTTATTTTTCGGACAGTCTTTTTACATCTGATGCCCTCAAGAACAGTGTCTCACAAATTAAGATAGTTTGTTTCAGAATATGAAATTTAGAGGCTGCAGTGGCCACGTGGTTAAGATGCAAGTCTACAAACCTAAGGTCTTTCACACACAAAAATAATAATTATAATTATAAAAAGTGCTCATATTAGAAATCGCTATGATTAGAACATTTTCAATAGGTGAAATAATGATATCTTCAAAATCTATGCAACAACTCGTCGAAAATAATTCTCATGAGAAAGTTTAATTTTGATATTTTCTTTATACTGAATGTATTTACATAATAATCTAAATAACGACTAACTAAAAGATTATCAATAATCTAAGTCGGTGGACATCCTGTTTATTAGGCACATTCCATCACCTGTAATCATCAGGATCTTACCTTGCAATTTGCTAAAATGATTGACAGGTATCCATACAGCGATAAACTAGTAAATGCTGTTTGTAAATATTTTGAGATGTTGAAAAAATGTGTGGGAAGAACGAATGTAAATTATATTATGTAATTTAAATAAATTAATTTGAGATTAATTTGAAATAATCAATCGAAAAACCGACTGGTTGGTGGAATAAAATTACTTTTGGTAAATTCAAATTGATTTAGATCTACATTTCCTTATCTGGCAATATTTTTATAAAATCATTTAAATTATTTAATAAATTTAATTTCCTTCACATCTCTAGTGCCATTTATACGACTGAAAAAGTTTTAACTAATTTTGAACGCTTGCAGACCGACATGTCTTTTTTGAATATAAATTAATTTTTCATTTAAATGATTTTTTTATTATTAATTTCAGTCATATTTAACCATTTTTTTAAAAAGATATAACTATAAATTTCATTAAAACGGACGAAAAACTAACGATATCGCAGTACATTAGATAAACAAAATTGCAATCGTAATATATAAACTTCGCTTTGCCCCCCCCCCCCCCCACGAGACTTAAACGAGATTTCAGACAAAGCGAGATTTCATGTTTTCGAATTCGTTATATTCAGCGTAAAAGAAAACCTCATAAATGACTGTTGCTCGTTCAGATTCAAGGTTATGAAATAGCTTTAAACCCAGCACCTCAAAAACTACTAACAATAAGAACTTGCAAAAACATTCAATTTATTAAAAAACAGAAAACAACATCTCCAGCTATCGGGTAAAAATTATTGTATTTTATTGTATTGTATTGTATTGTACTATGATCAGGCGGCGTAACTCTAATTGGTAGTTTACCTTTCCATAGAGTTGTCGTTACTGTCAGATAACGTACTTGCTGATGATTTTAACTTTACACTGATGTATAAGGGAGAGAGGTTACCGAATGAAAAGAAGAAATGTTTTAAAAATATTATTTATTTTTTTCTATTATTTAATTTATTTATTTATTTATTTATTTATTTATTTATTTATTTATTTATTTATTTATTTATTTATAGGAAATTGAAGAATCTCTCTCTCTCTCTCTCTCTCTCTCTCTCTCTCTCTCTCTCTCTCTCTCTCTCTCTCTCTCTCTCTCTCAGTTATTCTTTAAAGTTTAAACACGGATTTAAGAGAGCAAGCATTTCTCATTAAAATAAGAATTTACCGCTAATTATGAAACATTTACTTTAATTATTGTCGAAGAAAGAAACCTCATAATCCCTTATTGGTATAATGTAAATCTTGTTTGTATGTATGATTACTTAATGAAATAAATACTGTTTAAACTAACCTAATAATATATAAAATTTAAATTATATATGTTTTATCAACGTTGTTTTGTTGTAGATTTGTTTAATTATTTGAAATATTTAATTAAAAATATTATATTTGCTTCAAAATGATCTAAAAATAACCACTTCTTGTAAAAACCAATTTTTTTACACTTTATAAAATTGATTAAAATAAAAAGACAAACTTTTTAATATTTCATAGACTTTATTAATTTGTATATATTTATTGTTGAAATGTGGTGAAAATTTCTTTATTATTTACTTTTTCTTATGTAACCATGAAATCTTGGAAAATTTAGAAACAACAATATTTAGTAATTGTAATAGACCAGTTTGATAATTTATTGTAAACTATTTACTGATTTTTCCCACGGTTTCTTTTTCACTTCGTGTACATATTATTCACTCATTCATTGATGATAAGATTTTTATTTAATTATTTCCGGTATTAACAGGTAAATCTGTTGACAGTTTGTTGAAAGGAAATAACCAAACTGTCCCGCAAATGATCAACATTGCTTATGAGTGTGCTCAGTAATTATCTACATCAAAAACAGCACTTTGACAGTTGCAATTTAGAAATATTTTCATTAACTCATCAGTTTCTCATTACCTTTACAAGAGTCCAAACATTTTTTGAACTTATTTGCCAATTTATTTATTTATTTATTTATTTATTTATTTATTTATTTATTTATTTATTTATTTATATTTTTCTTATTTGTTTTATCTATTAACTTGTATTTCCATATTTGAAAATTACTTTTTGAACTTTTTCACCTTATTGGTGCATTTTCTTCAAACCTTTTCGTTTGAAATTTTATTTATTTATTTATTCCTTTGCTTATTTATTTCCCTTTTAATTCTGTATGCTATAATCATAGCTTAGTAAGTCATTTATTCTTATTTGGTCAATTTTTTTATTTATTTATTTATTTATTTATTTATTTATTTATTTATTCAATTAGTACTGTTTTAACTTATTGGTGAATTATAATCCTTTTTTTTTTTTTTTTTTTAAAAATTAATTTACATCATTGTAAAGTTATTTATTAATTATCTATTAATCTTTAAATTAGTATTATTATTATTATTTTTTTATTTTTATTTTTATTATTATTATTATTATTATTATTATTATTATTATTATAAAATAGATTTTGACACTACAAGAGATGTTTGCTAATCAAGAGGAGTTAAATTGATACATGTGATACATCGATTTTCACATATTTTTGATTTGATTTTGAAGTAATTTAGCTTTTGAATTGCATATTAATATATAGATGTCTAGTTAGATAAATATTTTCTCTCTGCACGTAGACATACATAAATGCAATATTATTTTAAAATTTGGAGATATAGTTGTTTTTACAACAGATATTTTTCTATTATAAGCACATTTTAGTGAATATATACATATATAATTAGTATACTTTACCTCGTAAATTTGAATGAATTTTAAAGTAATTTCTCATTGACCAAAAAATTCAAAAAAAAAAATATCGGAAGAATCTGAAGGAAAAGAAGAAGACAATCAGGGGTGCAAAACCAAAAACCAACACGTCCCTACACATTTTATAGTATATACCTACATAGGTAAATTTCCTGAAAAGCTATCACATGACTGCCATAGCTGGCCATGATCCAAAATAAACAACAACAATATCAGTATAAAAACAACTTTGAAAGTCACTTTCATCAATTTAATTTTACAAATAAATGAAAAACGGAATAGGAAAAGTCCTAACCCGAAAAATAATGACAATTATTATGGGGAGAGATTATTATGCACACACACACACACACACACACACACACACACACACATATATATATAAACCTACTGGGCAAAAATCCTAACGTTATATATATATATATAAAAATAAATAAAATGAAGAGCGAAAAGTGAAAACAGGAAAGTAAAAATTTTAAACAAATCGAGCCAAAGAAATAATTTAGTATTAACCCCCCCCCCCCTTTTAGTTAAACGGCCTTATACATGAAAATGTAAAAAGGAGATAGAAAGGCCCAGAGGCTTATTGATAGTGTAGGTCGTTTTCGAACCTTTTGCCACTGTAACAGCCGGCCAAGAGACACTAGGACGTGAGAGAGAAGTTAATAGAGTATAAAGTCTACATATGGCCTTTCGACATTTTGATGATGTCAGTGCTGTGGTAGAGTAGGAGAAGGTGTTGCCTAGCTGTTAGGCGAATACCCGGTGATAACAACCTGCGGATAACTGTACCAGGCGATAATGGAGCCCGCAAAGAGATAAAAATAAAGTGGGTGGGGTTTTTGAAGCCTGTTTTCGAAATGAGGAACTTTAATAAAGGGGATCGAAAGCATGGATGTATTTGGTGATATAAGCGAAAGGGGCCATATGCTGGCGTAAACGCCTACTCTGTTTTCGAAAAACATAGGGGATCTTTATCGTGCCCCGTTAGGCTGTCGGATACACGGAACCAAATGCTTAAATTAACGTCTCTTTCGAAAGACGCACTCTTCACATTCTGACACACTAAGACTTTGACTTTTTGAGTACATTGAACGGCTTATTGGGCCTCTAGGCCCCTGTCAGCTCTGCTTTCGTTTTGTATTTGGCTTGGTTAGGAGTTTTAAGTAGGTGGCCGGCAAAGTTTTTTTTTTGTTTTGTTTTTTTTTTTTTTTTTTTTTTTTTTATGACGAGACTTAACATAACCGGACAGGACAGGCGTTCACATTTACAACATAGATAACAGGACATACAGATAAGACGCAACATAACATTTAACATTTAACATTATCTTTCAACAAACAATCGGTATACCAATGGGCACAAACTGTGCACCTTTACTTGCTGATTTGTTTCTTTATTCATATGAATCAGATTTTTTAAGAACCTTGTCAAATCTGGAAAAAAGACTGTTGCTAAATCATTCAACTACACATACAGATATATAGATGACGTTCTTTCTCTAAATAATCACAAATTCGGAGGATATGTGAATGTCATCCATCCAAGTGAGCTTGAAATAAAAGACACGACAGATTCTCCATGTTCTGCTTCATATTTGGACTTATACCTCAATTATGACACCCATGAAAGGTTACATCTGAAGCTATACGACAAACGTGATGACTTCAATTTTTCTGTTGTCAACTTTCCGTTTCTTTACAGTAATATCCCTGCTTCTCCTGCGTATGGTGTATATGTTTCACAGTTAATACGGTACGGTAGAGCTTGTTCCCACTATTGGAACTTTCTGCAACGAAGCAAATTACTTACAATTAAATTGTTGACACAAGGATATTGGAAGCCTAGGCTAATCAGGGCCCTTAAATAGTTTTATGGCCGTCATCACAATATTGTTGATAAGTATGTAGTCACTGTATCCCAACTTATACTGGATATATTTGACTTACCATATTTCTTTGTTCCTTTCATTCTCAAAATTGACTTACACGTGACGGGTGTAGCTAGCTAAACAGGAGGTGCTTACCCTTCCGGAGCACCCGGCCTCACTTCCTTGATGGAAGTTCAGTGTATCACATAATTTGCCAGTTTGCAAAGTTTTTATTTTGTTTTTGGGATTGGGATATGGACAAGGACTGGTATGTTTGTTTTGTTTTATTAGATTAAGAAGACACACTACGACGTGAAAATCTTCTCCTTATATACTATTTAGCGGGGGTGAATAAAGAGGACAACCAATCAGAATAGCAGAAAGGAGTTCTAAAGTGAAATCTATTCTGATTGGATAAAAGAAAAATGTAAACCAATGAAAATATGTTTTTATAAACGGAGACCTAATGGAACTGGCTAGCACAACTACAAAAGTAATGTAAAATGAAAATAGCTGATTAAATTTAAAGTTAGTGATGACAACTTGAAATTGACTGCATAGATGATGAATATAAGTGAAATGGATACTGGGCGCGTCAGGAATAGTCAAATTGCTGTATCAGACGATAAGTTAAAACGTATAAAAATAGTCTCCGTTACACCCCTCCTAAAGATCAAATTTAAGTTAAATTTGATCATAAATATGAGTGAATAAATTATAAAAAGTCAACAATTGTAAATTTTTATCAAAGTAAAATGCATAATATTCAAAATACATGTATACATAATATCAAAATCAAAATCATTTTATCAAAATGTCATGAAAATAAAAGTTCATCATACAAATGTCCATAAAGAATGCTAAAAATAAGAACAAAAACAACAAAAATGATGATGATGATGATAATAATAATAATATTAATGTCATTAAGAGTCCACGCACAAAAACAAACTTTATATCAGAGTTCACTAAAACATCACAGTCCAAGGAAATATTATCACAGTCAACAAAAACATTTTCACAGTCCACAACATTATCACAGTCAACGGAAACATTATCACGGTCCACAGAAACTGATTAAAGATTCAAACGATTTCTTACACTCAGAAGACCAAATAAAAGCTTTGTTTTTCCTTGTGAGACTAGTGAGTGGCTAAGCAACTGTAGAGAAATCTTGAACGAACTTCCTATAATAATCAGCAATGCCTAGAAAGTTACGTACTTGGCTGACATTTGTGGGAACAGGCCAATTTTTAATAGCCTCTATCTTAGCAGGATCACACCTCACCCCATCGCAAGAAACAACGTAGAAATAAAACCTTGGTTTGAAATCGTTTCATCAAAAGTAGCACCAAACACAATGAGGTCATATAAATAACACAAACAGTTTCCCCACTGTAAACCCTTAAGCACTAGCTCCATCAGCCTCTCGAAACTCCCCGGAGTATTAGATAAACCAAATGGTAAATCTTTGAACTGGAATATGCCCTTATGAGTGACAAAAGCAGTCTTAATTTTGTCCTGTTCATCCATAGCATATTGCCAACATCCGGAAGCTAGATCCAAGGTGCTGAACCACTTGGCACCGCTAAGTGTGTCAAAAGCATAATCGATTCTTGGCAAAGGATAAGCATCTTTTCGAGTAATAGAGTTAAGCTTTCTGTTACCAATGCTGAAAGGTATGGAACCATCGTTTTTAGTCACCAAAGTGACTGGACTTGAGTAAGGGCTTTCACTGGGTTCTATGACGTCATTGTCTAACATTTTAACCAACTCCTTTTCAACTATTTCTTTCTGTGAAATGGGAATCCTACGTGGCGGAAGCTTAAAAGGAGCAGCGTCTCCTGTATCTATCTTATGCTAACTAAACTAGTACGACCCAACTTCCCATCTGGACCAACAAAAATATTTTGAAATTCTACTAATAAACTAGCCAAATGTGACCTTTGTTCATTAGTAAGTTCTTTTGAAGCATTGTCTAATAAAGGTTAAAGATGCACCGGCACAACAAAATCCTTCAAACACGAGTTATCACTTACAGTATCAGGTAGCAAATCAAATGACTCAATACTAACAATAGGTATACGCTTTCTTTATCTAACAGGTTTGTCAGTTATGTCAGTAATCACTGACAAAACAAAGTCAGACTTGCAAGGATCAACTAAAGTTCTAGCCAACAAAACACCCTTATTACTGAAGAAATTACAAGGTTCTATCAAAGCTTCTTGCGTAGAATTTAAATCACCCTCAGCATAACCTTTTGTAAGCATCTGAGACTGAAGAGGTACTGTAATATTTTTAGACACCCTTATCCTAGCACAAGTATTATTTTTCAATTTATGTAAAGGTACAAGCTCACCAGAAATACGTTACTGTTTTTGTAAAGTTTCAATAGTGATGTCATTCTCCTCCAAAAAATCAAAACCTAAAATGTCATCTAAACTATTTATGTCACACACAACAACTTCAAAATTAAACTCAAAATCACCTATACCAAACACAAAGGAGCTATACCTAAAGTATCCATGATTCTACCATCTGCTGTAGTCAGAATTATCAAATCCCTTTTTAAGCAAGGCTGGGCATCATCTAAGTCCTAATAAATGTCTTTAGAAAGCACACTGAGGCACCAGTATCAACCAAAAAATTAAAATAACTTTTTAATCCTTATAGGGGCAAACAAACAATATTTTGAAATGGGACTAACTGAAAATTTAATATTAGGCCTAGAGCCAGACTGCTCCAACTACATGGGCTAAATCTTCGGCCTCAAGTGTAGCCCTGCTTAGTTTTCCTGACCTTTATTTAAAGGACAACTAACAATAAAATGGTCCGACTTGCCACACTTAAAACAACCAGTATTCACGAGCTGATTTGAGGCCCTCCTATTTGATGAAAACATATCTCTATCTTGTTGAATATCCTTGTACAACTTTTCTAGAAATATTTGCTCTTTCAAATTTAAAATCATTACAAAGCTTTTGAAATTCCTTAACCATTGAGCCCATTACGCTTTGACATTTAACAATTTCAACAGCTGCTATGCGTTCCCTGTAAGATTCAACCTTCGAAGGACGAACCAGCTTAACGGAACGTATACTGTCAGATCTATCATTAGTAGACTTAGGCTTTACCAAACCAACTTTATAAGCATTGTCAAAAACCTCATATTCAATTGCAAAAGCAATTGCTTCATGTAGGGTTTCAGGATGCTTAAATTGAATGTGTTTGCTTAACTCCCTGTTACCTAAACCGTCAATAAACTTATCAATAACATTTTCCTCCCTAGCATCATATTGTATATGAGGATAAGCTAAACTACCAAGGCGCCTTAAAGCATAACCAAAATCCTCCGGTGTTTCACCCCTTAACCGCCTTCTAGTTTAAACCCCGTTTTATAAGCATCACATCTCTCCTTTGGACTAAACCTCTGCTCTAAAACTCGCTTAAGCTCTGAATAATTTTGTTGTTGAACAATACTTAAATCACCAACTAACATTTGAGCAGCGATCCTTAATGGCATACAAAGTTGTTGAGCCAATTCAGCTTAAGCCCAACTATTCCAAATAGCAACCTGTTCAAATTGAACTATATAATCACTCCACATACAAGAACGACCGTTAAACAGATAATTTTTCTCACGCCTAAATAAACCATGATTCAAACCAACAACTGACTTATTTGTAACACCAAAGTTATGCCTTGTAGAAATAGGACCATTAAGTTCCTTATTTCTTTCTAAAATAGACTCTCTTCGATGTAAAGCTTCACATGAATCACTAGGCCTACTAGAACCCAGCTGCAAACTACCAAACAACTGTTGCGAGATATAAGTAGATTTTTCTTGTATTCGCTTAGTAACGTCTCCAAGTTCAGCTTTAACAGAATTTAATTCATTATCCAATTTATTACATAATTCAGAACGTCCGGCGTCAAAATATGTCACGGTACCACTATCAACCTTACTACATGGCGTTTCGTCTACAAACTTTACATTAGGTGTACTGAAACTTTGAGCATTTTGTCTGGTCTTAACAGGACTGATAACTAACGGGTCAATATCAGAATCAAAATCCGGCCTATAATTCCAGAGTAGATCATCTTCCTCTAGGCCCTCTAATCCCCTAACAACAGAGTGGTCCGAACCTAAACCGCCTGAATCCATAACTAATATGAGTAAGAATAAAACAACTACAAAACCCTTTAAAAACAAATAAAACTGCAAAATAACTAATTGAAACAATTGCAAACTAAATTACAAATCTACGACTGCAATTCAAAATCCACTGACTGAAGGAAAACAACAGCAGCTTAAAAATCAACTAATACAAAATCAGAAAAAAACAACGAAAGATATGTCAATGTTTCTGCCATAATAAATCTCCTCGCGGGACCAAAAATGTAACCGAAACCTAAAGGTTCGAATCGGCCATCCACGGCACAGCCGCTCAAATACAGCTGAATACTTTAAATGACTTTGTTATATTCAGCGTAAAAGAAAACCGCATAAATGACTCCTGCTCGTTCAGATTCAAGGTTATGACATGGCTTTCAACCCAGCACCTCAAAAACTACTAAAAAATAAGAACTTGCAAAAACATTCAATTTATTAAACAACAGAAAACAAATCCAAAAAAACAGCAACAACATCAGTATAAAAACAACTTTGAAAATCAACTGCATCAGTATACATGTAGTTTTACAAATAAATGGAAAACCGAACAGGAAAAGTCCTAACCCGGAAAATAATGACAATTAATAATATTAAAGAAAGGGTAGAGATTATTGTGTCTATATATATAATATATATACTTTCTAAAAAAAAAAAAAAATAAGACCTATCCTAACGTTATTTAAAAAAAATAAAACGAAGAGAGAAAGTGAAAAACAGGAAAGTAAAAATTTAAAAAAAAATCGAGCCAAAAAATAATTAAGTATTAATCCCCATTTTAGTTAAACGGCCTTATACATGAAAATGTAAAATGGAGATAGAAAGACCCAGAGGCTATTGAATAGTGTATGTCGTTTGCGAACCTTTTGTCACTGTAACAGCCGGCCAAGAGACACCAAGACGTGAAAATCGTCTCCTTATATACTATTTAGCGGGGATGAATAAAGGAGACAACCAATCAGAATAGCAGAAAGGAGTTCTAAAATACTGAAGTGAAATCTATTCTGATTGGATAAAAGAAAAATGTAAACCAATGAAAATATGTTTTTATAAACGGAGACCTAATGGAACTGGCTAGCACAACTACAAAAGTAATGTAAAATGAAAATAGCTGATTAAATTTAAAGTTAGTGATGACAACTTGAAATTGACTGCATAGATGATGAATATAAGTGAAATGGATACTGAGCGCGTCAGGAATAGTCAAATTGCTGTTGCAGACGTATAAAAATAGTCGCCGTTACACTATACCCAAATGAAAAAGAAACGCAGGCTTAAATTTAGAGGTGATTTATTCTTAATTATATGAATGGTATTAAATTTCAATATCAAAAACTATCTTTCACTAACTATTTCTGAAAATTTACCCCACACTTGCAATGTAATTTTCTGAAATCGGGATATAGTCCCCGGTATGTCCACCTCCTACAGCTGTCATAGTTCTTATTTTTCTGTGCATTAAAAACATATCAGTGTTTATCTTTCTCATGGGGAAATTGTTTCACTTTTCCAACAAGGCATTTCTCATTTGGTCGAGCATGATGAGGGGGTTCTGACGCCACCACACCCTCCTGTCCAGTTCGTCCCAAAATGTTCAATTGAAGACAAATCTGGACTATAGACTGGCCTACAAAATCTTATCTCGCAACATGAGGTTGGGCATTGTCTTGTTGGAAAATGAGATTATGTTGTTGGACAAAGGTACAGCAACCGAGCGAAGTATTTCATCCCTATACTTGGCGGTCAAAGTCCCTCCCAACACAACCCGCAGCAACGGTGGCTAAACCCCGTGAGATATTCCACCCCAGACCATAACTGACTCACCACCAAACCTATCCACCTCACTAACGCATGCGTCGGCAGAACGTTCTCTACGACGTCGACCATCCGGAAGAAAAAGGGCGAATCTCGACTCGTCGGTGAAAAAGACCTGTCTCAATTGCCTCATTGGAAATATTCTGGAGGCATGTGCCGCGCAACCAAGCCATTTGACGCTCGCGACGCGGACAAGTCAATGGTAGACCAACGCATGGACGTCTACATTGCAGAAACACGTCACGTAATCGGTTCCTTACAGTTTTGGGGTGAATGTGGTGATATGATTGCCTATTGTACTGTTAGCAGTTTCAGTGGCAGTAATGAACCGATTACGCAGGTGGGTAAGACATATAGCTCTATCTTGACGTCGTGTCGTTACGCGCGGATGCCCTGTTCGGTCGGCAAGCCTTCCAGTTTCTCTAAGACGACGAACAAGTCGCTATACGGTAGAAACATTCACGCAAAACTGCATAGCAACCTGTCGTTGATTTTGACCTTGCATTAGTAATGCAATGACATAAACCCCTCTGAACTTCAATAAGCCGTGCCATTACCGTAGGAAATTTAAAACAGAGTTTTAACTACTGAAAACAGTGTGTACATTTGAAGAGTATTGAGTGATATGAAAAATTGGGTGGACGAAATAATCAGATTATTCTGCACGGAATGTTTGCTTTTCAATGCTTGCACTACGTGACACGGTACGTTCCATGCTTCAGTAATTTTTCTTCCAGTGTTGAGAACACAATGACCCAGATAAAAACCTGATTGGTTTTCATGACATTGAACAAAGCTGTTTAATATTATTCCATATTACCTTACTAGTTGGAAGACTTATTGCTTTTCTTCCATTTCCGATTTTTCATTATTATTATTATTATTATTATTATTATTATTATTATTATTATTATTATTATTATTATTATTATCCACCAAAGGTGGGGAATCATATTGTTTTCTTTCCGTTTTTTTCTTATTATTTTTATTACACTTTTTAAAAAAAAATGTTTGTCCGGTGCAGAACTCGGAAACGGTATGATGGGTTTAGATGAAATTTGGTACCAACAATTTGCTATCTTTATAGAGGCCCATAACCCGATCAAATGATCAATTTTTTTCTCGACAGTCAGTGGGTGTAAATTGCGTAATTTAATTCCAAACATTTTTCTGTCCAATACATACAAAGATAGATAACTCTTACAGAATTTTCTTTCTTCTACAGTTTCTCAGATATATGAGCGCCCGATAAAAATGGTAATCTGAATTAATGTATAAAGTTAAGCATTAAACAAAAATGACTCATTGTTAATGAACTACATGTAAATTAAGTGACTAACCTCTTTCTCGCATACAGAATTTGTTTTTAATAAATTCTCAGTTACTATGTATTAAATGGTTTGAAATATATAATATTATCAGCACTGTCAATAAGTTAAACGCATCATTCAATCTCGTTGAAAATTTTAGGGTAGGTTCCTGCACCATTAAAGTTTTTTCATCCATAGGAATTCAATGGGGGAGGGGCAAAAGGGTGGGGTCTTAAAAACAAAATCACGAATTTCCCTTAAACAATATGCTGTGTACAATAAAACCGTATATATTTGTAATCAGCATCTCAAGGCGCATCATTTCATATAAAATATTTTCCTCTGGATTACCACTAAGGGGTGTTGCTTGTCAGGGCTTTGTCATAACTTTTAAACTGTTGACATACCCACCCCTAAACTACAGATTTTCTGGTTCCTAATGATAAAATGAAAAGAATGATACTAATGAAAGACACCTAAGGTCCTATCCCACTGTGGGGTAGGGCTGGGTGTTGCTAAGTACACGATTGAGATCCCCACTTCTTATTTTCGTATTTTCTGGTTCCTTATGAAAAGTTGAATAGAGTGATATTGATAAAGGGTACCTAAGGTCATTTCCCCAATGTAGGGTGGTGCTATGTGCACGTATAACTTTTAAATAGTTAAAATCCATTCCACTTATCTGTATATTTTCTTGTTCATTATGGACTTTTGAAAAAAGTGATAAAAAACCTCCAGGAAATCATTTTCAAGAGAGTGTGGGGGTGGGAAGCCAGAATTCTTAACACCCACCCCCAGTAAAGAAACATTAGCTAATGGTATACTTGATTTCATTTCTTAAGGCAAGTTTACAGGATTTAATCCCTATTCAAAGAATTGAAAACAAATATTCAATAGTATTATAAGTATAATTGCTTTAATCTCTTTGTCAATTATCCATTAATATGTAGGTTATGGCTACTTTACAGTCATGACACACGTCAATGAAATTTGTTGGTTTCACCTCACAGTTCGTGAAATAGATTTGCTATCAATCAATTGAATACTTGTCCAATCAAAATACACCAGCTTATTGTAATTGCCTAATTTATGGATAGGGCCTATGTCAGAAGAAAGAACGCACGATTTTGATCTTTTGAACTTGTAAAATTTACATACATTTCGAATTATAAATTTATACATGCAGATATGACCTTCTGCGATAAATTGGTTCCTTTTAACAAAAAACGTCGTTGCAACGATGGGGTATGAGCGAATGAAAGGGAATATTAGAAATGAATACGACTCGAATTATAACTGTACAATTCAATGTAAACTTTTAATTAACTTGTCTTCTGCCCATTCTCTTGGACAGCTTTCAATGACTAGTAATGGATACTATCGATCTATCATCAGATCAGTTCATCAACAGGTGTACATTTTAGACAATATATAGGGTTAGGATGGTTGGGAATCGATTGTAACTGGTATCCCAGTTGCAATCTCTGGTTGTTGTTTTTTTTTCGAGAATCACTTTGCTTTGCACTATAAAACCATATATATTTGTAATTAGCATCGCCAGATACATCAATTCTAATGAAAAAATTTCTCCAGGTTTACCACTAAAGAGGCTTTTTCATAACTTTTTAACTGTCGAGATCCCCACCCCTAAATTATACATTTTCTGGTTCTTTATGATAAAATGAAAAGATTTATACTAATGAAGGACATCTAAGGTCATTGCTCAAGTGCGGATTGGGCTGGGTGGTGCTATGTACATGTATAACTTTTTAATTGTTTGAGATCCCCATCCCTAAACTACATATGTTCTGGTTCCTTATGATAAAATGAAAAGATTGATACAAATGAAAGACACATAAGGTCATTCCCCTCTGCAGAGGTGGGGCTGGGTGGTGCTTTGTACATGTATAACTTTTAATTGTTTGAGATCCCCACCCCTAAACTACATATTGTCTGGTTCCTTATGATAAAATGAAAAGAATGATACTAATGAGAGACACGTAAGGTCATTCCCCACCCCTAAACTATGTTTTTTCTGGTTCCTTATGAAAAGTAGAATAGAGTAATAATGATAAAGGACACCTTAGGTCATTCTCTACTGTGGAGTGGGGCTGGGTGGGGCTATGTATATGTATAACTTTTAAATAGTTATGATCCCTACCCAACTTTATAGACAACGGCGGGGACGTGGTCATTTCACGCTACATTGAATTAATAGCTTTACCCCAACCTCCAGGATAATTAAAAAACCATTAGATTATCTCCTGTGGTGGAATTAAATTAAATCAAACTTAAAACTTGACTAGTTAAGGTATACAATAGCTAATGCATGAATACAAACACTAACACAAGTTTTAAATAAATTTATTCTGACGAGGTTCAATACAAAATACCAACACACTTTATACAGTGAGTAGTAAAGTCACATATAGATTGTAAGGATTTTCAAACCTTACTGGGGTATATATATATATATATATATATATATATATATATATATATATATATATATATATATATATATATATATATATATATATATATATATTTATATATAGCTATGATAAAAGACACCGGTATCACTAAATTCACCGATATCACCGAATTAGTAGATGTACATTACCATGGCAATGATATTTTGTCCACCACATTTTAATAAATTAACCAGAAACACAATAGAGCAAACCATAAGAATACAAAAAAAGTTTATATATCCAATGTTTATCTACAAAAAGCGTTTGCTAAGGTAGTGACTAAAACATATATCCTATCACCGACGAAACACAAATAGGTATACATTGTTTTCAGACGATCTAAACTCTGATGAAATATTACAAAAACAATAAAATTAATTTGTTTTGTCAATGTATAACATTTGCAAAATATGCATGTTTCACATTTTACACCATAAATTTATGAAATATGAAATTTTAAGGAAATTATGCTATTCCCTTTTTTGACCCTCCAACATTAAAAGGCATGTATCGTTGGCTCATTAGGTGAATGAATGTGTTTAAAATATGTTATGTGAATGTTGGTGCTATTGGTCAACAACAAACATCAGTATAGAATAAGTAGTATTCATATCACTGATCAAAGACAATAACGCATTATACAAAGCAACTACAGTCTACTTTATGTACATGTATAAAATTATGAAGTTTGTTATTTTGGGGATTGAAACCATTGGCGTAGTCATTGGTTATTTTTCTCTTCTCGGGGGTACATTAGATGGGTGAAGACTTCCTCTTCCTTATCTTTTTGGCTATTTTTTAAGCACACTTTAAGTTCTCATATGAATCTAAAAGTACCTCATTTAAACTATTTATCCTAACTTCGGGGCCAAAATCGTAAGCTACATTACCATCACTGTCTCTCTTGAATGGTCCATGTGATGAAAAGTCTGGCAGTTTGGCATCTGGTTTGCCTACCATAAATAAGTATGCTATCTGACAATTTATTAACTACACAGGTTGTTCTAAAGCTGATTTTGGGGGCATAAAATGTTTTTTTTTTATGACTTTACTGCAACAGGTTGATAATTGTCGGACATGTTCAAATGAAAGCTTATTCACATCATACAAATTTGGACAATGAAGTCGCTTTACCACATCCAGAAATACTTCCTTATTGATGCAACCACATTTGGGCACTCCAGGGCGAGATTTATCTATTTCGAAATCAATAAGATTTTGTAACACGATAGGTTCTTCCAGCATCAATAATGACACCCATTTTTCATGTGTTATGTGGCTAAATTTAGGTATGAAATCATTGCCTCCCATGCAAAGACATATTGCTTAAGATACACAGATCATTTAACCATATTGCTCTTCAAGATGTTCAATAACTGCAGTTATATCATAAAGATCTGGAACTTGCTTTTGTAGTAAAATATATACTTTGTTTATAAACTTGCCATCATCTTTTCATGGCCAATATAATGATAAAGCAAACATGTGAACATATACTATCTATATCTCCAGATGTGACAACACTTAATGCTGCCTCATTTTGCTGTAGATCTGAGTGACAATTAATCAACCAGTCAACTTGAGCCATTTCAGCCTCACCTTTAGATTGTTTAACGGTGTCCAAAAGACATTGTTCTACAAAACCGCGATCAGATGAAAACTTGGCACGAACAGGGTTACAGTAATCTTTACCTTCAGATATTATAAGCTCACTATCTATGTCCAGTAAGATATTATGTTTGATGTCTAGTTGGCTAAGATAACGAGCAAGGTAGCTGCTTATGAGACATTTATCTTCTGTGGTTTCCATTACTGCAGACTTGGAAAGTCTTTCTTCACTTCCTATTTCATTTCCATGCTTTAAATGTGTAATAGAATAAATTTTTTCTTTATGTCTTTTAGCTCTAGTTGATGATTTTAGGAGTAAATGAATATTTTTCTTCACTCACTACAAGTCTTCTTATAGCAAGGGAATTTTAAATGCAAAGTGAATTAATAAAAAATGTTAATATGTTAGACATATTCTTTACCAGAAGCAGCTTTGCTTTTAAATTTTACTCCAGCAAATTCCACTGTGGCAAAAGGGACAGTTCTTTTCAAATTGTCAGGAATAATTCCCTTCCCGGTTACAATAAGGCCTTCACTTTTTAATATTTCTTCTACAGATTTGTCTGGATTTTTTTCTTTGAGAAATGAAAAAAATTTTACTATTGCTTTTTTGATGGCAAAAGACTTAAATACCATTGGTTTAGTGCAATCTGGTTTAAGAAGAGATTGACATGTATTCCTTTTGGAGCTCATACAATCCTCAAATTTTCCCTTTTTTATGTTTTCTTGATTTCTTTTATCCTCTTATTTTTGATATTCTGATTTTGTTAATGTGCTCTTTATTGATGTTCGCCTAATGGTAGTTCCTTTGGTTCCTTTGCTTTTTTGTTTTAATAGTTTGTGACCTTCAACATTTGAAATATTATAAATGGTTTCTCTTGATAACCCAAACAATCCAGAGTTGCAACAGTATTTGTGAATTAAATACTTACCGTAAACATTAGACTCTTTGTCAAGAATTCCCTGAGAAAGTGCAATTTTGTCCTTATGATAAACATTGAATGGAATTTCATGTGGTCAAACAAAGACCCGATTCTTGAAGTACAATTTTTGTAATTGGTGGTATAAATTCCAGCAAGATCGTACTGTATCTCAGAAGACTTCCTCAGAATTCTGCTTCAACCAATCTGTCTACAATTATTAGTCTCGGAACAACAGTGTTTAATGTAGATCTTGGCCGAAAACCTTTGATGGCATCTCTGTGGTCTATTTCCCTTTGTGTATCAAGAGCAAATTTGGTTGAACTGCCTTTGTGAGGAGTTGTAAACAAGGAACTTTTCAAACAACGAAAAATGACCTTATGTATAATGTAAATATAAAAGTTCAGAGCAGACAGATGCATAGGATGTTGCCCCATTCAAAAATGAAAAAGGAAGTGACGATTTTACACACCCAAGTAGTAAGTCGTAACCTTAAGGTCCCCCAAGGCGCTCTGCCATATATATTCTTAGTATTTCATCCATGTGCTGCATCATGTCAACATGCAAGGCAAATGTCGTATTTATGTTTTTTCCAAACTCCAAAAATCAAAACATTTTGATCTCCATGCAGTGTTAAGTATTTGAATATCCCTAAGGTCAAAATTACGTATGGAATCTTTTGCCTGTGACTCAGTAAGGGTTTACAAAAATGTAAGTATGAAAGCAAGATGAAGACCTACTGACAAACGTTTAATGTTGTTTGTAGCTGTGTCAATGTTATTCTTCATATATTTGAAAAGATGAAAAAAGCCTGCCTCCTTATATGCACTAAATAAATTAACAATTTTAGATTTCTGTAGATTCAATAATGGAAATTCGGAAAGGAACTGTTTGAAGACACCACCTTCTTTTACAAATTCTATCAGGTTTTTGGATATTTTATAATCAAGGGCAAATAAGATTGTTCTGTGCTTTTAACATGACTATACCTTCAAAGTTTTGTTAAGATGTCCACCAGTATTTGTTTAAGATTAACTTTGTCATCATCTCTGCCAGCACTTGGTACTGGATGACGACACAACAGTGGACTTACTAGATAGTCTTAAAATAAGTAAGATTCATTATTAACAGAATCTTCTCTATTGTAAAGTGACACATGCTGTTCATCGTCGTCATGTAATATTTGATAGTGCTGCATTAAAAGGGAATGGTCTGGTGTTTTCTTAGGTGTACTTTGACTTAAGTTATATTGAGCTGTGTTGTCATAAAGGTCAACAGAATCATCATGATCTTCAAAAGAATGGTCTACATGCTGTTCTAATTTTATTCCTTTTCTAAATTCATCCTCATCTATAATTTTGTCAAGGGTTTCTGTTTTAGCTTGCAAATGTGTGTCTTCTTCATCACTGTTAATTTTCAAAGTATCATGCGAACCGAAAGATGCATTATTAGATATTTCTGAAATATCTTTACCACCAATTTTATTTTTATAAACATCATTTTCCTCCAATTCATTTTCAAAGAGGAGAGAATGCAATGTATCATTGAAAGCATCGAGCTCTTTGGAAATATCGAGCATGTCATCCATATCATATGGCAATTTTTTAATTCTGACATGCTCCTTTATTGTTTTATATTAACAATTGTACATATGCCCCAAATGATTTGAGTTGTAAGTTTGTTCATGGCAATATCTTCAGATGGGGTATTTTCATTTAATAGGTTCAAAATCTTCTTTACTGAGTTTTCTATCTTGAGTGCACAAGCAATCCGATTCCATTTCACATCCTTCTTTATGCCAAAATGAGATAATTTTTTAATCTTTTGGTAATCCCTTCAATAATTGGTAGAGTGCATATTTGTGAGGTTCGTTATTGACCTGGAGATGGGTCTCTATGTGTTGTTAGACGGACCAAATTATCTAAATAAAGAATTATGAAACAATCACGCATAGATACTAAATGTTCTTTAGCATCTAGTTCTCCAATTTTCTAAAAAAAAAATAATGAGTATTTCTTTAAATAAGTTTCATAATACGATGTTTCAGGCTCTGTAGTTTTCTGCAGCCACCTGTCTGCAGATTTTAAATTTCTTGACATACCCCCTTGTAATGTAATGTTGAATACTTTTCCTATAGAATGATAATTGACCATAAGTTCTTAAGTGTTAATCTGTTGTAATACTCCATTATGAGTTCTATTAATATTTTTTAAACAAGCATCAAGACATATATAAAGTCGTGATTTTTTTCAAAAACAGTTTCCTTGGTGATATCAGATCTCGTAATACTCTCTAATTATGAACATTCTGCCAAATAAAACTTGAACTGGTAATGAAATCTCCAATATCCATTCCACTATAAGCTTGAAGTTTCTCCAGCTGAGAGGCTTTTCAATATGTGACTCAATAGCACTAAAACAACACTTCCAATATTTTTTACCATTTGCCTGTAAACATCAATAAGTATACAAAGTTCATAGTTGTTTTATTTAGAAACAAATTTGACATTGCCTGGGTAAAAGTTATCACGGAAAAGGAACCTGTGTACCACATACTTACCTGTACACTGGCTACACCTATACAATTCAGTTATATCAGTATCTAAGAAAACTACCTCTGGGACAAACAAACCATGATGTTTTGCTACATTTGAACGCAGAATAACAGAGATATCATTACACAAATCAAGACTTCAACAACAAATGCATAAACATGCACTCTTCCGACATGGTTACAAATTGTATTGCAACAGTTTGTACAAATAACACCGACCTTAACGTTAAACATATTTTGAATTACATTTGTAATGTCACTCTCTAGTTTTTCAAACAGATGGCATGTATACGTTCCAGAGTTAATCAGCTGAGGTTTCTGTAAAACGTTGTAGCAGTTTTGTCTTAACTTATTGTTAGACGTAAAACTTAAACGTGATTTGTATAGTGATCCTGCTAGTTTGGAATATTGGTTTAAGTCATTCAAATACATCCATTTGGATGCAAGTTTCTGTTCATAGTTCAGATTTTCTTAATGTACCGATGCAAAATGTTTTTCGAACAAGCAAATACATTTCCATTCTTCATTTGTAAAGTCACTTTTATAATTTTTGTACAATGATCTAAAGTCAGTAGAATCACCAATAGTTTCCAATAATAGTTAATTAAATCCAGGGTAAAAATATGTAGAATTAAAATATTTCACTATTTCCTTGTAATGTCTCTGTCTTCACTTTCTTCACTTATTGTTAAAAGACTTGCAGCAATATTATTAAAGATTTCCCCATAAACAGTGATGTTTTTAACATGATGGACAACAAAAGCAAGCACAGATTCAAATGAAAAATACTCATTGTTTGATATCAAAACAATGGCATCTGCTCCAAATCTCTTAATTTCTTTACGAATTTTGTCTTTCCTAATATGAATGTTTGTGTTAACACAATGATTTTTGGTCAAAAATTGAAAAAAAAAACTCTTCGAAGGCAATCCATTTTCTTGCATTATGATTTATAAGAGTAAAATTCTTTAAATGTTTGATTTTTATCTTAGACATTTTTTTGGGGATCTAAAAACAAAGAATAGATAATGGAATGTGAAAATTTGAGTAAGTCCAAAATCACCGAAATGGAGAATTATTAGCCAATTTTGTTTTATTAGACAATTGTCATGAATTGTCATGAAAACTAATACAAGATACTTGTATTTGAACACAGTACAATAGAAGTCTATAAAGACAACCTATTGGACCTTCAAAATATAATCATTATAGACATATAAAATTTTTTGCTGAAAATATAGAGCAAATGTCCAGAGGTTACAGGTCGTAAAGGAAAGATGGTAATTATATAGAGGTCTCTATGGAAGGTTTTACTGCTTTTACACTTTAAAATATATATGAATTTAAAAAATCACTAAAATTTGAGAATGTTTTGGATTATGGAATGTTACTTGACTTCGACAAAAAATTAAAATAATTATTTAAAAATGGAACATTTACTTACCAGATTTATTGTTTTTTTTAACATTTTTTTTTCCATTTTTATCAAACTTCTTTTCATTAATAAAAACTTTCAATTTTGTACACATTCTACATTAAGTTCACACTTATGTATTTATATATTGTTTTAATATATGTCTAGATTAAGATATAAACATACTCTCTTTAGGAACCTAAGGCGTGGACTAAATAAAAGATAATGTTGTCTAAATAAAAAGAAATTTTTAAGTTTTTAAACTCAGAGAAAACTTTGCGAGCAATTGAAAAAGAATACATAAAGGTTTATTTGAATTAGAACTTGATAGATGAAAGAATTGAATTAAACTCTTAAGTGTAATGTCACATTTAAGCAATAAATCAGAATTAATGTTCATTTCTTGATCTGTGGTCAGAAACTAATTTCATTCTATTAAAATTGAGAACATGATGGTCATCATAGTATTATGTATTCATTTTGATTGACAGCCCCCAAAGGGTGCAGTTTTTCGGACTTTTCTATAAAGTGTACCCCTTAACTGTATATTTTTGGTTCATTATGGACATTTGAATGGAATTATAATAGAAAACTCCAAAGAATCATTCCCAAGCGAGTGGGGTAGGTTGATGAGACTATAATTCTTTTCTCCCACTCTCAGTCAACAACCATTATTCCTAAAACATACTTGATTTCGTTCCTTAAGGCAAGCTTTTGGGTTTAAAGTCCTAATAAAAGAATTGAAAACATTTGAATGGCATAATTACATGCTTATCTTAGGTATAATTGCTTTAATCCCCTGGTCATACATTACATCTGTAGCTTCTGGCTTCATCACACCTCAATCAATTGGTTGCTTACATCACTCATAGTTCATTGTTAATTTGCTGAAATAAAGGAAGAAGGTGATCTAGCTTCCATTGACTTTGATATAACCCGTCATCTAAAGACTTGCCGAAGAGAATAGCTAAAGGTACACAGACTGATGAAGCAGTATTTTCAACATCTTATGACTGATCATGTCAGGAGCTAAAACATTCCCAACATGGATGTTTATTAAAACATCTTTTACACATTTAGGTGTAACAAAAATATTATCAAAGGAGCTAGAACACCTTTCCCTAAAAACGGTAGATCAAAAGACGAATCATCAAGGCTTAAAACTGAAGTAAAGAAATTGTTAAGAGCAATATAGCTTTTGTCACATCAAGAAGGAACTGAAAAAACACCTGCATCCGACACTGATAGCTCTTTGGACACTGTAACAGGGTTTAATAATGTGCTGTGATCACCAACACAACAAGTAGGCTTAGTAATAACGTTAACCAAATTATACAGAGTCAAGATTATGCAGTTTACTGGTATTTACAGTTAACAGATCAACATTAATATATCAACAACTATAATGGTATTAAAAGAATAATTCATGGCTATACTCACTGAGTTATACATAAACTCCCCAAAAAAAAAAGTAGACGATGGGGGTCCGTAGACTCTACACACAATGTTTTGAACTAGATAGAGTGATTTCCACCCAGATTAACCAGATGAGAATTCTAGATTTCTTCTCTTAGATGCCTTAGCATATTTCGACCTGTAAACCAAAATCTGTCGTTACGTTCAGGTGCCTCCAACCCATTAAGCATGATATCATCCGTGTTATTACTTTGATCAAGTTTAGTTTCGGTTATGCACAACATATGAAAATCTGAGGCAATATCCTCCAGATAAGAAAGTTTAGATCGGACAGACCTCAAATTCACATGGAAAATAGATAAATCGTTGTTAAAGTTTGAGGAATCAAGATTTGGATGATCATCCATAGGTAGCACGAGAAGAAGAAGCAGCATAATAGTCAAGTAAATGTTAGATTTAATTGACAGCATGAAAATACTGAATGATATAGCAAATAGCTGTTTTGAAGTAAGTTGTTAATATTCGATACACTAGATATAGTCCGGCAGACATTGAGCTGAACCTTAAATATTAGTCTATATTATTTTCTCTGCATAAATATAAAGGTTATATGGACCAGTTTTAGAATTCAATTGATGACACTCTGTCACCCTTGAGCAATTTGTTTAATTCAAGATGTCGTGCAAGATGCTGCCATAGTGAAAATGGGCGTTTGTGAATTAGTTGTTTGAATAAAAAATAATTTATTAAATGGTATTTTTTAACAGTTGTTATACCCTGCTGAGAAATCGGTGAAGGAGATATAGTAATGCCTTCCGTCCGCTCGTCACACTTTTACGTTCGCAACAGATTTCCTAAACCGACCACTGTATTGTCATGGGACTTTTCAGAAATGATCTCTAGGGAGTGTACTTGTACATATCGCAAACTAGTTCCACTTTAATGATTTTTAAAGAAGTTATGGCCCTTGACCGAGATCGTTGGGGAGATCTTGCTTTCACTGAAAGAAAGCGATACCCGTCACGAGCAAAGTCAAATTTCAGGATAAAATTAACAAGGAACTATTGTAAGTCAAATATATCCAGTGTAAGTTTTAATGCAGTGACTCCATACTCGTCAACAATATTGTGATGACAGCCATAAAACTTTTAAGGGCCTTAATTAGCCTAGGCTTGCAATATCCTTGAGTCAACAGTTTAATTGTAAGCATTTTGCTTTGTTATAGAAAGTCCAGTAGTGGGACCGAGCGTATTAACTGTGAAACATATACGCTATACGCGGGAGAAGCGGGGATCGATATTACTGAAAAGAAACAGAAAGATGACAAAAAATTGAAGTCATCACGTTTGTCGTATAGCTTCAGATGGAACCTTTCGTTGGTGTCATAGTTAAGGCATGAGTCCAAATATGAGGCAGAACATGGAGAATCCGTCGTGTCTTTCATTATTTTAAGCTCGCTTGGATGGATGGCATATATTATTTGGGATTATTTAGCGACAGAAGGTCATCTCTATATCTGTATGTGAAGTTGAATGATTTAAAGACATTTTTCTCTCCAGTTTTGACAAGGTTCTGTAAAATTCTGACTCATATGAATAAAGAAACAAAATAGCAAGCAAAGGTACACAGTTTGTTTCCATTGGTATACCGATTGTTTGTTGGAAGACACAACAAATCTGTTGTCTAAAAAAGCTCTAAAATTTTGTTGATGGTATCTTTAGTATATTTTTGTCTGTATGGGTTGTACAAAATAACCAGAATCTTATCACTAAATATTTATATCTTGGTTAACCGTTTTTGTAAAAGCATGATAAGTAAATGATTTATTTTAGACGTTCTTTCAATTTAAAATGAGGGAAAGTGGTGTAAAGGGTAGAGAAATCAAAAGTTTTTATACTTTTATACTTTTTAGCGAAGATAGAGTATTAGAAACAAGATGTGTGTTCGAATTACTGATAATGATTTAGTTGTTCATTGAGATGTACTTGCTATTTATCCGTATGGGTTTTTTGTGAAGTTTTGCAATCCAATACAATTAAGGAAGGTCAAGTTCTTCCTGTTTTAAATTGATACTGAAAGACTCAAGAACTCCCCTATGATTGGGAAGAACTTCATCTTTGGTTCAATTAGTTTTGGTATAAGTAGGTATGGTACAGTATCTGATCGTGAATCAAGTTGATGACAGTCTGTAATCCTTGAGCATTTTGCAAAATTCAAGATGACATCCGATATGACTGAAACATAAAAAAAATCGTTGAAATATATATATATATATATATATATATATACAGTCAAACCTGTCTGTAAAGGCCAACCATGAAAATACATAAAAGTGGCCTTTATGAACAGATGGACTTTATACAAAAGTTTTAATGATATAGACAAAGAGCAACTGGGATAGAATTTATTGGCCTTTATAAGCAGGTGGCCTTTGTAGAGAGGTGGCCTTTAAGGCAGGTTTGACTATATATAAACAAAATTCCATTGAATTTGATAGTTTTAGTGTTATATCTCAAAGAAAATAAAACAAATACAATTTTAAGATATTTCATAGGAAAGGAACAGAGTTATGTTGCGGCTAAATTACTTTTTGCTGTTTTTGCTACCAAGACTTTCTGTTGAGCCGACATAGATGAACAGTCAGGCTTGTTAAAACAAGCAGAAATAAATAGCAGATTCAGAGTTTCCAACAGAAGAGAGAGATGCTTTACGTGAATGAAGAACTTTTATCATTGTACTCTTACCAATACCATGGTATCATGCAATTGTATAACACCCGACAATGACATCAAGAAATCTCTACAACGATAAAAGTTTTTCAGTCACATAAGGCATCTCTCTCTTCTGTTGGGAACCCTGATCTGATATTGGGACAGTCATCAAGGAGTCAATTATATTTATTTGTGCTTGTTTCAAGCCTGTGTATCTATGTCGGAAGCTCGACAGAAAGTCTGGGTAGCGAAAAGAAATTAAGCCGCATCAAAACTATGTTCCCTTCCACCTACATCAAAGTCATTTCAAAAAAATGTTGAACGTACCCATTTGCAAGCATGTATTTGGAAGCATGCCTTACATACCTAACGACCTTCCATGGATCCTAATAAGTTCGGTTGAATAAAGAATGAGGGAAAAAATGCTATCTCCATGTTTTGTACCATCTGGAATTTAGTTGGCTGCTTCAGATATACTAAAGCTGATAAAGTGCACATGCGTTGGTGATTCTCCATGTACGACCATGAGATGAAGATGTACCAGTAACAAGTTACAATGCACTTTGTTCTATGGCTGTCAGGGCGAACTTCATTGGAAAAACGACCAAATTTCTAAAGCATAATTAATTAAAGATAACATAAAATATCTTAAACTATAGACAAAATTTTTTAGGTTTGGAGAAAATTTGGGGTTTCTCAGCCGGAATAATATAATTCCTCAACAACAGATACACGGCTTAATTTCTTTTCGCTACCCAGACAGATACACTAACTTTACAGCGTCTTGTCAATACAGGAATGATACATAAAATACATAAAATGCTATGTTACCCGATATATAAAGCTTAGAAAGTAGGAAAAGGATATAAAGAAGTAGATGGTTGAGATTAAAAGGAATAAACGGTAAAATTGTAAAAATCATCGTTCCAGTAACCTGCCTGATTAAATGTAACCTCATAAGCGGCAAAATAAATGCGTTTATGCAATGACTAGCAAACTTTCATAGCACTGGTGCACACATAAATAAAAGTACTCGAGGTTACATTTCACAAATGGTTAAGACTTACCTACCCGTGCCGCCTTATAAATGTATTTTTTACACATAAAAAATAGTAAGTTTTTTGCATCTGTAAACATCGATTTTTACATATGCAAAATTCTATTTTTACATATGCTTACATATGCAAAAATACATTTTTGCATATGCTAAATATGATTTTTACACATCCAAAAATAGTCAGTATTTTTACATATACAAGTTAAATGATTTCTCACAATCTATTTACTGCGGACCTCACGCGGGAAAGTTGTGTTTGTCTTAACTCAATTAAAATACTATCACAGTCGAGATTTTTACTTTGGAACACCACAATGCATTTGATATACTCCTCTGTATCCTATTCAACTGTTCGTATTTTCCATTTAAATCTTATAGCAGCATTTTATAAATCAGTTATAGCGGTAAGCATCGCGTGGTGCTGTCAACAAAAAATCTTGAAAATATACATTTTATAAGAATTTATAAGAATGAAGAAAACATTAAAATACAAAATTGTAAATTAAGTTGTTTTTTATTAATTATTTATTAAATATACCGAAAAATATTCACTTCGGGATTGATGATAGGGGAGAACTCAGTATTTTCAAATATCCTTAATTTATTCAAGTTTACATATGTAAAAATAGTTGCCATTTTTGCATATTCAAAATCGATGTTCACATATGGATAAATGTAATGTTTACGCATGCAAAAATCGATTTAAGCATATGCATAAATAGAATTTAACATATGTAAAAATAACTACCATGCAAAAATACATTTTTAAATATGTAAAAAATCAAATTATGCATATGTAAAATACAGTTATGCATATGTTAAAAAAGTAAATAAGACTCATACAAGTGCGATTTAAAAGTGTACGCGGTCAGACAATCACGGCCGGACAAAAACGACATAGCGTTAAAAGTAAGTTTAAACAGAAACAGAAGTACATTAATTTATTTTTATATTGATATTCGTCGAACAAAAAGTAATTACCAATTAACAATCATGGTCTTGTTTCTTTTTTGTTACCCCAGCATTAAGTAGCGATTAAACGGAAAAAAATCATGTAACAAACTATGATCGTCTGAAAAATCTGCCGATAAGCGAGAAAATGTAATGCCGCTTGATTACAAGTAATGTCATTAAATTGTAACTTTGATTAAAGCTGCATTAAGTTTTCCAAAGAAAAACTTAAAACGGTGCTAATCTAATTAATGATGTTCCTAATGAACAATGTTACATTTGGTTCAACGATAAAAGCTCGAATAAATACAGAAATTACAGTATTTACCCAGCGAGATGCAACATTTGGGATCTAATATTAGAACATGGTTACGTCATCAAAACCCGGGTCATTTAAACACAACTTTCAAAACGGTGAAATACGATAAATTAAACACAGAACTTTGTTGAATTTGTCATTTGTGACGTAGTAAGGGATACATAACACCATTTCAAATACATCTGGATATTAATGAAGGACAATTAATGCAATCTGTCATGTTTCACCTTCGATTCTAGGGTTTTCCGTACATCCGTGCGCATGCTCCAAGCTCATAATTACCATCGTAAAACACTGACCAACCGGTCAGAGGATTCCGTTTATTTACAGCTAAAAGAAATGAAATTTTAGAAAATGAATGTCACGGATCGTGGTTAGAAGATATCTATTTTTAAAAATATATATTTTAAGAAAATCAAAAAAAAAAAAAAATTAATAATAATAAAAATAAAAAAATTGAAAAAAAAAACTTAATGCAGCTTTAAACATTGCACAAGAAAAGAAGTTGTAGTTTTTCCTGGGGTTGGGGTGGTAACATTGTCCATTTTTATTCGAAGCTGGAGACACAGTTAGTTCCATAGTATGCAGCCGGAAGTCAATCCAGTCCGACTTAATTATTTAATTCATTATAAAATGTCGACGATATAATCAATGTTCGTGAATTTGACAAGTTTATACTCATCGCATATTTTTTATAATAGCTAGGAAACCCATCACAATTACCGAGTATGTTGGGGCTCGACTTCAATTCTTCATCAAATACGTTTAATTCTGGTCAAAATAAATACATTAATACGCAAAATTTATGATAAAAAGATTGTCTACTGTTTCCCCAAATAATGTCGAACGATCCGACATAATTAAGTGCATGTCCGAGTCGTTACTTTCTCCCATGTGTCGCTATATCGTAAGCACTATCGCTATCCATTATGTTGAATACTAATTCTAATACCGACATTTCGTCACACCAGGGTGTTTCAAAACGAGGCGTTTCACTTTACGATTAAGGAAAGGTAAAAAAAAATATGTGAATTTCAAGCTGCTCTAACTTTGTTATTCTGCCACCAATTTTGCAGGGTTTTCGATATTGATATATATAAATGGTATGTAAAACATTTATGATAAAAATTGGTTACAGGTAACCTTTAAATTCACTTTAGAAAACTTTTTTTTTTTGAGAATATTAAAGAAGGTCAAATAAATTACTGTGAATTATATTAGTCTTGGATTTCATGTATTGTACGTTCCCAAAAATCTTCATAAACTTTAAAACAGTAAGGATGACACTAGTGAACCACTTAAAAGTTTGGTTACAAATTAAGAAAATTACTGAATTAGTTGTTCCTTAATTATCTAAAGGTATGCCTGGGTCAATTTCGACTTGCACTCAAGATAAGTCTGACAAAAAAGTTGTTTCCTTTTTAAGATTTTAAGCTGAGCTTTGAGAAAATAACAGTTTTTTGAAATTTTCTTTAAAGACTTGTTATATATCTGTAATTATTTCAAGATAAAATTCCCAAAAAGGAAAAAAGAAGAAATTGGTAATTTAAGAGTTTTTTTTCTAAATGTTGAAACAGAAAATTTACCTTATACTAAGTCAAGTCAGTGTAAATCCTATACATCTACTTCTTACTCTGAACCTGGCCTTGTTCGACCTGTTCAACATGAAATTGTAACAACTTTGTTGTGTAAAGCAAAATAAAGAGAAAGGGAAAGCAAAGGGTCGAGCCAAGGAAAAACGAAATGGATAAAGACGAGATTAAAGTTGGATTTGTTGTGAGGAATGAATTTCATGTGACCTAGTGTTTTTTACACAGAGACTGTATTGTCATAAAAGACAAGAAATGTATAAAGTATTCGAATGACGAGGAGACCTATACTTGTCGAATGTGTTTTTAAACAAGGTAAGCAGGCCACCAGTTAGATTCCTATTCCTTTTGAAAAATGAATTTCAATGTTTGCCACATCAAAATTTGTAATTTCTGAATGATAATAATTTTAAACAAGTGGCCCAAGATGACCCTTATTTGCTCACCTGAGTTTAAATGTAACTTGTATGTCTTGATAATACCTGGTAAGTCATAACATGTTGTCTCAATAGAAGTGGTTTCAGAGAACATTATTTTTATTGTTTTGGTTTTTAGATATGTAGGTGACTTACTTTTGGTAGCCATAGCAACCAGAAACACAAATGCGAATGACAATGGTCTATAGATGATATTGACTAATATGAATGAAATGTGACCAGTAGTGTCTGAGAAGAAGTCTTTTGATGGATGGATGGATGGCAGAGTGCCTATCCATAACAAAAGCTCACATGAGCAATTTTCAGATCCGGATTTAAGACTTTACAGATATGACACATTAGTTAAATATTTAAAAAAAATTGTATAAGTCAACTGCAAATTATTAAAAAAAATTGTTCAATTAGTTTAAATTATGTCACAAAAAAGTGATTTTGTAAAACAAAAAAAAATATTTCAAGGTTTTAGCTATATCTATATAACAGTATTACATGTATTTCAAAAATAATGATTTCACTAAAAATTAAAATTTCATAAAATCTCTGCCATGCACCATTGTTAGTCATAAAATTCAGAAATAAAAAAAAATAAATAAATAAAAATAATTTTTTTTAAAAAAGTAGCCTCACTGGGATTTGAACCCTCGACCCTTGGGTTGCTAGAATTGAAAATGAAAAAGGTCAAAATAGCGACTTGTATTTACAGAATTTCATGAAACTTGTCAAACATATGTTTCTTCACATAAGAAAATGATGTTTGGAAAAAGAATTCACCTAAATTTATTCATTATTGTAATTTTGGTAAAAAAGTACTATTTACAATGTATTAAAAATAAACGCAAAAACGCGTAACCTAATTTTTCACAAAAATTATTGAAATTCACAAAATTGGTATATAAGATGCTTTAAATGCCTAATATCACATCAGATTTTATCTCAGTGAAGTGGTTTTGGAAAAGAAGATTTTTTTTAGGTTTTCAACTATGTAGGTCAATGTTTGTGTAGCTATTGCAACCAAAAATAAAAATCTGAAAGGCAATTTTCTATAGATGCTTTTGAATAAGTTTGAACAAAATGTGACCGGACGTTTCTGAGAAGTCGTTTGAAGCAATTAATGACTGACGGACGGACGACGGAGGGTATGCCGCTATTGATATCAATAGCTCACACGAGCACTTTGTGCTCAGGTGAGCTAAAAAGAGAAAAAATTGTTGCTTGCTTTAGAAATTTCTGAATTTTATTGAAAATGATATAAAAGTTTCCCTCCTTGCTTTACCCTCTGCTTCTAAACAAGAAAAAGGAAGGAAAGTTTGAATGAAATTGTTTGTCTGGTGGTGATTTTTTACAGCAAAAATCCAAAGAACTAGGAATCATATTGGAGTGTCATCATACATTATTTCATTTTATTTGTTTTGGTCTATTGTTTAGTTACTGTCACTATCAGCATTTTTTATAGATTAGTTTTAAAATTAAATTGATTTTTTTTATTTGAACAAAAATGAATGCAAAAGCCCAAAACAAATTTAGAAAAATGAAATAAAGAAACTTCTTATTGACTCAATTACAGTTGAGTTTTATAACAAGGTTTTTACACCGGGGGTTTATTGTTACATTAATGTTAGGGTTAACTATACTACATGATTTTGGTTAGGCAGATATATCTTTGTTGATAACAAGAGGGTCATGAAGGCCCTGGACGCTCACCTGAAAATAATCACTCAGCTTGATTTGGGCAAACTGGAGCTTTTATTCTTAAAAGAGATTTTTCCTATATTTCGAGCTAGTGACCTACTTATTGACACAACATGACCCATATACGAACTTGAGCTAGCTTTTGTCAGGAGGATCGTTCTGAGCCAGTTTGACAAGATTGGTCTAAAAATGACCCCTCATATGTTAACAAGGTTTTTATATAATTTGTCCTAGTGACCTACTTATTGACCCAACATAGCCCATATACGAACTCGAGCTAGCTTTTGTCAAGAGCATCATTCTTAATAAGTTTGATAAAGATTGGACTAAAATTGGGCCTCAGGAGTGTTAACAATGTTTTCATACAATTTGACCTAGTGACCTACTCATTGACCCAACATGGCCCATATACAAACTTGAGCTAGCTTTTGTCAAGAAGATCATTCTGACTAAGTTTGATGAAGATTGGACTACAATTGGGGCATCAGGAGTGTTAACAAGGTTCCTATATAATTTGGTCTAGTGACCTACTTATAAACCCAACATGGCCCATAAACGAACTTGAGCTAGCTTTCGTCAAGAAGATAATTCTTATTAAGTTTGATGAAGATTAGACTAAAATTGGGGCCTCTTGAGTGTTAACAAGGTTTTCTAAAATTTAACCTAGTGACCTACTTATGAACCCAACATGGCGCATATACGAATCTGAGCTAGCTTTCGTCAAGAAGATTATTCTGACTAAGTTTGATGAAGATTGGACTAAAATTGGGTCCTCAGGAGTGTTAACAAAGTTTTCCTACAATTTGACCTAGTGACGTACTGATTAACCCAACATGGCCCATTTACGAACTTGAGCTAGCTTTTGTCAAGAAGATCATTCTGAGAAAGTTTGATTAAGATTGCACTCAAATTGTGGCGTCAGGAGTGTTAACAATCAAAAGTTGACGCACGACGGGCAATGACCCACCACATTAGCTCACTTGAGCACCTTGTTCTTAGGTGAGCTAAAAATAAAAAATAAATAAGATAAAATAAAATATTTAAAATACGGGGGGAGGGGGTATCAGCTTTCAAAAGTCAGTACAGACACAGCAATAACATTATTAATATACATCAAGATGCAGAGGCTATTTCAAATAAACGCGGGTTTCATTAAGGATTGAGTTATCAAAACACGTGGTCAAATTGGCTAATAAAAAAGTCTATTGCTTCAGCAGCATTAATCATTTGTTCCTTTCGTAAGGCTAAAAGCGAAATTAACAGTAAAATAGTGAAAAGATGCTCTCTTACCATTTAAGAGATATACACGAAATATAAAAAGTAATCACATTATAAACTTATTTAGATTACTGCAGATGAACCTCAAGTTATATTCAAGCTTATTCTTTTCTTTATTTTTTTTAATGTTTTAACCTTTCTTAGCTTCTTCGTCTTCTTTTTCGCCTTCTACTTTTCTAAATAGCAGTGCCAAATTTGTAATTTAAGTCGGGATCTAGAGGATAAGTATAAGGTGCTGTTTTGCTGTAGTTTATGGATATCCATAATTCGAATTAAGACCGCCTTAAATCAATATAAAGGATATCCATAAATAGTGAATTAATGTTCCTCGTAGGTAGGAGTTAAATTTTCACTTTTTATTAACCCAGTCGAATTTTTATATTCTTGGCTTGAATATGCATATATTATAAATTAAAATTGCTATAGAACCACGTTTAATTTCTATATTTATTGCAGATGTGTGATGATCTGACATTAGTAATGAATATATTTTATCAGATTAAAAAATCTAGAAGATTATTACCAAGTTCATAATACCTTTCTTGAAAACGTTTTAATTTATTTCTACTGTCTCTCAACCAGTGTTTGATTTCCTGGAAATTGTTGTTTGTCCCTGTATCACAGAAGTCATGGAATGACAGTAACTTAGGTATGTTGGGTTGGTATTGGCACCCTTGTAAATTGTTCTTTGTCGGCAGAAGATATTTTTAGTAACGTCACTGTTGATTCTAGTTGGTACAATTTACAGTTCCTCAAAACCTAAAATGCTGTTTAACATATCCTGCCTAGTTTAAACTGAAATCATGGGTTTCTCTTAGTCTACCATCACTTGCATTTATGGGTCTGGCATCTCTGAAAATTTCTTACCAAAACAATTGTATTTTTAATAGAAGCTCTACAAAAGAATTTAATTTCACCACATCTTCTCCTAAACATTCATACAATTCCATTAGATGAAGCATTTTGTCATTGAAAACATCTTCTGCCAAATGGTTTCTTATTTTTGATTCTGATGTAAGAAAAAAGTTAAGTTTTGAGGTTAATTTGTTATGAACAGGGAAAGGTTGAAATATCCCATGACTGAAAGTGTTTCCACTCTATAAAATGTAAACCAAGCTTTAGATGTCTTTTGCAGTGTGACGAATCACCACTGTTTGAAATATTGTTTCTTTTTTTATTGTATGTGAAATATCTATATAATTTAAGCTATAAATGTTATTAAAAACACAGGTGATAGGGTTGATAGTGCTGAAGTCTGTTAAAAGTAACTAAAATAAATCTGTTTGTCTGTGTAACATCAGTACTTTTAAATACATGTACTTATGTATTGTATAATAAATCCAAAATTTGATAACATGTTTACTGCATTCCATATAAACAGATAAAGTTCATGACCGGAAGCAGTTTTTGAAGAAAAATGGGCAAAATGAAACCAAACCGAAAAACTGAATTACAAGAAAACAAATTGTAAAGCGTGAGTAGCCGGTTTGATTTCAGTTTTATTTGACTTTATCTGATCAAAGACAATTGGCTTAAGTTTATTTAGTGTAACCTACAAGTTTCATTTTACCATTTTTTCAACTGAAGGTCTTGTTGAATGGATATTTTATCCACAAGTGAATCACCTTTACATCCTTCTTGGGGGGGATGTTTTTAAGTTTTGCGTCATTCAACATCCAATGAAGCATATCTGTTAATACCGGCATCTTGCTCAACAGAGTTTTTATATTTCTGAAGTTTTTTTTCAGAAAAAAAAACATGAAAAAGTTGCTGTTTCATAGTTCAGTATAGCCCTTGGGAGTTCTGCACCAGTGTCAGACAAAGACGAATAACATCCTGCCAGCGTCTACCTTTTGTATGGTGTTCAATGGCCATTTTTCTGTGATATCAAAAAAGTTTCATTTTATCTGAACAATTTTGAAAAACATCAGCAAAAATCATAGAAATACCATTGTGATCTTTTGCATTCCAGGTAAGTGTTGTATCATTTCAAGATTGATATTGCTGCTTCAGATATGCAGCGCAAGCAGCTTTATCAAGTTTTTTACATATTGAACAATTTTTGGTTATCTATTTGAGTTTATAAATGGCAAAATCTTGGAACACACATTCTTTTCTCCAGTGATCAATTACAACGCATTTAAAATATTCCTTAGTCTTTCACTCTGTATTGTTGAAATGATGATGTAGTCTTTTTACGTCTTTTATTTGCCTTTTTCTTTGAAATCTTTTCCTGTCTCTACCCAGAGCATTGGGGACTTCCTTTTCATCGTCTGAATAATTAGCAAGAGGATGAGAAAAATATTTCTCTGCTTCCTTCCAGCCAGCTTTTAAAGAGCGTCTGGCATCTTTATTAGATTCATACCCTTTGTAACCACGTTGCGAGCGGTGAAAACATTATCTACATTGACTTCCTCCAAACAGTTCAAAGCTTCATTCAACTTTACAAACACACTCTTGTTGTGTTTGTACTGTTACTTGTTACCTTGCTGTTTAAACTTAAAACTTTCAGAGAGTGATTGATCGATTCTAGCCATATGAGACATTAATTAATTTTTGAGACGATTGAAAACTGGAAATTATCAAAACTGGCATCAAGCAATCTGGTTGAATTATTCAACAAATACGTTTGTGACGTTTGAGCAGCTTCTTAAGTTTCAGCTTCAATCTCTCTCTAAATGTTAGCCTCAGTATTTAAGTGTTATACAATTAACGGTCGGCTAGAAAGTGAAGAAAACCCGTGCAACAACTACATAACACGTGTTACTCGAAACACGGAAAACCATTCGTCCATATCAATCACATCTTATGACAAGTAACATACATACAATAATTTCCCGCTGTTTGTTAAAAAGCGGGGAATTACATTTGTAGGCATAGCCTATGTAAGGAGCGCAGCAAATTGTTCTGTGGCATTTTATCCTCTAGTGAAGATTTTATTATTTTGTATACATTTTGATTATTTATTCATTTCATATATTCAACTACGTAAAGATGTCTACGGCTATTTAATGACAAAGTCGAGGGGCCCAAGATCGGCATGCAATTACCGAATCGGCACCAGATCTACCCTTGTTTAAAGTTGTACTTATAATATTCGCGCTTTATATAATGTAAACAATGCAAAGAGTTCATAAAAATTATATTTGGAAATCAAATGGTTCATTTTTCAATTTTTTACTGCTGATTCGGTAACTAAAACATAAAGTAGGACTTTACAAGCAGATTTCATAACGGTAAGTGGTTAATTTTTTAAAAAATATTCAAAGTACTGATATTGATGCAAACTACAAAACAATACCGCACATCCCCCATATCACACCCCTTCTCGGATCCTCTTGGCTATAAGTATCCGGAACGTCTCTGCGTTGTTCCGCTTCGATGCAGACGATCATAAACAAACACCATGTCGTCCTGGTCCAGTCATGGAGAGAAAATTTTGGACTGTCGTCGGATAAATTGAACTTGGATTCATTAATTGAAAAATCGTCTATGACAACAGAAGATTTTGTGAATTCTATGAAAAACGCCAACACAGTAAGAAAAACAACGTCCGATGTCAACAAATTTTCATGCCAAATAAATTTTATTACACTCATATGGGATGACAAATTTTTGAAATTGATATCATATATGCAAAATTTCAAATTTGTGATAAAAAGAACAAAGCATGGTAAATTCCATATCACATATCATATCGGCCCTCGACCAATATCAGAATTCGGGCTAAAGCCCTCAGTTTGATATTGGAGTCTCGGGCCGATATGACATATGATATGGAATTAACCATGCTTTATTCTCTATATAAACCATGCGACTCAAAATCACTATACCATTATCAATGTAACTAAAATTAATCATATCACAAACCATGTGGCAACAAATGGCCATATCATAAACCATCTGCCTGTAACTGATTATATAATAAACCATGTGGCACAAAAATGGCCATATCATAAACCATGTGACTTAAAATGACCATATCATAAACCATGTGAGAAAAATGATTATATCATATATGTTATGGCACTATTTGACATACCATAAATCAGGTACTCAAAATGACTATATTAAAGCCATGTGACTAAAAAAGAACATAGTTTTAACAATGTGACTTAAAAGATCATTAAAAAACCATATGTGATATACCATGGCCATATAATTCACCATGTCGCTCAAAATTAAACAACATGTGACTAAATCTGTTTATATCATAAAATGTTTCAAAATGGCCATATATAATAAACCCTGTTACTCAAATTAACTATGTAATAAACCATTTGACTCAAAATACCAATATCATAAACCACGTGACTGAAAATGAATACATTAGCAACTGGGTGACTCAAAAAGGCCATATCATGAACCATGTCGCACAAAATGATCATATTATAAACCACGTGACTCAAATGATCATATCAGCAACCTTGTGGTAACAATTACCATATCATTAACCATGCTGCACTAAATGACCATATCATAAACCATGTGGCACTAAATGGCCATATTGTAAACCACATGACACTAAATGACAATAATATAAACCATATGACACTAAATGACAATAATATAAACCATGTTGTACTAAATGACCACATCATTTCCCATGTGGCACCAAATGACCATAACATAAACTGTGTGACTCAAAATAGCCATATCATAATCATATGACTCAAAATGACCATATTGCACAAACTATGTTTCAGTGAATGACCATAGCATAAACCATGTGGCACTAAATGACCTTATCATTAACCTTGTAACTCAAAAATGACCATATTATAAAACACATGAGTTGAAATGACAATTTTATTAACCAGGTTGCACTAAATGACCATATCATAAACAATGTGACACTAAATGACCATATCATAGTAATTTTTACTTAATGACCATGTCATAAACCGAATGACACTAAATGACAATAATAAAAACCATGTTGCACTTAAAGCTGCATTAAGTTTACCAAATTTCTGAATTATTTTTGATTTTCTAAAAATATATTTTTTTAAAAGTAGATATCTTCTAACCACGATCCGTGACATTCATTTTCTAAATTTTCATTTCTTTTGGCTGTAAATAAACGGAATCCTCTGACCGGTTGGTCAGTGGTCTACGATGGTAATTATGAGCTTGGAGCATGCGCACGGATGTACGGAAAAGCCTAGAATCGAATGTGAAACATGACAGATTGCATTAATTGTCCTTCAATAATATCCAGATGTATTTGAGATGGTGTTATTTTCCCCTTTCTAAGTCACAAATGACAAATTCAACGAAGTTCTGTGTTTAATTTATCGTATTTCAACATTTTGAAAGTTGTGTTTAAATGACCCGGGTTTTGATGACGTAACCATGTTCTAATATTAGATCCCAAATGTTGCATCTCGCTGGGTAAATACTGTAATTTCTGTATTTATTCGAGCTTTTATCGTTGAACCAAATGTAAAATTGTTCATTAGGAACAACATTTATTAGATTAGCACCGTTTTATTTTTTTCTTTGGAAAACCTAATGCAGCTTTAATGACCATATCATAAACTATGTGACACTTAGTTACATTTCATAAACCTTGTAACCAAAAATGTAATATCATACACCATGTGACACTACATGACCATATCATAAACGACATGACACTAAATGACAATAATATAAACCATGTTACATTAAATGACAATAATGTAAACCATGTTGTACTAAATGACCACATCATTACCCATGCGGCACTAAATGAACATATTATAGATTGTGTGACTCAAAATAGCCATACAATAATCATATGACTCAAAATGACAAACTTGGCACAAACCGTGTTTCACTAATTAACCATATCATAAACCACGTGGCACTAAATTAACATATCATAAACCACATGACAATAAAAATAATAATATAAACCATGTGGCACTAAATGACCATATCATAAACCATGTGGCACTAAATGACCATATCATAAAACAAATGACACTAAATGACAATAATATAAACCATGTTGCACTCAATGGTCACATCATAAACTATGTGGCACTAAATGATATATCATAAACTGTGTGACTCAAAATGACCATATAGCACAAACCATGTTTCACTGAATGATCATATCATAAACCATGTGACTTAAAAATGTCACATCATAAACCATGTCGTACTAAATGACCATATTATAAACCACATGACTTTAAATGACAATTTAATAAACCACGTGCACTAAATGACCATATCATAAACCATTTACACTAAATGATCTTATCATAAACCAAATGACACTAAATGACAATAATATTAATCATGTTGCACTTTATGACCATATCATAAACTATGTGACACTAAATGACCATATCATAAACCTTGTAACCAAAAAATGTTATATCATAAACGATATGACACCACATAACGATATTGTAAACCACACTCCACTAAATGAAAATAAAATAAACCATGTTACATTAAATGACAATAACCTAAACCATGTTAAACTAAACGACCACGCCATTACTAATGCGACATTAAATGGCTATATCACAAACTGTGTGACTAAAAATAGCCACATCATAATCATGTGACTCAAAGTGACAATCTTGGCACAAACCATGTTTCACTAATTAACCATATCATAAACCATGTGGCACTTAATGACCATATCATAAACCACATGGCATTAAATGACATTTATATAACCCATGTTGCACTTATGACCATACCATAAACTATGTGGCACTAAATGACCATATCATAAACCATTTCATAAACCTTGTAACCAAAAATGTAATATCATACACCATGTGACACTACATGACCATATCATAAACGACATTACACTAAATGACAATAATATAAACAATGTTACATTAAATGACAATAATGTAAACCATGTTGTACTAAATGACCACATCATTACCCATGCGGCACTAAATGAACATATTATAGATTGTGTGACTCAAAATAGCCATACAATAATCATATGACTCAAAATGACAAACTTGGCACAAACCGTGTTTCACTAATTAACCATATCATAAACCACGTGGCACTAAATCTCCATATCATAAACCACATGACAATAAAAAATAATAATATAAACCATGTGGCACTAAATGACCATATCATAAACCATGTGGCACTAAATGACCATATCATAAAACAAATGACACTAAATGACAATAATATAAACCATGTTGCACTCAATGGTCACATCATAAACTATGTGGCACTAAATGATATATCATAAACTGTGTGACTCAAAATGACCATATAGCACAAACCATGTTTCACTGAATGATCATATCATAAACCATGTGACTTAAAAATGTCACATCATAAACCATGTCGTACTAAATGACCATATTATAAACCACATGACTTTAAATGACAATTTAATAAACCACGTGCACTAAATGACCATATCATAAACCATTTACACTAAATGATCTTATCATAAACCAAATGACACTAAATGACAATAATATTAATCATGTTGCACTTTATGACCATATCATAAACTATGTGACACTAAATGACCATATCATAAACCTTGTAACCAAAAAATGTTATATCATAAACGATATGACACCACATAACGATATTGTAAACCACACTCCACTAAATGAAAATAAAATAAACCATGTTACATTAAATGACAATAACCTAAACCATGTTAAACTAAACGACCACGCCATTACTAATGCGACATTAAATGGCTATATCACAAACTGTGTGACTAAAAAAAGCCACATCATAATCATGTGACTCAAAATGACAATCTTGGCACAAACCATGTTTCACTAATTATCCATATCATAAACCATGTGACACTTAATGACCATATCATAAACCACATGGCATTAAATGACATTTATATAACCCATGTTGCACTTATGACCATACCATAAACTATGTGGCACTAAATGACCATATCATAAACCATTTCATAAACCTTGTAACCAAAAATGTAATATCATACACCATGTGACACTACATGACCATATCATAAACGACATTACACTAAATGACAATAATATAAACAATGTTACATTAAATGACAATAATGTAAACCATGTTGTACTAAATGACCACATCATTACCCATGCGGCACTAAATGAACATATTATAGATTGTGTGACTCAAAATAGCCATACAATAATCATATGACTCAAAATGACAAACTTGGCACAAACCGTGTTTCACTAATTAACCATATCATAAACCACGTGGCACTAAATTAACATATCATAAACCACATGACAATAAAAAATAATAATATAAACCATGTGGCACTAAATGACCATATCATAAACCATGTGGCACTAAATGACCATATCATAAAACAAATGACACTAAATGACAATAATATAAACCATGTTGCACTCAATGGTCACATCATAAACTATGTGGCACTAAATGATATATCATAAACTGTGTGACTCAAAATGACCATATAGCACAAACCATGTTTCACTGAATGATCATATCATAAACCATGTGACTTAAAAATGTCACATCATAAACCATGTCGTACTAAATGACCATATTATAAACCACATGACTTTAAATGACAATTTAATAAACCACGTGCACTAAATGACCATATCATAAACCATTTACACTAAATGATCTTATCATAAACCAAATGACACTAAATGACAATAATATTAATCATGTTGCACTTTATGACCATATCATAAACTATGTGACACTAAATGACCATATCATAAACCTTGTAACCAAAAAATGTTATATCATAAACGATATGACACCACATAACGATATTGTAAACCACACTCCACTAAATGAAAATAAAATAAACCATGTTACATTAAATGACAATAACCTAAACCATGTTAAACTAAACGACCACGCCATTACTAATGCGACATTAAATGGCTATATCACAAACTGTGTGACTAAAAATAGCCACATCATAATCATGTGACTCAAAGTGACAATCTTGGCACAAACCATGTTTCACTAATTAACCATATCATAAACCATGTGGCACTTAATGACCATATCATAAACCACATGGCATTAAATGACATTTATATAACCCATGTTGCACTTATGACCATACCATAAACTATGTGGCACTAAATGACCATATCATAAACCATGTGGCACTAAATGGCTATATCATAAACTATGTTACTCCAAATAAACATATCATAAATCTTATGCAACATAAATGAACGTATAATTTAGCGACGCTTTTTACCCATCTAAAGTAAAAGTATTTATTTTGAAAGATATTTCACTGCATGTAAACAAATAGGACAACCAGCAAATTGATGGCGTTAGAACGTTGAGTCATTTAACTAAATCGTAAATACTTCCTTTGATAAAAAGTTATAATATTGACACCTTATCTTACCTCTCTGCTAGTCATAATTAAACAAGTGACGATGTTTTTATTTGACTGAAAATGCGTGAAATTTTTACAGTAGTCGATTAACAGAATTAAAGCTGCATTAAGGCTTCCAAGGAAAAAATTAACACTGTGCTGATCTAATTAATGATGTTCCTAATGACCAATGTTACATTGGGTTCAACGATAACGGCTCGAATAAATACAGAAACAGCAATAATTTCCCAGCGAGATGTAGCTTGTGGGATCTAATATAAGAACATGCTTACGTCATGAAAAACAGGGTCATTTAAACACAAATTACAAAACGGTGAAATACGATAAATTAAAAAAGAACTTCACTGAATCTGTCATTTGTTCCTTAGTAAGGGATACATAACACCACTGCGAATACATCTGGATATTAATGACGGACAATTAATACAATTTGTCAGGTTTCACTTTCGATTTACTGAAGTTTCCGTACATCCGTGCGCATGCTCCCGGCTCATAATTTAATCATCGATAAACATTGACCAACCGGTTAGAGGATTCGTTTATTTACAGCTAAAAGAAATGAAATTTTAGAAAATGAATGTCACGGATTGTGGTAAGAAGGTATCTATTTTTAAAAAATATATTTTTAGAAAATCAAAAAAATTCAGAAAATTGAAAAACTTAATGCAGTTTTAATATATATTTATGTCTAGATTACATGGATATCGTTAAGAACAAGTTATAAACTCACTGTAGGATAGCTGTATACAGTTTTTGTTTTTCTAAAAACATATTTTTTAAAAAATAGATAACTTCTAACCACGATCCGTAAGATTCATTTTCTAAAATTTCATTCCTCTTAGCTGTAAATAAACGGAATCCTCTAACGGGTTGATCAATGTTGAACGATGATTATTATTTGCTTCGAGCATGCGCACAGATGTACGGAAATTCCTATGAATCGAAGGTGAAACCTGACAAATTGTATTCATTCTGTCATTAATATCCAAACGTATTCGCAATAATGTTACAGTATCCCTTACAAAGTCATAAATGACAAATTTAATGCATTTATCGTATTTCAACGTTTTTCGTAAGTTGTGTTTAAATGACCTAGTTTTTATTACGTAACCACGTTCGAAAATTAGATCCCACAGGCTGCATCTCGCTGGGAAATTATTGTTATTTCTGCATTTATTCGAGCGTTTATCGTTGAACCAAATGTAAAATTGTTCATTAGGACAACATTAATTAGATCAGCATAGTTTTAAATTTTTCCTAGGAAAACTTTAATGCAGCTTTAAAGATGCAAATAAAACAAAAGACCTATTTGTACACATATGGCAAAAACCAGAAGTCAGCAGATCGTTGTTTACACTGGTTTCTTGTTTAACCTCCTAACCGTTATTTTAAGAAATATATTATTTAAGCCTCATAATTATGATTTTTTTTGTCGCATTCGTATATTTTGGTCATATTTACAAACGTAATTTGATATTAGTTTGCACCTTTTTTGAACATTGATATCTAAAGTACTTTGGATTTGTCTTGGATTGACCTTTTGACCGCGATACTTGAATATAAGGAAGAGCTCATTTGCATACAAGAGTAAATCCGAATATTTTCCTGTGATAATCTATAGTAAACAAGACCCGATAATTTTTTAAAAATCATCCTTTCCTTCAGGGGACTTCAGTAATTAAAACAAACACATATTTCACCTCTTAAATGCATGCATACGATTTATTAGGCAAGTATACATATGACAGGGACCTGTCAATAAGCGATTATGGGGGGGGAGGGGACCCTGTGACGTCATCAAAATAAAGTCCGTCTTTTATACAGGAAAATGCTACGTTCTCTGTCGATTCTCCAATTCATTTGTAACTAAATTAATTTCAATCAATGGACGTCGCGATTTATCATGAAAATTTCGTCACCGAATCAATAGATGCAAATGCCGACTAAATTTGGGTTATCTGCCCTTATTCAACTTCAGTCAACGGACGAGAGAGATCTGAACTCTGTAACGGACTCAAAACGGTCTTCAGCCTATAATTTGTTTATTTCGTGAAATTTGGTCGGAAAATTGGTCACGCGTTTTTGCGTTTAATTAAAAAAAATTGTAAAATTGTTATGACTTGACTATTTGAACAGATAATGACATGGGGTTTTCAGTTTTGACTTTTCTTGAAATGACCTTTAAAATTGGGTCAATTAGCTTGAAAACTTTAAACTTTTTGTATAATCATGTATATTAGATTATTAAAGTATTGATATGGTGATCATTTTGATATATAGTTCAAGGTCATATGTTGAAAGGTGCAAGGTAATAGCTGCAAAAGAAGACTTAAATTGCTAATTATCTTGAAAACTATAAACTTTTTGTATAGTCATGTATATTAGAATATTGTAAGTATTGATGTGATGATGATTTTGATATATGGTTCAAGGTCATATATTAAAAGGACAAGGTTATAGCTGCAGAAAAAGGCTGAAATTGATTATTATCTTGATAACTTTTACTTTTTTGTCTAGGCTTGTATATTAGGAATATGACAGTCATTTTGATATATGATTCAAAGATCAAGGTCATAGGTGCATAAGTGTACTGAAATTGTTAATTATCCTTAAAAAGTTTATCTTTTTGTATATGCATGTATATTAGAATATTGTAGGTATTGTTATTACAAATATTTATATTATGTTATATGACGATCATTTTGATAAATGGTTCAAGGTCATATGTTCATAGGTCAAGGTCATAGCTGTAGAAGACTGAATTTCAATTATCTTGAAAACTATGAACTTTTTGTATAGGCATGTATATTAGAATATTGTAGGTATTGATATTGTGACCATTTTGATATAGAGTTTAAGGTCATATGTCAAAAGGTCAACATCATGGCTGCATAAGCATACTGAACTGGTTAACGATTTGGAAGTTATTAATTGTACTATCGTTAAATCATGCATATTAGCTATTTATAAATGAAATGTGACCAGATATTTCTGATTTATTATTGTGGCATTTCCAAACTTGAGGAATTTTGTAATTTTTTTATATTAAGTTCTTTGCAAGTTTTTGGGCATTTCCTAAAGTAAGCGTTAAGGCCAATGGACCTCTTGCTATGTTATGTACCTCCCAAGTTTCAACATAAGTCGAGTATAAATGTAGAAATATTTATTAAAGGAAAGAAATAAGTTGGCATTGAACTCCAGAAATGTAGATATTCTGAAAAAATATATATAGCAAAAGACACCATGCCATTCACTACTTATTGCTCTTATTAAGTTTGAAGAATTAGAAAAAGCTATAATTGAGATGTGAGTTGGAAGAAGTAAAAAACACAAACAGCTTATATTCCCTATTTGGTTTTGGGCACAATAACACTTAATTAAACCACAATCAGAAATACATTAAACATTTAACTGCTTCGATCTAAAGCATAAACCTGGTAAATATATTCTTCTAGTGATTACCCAATCTGAATACTAGTATACTGTTTTAATTTTAATAAATAGTTCCTAAACTGCTGAAGTATTCTATATTTTTTAAAATGAATAATTAATATATCTCCTCGTTTTTCTTCTTACTTTGAAGAATTGTAACAGAACAATCGCAATGATCTTTGCATTTTAATTTAGACAAGTCATATACAGTTTGTATACATCACACACATCTTATTACAAGAGCTGTATCATTTACAATACTTAAATCAGTTGCCTCTGGACTTAATTCAAAAGCCCTAAAGAGAATTTTGAAAAAAAAATTCTGGTCTTGCCAAGACAATCTTAATTTTTTTTATCATTCATTCGTTTATTTGCCTTTGGCAGTCAGAACAACCAGCATACTACTCCATGGGCTAGGTGGACCCACCGTGCACCCCGCACAGGATCCTCCGACACCACTTTTTTCTGGTACCTTATGGTATCTAGTTATGATTTCAGGATGTTCCCTAAAAAAAATTGGGCCCTACTATATACAAAACTTCCGTGTTTAACAGTACTTGATAGTTTTCAATACATTTTTCTAGTTGGGGTAGGGAAAAGTTTTTGTTTGTTTGCAATGATATTTTATAAATATAGATCACATTTTTTATCAATGTAAAGGAAACATGTTCAGCTTTTATAATTGACAACGTTGATGTGTGTGTCTGCTTCTATGACGCAATCATGACGTCATAACATCATTATTTGGGGAAAAACGTTACACATTTACAATTAATATAAATTATTTTTGTACAACATTATAAAACACAATAAAACCTTGTATGTTTTTGACGTCATGAATTGTAATTATAAATTATCATAATTATCATCTTCAGAAATTGGTTCCCCTGTGTTAAGTAAAACATATCAAAAATACCAATTTATTGAAAAATATTGATGTTTTAGATGAATAGTTGTCATGCTCAAGGTTATCTAGTAGTTTTCTTGGTATAAAAAAATATCTTCCTCATCATCATTTTTATAATTATTATCATCATCATCTTTCATTCATGATGACCATCCATTCATCGATTCATTTATTTACGCATGTATTCATTCATTCATTAATTTTTTTACGCATTCATTTATCCATTTATTCAATCAATCATAAGCAAAGTTATACTTATTAACAACATTATTATTCATTATCCCAATAACAAGCATTATTAATATTACAAAACACTACTTGCATTAGGTCCTTCAATAATAACACCTGCTTAGTCATTATTATAACCTTTGGTAACACACAGACCGAAAGTTATTTCCAAACTGCAATTATTTAAAAACTTGCCCTTGTAAATGTAATCATCATCATCATTCTCTCTCTCTCTCTCTCTCTCTCTCTCTCTCTCTCTCTCTCTCGTCATAGTAAATTCTTAATTTAATCAGAGTCACTTTCAGAACTGTAAGCTGTAAGCAAGGTCTGAATCCTCGGTTTCTTCATCAGTCTCTACATCCGAGTCACGATCTTTTAAATCCTACAATTCTTTTTCTAAGACATCAACTTAGTTTACTGGAAGCACATCATCCTCAGTCCACAATGGTTCTAACTTATTGCATTTTAATGTCCACCCATGCCCGTCTGAGCTTCTGGTATATGAGGCTTCCGAATGTGTGCATACTTCCATATTCCGACCTGATAGTTAACTCTTCTATATGCTGTATAAGACATGATTTGCATGGAGGAAGGGAACCCAGGTCGACATTTTTTTAATGCCTATAAGGTGTCCGATCAACATGTGGATCAGGTTTAAACGAAGATCGTCAATTCTTTTGATCCGTTGGTTGCCGTACATGTAAGCGAAGGTCAAGCTCTGTTGAAACTTCCCATGACTCGCCTAAATGTGCCAAAAGGATGGAAACGAGACAGTCGCTGAAGGATCTTTAAAGGCTTGACTTTTCCAATATCGAAAAAAGCAGTGGTGGTAATACATCTGAGAATTGTTTTCAAATGATCTTGCCATTTTAAACACGTCTATGAGCCTTCTATTTATGGTTCCAGTGAAATGCTTTTGATTTGTCGGTTTTATTCAAAAATCTTTCTACAGTTCCTAAACTGTAAGATATACAGGGTGAGAGAAAATGTCATCAGTTCTTTCAAATCAAGTTTTTCCTATTGTTGTTGTGACTGAACTTGGAGCTGGAATGCAATATTCCCCTGTTGCTTGTATTCTAGAGTTTTGTTTTGCGAAGTCTTTACCTTTGCAACTTTGTTCATATCAGACAATTTCTTTTAGATTTATTCATGGATTAGTTTATAAAAAGTGGTCCCTTTTCTCTAATCTTTCTTTAATGAAACTTTCTTTTGCGCGTTTTCCCAACTGTTCTGCATGAAGCACATGGTTTTCAAAAGCCTGAGTAGAATGAGCGCCAGATGGTATACAGTACACATTGTTGTTGTCTTCAATTGTAAAGGGAATAAGTAAAATGTTAAATGCATCGATTGTCTTTCAACTGATTTTTCACGTTTTATTATTTCTGAGTCTCAAATCTTTGTCTCTTAGAATCGCTTTAACCTTCCTACATACTGTTTCTTCAACAAACAGTGATCGTTGATGTGTTTTCCTAACCCAGCGCTGGTATGCATCATAATCATTCACAAGCCCAGACAAACATTTTCCACCGGCAACTAATTTAGAATTTGCCTGTTTCATAAATGATTTCTCGATTGTTTTATCAACAGCACTTCGATTTCCTGGTATGACAGATATAGCTACACTGATAGTTCCTCTTCTTTGCAAAACTTCACAACCTGGGTCAGTGTCTTCTATTTAATTCAAGAATACTAAATTAGATATCTGGCATAGTTTTGGCCATCAAATGAGAATAATATATAATAGATACGGTACAGACATATCTGGCATAGTTTTGGCCATCAAATGAAGAAAATATATAATAGATATGATGCAGACATCATTTGTAAAACAGGAAGTCGTTTGCTTACACAGAGCCAAGATTTTCCAGATTTGATCCAACTAACCAATCTAACTGTACTGTCTTTCCAAAAGCACCTGACCTAATATCATCCTTGAATCTTTCATAACCTATAACATACTGTTGGAACTCCTCATTCGCTTCAAGTTTCACCTAATCACCATGATTTGGCATATCAATGAAACCATCAACATTCTGTTTTACATTATACCTCAAACTCTCAAATGGCTTGATGTCTCCTTTTATCAACAGGAACTCTGCAAAAAAAGTCTCTCTAATGCTTCAAAAAAATAAATAAATAAAATAAATAAAATAAAAAAAAACACTGTGATACTCAATCGACCTACTGTGGTTTTTTTTTCATTCAGTACACCATGAATAGAACGATAACCATAAACCCTGCTTCTTGTAAGATATCTGACATTCCAGTATCCTCTTTCTTCTTGCCAACCATTTAGAAATATGCACATACTAGATTAAAAAAGGCCAATTAGAATAACATGATCTTCATAACTGTCTGGATTATGCTATACGATAGCAAATGCCTTCATACAAACTCCTAAGCCAAACATGGTAATGGCATACTGTTGTCCAACCTCTCTAGTTGCTTCTTCAGAATACCAAAGCACTTTATGTACAGTTTTGTACTCTGTAATCGATGATTTGTAATGGGATAAGTAATGAATTGTTGTCAAGCAATTCAGAACATCTCCAAACAGTGATATGTAACCAGCCAGGAATTTTTTTTATCTGTTTTAGGGCTATAAAGGTGAATGAGAATAAAAAAGGTTTCTTAGCATGACTGATTCCATTCCATGGCAGTACCACCATTTTTATCTTCCCAACGAATAATGTCATATTTTGGACTTAATGTCTAACAACATAGTGACCATATTGTGCTTGTTTTGTTAATTGTATGGGCTACACATCATGTAGCATCTATAACATACATTTGTGAAGAGAAACAACACAATAAATTCCTACTGAACTATTTAACTATCTTCATGAATACACTTTATGGAAATTTTATAGAAGAAATCACATCACTTCATAATATACATTATGTTATATCAACCAGCTTGAGAAATAGAATTCACCAGAGTACCACGTGATACCTCATAGCGTTTGTGCGGGACAATTATTTCTACTGACAACGGAATCGCATAAAGTTACATTTTCCCATAATAACGACGTTTTTCGGGAATATTTGACGTAGGCGTTATCCATTTCATTCCGCACAAACGTTAAGAGGTATTGATCACATGGTACGCTGGCGAGTTCCATTAAAAACAAAAAATTTAACCTCCCTCAGTAAAACGCGTTTTTCACAAAATATTTAGTTTATGACGTCATGATTGCGTCATAGAAGCAATTGCACCAACCAACTTTGTCAGTTATAAAAGCTGAACACGTTTGCTTTACATTGATAACAAATGTGATCTATATTTATAAAATATCATTGCAAACAAACATAAAAACTCTCCCCTACCACGACTAGAGAAATGTATTGCAAATTATCAAGTACTGTTAAATATGGAAGTTTGGCATATAGTAGGGGATAATTTATTTTTGGGGAACATGCTGAAATCATAACTTTTTTCTGTAAGGTACCAGAAAAAAGTGGTGTCGGAGCAATCCTGTGGTGTGCACGGTGGGTCCACCTAGCCCATGGACTATACCTTAAAAAGAGGCTCATGGGCCTTAACACTCACCTGAGGGATATTCAAAATTGTTTGCAAAGTGCAATAGACAATATATCAAGTACAGAAACTTTACAAGTTTTCTCAAGTTAAGAACTCCCACAAAACTTAATCAGAAATATCCAGTCACATTTCATTTATAAGCAGCTATTACTGCATGAAGTAACTGTACTGCACTGAATTAATTTCCAAATCATTAACCAATATCAGTATACTTAATGCAGCTGTGACCTTGACCTTTAAACAAATGACCTAGAACCATATATCAAAATGATCGTCATGTCAAGTCCTATAATAGTCTAATATACATGCCTATACAAAAAGTTAATAGTTTTCAAGATAATTAGCAATTTAAGTCTTATTTTGCAGCTATGACCTTGACCTTTGAACATATGACCTTGAACCATATATCAAAATGATCGACAAGTCAATACCTACAATATTCTAATACACATGCCTATACAAAAAGTTAATAGTTTTCAAGATAATTAGCAATTTAAGGCTTATTTTGCAGCTGTGACCTTGAGCTTTAAACATATGACCTTGAACCATATATCATAATGATTGTCATGTCAATACATACAATATTCTAATATACATGCATATACAAAAACGTTTATATAGTTTTCAAGATAATTAGCAATTTAGGGCTTCTTTTGTAGCTGTGACCTTGACCTTTGAACATATGACCTTGAATCATATATCAAAATGATTGTCGTGTCAATACCTACAATATTCCAATATACATGCCTATACGAAAAGTTAATAGTTTTTAAGATATAGTGACAAAACTATAATTTCCCCATTTTGAGCCCCATGGTTACCATTTGTGCAAATCTAAAACTAAATGACCTAAGAATGTTATAAATGAAATTAGTAAGGTATGTCTCTTGTACATTTAGAGGAGAAGATTTTTAAAATTTTTCACTATTTCCCCCCTTTTGGGGCCTCAAGGGGACATAACTCCTTTATTTCTGCAAATCTGAAAGGGCTTCACCCGGCATGATGGATACCAAGTTTCTTAAATTTGGCCAAGTGGTTTTGGAGGAGAAGATTAAAATGTAAAAAGTTTACACACAACGCACGATGCGTGAATATGGATAGCAATAGCTCATCTGAGCTTTCAGCTTTCACAATTGCCATTTGCCCCTACATATAGCCCCATAGAGAAATTGTTTCATTTATGGAACATGATTGCAACATAGACAGTCTGCCACAATGATGCTTCACTCCATATTAGGAGAAAAGTATGCCTCATTGTTGTATAAATTAGTAATTAAATATTTTTCATCAAAATAACATGTACAGAAAATCATTAAACAATCTTTATTCTTGGATAACAGAAATTTTTTTAAATTTTGTCATTCTCTACTGTCAATTTAGCTGAACTACTTTTCTGACATCATAAATTGATAAGGTGATTTTGTCAGGGCTGCCCCTGTTTAATCTAAATTTAGATAAAATTCCATTATCCACAAAAAGACCTTTATTTGGAACTTTAATCTCCAGTTTTTATCAACCAGACCCAAAAATATGTGACTTGTTTTCAAAGATGACATTTTAAACTCCACTGATACTTATGAACCAGTTCCACGAGAAAATCAGCAACTGTCAGCTTCTTTCGTATTGACATGTCTCCTCAATTTCATCCAGTCGTAAAATTTTTAAATTAGAATGAAAACACACAAAATGTTTCAATTACTGGGTTTATCTCTAATTCAAGCTTCAACAATTTCACAACAATTAACAGTAATAACATGTTTGGGCCATCAACTTATGAATGAAAATTTTAAAAATCAATGGTCAAAGCAAATAAAATATAGTTCTTATATTTATTTCAAATTACTCGACTATTTCTAATTATTTATACATTTATTTTCTTAAGTTGAAATAAAATTTGTTGCATATAGCATAGTGATCAAAACAGTTTACTGTTTTTAATCAGTGAGGTGAAAGGACCTGAGAGTGTGGGCAAATTGGTCTATGATGCAAATGTAAATAAATGGGTTGAATTGTCCAGGGGTGAAATGAAGATGAGGCAAATTGTCTGGTTTCTGAGGCAGATATACAAGATCAGAAATGATAAATGTTTCCAATATTATTGCTATGCTGAGTCAACTGTCATTTAAGTCTGCAAACAAAGATAAATTTTCTAATTAAGAGATCTTTCACTTTAACGTTCAGTCATGTTCACTTATGTCATAAACCTATTTCTTACAGAATCAATGTAGATATACCAGATCAAACAATGGTAAACGCAGGTGGATTCAGTGAATATTACTGTGTTTAATCATTGTGACTAAATGACATCCTAAAGTGGATATTTGGACTTGAAGATAATATGTTCAGTTAGCCTTCAAATACAGTTCATACAAATATATAAAAAATTGCAAATACTGGTGCTATGTCAGAGATAAGACATCAGCATAAATAAGTTCTAATACATCGATATAACCATGTTAATAAACACTAATGAAGATCACTTTCTTCCTTGGGAAATTTTCTATTGTTCCATATCATCTGTCGGTGTATAATTTCAATTTTCCATCCAAGGTTGCTGTTACCAACTGAAATACAGAGATAAAACATGATGTATAAAGCCACTTGATTTTTCACACAATGTTACCTGTCTTAATCAAACCTGAAATTAAAAAAATATTTTAAAAAACAACCTTTTTTCATAGAAAAACAGTGAAATTTTTTTTGTAAAACTTACTTGTGAAAACTGAAATCCTGTAGAATCAAAATAAAATATGTGGTACTGAAGATGAACACTTTAAACAGAAAATAAGAAAAACAAGAGTCACGGAAACTCCGTGAAAACCAGGTTTTCGTATTTCGGAGAAGGGGGGTTTCAGAGAGAAATGGTACCTAGTTAACAATAATAATGGGTGATCATGTGTCTTGCAGGAACCTGGTTGATAGTAAAGGGATACCCATAATGGGTTAAGATTTAATATATCATATATCATATATCATTATATATATATATATATATATATATATATATATATATATATATATATATATATATAAGCATCATACATCAGAACATGTTAAAAGATTGCAATTATGACAAATTGTTTAGAAATCTGAATGATGTGTTTTCATTTCAATATCATTTCATTTAAGAAAAGATCCATAGTGGCATCTGCACCTAAATATTCGGATATATCCAATTTAATGCAAAAATAGTCAACATCAAAATATTTTGCCACCATAATCATTTTACAAAACTAAAATTCCATAAAAAGTGAATTCTACATCTAAATATCATCAAAAATAGCCAATTTCATGCCAAAAAATTGTAAATTTCATGAAACAATAGCCATTTTAGTGCAGAAAACACAAAGGTCAAAATGTAGGTCATGACCTTGACCTTTGATTTTGGCTTTATTTTCATCAGCATTGCTAGCAAATATGAAAACTGAAAACCCCAAGTCATTATCTTTACATATGGCCAAGATATAGCTAGAGGTTGCTTATTTTGTGAAATGACCAAGCAACTGTGACCTTGACCTTTGATATATTTATCCCAAAAGCAATCCCAACCAAGATCTTATCACAATACATGTATGTGCCAAGTTTCTTTCAAAAATGTCATTTACTTTTCAAGTTATCATCCGGAAACCATTTTTTGAAGCCATTTGTATTTCAAAATCCCAAAATCCATCAATTCTACTTTGTACTCTATAATTCTGCTTGATTCATCACAAAACTTCATTATAATGCCAAATTTTTATCTGAACAAGGAGGGTTGGGTACCAAAACCTGGTACCAGTATTGGTACTGAAACTTATTTTAAAAAGTACCAGTATATACCCTTTCAAAAAGTACCGATACTCTTATACTGTAAAAACCTAGCACAAAATCCATGATTTGACTCATCTTGCCCACATCAAAAGCAACAATTATCAAATAAAATCAGTAGTGATTTTTAAGAGGGTGTGGCCATTTTGTTTTTGTTTACAAGAGGTATAGCTCCACAGTGAGTTAATAGTATTACATTTAATAAACCCTCTTTAATATTTTTTTGTCTGGTTTAATATATACTTCAATATAAACAATGCAGATTTAAATACTAAATCAAAGCAAAGCTCAAACATTAAGTTCGTAACTGAGGTATAGTGACACAACTATTTTTGAAAGCTCTGGCCTCTGTTGCTAATGTCAACATAGTTGGAACAAGATCCTAAGGGGAGCTAGTCATTTTGTACCATAACCATTTCGTACCATGACCATTTCGTACCCAAATCGGTCCAATTCGTACCATGTCATATGACCGTTTTGTACCATACGGTATTCGGTGTTACTACCATTTCGTACCATTGACTTCAATTTAAAGGTTTTTAATTTTTTTTAAAAAAGTACATAATAAAAAAAATAATTAATTAATTATTAGTTATTACATTTTTATTTGGGATATTCTTTTTATGGTGTAAGTTTGACTAAAGAAATCAATGCTTATAAAACAAAGTTTTCTTCAAGTCACTGGGCCTGTTAACTATATTGTCTCACATAACTGAGATCATATCTTTGATTTTTTTTTCAACAATTTTACCACCTGATTCCATGTACATCAGTTCAATATTTATAAACATTTTCTTATCATTATCTTTCATCCATTTTCTTAACCAATGAATGAAACTGTGTGGTAAAAAAATACCATGGTACGAATTGGTATCATAGTGTTGAAACATAAGAAAAATCATACTTAACTGTTAGCATTACACTATGGTACGAAATGGTCAAACAAGATGGTACGAACTGTTTATGGTACGAAATGGTCATGGTACGAAATGGTTTTTAATATGGTACGAAATGACTATAAATCGATCTAAGTGGTTGCAGGTGTGGGCTTATTATACATCTAAACAAGATGGTGCAAAGTGCAACATATGCAGCACATTCTGTTTTACAGGGTATGATTTCTATGTTAATATGTTTATTCAACAAAAATCAAACCCATTTTAATATAGTTTGTTAAAATGGATGCAAAGTAGGATTTTATCTAATACATGTACCGTGTATTGTTAACAGTATCATTAAAATATCGTAGCATTTCATTGATACCAGTATAGTATCGTACTGTTTTGTCCTTAATGGTATCCAACCATATAAAGACGTCAATAACCTTTTTTTTGTCTAAAATGGTCATTCCAAGGGAATAAGTAAGGGATAACAAGGTGTTTGAGCAACAGTGGTAATACAATATACAGTTTGAAGGTTAAAGAGTTGCTAACAAATCAGCTCTATTGGTCCAGTAAATTTCAAAAGTAAATAGATTAAAACTATCCGGTCAAAATATATATTTAGATAATTACATTAATTAGGGCTAAATGCCCAATATGCTTCAAATCAATGCTTCCCAGATAATTATGATTTAACTCAAGTAAGTGAAAAATACCATACAAAATTCAAGTTTATTGGACTTTCTATGACAATCAAGCATAATTCATTGTCACAAACATGATGACTGCAACATGTTCATATAATTACTAACTAAAGACAGCTATGAATACAACTTATTTAATTTTGCACCAATATGATGTCATGTTGATGTCAATAACCTTTGTTGCTGTTTTGACTGAAAATGGTGAAAAAAGCAATTTAATTCCAATTTTAAACAGTTTATTTTACTTTAAACATTGTGCAACCTGTGGCTCCAACTAAATTATTTTTTTTACCTAAATAGTTTAGTGAGTAAAACATCTCTTTAAGACAGAAGTCATATGATGATTACAGTAAAAAAAAAATGCATAAAAATGATGCAATTTATTTTATTTCTTGTTGAAAAAGAATAAATGGTTATATCAGTGATGTTATAATGTTGACATATATGACACATGCTTAATATTCAGAAACCTTTTTTCCAAGATATCTATAACAATTTATAATACAGGTTTAAGGATAAGATTTATATTCCCAAAATAGAATTTTGTGGTGCCTATCCTACTATACTAGTAATTACCTGTGGGTACAAAGGATGAAATACAACATCAGAAACTACATCTGTATGACTTGTTAACTTCTTACAATAAGTTCCAGTTCTCACATCAAAAATATATGCCTTTCAATAAAAGAAATAATTTTGAGAAATTAAAAAAGAAATATAAGTAAGAGTGCTTACAAAAACCAGTATCAAATTATGCCATGATAATTCTCTGATACCTCAAATCAAGATCCTTCTCTGACAAAATGGCTATAAAAAGTTTTCAATTAAAGTTTGCAAAAATTTGAAAAAATTTATTTCTACAAGACATTTTACAGGTACTGTACAAGGTCTTTTAGTGTAGGAATTTCAAATGCTTTAATGCCTGTTTAACCAACATTTGTATGATAAAACATGCACATAACATTTTTATAGTCATTGTGACACATGTTAAACAAAATCTATAAAATCCATACATATTTTACAACAACCAAACTTCTGCAGAAATTCTTGACATCAAAATTATAAATATAAGCCAAAATTTGAACATTATCATTTGAACAAAAGGCCTTTATTGCTCAACTATAACTTTTTTAACAATAAAATTTAAACATTTGACATTATTTAAATAAGCATCAATCTAGGATTTTTCTCAATAAATTCTTTCTAATTTTGGCCTTGTTGTTCTAGGCGAGAAGATTTTGAAAGATTTGGCTAAAAATAACACTAACTAACATTTTCAGTAAACCAAGTCAATGAAAAAAATTCTACAAGAATTATGCAACATGTTAAATGGTTATACATTTGCTCTCTCTATTCAATATAAAAAGACCTTTAATGCTTTGCATCTGTTATTCTATGGGGTCATCTCAGATATGATTGTTTACCCTAATGATAATCTAATTTGGCTTTAGACAGTTAAAATAAATACCTTCACCAAAAACACCAAGATGAGAAGAAGACACAGGGAATAACCTCACAAGTTAAAATCAATAATTACATATACATACTGATCTGTCCTCAGATCCAGTTGCTATAAATCTTCCACATGGACTTATATCTAATCCACAAGGATGTACCCGATTCATATGCCCTTCAAATCTATGAACACATCTGAAATAGACAAATGATAGAAAAGTTGCAATTAACTTTAATATTAATAATTAATATAAAATTAACATATCAATCATATCAAAAATAACCGTTTAATTTTGATGTGCCATATGTGCACATTTCCAAAATCCATTCCTATTCAGCAACAAAAAGGGCTGAAAAATAAAAAAACAAAAAACAACAACAACAACAAACACAAGCTAAACATGTGAAAAATTAATGAATGAAAAGTTCCAAAATAATGTGAATTTATTCCAGGTATGGAATGCTTTGTATGAGGGAACAAACCATAGTTTTTAACAAGTTTTAAAATTAAGGTGGTTGGAAATTATGCTATATAATAATATAATTAATATTAATCATGTTAACTATATCAGGTTTTTTTAAATGCATTTACCTAGTCATTCTACAGTAAGCAATTACACTCCCCCAAATAAAAAAAGTTCGGCATTATTCTAAACACAAACATAAAAAATCTATATACAACAGTTACTATATTTATAAGCCATTCTGAATACAATACAATATACAGTAGGTGAGGTTTAGTAGGTTAACACTGCTTTTATAAAAGACAAAGTAAAATAATATATCCAGAGGAGGTGAATGATTACAAACATTGTCTTTTATGTTTTAATATTTCCCTTAAATTCTTTGGGAAGAGTATCAAGTCAGAAAAAAAAATCAAACAAATCATCAAATGTTTAATTCAAGTGTTTTAAAGTTTTGCTTTTGTGCAATAAAAAATTATGTTAATAAATGACTGACATGCATTGTTTTATAAAAGCAGTCAAGGTAAAAAATCATATGGAAAACTTTAAACATGGAAATACATGTACTCAATTTAACACCCCATCATTAATATTCTAAAATACTTATCATTAGAAGTCAGTCTTAATTTATCTAAATATTTCTACTAATTTTTTCTAAAAGAGTTTATGAAATTTTCATATGCTCACCTATTTGATCTTAAGTCCCAAAGCTTTATACAGTCACCAGCTGCACCAGTAACAAACAAATCATAGGAGTTCTGTGGATGAGAAACATAGGCTGAACCCTGAAAAATAATAACAAATCACAGGAGTTCTGTGGATGAAAAAGATAGGCTAAACCCTGAAAAATAATAACAAATCACAGGAGTTCTGTGGATGAAAAACATAGGTAAACCCTGGAAAATAATAACAAATCACAGGAGTTCTGTGGATGAAAAACATAGGCTGAACCCTGAAATATAATAACAAATCATAGGAGTTCTGTGGATGAGAAACATAGGTAAACCCTGGAAAATAATAATAAATCACACAAGTTCTATGGATAAAAAAAACATAGGCTGAACCCTGGAAAATAATAATAAATCACACAAGTTCTATGGATAAAAAAAACATAGGCTGAACCCTGAAATATAATAACAAATCATAGGAGTTCTGTGGATGAGAAACATAGGTAAACCCTGGAAAATAATAATAAATCACACAAGTTCTATGGATAAAAAAAACATAGGCTGAACCCTGAAAAATAATAACAAATCACAGGAGTTCTGTGGATGAAAAACATAGGCTGAACCCTAAAAAAATACAGCAACAAATAAAAGGAGCTCTGTGGATGAGAAAAAAAGGCTAAACCCTGAAAAAGTACAGCATCAAATCATTTTGGATGCATGTGAGACTTAATCTATCCCACTTAATGTACCATACAAAATGTTTTTAGAGTAGAATTTTTTAAGATTAGACATAAAATTTAACCAGGTTTATTTTTTCAGGAAAGCCATTAAATTTGATATGGCCTTCTATCTACCTTCTATATTTCAACAAAATCTGAATAAAATTGTTTTGACAATGGCTATTTTTCTATTCAAAGTAAGGCAGTCATCTTAGACATTGTGTACGGTTGCCTACTACAAACTTAGTTTAGTCCAACTTTAGTCTAAATTATCTAGTTGTAGACGAGAAGAATTTGGCCGCACCAAATTAATTTTTTGTTCTATGGTTTTTTTTTTAAAAAAAAAAAAAAAATAGAGGTGAGCAAGCAATTAAAAATTAAATGTATTTTTTTCTAAAACACAATTTTCTTCAAGCGAACAAAATTTGAACCAGTTGGGCAGTTTAAAAAAATTACACAAAAAGATAACTATTGCAAGAGAAGGCTAAAAAGTTTAAATATAACTGATGAAAGCAATGAATATGCTGTTCTGGCAAACTCCCATTCAATATAGCAAATAATAAATCTACCAAGAGCTGTTTAATAGTATTCACATGCTTCCCAATGCAATAAAATCATAAAAGACAGATGTAATTTTGTTCAAATAGTGTTCAAGTAAAATAATTATTACAATCTGAGTCAGTCCAACTCTAGAATCATGGAGGAAACTAAAGTTACTGAAGAAAACCATAGATCTTGTATAAACAACTAACACATCATTCTAACATAAGGCATGGGCAATTTAAGTATGTACAACTGCCATAGTAATCTAACACATTTTCACCTTACCTCATTCTGACATATGGCATAGGTAGTTTTAGAATGTACATCTGCCATAGTAATCTAACACATTTTAACCTTACCTCATTCTGACATATGACATAGGTAGTTTTAGAATGTACATCTGCCATAGTAATCTAACACATTTTCACATTACCTCATTCTGACATATGGCATAGGTAGTTTTAGAATGTACATCTGCCATAGTAATCTAACACATTTAAACCTTACCTCATTCTGACATATGACATAGGTAGTTTTAGAATGTACATCTGCCATAGTAATCTTACACATTTTCACATTACCTCATTCTGACATATGGCATAGGTAGTTTTAGAATGTTTATCTGCCATAGTAATCTTACACATTTTAACCGTACCTCAATTCTGACATATGACGTAGGTAGTTTTAGAATGTACATCTGCCATAGTAATCTAACAAATTTTCACATTACCTCATTCTGACATACTAGTATTGCATGGACATTTTTAGTATGTACATCTGCCATAGTTATAAAATATTTTGAAATTGCCTCATTCTGACAAACAGAATGGACAGTTTTTGAATGTACATCTCTGCCATAGCATGGACAGTTTTAGTATGTATATCTGTCATAGTTGTAACACATTTTGAACTTACCTCATTCTGTCATATAGCATGGACAGTTTTAGCATTTATATCTGCCATAGTTGAAAAACATTTTGAACTTACCTCATTCTGACATACAGCATGGACAGTTTTAGCATGTATATCTGCCATAATTGTAACACATTTTGAACTTACCTCATTCTGACACATAGCATGGACAGTTTTAGCATGTATATGTCATAATTGTAACACATTTTGAACTTACCTCATTCTGACATACAGAATGGACTGTTTTTGAATGTACATCTGCCATAGTTGAAAAACATTTTGAACTTATCTCATTCTGACATACAGCATGGACAGTTTTAATATGTATATCTGTTATAACTGTAACACATTTTGAACTTACCTCATTCTGACACATAGCATGGACAGTTTTAGCATGTATATCTGTCATAATTGTAACACATTTTGAACTTACCTCATTCTGACATATAGCATGGACAGTTTTAGTATGTATATCTGCCATAATTGTAACACATTTTGAACTTACCTCATTCTGACACATAGCATGGGCAGTTTTAGCATGTATATCTGTCATAATTGTAACACATTTTGAACTTACCTCATTCTGACATATAGCATGGACAGTTTTAGTATGTATATCTGCCATAATTGTAACACATTTTGAACTTACCTCATTCTGACACATAGCATGGACAGTTTTAGCATGTATATCTGTCATAATTGTAACACATTTTGAACTTACCTCATTCTGACATATAACATGGACAGTTTTAGTATGTATATCTGTCATGGTTCTTACAGATTTTGACACATTCATGTCATAAACTTGCAGTGTCTTATTTGTTCCAGAGCAAAACACTAAATCTGGTAAATTGTTTAAGGATATATGTTGTTGATTTTTTCAGTACTGTATTTTTTACCATATAGAGAGTATTAGTATTAACAAGCAAAATGCCTCACCAGTGAAAGTTTTGCTAAACAAAAGGCCAACAGCTGAACAGTTTACCTGGTAAATAACAGTCAGTATAAATACTATTATTCTATTACACACAACTGTGATACTAATGAAAATTGAGAGTTTACAAGAATTGTATATGAAGTGTTTTTTATTTTATTTATTATTTTTTTTTACATTTTGGCATTTTATTTTGTGAACATAATTTACAATCAAAAGGAATAATTCTTACTTTATTTGATAAAATAAATGATGTCAAATCTTAAACATAAAAGTCAACTTTACCTACCTGGGAATCCCATACAGAGGTATTGTATCCCATTGTTGGATACATAAAACAAAGAAAAAGCCTAAACTTACACATTTAAATACGGTCTCAATTGTAGGGTGACATATTTTAGAAAATCAAATTCAATGTATGGACATTTTCTAAAATAATAAATTTGAAATTTTTTTTTTTCAAAAATTTGAATTTAAAGTTTTAAATACACCAGGCTCTGTTTTAGTTGTCTTCATCACATTGCATTCATTGATTTGTAAAAATTACCATAAGTAATTACTGCTGACATGACAAAATTAAATTCACTTAAATTAACTAATTTTCAAAAAGTATTCATTTTTCATATCATAAAAATAGCTATTTTGAGGTAAAAAAAAACAATGTCTAATTCCAGATTTCACATTTCACTTAATTATTTCAACCTCTGATTTCTTAATTTATAAAATAAACAATTAGGGAAAAGCGAATTGGTAACATATTTATAGTCAAACTTGAAACTTGAGTCATTACAAATTGAAAGGTCTTTATTTTATAAATTAAGAAATCAGAGGTTGAAATAATTAAGTGAAATGTGAAATCTGGAATTCCAATTGTTAAAGACACAATAATACACCTCAATCAACCAAAATGTCATTATATTATAACAGTTTATAATACAATAATTAATTAATTAATCAGGAATATCTAGTCACATTTCATTTATAAATTGCTAATATGCATGTATTAACTATAGTACAATGAATAATTTCCAAACCATTATCCATTTCAGTACACTTATGCAGATATGACCCTGACCTTTGAATATATGACCTTGAACCATATATCAAAATAATCCTCATATCAAAACCTACAATATTCTAATATACATGCCTATACAAAAAGTTCATAGTTTTTAAGAAAATAACAATTTCAGTCTTCTTCTGCAGCTGTGACCTTGACCTTTGAACATATGACCTTGAAACATATCAAAATGATCCTCATATCAATATCTATAATATTCTAATATACACTCCTATACAAAAAGTTTGTAGTTTTCAAGATAATTCACAATTTTAGTCTTCTTATGTAGCTGCAACCTTGACCTCTAAACATTTGACCTTGAACCATATATCAAAATACCAATGTGTCAATTACAACAATATTCTTATATACATGCCTATACAAAAAGTTCATAAATTTCAAGATACACTGTAATTAACAATTTCAGTTCTTCTCCCATCATTGGTTCCAGAGAAGAAGATCTTTTAAGATTTTTGCACCCCTAGGTAACCTTGACCTAGTTTTGGTAGCCATGGAAATGCCATAAACAAATCTGAATTTGCACTGGCTCATACATGCTACTGACCAAGTATCATTAAAATCTGTCCAGCAGTTTTGGAGGAGAAGTTGAAAATAGTGTTAACGACGCACACATGCACACACACATATGCACGCATGCATGCACAGACATACATACACTACTATGAGTTATATGAATTGCACCGGCCCATACATGCTACTGAGTAAGTATCACTGAAATCTGTCCAGCAGTTATGGAGGAGAAGTCGAATATAGGGGGTTAACGAAGCAAGCACACACACCCACCCACACACACACACACACACACACATGCCGCACAATGCCATAAGCTTGCATGATTTTTTGGTCAGGTGAGCTAAAAATTGTATACATGACCTCAGTAATCTTATTAGACTGATTTTTTATCTATAAAAAGACTGATTCTTCCAATTCAGTATTTTCAGTATTCCATATGGACAGAGTCAAAGTCAAAATATTCAAGACAATATTAGGGACTTCAACATATAGGACAGACAAAGCACTGACTCATATATACATTGCTGCACCATGCCATCAGCTCACTTGATAAAAATACTCAAGAATTACTAGAAGAAAGCTACTCAAATCCAAACTTAATCTATATTTTATTCATATACACATGCAAAGCTTTATTGAAACTGATTTAAAATAATCAGAGTTTTTATTTAGTAAACAAAGTATGATGTAATAATAAACTGACATACAAACAATTTAGGGGAGTCATATATGTACTGATTTATAAAAAGACAAAAGATGAAATATATATTACATATGTAGATCCAACTGAAGGATACAAGAATAAAATCCATTAACAGCTGATAAAGCGGATATCTGTTGTGCTCCAACATTGAAACTAGTCACCAATTTATATTTACTGCCATTTAAATACCTAAAATATACAAAGAGATAATACATAAGTGTAATTACTTCAATAGACTGTTATCACTCTTACTAATTTCCAATAAATGAAATTGGTAAGATGACATGTGGTGGACAGACATGTTTCAATTATGTCAACCAAAAATAAGACCTGTACAAGTAGTCTGTATCTATTCAATTTTATTGTACATGTCACCTGATTTACTGCCACTTTACATCAAAACTAAACTTGAGAACCCTATGACGAAATCTTTACATATGGTCAACATGTAACAATTTTAAGCTAATTTCATGAAAAATTAATGAGCCTGACCTATGCACTTGCCTTCATATAGAAAACTTTAAAGAGTTATAGTTATATAAAAATACGATAAAAGTAGCTAATAAAGTAGAGTAGTTAATGTGATAAATTAGGTCATGACATTGACAACATTTAAAAGTCATTAAAAAGTATCAATTTTAAACTGAATTTAAAAAAAAAATTAACATAAAAACATGAGACCTTATTTTGTACCAAAAAATGAATGAAAAAATCATACGCTTATGGTCATCAAGAGCACAAACATAATACATGCTGTTTCATCATTGGTTACAGAGAAAAAAGGTTTATAAAAAATTTATACATCCTAGACCACCCTGACATCATTTTGGAAGCCAAGTCATGCCAACAAACAAATCTGAATTGCACCAGCCTATATATGCTTCTGATAAAATCGTGTTATTGATTCTGGGAAGTTAAAATAGGTGTTAAGGATGGACACATGCATAAACACAAACATAAATAAGATTCTCTATGCCAAATTTGAACTAAAAATAGTATAATCTGATATAAAGTATGACTGAGGCACAAAATAAACTAGACAAATGTCGAGGAAGGGCCCCGCATAATACCTTCTGCTGATGAACAGGTACTAAGTACTACAAGCAACTTTCATCAACATCCGATCAATTATTTAGAAGATAACTTGAAGAAAACAAAATGGACAAACGGATGAACAGACGGTCGGATGGGCAGACAGACAAGGGATTACTACAGATACCGTAAGGTAAGGACTATCACAAGCAAGTTTCATTAAAATTGCACCATTTCTTCAGAAGATAACAAGCTTAAAACATTCATCAAATCACATAGTATGCAGGCTCATTAAATATGCATGGAATTTGTTGAACATCAAACTTTAGTGAGGGACTTATATACCAAGAAACACAAGCAAGTTTCATCAAAATCCCACCATTCCTACTAAAGATATCATGCAAAAAACATTCAGCCAATCAGATTGCAGAAGCCTAATTAAATATGCACTGAATTTGTCAAACATTGAACTTGAGCGAAGGACTTATATACCAAGAAACACAAGCAAGTTTCATCAAAATCCCACCATTCCTACTAAAGATATCATGCAAAAAACATTCAGCCAATCAGATTGCAGCAGCCTCATTAAATATGCACTGAATTTGTCGAACATCGAACTTGAGCGAGGGACTTATGTACAAAATATCACAAACATGTTTCATAAAAATTTCACCATTCCTTCTCAAGATATCGTGCAGAAAGCGAAACGGACAGACGGACAGACGGACAAGGTGATTACTATAAGGCACCCGCATCGCAATGCGGGGCCCTAATAAGTTGCATGGTCATTTTTACAAAATTGATTAAATGTTGCTATGCCTATGAAGATGATGTAATTAGTTATTAAACAAATTTACTGCAGTCAATGTGATTCAGAATCAAGAAAATACTTGTAGCATATGTCATTTTCAGATTTGCCTTATCAAAACATGCTACACTTAAGTGGAGTAGAGCAATAGTTTTTATGTGTTAGGCAGTCAGTTTTGAGATAGTGGAGGAAACATTAGTACATGTACTTGTAGAAAACCAACTTTTGGCAAGTGAAATAACAAAATTTCTATTACAAAGAGTAAACTCTGATTGAAATTTGAACAAACATATTGTATCAGTAGTTAACAATTCATCAGACAAAGAAGCTCCTTAAATCCTAACTTACCTTTTAATGTCTTGCTTGGTCGGATCCAGTAGATATTTATACATGTACAGTGTGTTTCCAGATGTCAAAATTACAAACTTATCCATGTAATAAAACTGGGCAAATTTGACCTCTTTTGGAAATGGGCCATTAGTCTGAAAATTTGTGTTGTAAAGAGTCAGAGTTAAAAAATACAAAAGAACTCGCTAAAATGACAATGAAAAATAAAAATTCTGCAGTATCCAATGTAATTAAAACAATATTAAAATGAACAAGAAAACATTGTCATTCAGATCCCCCACTCACTCACTTTCTACCAATAGTTTCTGTGATTATACTGTTGTCTTAATAATGACAGTAAAACTATAATGTTTTAAATTGACATTACATTTTCTTTTATCAAAATATCAACAATGTCCATAACTACCAATTATTTTTCATCAGTAACACAAATAAAACTTTTTCCTAGAGCAAATTATTTTTTCTTTTTCTTTATTTCTTTTTTTAATTATTATTATTATTTTTTTTTTTTTTTGCATTCATTGAAAACAAAAGTGATTATTAAGTATTTAGGCATAAATGCATATGTTAAATATATGTAACATCATTCTGAACAAGAATTCCACAGAATTAAATGTCTCGCCCGGTAAGTTTTTGATCGAGTAGAAAATACAAATTTAAGATTCAGTCTAACCGTAATATTATTTTAAATTTTTTGAGTTATATATGAATGAATACTCTGATATGTTGACTGTGAGACATACATCATAAATTATTATAATCTTACCCCTTACCAGTTTCTTTAAGTTTTATTTGATAATTTTGATAATATGGTGACTCAATATATTCTATATTGGGCCAGTTTGATCCCATAAGTAGTTAGTATAAAAGTTATACTTCCCCTTATATGTTGTCAGTGTATACATACAACATGGAAGCCAAAAATTGCTTCATACAGAAAATAAAGTTCAGTTTTAAGATTCTAAATTGTACTTTTTGAAAGGAAAATATATAATCAGCCAGATATAAACGTTGACTTATATGGTTTATACACAGTATGTTAATTGAAATGAAACAAATACTAAACTGAGATAGGTTCACTGAGAGGCACAATTAATCATTAACAGGCTCTAAATAGTATATATTTTAATGTATGAAGCATAATTCAGTTTGTATTTGAACATATATTTCATATATATACATTTGATATTCATAGTGGTTTTCAATGTTCTATGCAAATCATGGCCAGCAAGCAAATCTAAAATAAAATTACATGTATTTAACACTGGAACTAAATACAATTATACAATAATATGGGTTACATATGTATATACCCACATACATATAGGCATACATACACAGCTTAATTTTTTCAGATACTTAATTCAGCAGGATTCAAAATCCTAATTTTATGACAGACACAGTCTCACATTAATCAAAATACTGAAAGTACTGAAATTCATGAAAGACAAAAGACAAATGAATGTTTGATTGAATGTGAATTTTGTGCCCTGTTCAAGATTATGTCATGTACAGTTGACAGCCTTTGTAGGTGTCGTGGTAGATATGTTCATTTTGCAGAGCAATGAAAAACAGCAGTGAGGCATTGCTATGTGCAATGTCTGTTGGCTATAATAATAATAATAAATGACCAAATACAAGTCTGCAGATCAAGTAACATAAATTATTGAAATAATCAAAAACCATGAATCTCCAAATGATTATATCATAAACAGTGTAGCATTATATGGCTATATCATAATCCATGTTACAATAGTCATATCATAAACTTCATTACATTTCCATAAAGTATGTGTTTAAAAAGACTATATCATAAACAATGTGGCATTCAATGACCATTTCAAAAACCAAGTTACACTAAATGACCACATCATAAACCAATGGGTATTAATGGCCATATCATAAACAATGTGACACTAAATGACCATATCATAAACCATGTGACACTAAATGGCCATATTTTAATAAGCATATAAACCATGCCACTCAAAACCACTATATCATTATCAATGTAAATCAAATTAATGGTATCAAAAACCATGTGGCAACAAATGGCCATATCATAAACCATCTGACTGTAACTGACCATATCATAAACCATGTGGCACAAAATGGCCATATTGTAAACCATGTGACTTAAAATGACCATATCATAAACCATGTGAGAAAAATGATTAGATCATATATGTTATAGCATTATTTGACTATAGCATAAATCATGTACTCAAAATGACTATATTACTCATGTGACTCAAAAAGAACATAGTTTTAACAATGTGAATCAAAATGATAATTAAAAAAACATGTGATATACCATGGCCATATAATTCACCATGTGACTCAAAATTACTAAATCATAAGCCATATGTCCCAAAATAACCATATTAAAACAATGCGACTAAAATTAACAGATAAAAAACCATGTGGGGCAAAAAAGACCATATCATAAAACATGTGACTAAACCTGAACTTATCATAAACTGAGTCTCAAAATGGCCATAAAGTAAACTATGTGACTGGACAATTAATGACCATATTATAAACCATGCGACTCAAAAATGACATATCATAAACCATGTTTCACAGAATGACCATTTCATTAACCATGCTGCTTTATGGGGGGGTGGGGGGGGGGGGGGGGGGGGGGGGCACAGTGTGACGTCACCAAAATTAAGTCCGTCTTTTAATACAGGAAAATGCCACATTCTCTTACATTCTCCAATTCCTTTTTGACTAAATCAATTTCAATCAATGGACAGTTGCGATTTATCATGGAAATTTCATCACTTAATCAATAGATGCAAAAGCCGCCTAAATTTGGGTTATCTGCCCTTATTCAACTTCAATCAACTGATGAGAGAGAGCTGAACTTTGTAATGGACTAAAAACAGATTAAGTGTTCATGTGTGTGATAGCTATACTCGAGAAAGCTTTGTTTTCGTGAATAAAAACTGATCTTCTTAAGAGTACATAACATTGAGATTTATCATAACACTTTTGGTGTTAAAAATAATGTTGGTTTAGTACAAAATGCATTTCATAAATAAAATCTCAGATCTATTCAAAAATTGAAATAAATGGTCAACAGAAATTGCATATAATCTAGAAACTAATCAAACAACATTTAAAATGTAATTCATCAAGATTTAGATGTACTTTCAAAATTTTCTCAGAATAAAAAACTAGACTGGTGATCCAAAGGTAACTAATACCCCCTCCACCCTCTCAGAAACCGCCTGCAGATATATACAGGTACATACAAAAATTTTAAGAAAAAGAATAAGCTTTTTTCTGTTATTCTGAAGTTTTACCCATTTCCAGACAATAACACAAATTTCATGGGTAAAAGGAACCTTTCTTACTTGACCATAAGCGTTGTGTATAAATATGAAGTCAATTTACAGACTGGGTAAAACTTCAAAATAGAAAAAGGAGAATAACTTTAGAACAATAAACAGGAAATCTTAAAAAATTGTAAGGAACCTTCCTTTCATGACCATAAGTTTTCTATATCAATATGAAATCAACTGGCATACTGGTTCTGGAGTTATCGTCCAGAAATGGGTAAAACTTCAGAATAACTGAAAAAGGGCCATAACTTTTGGATGATAAATGAGAAATCCTCTGAAATCGAAAAAAAACCTTTCTTTCATCACCATAAGCTTTGCATAAATATGAAACTGACTGGCACACTGGTTCTGGAGTTGTCATCCAGGAATGGTTAGAACTTCAAAATAACAAAAAAAGGAGTATAACTTTTGAACGATAAATTTGAAATTTTTCTAAATCGAACGAAAACTTTCTTTTCTAACTATTAGCACTGCATATAAATATGAAATCATTTGGTTGAAGACTTTTTGAGTTATCATCAGGAAACCAAACATTTTAGATGGATGGACAGACATCAGGATCACAATATACCCCCCAACCCCCTATTTGAGGCGGGGGTATAAAAAAATTAAATATAGGTCTGTAGGAGCATTTTCTCAAAATTCTTTTTTTTTTCTGTAAAAATGGAATTTTTTGCCCCAAAAATAGTTGCAACATTGGCTTATATATTCATCATATAATCATAATTAAACTGCATGATTAAACTGTGTTTCAATTTTCATTAAAATAACATTATTAGTTTAAGAGATATGGACTTGTAAAATAAACTTTCACATTTTCAAATTCCCTTTTTTTCCATAAAAATGTAAGTTTTTACCCAAAAAATAGTTGAAACATTGGCTTATAAACTCATCCAATCATAATTAAACTGCATGATTAAACTGTGTTGCAAATTCCATTGAAATAACAGTATTAGTTTAAGAGATATGGACTTGATAAATAAATTTTCACATTTTCTTAAAATTCCTTTTTTTCTGTAAAAATGCAAGTTTTTACCCAAAAAATAGTTGAAATATTGGCCTTTATACTCATGTAATCATAATAAAACTGCATGATTAAACTGTGTTGCAAATTTCATTGAAATAACAGTATCAGTTTAAGATATATGGACATTAACATAAACTTTCACATTTTGACACTCTGCCACAGTCGCCTACAATGACACTAGAAAAGTAACACCTAAATCTCGCCTTATGGCAATGCTATGCTCAACAAAAACAGGAAATAATCAGAGACAATTTGTTGGTTAAAAACTCCACATGTAAAATGCATAATCATCATCAAGAAGATTCAACATCATCCCCAGCATAAATTCAAGATCAAGATCAAGATAGATCATCATCATCATCATCATCATTATCATCATCAGCAGCAGCAGCTGCAGCAACAACAGTAGCATTATCATCATCATCATCATCATCCTTTTTTAAAAAGTATTTGTGCTTCATTTTAAAAAATGTATATTTTTTCAAAAAAATACAAAAGGCCAATGGGCCTTAACCTTAACACTCACCTGATATAAGTCCAAAATTGTTTGCAAGATAATTAGCAAATGCAATTTTAACCTTGACTTTCAAACCTATGACCAATTTCGCAAACTTGAAAGGGCTTTGCCCAGGTAAGATTCAGGTTAAGTTTTATTATCACTGGGTCACTGGTTCTGGAAAAGAGGTTGTTTACAGACAGACAAAAGTTTATTTAAAAAGCTCACCTTGAGCATTCGCTCAGGTGAGCTAAAAATCTTACACCAAAATATCCACCTAATAAAAGAAAGAACCTTCATCAAAGATTACAATAAACTGAAAAAAGCCACAAAGAATTTTTTATTTAAAATTGACATATTTACCAAACAAAATACCAAACCACTTGAAATACTATGTATATATGTTAAAATTCTTTTAATAATTACAAGATATCTAGAGTTTTAACAGTAAATCCCATAAAAAAATAAGCAAGTTTATTTTCTCAAAATGTACATTTTTCATACAAAATATTCATTTTTACTTAGAAATACTGTAACACTGCAGGTATCAAAAAAACAACATGTAGGAAAATATATGTGAACAATTTTGGAGTAATAGCATCATTTCTTTTTGGTGTGAATTGATTATTATTTACTTACTACATGTATTCTTGAAAGCATTTTTACAATACATTAAGTAAACTTTATCACAAAAGGTTAACACTGTGTTCTAGATCAGTTTTTGGGCAACAAAATATGTGAAAACATATACATATGTTTAAAAAAATTAGAATAATAATTTGTTTTAATTAGAATGAAACAATTCTAAAAAAATCATAAAAATCAACTGTTTGGAAAAACTTTAACAGAAAAACATTGCACTTTGAACAGACTAACGAACAAACAGACGGAACCCACTTGTATATCCCCCGTCAACTTTGTTGGAGAGGGGAATGATTAAACATTTACTTTATACAAGGTAAACAACATATCTCCAGATTAATGATTTTGTCATATATATTTTATTTATTTTATTTTTTGTTTTGGTACTTTATATTGGTCAACAAAAATATCTCATAACAATGTCATGTCATTCAAATATAATTTCTGGGCATTTACAGAATTTTTGTTTTCTAAATAAAAAGATTCACATACCTTGTCACTCTTTTTGCTGTCTTTATCAGCAGAAAAATTGTTAAGAACAGTTCCAAATGTCATCAAAGGATCAGCCATCCCATGTCCCCATACTGATGCTGTTTTATCCTCTGAGGCAGTTATAACCCAATTACTGTCATGACTCCAACTAACTCCAGTCACACTGTGATTGTGTCCTTTCATTCAAAAGGTATATAAAAATAGTTTTGATATCACATTGCATTAAAAAATTGCTGGATATTAGGTTTTCTATTATAAACATGGCAGAAATTATTTGAGATATTTTCTAATAGATATTTATTTTCAGGCCAGAAGTGGAAGGATTACTTAAAATCTTAACCGTTAAACAGGATCTATAAGTCGATAATTTAAGTTCTAAAAGCCTGAATTTGTATGTTTACCATTTTTTAAGATAAAAAACAATTTGTTTATGTCATTTAGCACCATTTCTAATCATGCCAATTGTTCTTGTATGATTTTAATACATTATAACATTACATTATATGATGTGTTATATGATTTGATGATAATTTAAAAAAAAAAAGATGTGTTAGAAAATTGAAGACATTTTCTTTATCAATGAAAATGTGGTTGTAATATTTATAATATTATTATTTAATTATATGTCACAAATCACATTTATTAGAAAACATACATTTAGTTGCTACAAAAATCCTAAAATTTTTAAAGATCATGATGCATAACCAAATATGCTTTTATGACACTTATAATTTCATATACATACCAACTAAACTTAAGCCTTTACCATTTAAAGGCATTTTAAATACATGACCAGATTTGTTAGCAAGTCCACAAGCTAAGAATTGTCCATCATCTAAAATAAACAAGTGGCCCATGGGCCAGATAAATTTACACCTTAAGGAAGCACCAACATTAACAGGCTCTCAACAATCCACATCCCCATTGCCAATAAAACATATTGCAACGATAAAAATTTAATCAGTTATATATGATCTTATCTTTTATAACACTAGCTTTATCAGCATTTAGAAGTATGTTTGACAAGAGTTGCTACTGACACTAAACCATATATAAAACAGAAGTTGCTACTGACACTGAAAGGTATATTTGACAAAAGTTGTTACTAGCACTAAAAGGTATATCAGACAAGAGTTGTTACTGACGCTGAAAAGTATATTGTACAAGACTTGCTTCTACATGGAGTTTTTTCTGGCACTAAAAGGTATATTTGACTGAAGTTGCTGCTAGCGCTTAAAGGTATATTGAACAAAAGTTTCAACTGACACTGAGAGGTATATTAGACAAGAGTTACTACTAGCACTAAAAAGTATATTTAACAAAAGATGCTACTGGCACTTAAAAGTAGTACAAACCCTTGTTTGTACTGACACTGAAAGGTATAGTGGACAAGAATTGCTACTAGCACTTACATGTATATTGGACAAGAGTTGCTACTAGTACATACTAAAAAGTATATTTGACAAGAGTTGCTCCTGGCACTAAAAAATATATTAAACAAGAGTTGCCACTGGCACAAAGTAGTACATTTCACAAGAGATGCTCCTGGCACTAAAAGTATATATGACAAGAGTTGCTACTAGCACGAAAAAATATTTTCAACAGAAGCTGCTACTTAGCACTAAAAAGTATATTGGACAAGAGTTAATACTAGCACTAAAAAGTATATTGGACAAGAGTTAATACTAGCACTCAAATGTACATTGGACAAGAGTTAATACTAGCACTCAAATGTACATTGGACAAGAGTTAATACTAGCACTCAAATGTACATTAGACAAGAGTTAATACTAGCACTCAAATGTACATTGGACAAGAGTTAATACTAGCACTAAAAAGTATATTGGACAAGAGTTAATACTAGCACTCAAATGTACATTGGACAAGAGTTACTACTGGAACTAATTATAAAAGGTATATCTGACAAGAGTTACCACTGGAACTAATCATCAAAGGTATATCTGACAAGAGTTACTACTGGAACTAATTATAAAAGGTATATCTGACAAGAGTTACTACTGGAACTAATTATAAAAGGTATATCTGACAAGAGTTGCTACTGGAACTAATTATAAAAGGTATATCTGACAAGAGTTGCTACTGGAACTAATTATAAAAGGTATATCTGACAAGAGTTGCTACTGAACTAATTATAAAAGGTATATCTGACAAGAGTTACCACTGGAACTAATCATAAAAGGTATATCTGACAAGAGTTGCTACTGGAACTAATTATAAAAGGTATATCTGACAAGAGTTACCACTGGAACTAATTATAAAAGGTATATCTGACAAGAGTTGCTACTGGAACTAATTATAAAAGGTATATCTGACAAGAGTTACCACTGGAACTAATCATAAAAGGTATATCTGACAAGAGTTACACTGGAACTAATTATAAAAGGTATATCTGACAAGAGTTGCCACTGGAACTAATTATAAAAGGTATATCTGACAAGAGTTGCTACTGGAACTAATTATAAAAGGTATATCTGACAAGAGTTACTACTGGAACAAATTATAAAAGGTATATCTGACAAGAGTTGCTACTGGAACTAATTATAAAAGGTATATCTGACAAGAGTTGCCACTGGAACTAATTATAAAAGGTATATCTGACAAGAGTTACTACTGGAACTAATTATAAAAGGTATAACTGACAAGAGTTGCTACTGAACTAATTATAAAAGGTATATCTGACAAGAGTTACTACTGGAACTAATTATAAAAGGTATATCTGACAAGAGTTACTACTGGAACTTATTATAAAAGGTATATCTGACAAGAGTTACAACTGGAACTAATTATTAAAGGTATATCTGACAAGAGTTACTACTGGAACTAATTATAAAAGGTATATCTGACAAGAGTTACTACTGGAACTAATTATAAAAGGTATAACTGACAAGAGTTGCTACTGAACTAATTATAAAAGGTATATCTGACAATAGTTACCACTGGAACTAATCATAAAAGGTATATCTGACAAGAGTTACCACTGGAACTAATTATAAAAGGTATATCTGACAAGAGTTGCTACTGGAACTAATTATAAAAGGTATATCTGACAAGAGTTGCTACTGGAACTAATTATAAAAGGTATATCTGACAAGAGTTACTACTGGAACTAATTATAAAAGGTATATCTGACAAGAGTTGCTACTGGAACTAATTATAAAAGGTATATCTGACAAGAGTTACTACTGGAACTAATTATAAAAGGTATATCTGACAAGAGTTACTACTGGAACTAATTATAAAAGGTATATCTGACAAGAGTTACTACTGGAACTAATTATAAAAGGTATATCTGACAAGAGTTGCTACTGGAACTAATTATAAAAGGTATATCTGACAAGAGTTGCTACTGGAACTAATTATAAAAGGTATATCTGACAAGAGTTGCTACTGGAACTAATTATAAAAGGTATATCTGACAAGAGTTGCTACTGGAACTAATTATAAAAGGTATATCTGACAAGAGTTACTACTGGAACTAATTATAAAAGGTATATCTGACAAGAGTTACTACTAGCACTAAATGTATATTGGACAAGAGTTGCTACTGGAACTAATTATAAAAGGTATATCTGACAAGAGTTGCTACTGGAACTAATTATAAAAGGTATATCTGACAAGAGTTGCTACTGGAACTAATTATAAAAGGTATATCTGACAAGAGTTGTTACTAGCACTAAAAAGTATATTGGACAAGAGTTGCTACTGGAACTAAAAGCATATATGACAAAAGTTGCTACTAGCACTGAAAAGTATATTGGACAAGAGTTGCTACTGGAACTAAAAGTATATTTGACAAGAGTTGCTACTGGCACTAAAAGTATATTGGACAAGAGTTGCTACTGGAACTAAAAGCATATATGACAAAAGTTGCTACTAGCACTGAAAAGTATATTGGACAAGAGTTGCTACTGGAACTAAAAGTATATTTGACAAGAGTAACTACTGGCACTAAAAGTATATTGGACAAGAGTTGCTACTGGAACTAAAAGTATATTTGACAAGAGTTGCTACTAGCACTAAAAAGTATATTGGGCAAGAGTTGCTACTGGAACTAAAAGTATATTTGACAAGAGTTACTACTGGCACTAAATGTATATTGGACAAGAGTTACTACTGGAACTAAAAGTATATTTGACAAGAGTTACTACTAGCACTAAAAAGTATATTGGACAAGAGTTGCTACTGGAACTAAAAGTATATTTGACAAGAGTTGCTACTAGCACTAAAAAGTATATTGGACAAGAGTTGCTACTGGAACTAAAAGTATATTTGACAAGAGTTACTACTGGCACTAAAAGTATATTGGACAAGAGTTGCTACTGGAACTAAAAGTATATTTGACAAGAGTTACTACTAGCACTAAAAAGTATATTGGACAAGAGTTGCTACTGGAACTAAAAGCATATATGACAAAAGTTGCTACTAGCACTGAAAAGTATATTGGACAAGAGTTGCTACTGGAACTAAAAGTATATTTGACAAGAGTTGCTACTGGCACTAAAAGGTATACTAGTATTCAATTGGAGCTTCTACTGGGACCAAAAAGTTGCTACTGACACTAAAAGGTATATTTGTCTAAGGTATATCTGAATGTGATGCTATCTGTACTGAAAGGCATATTTGCTAATGGTACTTAAAGATTTTTTACCAAAGTTAATATAACTTGCAGAAAATATTTAGACATGTAAAAGAGATTATAGTATGTAATTATTAAGGGCATACTTACTGCTTTTTTAAAATTCATTCCCACACAGTATTAATCCTTGTATGAAAAGCTTATCAGTGGGCTTTTCTCTCCTCCCTTGAACAATTTAGGCATTTGGTATAAAAGAAATAATCTTGACGAGAGCATCAAATGTCATTCCACAAAAAGTATCTTTGATAGAATCTTCCAGTCTATGCTGGAGTCATTACCTTACTGGTTTTATTCTATGTTACAAAGTTAGAGCAAACAAATGAATTTACCTGAAAATTTTATTTTATTTATTGCAGTTGGTCTTTCAGCTACATCAAGTTTTACTTTCATGTTTGTTGGAGGATCACAATTAACTGGATACTGTTTTCCATAGGCCTTCCTGACATCAAATTTAGAGAAAAATATAAAAAATCATTTTTTTTAATTAAATTGCATAAAGTTGTTAAGAAAACCAGGAGACTGACTGTTCAGGGGCAAACTCCATAATTAATCCCATTAACTTTTGGTTTTGCCTTTTCTTTGAGAAGTTAGATTTTAATAACTGATCTCTTTGTGTATCAATCAAACTCATTCATACAATGTAGTTGGACTTTGGTGGCTAAGTGGCCAAAAGTGCACACTAAAGGATCACAGTGCCTCTAATTGCCAAGGCTTGAATCCCAATTGGGCAGACCTATCATAACAAAGTTTTGAGTACACTTGCCATTGGTTAGTGGTTTTCCTCAGATACTCTGGATTCCTCAATCATCCCAATATAGACTGTCAATATAAGTGAAAGAATTTTAGTTGGGGCAAAAACATCATTATTCAACTACATTTCACTGTGGAAATGCAGTTTAACTTTTCTTATTAAGTGTTGTGCAACTGCTGTATATTGTCAAAATGTTCTATTATTAAAATATTTCAACATATATATACACTAAAAACAAATAAATAAAGCGACAATGCAACATTGGTAAATATAATTTAAAAGGTTAAGTTTTTAAATTTGTAAAATAGTGGAATAGTTTGACCACATTACTTATTTGCAAACACAGAATGGACTTTCTAGAAAGGTTCAGAATTAATTTAGAACATTTTGTCAGAAATGAAGTTATATACACAATTAAATACTAGTATACCTAATGAACAGCATCTTGGGGGTGAAAAAACTGGATGAACGATATTTCTAAAATTTCTATACTTATTGAACCAGATGTGTTCTAGCAATTAAGCTAACAGCTCAGTGTTTGAAAAATGCTTCAGCTATGATCTTGAAAGTGGTGCACATAAAATTTAGAATATATAAGAACTGAAAAAAAATGCTTAAAGGTGATCTTTTTCAGGTGTTAAACGATTCTGCAAAAAGTCATGTGCGGTGAGTCGATTTTTTTTAGCGGGTCAAAGTTTAACACAGATCAATAATCACATTAAGCCAATCAACAATCGGCATTTCCACTTGCCTCTATCAAGGCCACTAAGTAAACAATGGGGGAAGATCTAAATATGTCTGATCCCCAGTTATTAAAATGGATATACATGGTTACTCAGGATAAAACTATCGCAAGGTTAGTTTACGCTCTATATACGACTTCTGCATTAATTGTTTTTAACATAGTTAAGTGGTGGTGAAAGTTCAAACGCCTTAAGGTTGATAGTGGATGTTGAAAATATCTTCAGATGGATCCGCAAGGATGCAGGTGTATGTGGTATTAAATACAAGTAATAATTAAGATGAACACCAACATCTTCAGATATTTTAATTTTTTATTTTTGTAGTATGATGCTGGTTGAGCTTTCGTCCTTGGGTGGCCTTCATCAAGAACAAGAGTAACTACAGATTATCATAATGTACAAAATCCGGTGATTTTTGTAATTGTGCTAGTTTTTGTACTAGTAATTGCTTATCTTGTCTTTTTTCTTTTCCTTGTATTGATTGTACTAGCCAATATTTGTTTATTAGCTACAAGTTACTTTATTTTATTCTAATTTTTGCTATAAGCTGTTTTTGTGTTTTATGTCCAAAAATAAACTTATCTGTACAAAATCCGGTGTCGCGATTGCGTTGAAATTAGCTGTTATATAATTGATATTAATGTAGAAATAAAGAATAATATCTTGCATAAAGCTTATAAATGTACTTATCAATCTTAGTGGTATTAATAGCATTGGAAAATCAAAATGTTAACATTCATCAATAATAATCCAATCCTTGGGATCTATTCATCTGGTGGGTTCTGTGGTGGTGCTGGAAATAACAGCCCGTATCCACCTGACTAATCTACTAACTTAAAGTTCATCATCATCGTCAACCTCCATCTCTAGTACCATATGTGATCCACCAACTAATACATGTACTTTTAGTATGCTTATAGAAGATCTCCAACTCTCTGAATCCAACAGTGGAAGTTCAATGTTTTAAAATTAGATCCCACAGGCTACATCAGTATTTTTTCCAGCTTTTATTATTGAACCAAATGTAACATTGTTCATCAGGAACATCATAAATTAGATCAGCATCGTTTTAGTTTTTTTTCCTAAGAAAACTTAATGCAGCTTTAATATACAGGTAATCTTTACTTACATTTTATAACATATGAATGAAAACAAGACATATTGATAGTAGTCCTGTTTTTTACATATCGATCATTCTAGTCGTAAGCTGATTGATCTATTGTTGGAGTCACTCTGGTTCTGACAGTCAAAAAATGCATCTGATTTTGACAGTAAAAAAAAACTGCATAATTTTTTACAGAAATAAAAGTGTGAGTAATTTCATTTATTGTCAACTCACTTTCTATAAATTCCATTCTCTCCCTTCGATTACCCCTTCAGGTGTCGCCCCACTAATATATCCAGTATAGATGTTTACAGTCTGAAGTTTTATAGCAAGTTGTCCATAATAAAATATGTCTTTGATTATTCATGTCTTTTTTTTCTCTTTTTTGAATTGTCTGTACTAGTAATTGCTTATCTTGTCTTTTTTCTTTTCCTTGTATTGATTGTACTAGCTAATATTTGTTTATTAGCTACAAGTTACTTTATTTCATTCTAATTTTTGCTATAAGCCGTTTTTGTGTTTTATGTCCAAAAATAATCTTATCTGAAATATAATTTATTGCTATTCTGCTTTTGTTTATACATTTGTACTGTCACAAAAAACATGGACCTATTTATTACATTAGTATGCATTGTCTTTATGTTTAGTGTACTGAAGACAGAAATTGAAGTACCCTAAATAGACCACAAAAAAAAAAAAATAAATAAATAAATAAATAAATAAATAAATAAAAATAAATAAAAATTAAATTGTTATTTATGTGGTAAATTGTAGTTTATACACAACACAATTGAACTCTGTGACTTTGGGGATATACATAATTTAAAAAAGGTTTATAGATCATTAGATAATGGGGGGGGGGGGGGGGGGGTAGTAGACAAAATAATTTATACATGCTGAAATAGGGCGGGAATCAGAGAGACTTCTTATACTGACCTCCTAACTAGCCATTCAATCATTGTTGTTAATTAGTAGAAGGAGATGATACATTAACAGATTGTTGTTGTTTAATTTTGTTTAGCTTAGTTTCTTTGGGGATGTACTGAATACAGGTTAATAGGTCATGGGGGGAGGGGGTCAGAAAATAAAAATTACTTACTGGGAATCAGATAAATTCTTAAACTGACCTCTTAACTAACCAATGATATGTGAGTTAGTAGAGGGATTAGATGCTTTAATACATTGTTGTTGTTCAGTTTAGTTTCAATTTAGTTTTATTACTTTTATGAGGATTGTGTATTTCAAATAAACCCACCCACCATCCCCCACATCACCTTTACAGTGATGGGTTTCACCCTATTCTCCTCTTATATACAGGGTCTTTGTATCTAGCTCACTTTGTGGAAATTTTTATTTTATAAGAAATTTTATGATGTCCCACATTTTACCCAATCTTTCCTCCACATTATTACAATATTTTATCTTGTTGCAGGGGCTTCTCATTGTTATAGGAGACATTATAATTCAAGGGGAATTAATTCTCCCAAATTCAATAATACATTGATACAATTTTATATAATTTTGTTATGTTTTAAGTTTACATGTAGTTCATTAGTATTTGCTTCACTGGCATCTCCTAGGAGTGTTTAGTTCTACCTGTTCACCCCAGAGCTAATTATTTATGTATGTACTCTGCCGGGATCTCCCCAGAGTTATTCTTCTATTAAATAAAGGCAAAAGACACTCTGCCGGAATCTCCCCAGAGTGTTTAGTTCTGCCGGGTTCACACTCTGCCGGGATCAAGAGTTTTAGATATTATAATTCAAGGGGAATTATATCTCCCCAATTTATCAATACATTGATGCAAATTTATGTAATTTTATTATGTTTTAAGTTTACATGTAGTTCATTGTATTTTTGTTGAATTATTTTAAGCTCCGCTGGCAGCTCCTCAGAGTGTTTAGTTCTGCCGGGTTCACCCCAGAGCTAATTCTTTCTGTATGTACTCTATCGGGATCTCCCCAGAGTAATTCTTCTATTAAATTAAGGCAATGAACACTCTGCCGGGATCTCCCCGGAGTGTTAAGTTCTGCTGGGTTCACACTCTGCCGGGATCTCCCCAGAGTATTAGATATTACATTGTTATTTTAAAATTTAATGATGTTTTATATGTGAATGAGTAGCCCTAAGAAAGCCAAAACATTTATAATTTTTGTTTAAATATTTTTTTATGTAAATATTTGTAAAACATTGGTGTTATAATTAATTTAGTTATAGCAGTAGCAGATAAAAAAATTTTGGTGTATGAATAAATTGTATAAATAAATATCATATATGTACTTGTTTGTGTTGTGTATAAATAAATAAAAAAATAGATAAAAAAAATCATGATAAACAAGATTCTGTGAAAACAGATTGCTTTATCAAACAATAAAAACAATACCAATGATAAAACCTATATATGTTAGTCAATTTCACTAGATTTCTGGTAAACCAACTATTGTCAAATCTATTAACTATTGCATTATCTTAATAAAAAAGTTCAACATAAATAATCTTTTGCAATACATTGAAGACTAATTCTGTGACGGCTATTCAGTTATTAATGAGGATATCTTAATTCTTTAAGAATTATTCATTATTTTACTGTTTTAAAGATGGTTTACAGAAATAAAGATTTAGTTTTCACAAATTGCACTGAATATTTAAAACTCTTTCCAGTACAAAAACAGAAGTAATACTCACTGATCTGAAAGAGACTTGGATGGTTTATTTGGTGAGGCAGTCTTCGATAAACTTGTTTGTGGCTTGAACATTGTCATTCTGCAAAACAAAAAACACAATAAGACCTGTAGGCCTTAAATCAACCAAACATGGAAATCAGAAATGTTACAAAACAAAGGGTCCTTAGCTCTATTTAAAAATATCAGAATTCTCATTAAATTACATTATCTCTAAAACACTGCAGATAAAATAAACTTTAGGAAGGGGATATCAAAAGAATTAACTTCCCAGCCAACAAATTAACTGCTTTCTTGTACTTCAAAGTAAAATGATATATCAAACATTATGAATAAATAACAAAATCAACCAGCTTCCCAAAACCTACAAAGGGCTTCATGTACTAAGGTGTAGCTACATGTGAGATTTCAATGTTCTAAGTCTTACATTTCGTAACTGTCTTAAGAAATATGTCTTTAGGGTTTTAATGTTAAAGGTCACTGTGGCCTTCAATAAAGGTTGAGATCATGCTATTTTTTAAATTGAATATATATATATATATATATATATATATATATATATATATATATATATATATATATATATATATTGCATCAGTATATGAAGTTCAGTCTATTTTGAGAAAATTAAATACTTATATCCTTGTACTTGCAAATCATAATTGTTTAAAAGAGGTCAGCAGACTGCTAATGTCAACAAAAAATTTTCTGTCAATAAAGAAGTACTTATTTTTGAAAGGTTTTTAGTAGATGATATATCCTCCTGTCGCCAATATTCGTGGTACTAACAGTTCGTTGCTAAATCCAATGGTTAATCGTAATTAATAGTAAAGAAGTCGATCGCGTTTTACATTTCTTGCACTTTGTTTTAAAATGAAGAAAATTTGGATGTTTTCATTTGAATATACTGGAAAACATCGTTTGTAAACAAAACCCCCTTGGCTGTTGCCATTTTGGAAAAACGTGGCCAAATTCGTGGGAAGTCTCTCGGATCACGAGATTTCTCCTGGTTAGGGCTTACAACACTAATTGTTTCAAAAATTTATATTTTCAATAGTCTAGTTTAGATTAACAATGCAAATTTTTGGATTATTATTGATTACACAATTATTACAAGTATTAAAAATGATTAAGCATTTCCGGTATGATATACGTCATTTTACATCATATTATATAGTGAAAAATGCATGAATTTTACTAAATATAGCGTAAGAGACACACAATTTTGATGACACTCAAAACTAGTATCACTTGACACAAAATTTTCAGATGTTGATCGGGTAAACAGACCAGAATCTCTTCTTCCACACGACATAGTTTACATCGTTTTTTATCTTACTTGTGATTAAAAATAAAGATATAACTTCAAGAATAATTGGCAATAGTGAAATCTGCCAAAAATAAAAACTTTTGATATTTTTATATTTTCTTACTAGTTTAGGACATATTTAAAAAAGTATGGAAAGTTTAACACTTTGGGCGCCTATTTGACTTTTGAGTGATTGCAGTGATGTACTTCCTGTAAGTGATATCCAGTGTAAACAATCTGCCACGAATTTGACCCTACCATGAATTTAGGCGTCTTGAGGATATATATGTTCCTTGTTTTATATCAGATATTTATAATATTTTAATTTGTAAATAATTGTTTTTATTTATATCTAAGATATTACATCACTTTTAAAACTACAAATAAATGATTTTAGATTAAATTTTAAGGTCAACAAATCTCCTTACTTTTTTCTAAAATGTGGTCTACTACAAGATTAAGATATATTCAAAGTTTGATTCTATATCACTTTATTTCTTAGAGAAATGATAGTTTTTAGGAACTTGAACCATAATCTAGTACGTTGATGACAACAACACTGGGCAATTGCATGACTGCTACGTCTATCTTTTCAGGCAATTTTATGAAATTCTACAAAAGCTAACATTCCTGGTCCTTTTAAAACACTTTATATAAATAATCGTGTAAAACTATGGGGGTTCTCATTAAATTTTTCTGTAGAAAATGATTTCCATCAATTTATATACATTTTGTTGGTAGTAGAATTCTTCCTAAAATAATTTGCTATTGCTCTCTATTACAGAAAGTTAGGTCTTAATTCTAATTAAGTCTAAACCAATCAAGGAAGAAGCAGTTAATCTGACAAAAATGAGGTTTTAAAATAAATTACAAGTATGTTCAAAGAATAAGCATAAACCTTTCACTTTTCTTCATTTTACATAAACAAACCTTTAAATGATGTAACTAACAACATGTGTTTTACTGTTTTAAGATTATTGGATGATATGTTTATCACACCAGCATGGCTACATGATGCTATGTTCTGGAAAATGATGAACTAGATTAGTCTCTGAGACACAATAAAGATAACTTAATGGAATAAAATTGATTTCAATATGCATTAAAATAAATAAATAAATAAATAAATAAATAAATAAATAAATAAATAATAAATATAATAAATAAATAAATAAATAAATAGTAAGTGGCAAAAGCACAAAGCATAAAATATTTATTATAAGAATATTCTGATTTTGGAAGTGAGATAACACCTGAATCTTCAGTAACAGTAAAGATTAAATACCTAGGAGCAGCTGTGTATCCTGATGACTTTACTTTGCTATTAAATGTTAATGGCTGTTTATCTAGAATCTGTCCTTGTTTTTTAGAAGTTGGTGTAAGAAAACCTAAAAATTAAAAAAATATATTTATCATGAAAACAATGATTATGATTCGTTGCAATGATTAACTATACTAATAATAATTTTATTATCTTACCAAAGTAGAATCATCAATAATTATATCATCTTAACCAAATAGAGTAATCTTAATTAAACAGAATTATTGATAATTATATCATCTTAACTAAATAGCATCAATAATTATATCATCTTAACAAAATAAAATCATCGATAATCATATCATCCTCACTAAAGAGATCGTCGATAATTGTTATATTTTCGTTTAATATTTTTTAAAAAAAAATTATTCATTTATTTTAAGAAAAGAAATTCCCATCTATAACACATGCACATCGGGGAGTCCAATAGATGCAACAGCTGAATTTAAGACCGAGAACGACACATTATTCATCCGCAATATTTTTAATGTGGGGTAACGACGGGGAGTTTTGGTTTGAAAAATTATAGTGTTATCACGTATTTTGATGGTATTTTCTCGATTTTTCATTAACATAATGAATTTTTTTAGAATATTGGATATAGATAATATGTATAAAAATTGAATATCAACGATAAATGTGTTGTTATTTGTGGACTATATTTCAGTCGAAAATCAGGTGCACCTGTGTGGCCCCATTTCAATTTGCAAAGAAGTTTGGAGTAAAAGATTGCTGGCTAAATGTCGAAAGTGAAATTTGTGAATCTGAAACGGGAAGGGGGGGTACTGTAGCTGAGAATAATTTTCAATGGCCAAGCATGTGGGTTTCGAATCTGTGATATGTGAGTAGACAGAGATTTACCAAGAGATTTTTTCTGGAATGTCGACATTGTTACTGTTAGGTTGAGATTCAGTCTTACATAATGTGCCGTCTCAGCTTCATACTCAGTATCATTCAAAAGTAGACAGCAAAGCAGTGAGAAGTATACTTATTCTTTACGCCTGGTGTGGTGCAAATATCTCTCAAAGTTTAGAAAATTATCGTTTTAAGGTTAGCAAGGAAGTTGTGTAGTACTTAAACCATGTATTGTACTTTTGAGGAGATCTTATTGTATCCCTAGTAAATTGATTAAAAGCATGTAGATGATTTTTCAGTTTTTCCGATCAACAACACAGCATGTGAAATGGACAATTTTCACTAGATGTGGCATACATGCGTGAATCTAATTCCATTTGAAATTTACATCACTTGAAATTTACATCCCGCTAGACACAAAATTGATTGACAAGTTGTACCATTACATATTGTCTCAAAATAATAGGGTATATAGCAGCTTTGTCAAGGTAGGAAGAAATTTTTAAAGATCCGATTGTTCAAAATTTGTTTGTGGTTTGATGGTTTTGACTGATCTGTTGTTGTCTGTTCTTTCAACAGGCCATCAAAAACACAACTCTGTCTCACAATGTCAATATTATGGTGGATATCAGCCAGGTGCCTATATATGTTATCAAAATATTATTTTATTAATTTCTTTGATTTTACTTTGTAATATCTCATAAATGTGTTTTTCAGTCTCATCTCGAATGTAGACAAATGTGACGTGACAGTCATGTTTGTTTACTTACGATAATGTAGTTCCGGATTGTGTATTGCATTTTATATGTATTCATACACGGAGTGACAAAATTTTTTGGCATTCATTGTCAGTAATAATTACAACGGCTCTCAAGCTTGCAGCTATGGGAATTTCACAAGGCAAATGAAAATATATCATCTTAACCAAATAGAATCATCGATAATTATATCATCTTAACCTAATAGAATCATCGATAATTATATCATCTTAATAAAATAGAATCATCGATAATATATTTATATATAATTATATCATCCTAACTAAATAGAATATCTATAATTATATCATTTTAACCAAACAGAATCATCAATAATTCTGTCATCTTAACTAAACAAAACAATGAATGGTTTTTAATCCTCAGGCAATGTATTTTTCACACATCAATGGCATTATGGCTTTCCAAAGGAACTTCAGCCTTTTCTGTAAAACTAATGTTGTTATGAAGTTCAAAGGGCACAGCCTTCATTTTTGCGAAAGTAAAAGCAATATTTACAGCAGGTTGAAATGTTGTTATATCGAACCAAAAAAGAGTAAATTTGGTACATTTTTCCATCATTTTATTACCAGAGCTTGTAACCCAATATGCCTTTTAAAGTATAACAAGAGGCCCATGGGCCTTAACGCTCACCTGAGGATATGGCCAACCTGAGGATATATCCAAAATCATTTGCAAAAATACATAAAATATTCTTATATACATGCCTACAAAAAAAGTTAATAGTTTTCAAGATAATTAATAATTTGAGTCTTTTTATGCATCTATGACCTTGACCTTTAAATGTAAGACCTTGATCTTATATCAGAATAATCACCATATCAATTCCTACAATATTCGAATATACATGCCATACAAAAAGTTAATAGTTTCCAAGATAATTAACAATTTCAGTCTTTTAATGCACCCATGACCTTGACCTTTGAATGTATGACCTTGAGCCATATATCAAAATGTTCGTCATGTCAATACCTACAATATTCTAAAATGCATGCCTATACAAAAAGTTTATAGTTTTCAAGCTAACGCACAATTTTAGTTTTTTTTTTTTTTAAACAAAAAATTACATTTCAGTGGCATCAACTCCTACATGCATTATCATACAGTTACGAAACTTTGTACCTTTTTACATTTTGACCTGCTGAACATTTTAACAATGTTTTAATATTATATATCTCTTATAATTTGGAAGAAAATAGCCCAAATCTGCACAAATTACAAACTAGGTCATGACCTTGAACTTTGACCTTGATCCCATTTTGAAGGTTATTTCAAGAAAAAGTCAAAACTGAAAACCCCATGTCAATATCTTTTCATATAGTCAAGTTATAATAATTTGAAGCCATTTTACGAAATTTTTAAAATTAAATGCAAAAACGCATAACCTATTTTTCAGCCAAATTTCTCGATTTTTCAGCCGAATTTCTCGATTTGTACAAACTATAAACACAAGTCTCTAGAGTAGCTGAAAATCAAATCAGTTTTTGTCTACCAATTTTGGTTTCAAAGAAGAAGATTTTTTAAGTTTTTTTTCAAATGTAGGTCACAGTGACCTACTTTCTACAGCTATGGCAACCAAAAGTAAAAATTTGAAAAGTGCCCTCCCAATAACCCTTCCTGTGAAGTTTGATTAATATTGGCCTTGGTAGTTTCTGAGGAGTTGTCGAAAATGTGAGTTACAGACGCACACACGCACTCACGCACACACAGACATATGGACGCACGCTGCGCCATGCCATAAGCTCACATGGCCTATAAGCCAGGTGAGCTAATAAAAACATAATAAATGATTTGTTTTTGACAATTTTTTGCCATTAATTGAATATGCCATTATAAAGAGTGCTGTTGTAAAGAGAGTTGACTGTACATATGAGTATAGGGTTCCCAAAAGGGATATTAATAAAACAAGTTAATAAAACAAGCTATATGAAATATACCTTTATATATTAAACCAAGAGACATTCAGAAAAATTAAAGTACTGAAAGTACTGAATTGAGAAAAGAGAACATTGTAAAGACTTAGCCCTATAGCAGAATACAGTCAAACTTGTGACTAATTGGGTTTCTAGTAATCTGTCTTCACTATAATCACTGGCTCGTTATATATTTTAAAAGAATAAAATGAAATGAAATTGAAATATCCACAAAGAAAAATGTATTATAGACTGTACACAGGTTACTGCATGGATTGGGCATATATAATTTCCTTTAAAAAATGTGTCATACATAAAAATGTTTTTAACAAGTTAATTTTCCCATGTTGAATTGTGTTTCAGTGTTGAAACTAACAGATTTTGAGCAAAAACCAGCATTTGGTTGTTACTTAGTTAACAGGTATTTGTGTTATATATTTACAAATTTGACATTAAGAGAAAACAGAAAATGAACAAATGAACAAAATTTTGCAAAAGGCTTCTTCTTCTTAAAGCATGCTTTAAAAAGTTACTTTGGCTTTATAACATGCATATGTCATCAAAATTATCATTCAAACTATAAAGCTCACCTGTATATAAAAATAACATATCTGATAATCAATTTACATTTCATAAACAAGCACAAGTCCATAAATCTAACAATGATACCATGGTGAGAATGATTGGTTAATGTATGAACATATCTCACAACTGGTTGGTTAGTTCCAGAAACAATGGTCTGCATCGACAGTCAAGTATAGTAGACCTATCCTGAAGAAGGTGACAATAGGGTATATTTTAAAAACATATTGGCAGTTATTGTTCATTTATCATGATGATTGTAAATGCGATGATAATGATGATGATGATGATGATTATTATTAGGATGATAATGTTACAGTAGCATAAAACTTCAATTTTAAAACATCAGTTTGATTTTATTTTGAGAAGAATAACTTGAAAAACACTTATAAACACAATTTGTAACATACTGGTATTTAGTAGCATGGATCTATTTAAAGAAATGAAAAAAGAAAAAAATATAGACCTCAAGATACTATACCATTAACTATATACTAAGTTCATGGTTTGATTATAACATAACTATTCTGTGATATAGAATTAATTTTTAAGTGATCAAGAAGCTAAGTGTCATTTCACTTCTTGATTATATTTTGTTTAGTCTATTAAATGACCATTTCAAAAATGCCACCGTTTACTTCAATTGAGACAAATCTGAACATCTACAGTGTAACTACCAAAAAACGGCCTCGTGTGGGACTGAGGAATTTGGCCAGGTTTTCAGAGGGGCCGGTATTTAGAGGGCCTTTTAAATTCGGTAGTCCAATCCTGTCCTCATCCATTTCAGAATTTTATCAAACACTGCATTGACAAAAGACTTAAATGTCATTTTATTCTCATGAGCATTTATCGTACCTGTAATGTGAAATTCAGTTCTTGATAGTAACAAATATCTTGTGTATAAATCCAAAGCTTACAAGCTGATAGATAAATACAAATAACTATACAATATCCAAAATGGATACGATGTACAGTTTCTGGATGAAAATGAAACAATGATTTCTTCTAAATTAATTTCTTCTGAATTGTATACATTATTTACATCATATGAATCAAAAATATTATCCACATCACTTAAAACAATGGCGGATTCCTTAACAACAAGCGGATCCGGTTTCAGGATTGTGGTGACAGGTACGTTTTGATATTAAAATAAAAGTGTCAAATAAAAAAAAATTTAATGCTATTTTTTAAAGTAAAAAATATTTCTTAATATTTTTGCATTGCGTGAGTGAAATAAACAAAATTGTTTATAAAACGTTCTGATCACCATCATAAGATCACCATGCAATGACCTTATTCAAGTGAGGGGTACTTGGTGGGTAAAAACCAGAGGTAAAAAAAACATCAGAAAGATAATAACTGCAATCATTTTATAATCAACAAAGGAAACAATTAAGATCTATTTTATTATTTATTCAAGAACACCTGGACAGGTTATCCTGGTCTACAATTATGTGTCCTGTTACGGTTCAGTGATGCATTGTGACTCCTAAAGGCCGGTTTTTGGAAGTAAATTATTAAGATGAAATGTGATTCCAGCACTTAAAAAAGGTCAGTGTTCGGAATTCAGAGGGACCGGTTTATGGAAGTTTATTTTAATATAAACAAAGAAGGATAAATTTGGGACCGGTCTCACATGTTCGGTATGTGAAGGTGATGAGTTTTTATAATGGCTGGTATTTGGAAGTTGCACTGTATTTTGAAAACAATAATTTAGTCAAAATACACTTAATATCCTTTTTAACACTACACAATGTATCATATGACACTTTTTAATTCTTTAAAACTAGTACATTTAAAAAGTGCAATTATTTAACTTTTAAATAATAACTTTTAATCTTTACACTTGAACTATATCACTGACATGTGAACACAAAAGTCAAAAAAGGCTGTAAATCTTGTCATTTAATTAATTGACTAACATTGTTATTTCTGTATAAATCAATCTGTGACAAATGACATTACTTTTATATCAAATGACATAAATATATAAATACTGTTAATTACATGTACTTTTATATCGCGAGAGTTTTATTAACATACAATTATGCAAGAACTCTCGCTCACCAATTCATATCTCATGTAATTATTTCAAGAATCGGAAAATTAAAACGCCAAATTATTGTGGAAGTTATATATAACATGCCATATTAGATGCAATAGCCTTCATATCACAACCAGTAACTAAATACATACAACATACAGTAGAACTTTGGTAACTTAAAGTGCATGGGACTTTGGTGGTGACTTCGAGTTATCGGGGTGTTCGAGTTATCGAAGTTGAACGAAGACGTCACCTTAATACTAGTACATGCATATGTTTTCTATTACAGAAATCTTTGATGTTCTAAACAGTTACCGATACTCGAATGTAATGCAATAGAGAAAACAATAAATACTAATAGATACTTTTGAAATAATAATAATAATAATAACAATAATGTATTAAAGAATTGATATCGACCGCAAATGCAAAAAGTGTTCCTTTATTTTAAAATCAAGATGTATATGAACAATGAATCGGAATTCAGATATCGGTACATTATTAGAACTACTCTCTGATATAACGGTAGCCTAATTACTGATATGTGATTTCTTTGATTGTTTTATTTAATGGGCCATTGATCATACATTGTTAGAAAAAAATTCGAGTTTTTGAAGTTAATTTTCAATAGATTTGTAAATGCTTAGGTGTCTGCACGTGAAATGTGATACATGGGAATTTAAAGTAATCTACTGTAACTGAACAACTGATATTACAGATTGCAAAATCTAATCAGTGACAAGAAAAAGGGAAAACCTTTCATATCCAAATACATAATCAAAGACTATAAACAAGTCATTCAGATCCTACTGAATGAAAATATATACATTTAGACACAAACATTGTCAATTACCTTTTGGTTTACTCTTTTCTGTATACTCTTTGACCTTTTTCACAAGTTCTGACCTCAGTGGAGAATCTTCCAGTACTGGGGTACTATTAAATTTACAATACAATGAAAGAACAATTCATGTGTACATGAATAACAAAACATGTCCTTCAGAGGATCAATGTAGCTTACATGCACAAACATCCAAACTTAAAATCTTTTACATTTATTCATTAAAACAATAAAGCATCAACTGTCACACATTCATATTACAAATAACCTAAATGTCATTATATTAAGCTCTTTTAAAATGTAATTTTTTTCTGAAACAATAAACAGGGTTGTATTCTATTTCATTTGAGTAAAGTTCAAAGGGGTGTTATATATTCATACAAAATAAACCAAATGTTGTGACCTATGTTATGTATTGTTAGTATGTACCAACAAAGTCTTACCAAAGTCTCAACCAATTAAAAGTTATACAATCATGTACATAGCAACACTCAGCCCCATCCAACAGTGAGGAATGACCTAAGTTGTCTTTCATTAGTATCAATCTTTTCATTTTCCATAAGAAACTAGAAAACATATACTTTATGGGTGGGGATGTCAACTTTTAAAAGTTATGATAAGACCAACCTGACACACCTCTTATTGGTACCCCTGGAAAAAAAATTTGACATGAATTTATGAGCCTTAAGATGCTGATCACAAGTAAGCATGGTTTTATAGTACACGGCAAAGTGTATATGAAAAAATTGGGAATATTTGTTTCCAAGATCCCAACAAGCTTTGCAAACTTGGTAGTGCATAGTGCTCTGATGTCATATATGAAGTTTCAAGGTTTCAAGCCTTTTGGTTCATGATGAGATGTTTAAAGATTTTACTATTTAGGGTCACCGAGACCTTTAATGAAGGTCAAGGCCTTTGGCTCAGATGACTTAAAAAAATTATAGTAAAACATAACAAAATTCTTAAAATGGAAAAATTTCTGTTGCTATAGAAAATTTACCCTGATAAAACTGTAAGTAAATCCTCTGAATCAGTATCTGTAGAAGAAACAGCTTCAATGTTGGTACTGCCACAGGATTTGGTGTTTCCATCCTCTTGTGTTGACATTTTCTCTAATGAAACTTCAGATAGAGCCTTTACAATGCCTGTTTTGTCTTTTACTATTCCATGTTTCCAGTGTAATAAATGTATAATGTTTTGAAAATGACTTCCTATAACACAATAGATCTAAAAAAACAAAAACAAAAGAATATAAAAAATAAATTACCAGTAATTAATTAATTTAAAAAAAAAAAAAACCACCCTTTGGATTAAAAACAATAAATTCAAAAACAAGATAAACTACATCTCAATCTAATGAAGTATGTTTTATTTTCAGTTTAAAGTAAAATTTACATGCCATTGTGTATTCAGAAATAATTTGTTTTATTATCTGCTTGTAGAAACAAATTGAATTTTTGTTAATTGCAAGTGTCCTGAACTACAATTAAAAATTTTTGTTATCCCAAAATATTAGTTGATTATTATGAATTATTGATAAATAAAAACTACTTGAAAAAAATGACAATAAATTATACAAAAACATTTGACAAACAAACTCTGCATTTATTACATGGGTATCTGCTGATTTCACTGCTGATACTTCCCTTCTGATAAACAGTTTTGAATATTTACTCAAGACAAGAATTATAGTCTTAGCAAAAACTTCAAATGACCATAATTTCTTAAAAAGGAGAGGAAGAAGAAGAAGAGGACAACAAACTCATTTATCATATGAACATCTCCTTATATCCGATGTGTATTCTCCTTTCAGTGTTAATATTTTCCACTCAGTTTTGCAAACTTTTTGTTAGTATTTTTAAACAAGAGGACCTGCCCAATAGGGCCTGTATCACTCACCTTGAACCCTTATTTTGTTTTTTGCTTTGTCTTTTTTAAAATGTATCCAATCAGTAAAAATAAACAAACTCACTAGCAATATCCTTATTTTCTAATATTTCAAGCAATATTTATCACAAATTTTCTTTCAATTGGCCATGTATATTCAGAGAAAAAATTTTCAAAGATTTAGGCTAAAAATAGATTTTATATGCATATTACATTATAATTAAAATGTACATAAATAAACTTGTAATGGTCATTTATAGGTTTTTGCTATTTATAGTAACAGCAGCCATCCTGGATTTCTGATGGACATGTCTGATAAAATTTTCAATCTATAGTTACTAAGGACCTTCCAAACCAAATTTCATTTGAATTGGCCAATTAGTTTCAGAAGAGAAGATTAAAGTTTATGGATGCAAAGACACCTACACACACACACATGGATGCATGCACACTTTACAATGCCATAAGCTCACTCTGGCTGTGCCAGGTGAGCTAAAAAGGACACCAGACAAGAATTCTTTCAATGAAAAAGCGAAACCTACAGATTTCTGGCAAACCAACCTCTATTAATATATATATGCACATCTTGCATCATTGTTGAGGATTGTGTACAAAGTTTTGTAAACATCTGATAAATAGTTTTTGAAATTTACTCTAGACAATAAAAATAGCAGGTACAACATAAAGCAATATTCAACAAACCAACCATACCTGATATGGGTCAGCACCTTGTCCAAAATAAATAGATCCTGCTATGTTTATCTGTTTTTTTTCTGTTTCCAAACTATTTATAGATGTTATTGGATCTGAAAATACCAGCATGAAAAATGAGTGAAGGGAACAATAAAACAGCTTACCTGCAACCAAAAAATGATTGAATTTATCCATAAAAAGAACTTTAAACTTAACAATAAAACTTTAACTGTTGAAATTGCATGCTCTTTCTAACCTTGATGATATGGTTTAAGCTCTTCTAAACTTTGCACAGAAATTAGCCAAGTGATCAGCTGATGATCACTGTTATACTTCAACCTCAAGTTCCTGCATTAAGATGTAGAACATTCAGAAATTATCACATTTTTCATTTTACATTTTGAGACCAAGATACATCTATCAGAGAACATTTTTTCATTTAAAATAAGAAGTTCAATTAGTGTCTTTTTTTTCTTCTTAAAAGTTTTATATTCATATCAAATCCAAGTACAGTGAAACCTGTCTAAAATAATAAATCTTCCAGATTAATCTTTTTTAAATTAGGCAAGATTTCATTCTACAAAGGTTAATTTATATTGACAATTTCAAAGTTATGTCATGATTAGATTAGACAGAATTTTGTTTTACCCAGAGTTCAGTTCTTATAGCACTGTTGCATAACAAACTACTCCATTTGTTGAAACTAATTAAGTTTACCCAATAACTTAGCAATTTAAAAGAAATAGCTAAATAAGTCGATAAGATATATAACAAAAACTGTTGGACAAGTGTAGTTTTTCTTTGTCTTGATGCAAAAACATAACATTTCTTACAGATAAATTCCATATCCACCAGACTAAATTGCTTTAGACAAACACTAGGAAGTACTACCTGATTTGCTTTAAAATCCCATTATGTACAAGTGCTGACTGATAAGTTGTTAGCCTCATATGTTTGGTTTGAATTTTGACATAAATATTGCATTATTTTTTTTAACATACAAGGTTTGTTCAATATGTTATGTGTATTTTATGATACCTCAAAAGCATCTGATTTTAATAGTGAAATGAACATTACATTTTTCAAAGTATTCTCCGCAGTTTGAAATACATAACTTCAATCTTTGAATCCATTTCTGAAATGCATGATGGTACGCTGATTAAGTCAGACCTCTTAGGCACTGACTGATGGCTGAGCAAATGGCTTGTTGTGATAAGATAATGACCAGATAAGAACTTTTAAAGTTCTGAAAATAGTAAAAAGCCGCAGGGGGCTGGATCTGGAGAGTATGGTGGGTGTGGCAAGACAGTAATATTCTCCAACTTCAAAAATTGCTTCAAAAGCTCAGATGTATGTGATGGAGTTGAGGCCAGATGAGTTGAGTAATGGTGTTAAACGTCCCAGTCAAGAATATCACTTATATCGAGACATCGCCAGCTTGATGCTAATCTCCTTCAACATAATGCTCACAAAATATCAATCAGACATCAATCAGTTGGTTTTTAAAGAGCAATTACATTTTCATAGTTTTCCAAAATGTCTTGAATGTTTTAAAGAGCAAAATTAATTTTCTACTTCTTACCATGTAGATCTACAAAAGCACAGATGTCTAATGTCTTGGCATTTATCTGCAATAGGGAACCAGTTGTACCAACAACTAGCATTGGTGCACTATCTAATAAATCCCTGAAATGACAAAACAACTAAAACAATAGATGGTAATGGTATGTGTATTACCTAATTAAAAAGTAAATGCAGCTGTTTCCTAACATATCAATGATTTTTAACTTGTATCAAAATTAATGATTTACTTGTCTCTCAATGTGTCAATAATTTTTAACTTGATCCCAATGAATAGATAATTTTTTAACTTGTTCCCTAATTTATCAATGTTTTTTAACTTGTATCAAATATTTTTTTTTACTTAAATACCAAATTGAATGTATGATTGATGTTTAAATTTGTTTACCTTTTTTAACAAATGGCAATGAGAAACAAATTTATATGTATATGTTGAATGAATATTTATGTATCAGTTATTCATGCTCATAAATCTCAAAAGCATTTTGTACATGTACCTATATATAACATTTATGTTATTGTGTCTTTTGGATATAGTCATTTCAATTACAATATTGCTTATCTTAAAGACTAAGTACTTTTATTGTTAAACTTTCAAAAAAACAAATTTGCTAAATGAAGAGGTAAAAGTGATATGAGTTATAAAACTTAGAGCAGGTTTTTATATTACATTATAAGTTTCACTGTCCTGGTCAACTAAATATTTTTTTTTAATTTATTATATTAAATGTCATGTAATTTTTATATAAGCCTACCCCTCTAGTCAAACAAATTCAAACTTAATTCTATCTACCTACCTGAGAACAGAATGATTATTGCTATTCTGTAGAAATAAAGGTAAGGTAACTGTCGTATAGTCCTGCTTATTCTTAGGTAAGTAAGTAAAATGGATTCCTAACACAGCACACCCTGCTTCTATAGTAGGGTCATTATCACTGGTAGTCTGCTGGTAATCTGATGTCTGACCTATCTGCTGCCATGCTGGTTTACTACTTATCACAACAGGGCCTGATAATGAAAAGATTAATTCCTAACATAGCATCATACTGAGAAGAATTGTCATTACTAACTATAATCTTTTATGTGACTTGTTTTCTGTCATATCAAACAAAAACATCTGATAAGTGATAAGTAAAAACACCTGATGATTGATAAGTTAAAAGTATTGATGAGTGATCAGCAAAAACACCTGATGAGTGATAAACCAAAAAACACCTGATGAGTGATAGGGCAAAAAACTTGTTGGTGAGTGAAAAGCAAAAACTCCCGATGAGTGATAGGTCAAAAGGCTTGTTGGTGAGTGAAAACCAAAAACTCCTTATGAGTAATAGGTCAAAAGGCTTGTTGGTGAGTGAAAAGCAAAAAATCCTGATGAGTGATAGGTCAAAAGGGTTGTTGGTGAGTACAAAAGGAAAAACTCCTGATGAGTGATAGGTCAAAAGGGTTGTTGGTGAGTACAAAAGGAAAAACTCCTGATGAGTGATAGGTCAAAAGGGTTGTTGGTGAGTACAAAAGGAAAAACTCCTGAGGAGTGATAAGTCAAAATGGTTGTTGGTGAGTAAAAGGCAGAAACATCTAATGAGTGATAGGTCAAAAGGCTTGTTGGTGAATACAAAAGGAAAAACTCCTGAGTAGTGATAAGTCAAAAGGTTTGGTCAGTGATAAGTGCAAACACCAAATGAGTGACAAGTCAAAAAATCCTTGATGAGTGATAAACAAAATCACCTGATGAGTGATAGGTCAAAAGGCTTGGTAATAAGCACAAACACCTGGTGAAAGAGAAGTCAAAAGACTAATGAGTGTTAAGCACAAACACTTAAGGAATGATAAGTGATAAGGTCTGGTGAGTGATAAGCAGACATCTGAAAAGTGATTAGTCAAAAGGCATTGGTGAATGATAAACAAACACATAAAAAGTGATAAGTCAAAAAAGCCTTGAGACTTGAGCAAAAACATCCAATGAGTGTTAAGTTAAAATTCTTAATCACTTTTAATGAGTGATAAGTCAAAAGGCTAAGTGAGTGATAAGCACAAACATTTAATAAGTTATGTCAAATGGCTAAAGGAGTGATAGGCACAAACACCTGGTGAGTGATAAGTCAAAAGGCTAAGTAAGTGATAAGCACAAACACTTGTTAAGTGATAAGTCATAACACCAAGTGAGAGATAAACAAAAAAACCAGATGAGTGACAAGTCAAAAGTATTAATGAGTGATAACCAAAAACACCTGATGAGTGATAAGTCAAAAGGCTTGTTAGTGAGTGTAAAGCAAATAATGTTAATGGATGATAGGTCAAAAGGCTTGTCAAAGTCAATACTAGCAAAAATGTACTTAATACAAAGAGTGTAAATAAATTTATACTAGCAAGAGAATATTTCAATTAAAAATACTAGTTCTTAGACAACTGTACCTTCAGTTGATAGAGCCTGACTGTTGTTCCCTTTTCTCTTTCTGTCCTCTTTCCATCTTCGCAACATCAATATGATAAAGACAACGGAAATTATTACCATCTGTTAAATCATACACTCTGACCTGAAATTATGTTCAATATTTGCAATAATGTAGCTTAATAGCTACATAATTATCATAACAAAATCTTCAGTCACAAGACTTTAAATTAGCCATATTCCACTTAATTAATACATTATATATATATATTTACAGTATTTTGTGAGAAAAAAATTGATTGAGAAATGTATGTGTATACACTGTTAGATATTTTTGCCTGTATCAATTTTATGCTCAATTTTAGATAGCCAATATTGGATATTAGTCTCTCTCTGGTTTATTTCCATATTCTAGGCAGATTTTATTTTTAATCTGGGCCCAGTTCATAACATTATGGCTGCTATTTGGTCTGTTCATTAGCTAAGTGTTTGTTAAGCCAACTTCTGAATGCATTCAAAATCTTTTGATTGACAAGTTCAGTAGACAGTCATTTACTATTCTCTCTGAAATTTGTTGTATTGCATTTTTACAAGGTTTGAAGGCGTGTTCTCTGATACATGATACAAGTACTATTGTTTGAATAATAAAACACTGTCAGATTCTTAAATAACTTATCAATGTTATGTCTGACCTAAATTGACAATATTCCAAAAGCAACCTTTTCCATCTTAAAGAACAATTATTGGTTCTTAATTAATCTGATAAGCATGATCTATTTACTTGGCATTTTCAATTAATCTGGCTATTTTTCTATTTTTGTGAAGCACTGACAACACATATTACTACAATTACTACCATACTCTAGATGAGGTCTTATTAAGAACTTATATTAAGTCAGTCATGTACTCCTGTCCACATTTTCATGTTCTTTAATATCAACAACTCACTGTGTATGAATTAACATACATGTGTCTGCAAGCAACAACATCTTAATGAATCAATGGGTAATTTAATATCAAAATGTCTGACAAACATCGGGCCTGATATGCTAACCTAATGAATTATGTCTAACTTAAATGCTTTAATTTCAAAATGAAAATGACTGTTTGTATTTTGAAGATTTCATACACAAAAAAATTCCTTAAATTATAAAATTCTGTTCAAAAATCATAAAATAGCCAATAACATCAAAGTTCTTAAAAGATTGATATTTCTTTGGTAACAATTTATTGTTCAAACTGAAATAGTATTCAGTGTTTTCTCCAGCTTACTAAAACAGGGGGTCATTGATGACCCCCTTACATGAAAAGAGGGGGTCATTTTTCAAAATGAAGGGGTCATGAAATTTTTGGAATAAAAATTTTTTTTTCGATATTTTACAATACAGGAAATATTTTGTTTGTAATTAGAGGACCTCTTTGTCTATGTTTAAATGTTTTATTTCAAATGTTACTTATATCTGTAATATTTGAAACAGTAAAAAAGCTACAGTATCCCAAAACAAAAATTACTGAATGTTCTACCATCAACCCAAGTTAACAGACCATTATCATTCATTATTATTATCCACCCCTTCCAATATGCCTGTTTTACATATGATTTTATTATTTTCATAAATCATTAAAGGGTATTTGTTTAACCAAATTTTATTAAGATCTCGATTTACATAAGTTTTTTTTAATTTGACTGTGAGTCGTCGGCAAGTAAGTTACTAGCAGATGCCGCCTGGTCATGTTCAGAGCTCCGTGCAGGACTTTGACACAAGTTGTTTCATGTTTAAAAACGTTGTCAAACAAGACTGTTTCGACTTTTCTTTTATGCCTGATGCAAAGAGCGCTTATAATGACTATATAAATTAAGACAGGTTCCTATATTATTAATTAGCTTCCTTTTATATGGTACAATAGTCATGTGGTATGACAATACGGAATTTCCGCTCAGAACTTTCGTTTTCAGTCCTGTCACCTTTTATAATTTACAGAAGCCGATTTCAATCTGTGCAAAAATTGTTGCGTCAAAAATAACGAAACAGCAAAACCAAGTTGCGCCATTCATAAAAAAATCGCGTCAAAAACGCAAGAAACGCAAGAAACGCACTCCGGAGAAAACGCTGGTATTCATGATCATTGTCAAAGAATGTCAGATTAACAAAAAAATTACATTTCAACTCTTGAAAGGATCATTTTTAAAAAAAAAAATGCTAGATTTTATCATGTTGATCATTTTTGCAATTTATTGTTATTATCTATCGATAAAACTTTTCATGAAAATGGTCAAAAACAGCAAATTTTCCAAAAAATTAGTAATTGAAAAGCAACAACTCTTAAATGGATTATCACATAGTCATGAAACTTGATCACTGTTAGATTTTGTTGATCATTTTTGCAATTTATTGTTATTATCCATCTATAACAGTTTTTAAGAAAATGGTCAAAAACAGAAAAATTTCAGAAAAAAATCAATATTTCAGAGGCAACAACTGTCTATTAGCATATAGACAGGAAACTTGATCACTTGTTAGACCTTATCATGCTGAACATTTTTACAATTTATTGTTATTATCTACCTATAACAGTTTAAAAAAACAATGTCATAAACAGCAAAATTTGCAAATAATTACCATATTCTGGGGCAATAACTCCAAAAGTTATTTTTCTGATTTCTTAAAAATCTAATAAATCATTAGATTTAAAAACATAATTAACATAAAATGCTTAACAAGAATTCCACAGATTTAAATGTCTTGACTGGTTAGTTTTTGATTGAGTAGAAAATAAATTACTTTAACATAAACTTACACATTTTGACACCCCGTTGCCGCCACCGACACATTTTGACACCCCGTTGCCGCCACCGACACAGGAAAAGTAACACCTAAGTCTTGCCTTACAGCTCATTTGGTACTTAAAACTCAAAAGTTGTGACCTTGACCTTTGTTCTTGACCTCATTTTAAGACATTTCAAGTTGGCATCAAATTTGAAGACCCAATTTTATTTCCTTTGCAAATAATCTAGATATAGCATTTTTAAGATGATTTCGAAATTCTAAGTTTTAACGCAAAAACAAGTAACCCATTTTTCAACCGTATTTCATGAACTGAACAAACTATAGGCTTAAGACCCTAGAAATAAATCACATCAGATTTTTTCTGCATCGTCTGTTTCAGAGAAGAGTTTTAAGATTTTTGCACATCTAGGTCACCTTGACCTAGTTTTGGTAGCCATGGCAAGGCCATGAAAAAAATCTAAATTGAACCAGCCAATACATGCTTCTGACCAAGTAAAATCTGAATCTGTCAAGCAGTTTTAGAGGACGCACACGCACAGTCACAAACATACACCTGCTGCACTATGCCATAAGCTCACATGACCTATGGTCAGTTGAGTTAATAAAAAAAGATCAGATTACCTGTCCATCTGCTGTTCCTATGGCAACATGAGGCTGTAATAAATTCATAGCCATACTAATGAATGGTGAGGCAGTAATTATGGTTGACTGGTAAATTAAGGATAAATCATTAATATTCCAAATCTGTAAAACAGAAAGAATAAACTATGTTAAAGTTTCTGGCAGTTAGTACTTGTAACTAAAGCAATTCTAAACTTCAATACACCCTTCAGGGTTTGAAATCATATTTTTCTCATAAAATCATCTCTAATAAACAAGTTTAAATGAATTTCACATTGATTGTTTACTTTTCATTTTAAAAAAATATTTTTATTTGAAAGATGGTAAAGCACCTACTTATATCATGTAAAAACTTCACACGTTTAATGTAAACTTAACTATGTATTAATTTACCTTAAGTTTCCTGTTACAAAGGGGGTTAACTCAATCTTACTGTTTTATCCAATGGGCCCCGATACTAATACTCACTAATACTTACAGATGCAGGTTAAATCACCTACTGCTGTGTCATGTAAATTTAAATTACTCAATATTATTTTTAACAAGGGAAGCTGATATGAATATCTACAGTTTTGATTTAGTGGATTAGATTGTAAGTGTAAAACTTTTTAACTAGGATCTGCCTGCCAAGTGGGATTTACTCCATCATTGATTAAGGCAATATATTCTTTAAACTACAGTAGGACTATTTTCTTGGGATATAAACCTTAAATGTCCTATCCTCTGATATAGTGACTAGAGTTGATAAATAATGGGGACAAAACTCAGCTGCAGTTACATAACCAGTATGACCCTCTAATGTAGCTACCAACTTCTCTGTCTGAAAAAAAAGATGCAAAAATACTTGTCGTAAATACATTAAATTTTAGTTACATAAATAAACAAGAAGCCCATGGGCTTTAACACTCATCTGAGGATATGTCCAAAACTATTTGCAAAAATACCTACAATATTCTAATATATATGCCTTTACAAAAAGTTGAAAGTTTTCAAGATAATTAACATGCATCTATGACCTTGACCTTTGATTGTACGACCTTCAACCATATATATATCAAAATGATCTTCATATCAATACCTACAATATTCTAATATACATGTCTATACAAAAAGTTAATAGCTTTTAAGAAATTAACAATTTCAATCTTCTTGTGCATCTATGACCTTAATCTTTGAACATATGACATTAAACCAAATATCAAAATGATTGTCATATCAATAACTACAATATTTTAATATATATGTCTATACAAAAAGTAAATAGTTTTCAAGATAATTAAAGCTGCATTAAGAATTTCAATTTTCTGAATTTTTTTTTTTTTTTTTTTTTTTTTTTTTTTTTTTTTTTTTTTTTTTTTTTGATTTTCTAAAAATATTTTTTAAAAATAGATATCATCTAACCATGGTCAGTGTTATTGGTTTTCTAAAATTTCATTTCTTTTAGCTATAAATAAACGGAATCCTCTAATCAGTTGGTCAATGTTTAGCGATGATTATTATGGACTTAGAGAATGGGCACGGATATACGGAAAACCCAATGAATTGAAGGTGAAACCGGACAAATTGCATTATTTGTCCGTCATTAATATCCGCATGTATTTGAAATGGTGTTATGTATCCCTTACCAGTCACAAATGACAAATTCAACAAATTTCTGTGTTTAATTTATTATATTTCACCATTTTGAAAGTTGTGTTTACATGACCCAGTTTTTTTTTTAAAAAGTTTTAAAATTAAAAAGGAACAAAACTTTGTCAGATACATACCCCTGACAGGAGGATGAAAACATTGTTACCAGAGCAGGCTGCTACTAACTTATCATCAGGACTAAAACAGCAGTAATTTATACACCCTAATGTTGTACCAATAATCTCACCTCTTACTTTATTACCTAGTTTAAAGAAATTTATTCAAACCTTGTAGATCTATAATTTACTGTTTCTATGATATTTTTACAACTTTCTGGTGAGTTCAACATGTACAAGGTGTGGTAGTTCACAGTGCTAGTGTAGTGGAGTAACTATGTTTAATGTTGCAATCTATAGTCTTTCATTTATATCAAGGTAAACAGTTCTGAGATGGTGAAGGAAATCAAAGTATCCAAGAAACCCATGCACTTTCCTTCATCAGTGAAACTCACAAATGCTTAACAATAGGAGTGATATTAAAACTTTAAGGAAATGATGAATCTACTGGTAGACATAATATTTGCATTTACTACTAAAATACTCAATGGTTACCAGTATTCGATTAAATTTTGTTTAATGTTGCATCAACAATTTATTCTGTAAATCTATCAAAAATTAATTTATACTCAAGTTTTAGTATTACATATAAAATCTGTAAGTATATACAGTATATACAAGTAGTTCTATCTTTTATGTACTACTGTGTTATTTTGTGGTAGCATACTGCTCAGATTATGGCATATTTTGTACTGTCAAGAAAACCTTTCTAATATGTGGTTGAAAACCTCATGAAGTCATAAAGTGAACTGATACTGATAGCAATGAAAATCTTAGAAAGTCCCCATAGCTTCCCAAACTATTTTGTATATTAAAATGATTCATATGATTCATTTAAAATGTGAATAGCATTGGACCACAGCTGATTGTAAAAACTGAATAGTTAAGGGTATAAAAAACTAATTCAATCACACCACCATTCAAGTAATAGTATTTGTCTAGCTTTTAAGTTAGTGGTCTCATTACTTGAATCCCTCTGCTGCAAATTTGTGTTTATTTCACATATTTTGTTGTGTTCTATTCCTAGTGGCTCTGACCATTGTCTGGTATTTGTGATTCAACATCTTTCTTTAAAACACCTACTCATTTTAAAGGAAAAGTAAGAAATCGCTGATGTCTCCATTCATCTGTAAAACTATCTCCTTTGAACTGCTTTACTGATTTTAACAACACTTGGTTTGTGAGTTCTTAATACATGTTTGATAGGCAGGATCACAATAATCCTAAAAAGGTTAACACAGAAAGTTTTCTTGGTAGTTTACTGTCTTATAATAAATAATATTTATTATTTCAATATCAACAGCAGCTTGAATTACAGAGTACATGTATATTAATTATACCTTTTTCAATCATCTGTCTAGATGTCTGGATATTCCAAACTATTATATAATCTTCTGCAGCAGAACATAAAAATTTAGGATTATTTTTGTTGCCAAAATTCATACATGTTAAAATTTTCCTATGGCCTTCCAATTCAAGAGGCTAAAAAAACAAAGAGTAAATTATCATTCTGCCAACTATGTAAAAATATTGTATAAACTAATACAGCCAAAACTGACTAAAACAGACACACAACAACCAGTAAAATGTACTAGAAAATCACTATAAAGCATCCTCTATTACAATAGAATATCCGCACATAAAAGACAATTATGTTACTGCTACTAATTTTGACATTTAACATTGTAGTTATTCAAATTAAAATTCCCCAAAGCACCAACATTTTTCATTCCCTTTGGTAATCAAGGAATCATTATTGTGTGTGGCAATTTTTTGTAATGGCTAGGGTGAGAAAAATATTGTACTTTTTCTCAGTCTACAGTTTTCCAAACTAAGCTGTCACAAATCAGTACCTATGTACAAAGTTCGATAGACCTTAATTTACTTTTAGTTTATCTGAAAATAAATTATGTTTGTCATAATAAAAACAGTTGAATTATTGTCATGTAAGCCTTATTTTTGACATGTTCTGTCATTCCAAATGTGAAATGTTTATGTGATGTATACTTACCTTGCAGGTTATTTCTTGAAGAATCCAAACTCCAACAGTTGTTCTTGTAATTGGTAATGCTAGATATGTACCATCTTGGGATATCTGAATGTGTGCTGGATTAAATGCTGTGCGCAAACAATGACTATACATAAGATCTGTCATTGCACTGTAATAGAAAAATTAAAACAAAATTCAGATCATATTTTATGTTTGATTTTCTTCCTTCCTTCTGCTTACTCTAGGCAAGATTTTGTCTCTGTAACATAACATCCTGTTCTCTTTGTACTTTCTCTCTCTTTTGAGTTTTTTACAATATGTAACTTATAAGTTTGATAATGGTTGGTTGAGTCTTTGTTTTTATATTAATTTTGGATTAATTATATCAAAAAATGTAATCTTTAATTTTGTTAAAATTATTTTATCCAGGGATTTTTAAATCAATATCTTTATTAAAATATCAAAAACTATCAATTGTGTGTCAGGTACATCTGTTTTATATGATTGATATTCTTTTTCTGATATTTTTTCTCTCTTATTTTGGTAATTCATATTGTGCTAGTTCTTTAAGAATCATATGCATGTATTTTCTTCATAAACTTTTGTCTTTATCTAAGTCAGTTTTATGTGATTTTTGTTGATCTAAGTCTAGCTCTGGTTCCTGTTGATTTCTGTGCACTGTCTCCTTTTTAATTGACTTCTTAACTCATCAGTTGCCATACAGTCAGTATCTTAAATTTGAGAGTTCTACTACTTTTTCATTTATATGTCTGCCAATTTGTTTTCATTTGTCACCCTCCAAAGAAAATTGGGTAGTTTAAACCAATGGATATAATAGGTACATGGAATGATATTCATAAATCTACAAAAACATGTGTGATGTGTAGCAGAATAAGTGAAATAACTTAAACATTGTAAATCTTTATTGTCCAGGTACAGTTAATAAACAGTGTCAATATGTTCAAGGTACCAAAGTGACATAAATATTGAATTGGAGTTAAACAGCTCTCAATGCTTTAAAGGGTGACAAATATTTTATACAGGTATTTGGTAGGTTAAGTGGCCTGCAGCTTAGAAACATAATTCTTTTACAGAGTACAAAGGATCTGTGTAACCTGCAAAAAACCTAAATAACTTGTCCTATGTTGATCGTTATGGGTTTGATATACTAATCCTTGCATATCAGATATGACTATCCTATATGTAATCGCTTACAAATTCCGATTGACAATCTGTAAAATCTAATGTTATGTCTTTTCTTTCTTTTAATGTTGTTAAAATGTCTGGTCAAAAGTTTTAATGTGAATAGAACTACTTTTATCTCTATAATGGTTGCAGACCTCAGCCAAAACTGGCCAATTTAGGTCATATCACCTTTAGTGTTTATGCACCCATATTTCAATGATTTATTATTAAGTTACAATTAGATTGTTGATACTCTTTAAATTTAGAAGGATACAAACATTATTTCTACACTGATTTTTGACCTTAAAGCAAACTTTAACAAATTTAGCAAACATTTTGTTACCATGGCAACCACACAGAAAATTGTAAAATTTTACCTCAAAATAAACCATTTCTGTATCAAAATAAACCATTTCTGTAGAATCAGATCACAAACAAACTACAAACTATATATGTATAATTGAACAAATTTTTTGAGTCCTCAAACATTCCTTTTCTTCTTTATCATAGAAAATCAGTGTCTTCTTGGACTCTTCTTTTTTTTATTATTTTAAATTTAAAAAATGTTTCAACCATGCTAATAGCACATGTCAATGTTTAGTTGTTTACATGCAGATTATGGTCCTGGCATAGGAAGTACATTGTGCAGTTCAAGTCCTAACACCAAAACTATAGTGTGATACAATCAACTTGACTTAATTATTTAGAAGCAATCCTAAAAAGCTCCCATCTTGGCAAAATTGCAAAGTGTTATCAATTAACAAATTTAATAAAGAAGGGTCTATTTCTGTCCATCCCACATCTGGCCTTATCACAATTCAATGCAGTTCAAGTCCTAACACCAAAACTATAGTGTGATACAATCAACTTGACTTAATTATTTAGAAGCAATCCTAAAAAGCTCCCATCTTGGCAAAATTGCAAAGTGTTATCAATTAACAAATTTAATAAAGAAGGGTCTATTTCTGTCCATCCCACATCTGGCCTTATCACAACTGAGGTCTGCTACCATGATAGTGAATTTACATTCATTCTTATAACAGTTAATCTAACCATATTTTATATTAACCATTTCAGTTCTGTGATGAATAAATTGTGACTGAATTAGTGGTTAATGTGGTAAATTTATATGATGGTCTTGAGTTTAAAGCTGCATTCAGTTTTCCTATGCACTTTTTTTAACTATGCCTCTCATGAAAAATGTAATTTTTGTTTCTATGATAAAACCTTTACTTATGTTGAAATTCATGGGGAACCTACTGCTAGTTTGATCCACCTAAGATCTTATTATAGAACATTGATCACAATTCTTTATCAAAAACAAGGCAAAGTCAACAAACACAGCAAAAGAGCATGTGTTCAAGAGAAATGCTGCTGTTGTGTGTATCCAAGCCAAACTGCTGTTTAATTTACAGCCATTTTTCTGAGCCTGGCCGATTCCAATCCTTAGAGTCAGTTTGTCCCAGTTGGCCCTTGTTCTTAAGATTCTTTGCAGAATCTGTTGTCTTTTTCACAAAAACATGTTTTCTTTCCACTGACATCATATTGTTTACAGACACGTAGAAATTCTGTGCATGCTCCAAGCTGATAAATAACATTTTATTAAGTTGCCCAAACCTTTTAAGATTTCAATTTATTATGGGCTAATAAAATGAATTTAACCCCCTTGCTGCCAAAAGAACATGTATGTCCTTTCCAGCTTACTGCTGAGGACATATATGTCCTAGCATTTGGTAAAGAGATAATGGGAACTAAAGATGACAAATTTATCTTTAATTTATCGTTTTATGGTTAAATGATTATGTATATGATAGATGGTAATAAAAGTATCATTTTGAAGTGATGTTACATGTCTTATTATGTCATCGTGGCCTTAATGTTGTCAAAAAGGTAACACAGAGTTACTTCGGCTCCTGAAATATGGACGAACAGTCCAATATAAGTGAGATGGAAAGCGGAGTAGAAAGTGATGCTGAAGAAGATGTACCGCCTAGAGCACAACAGAGTGTTTTTGGTCCTTGGGTAACCATGCCTGTAGATGATTCATATGAGATCCCTGTTCCGTTAAGACTTTTTAGTCCGATCCCCAGGCCTGTAACTACACCAGATGTTAAAACACCGCCCATAGAATATTTTCATATCATCTGTCAGGACCATATTAGTAATGTTAATTTGATAGACCTCCTTGTGGCTGAAATAAACTGTTATACTGGTCAAACAATAATGCTTGATTATAAGATTGAATGAATAGCAAGCCTTCCTTGGTTTGCTACTTGGCATGGGTATTGTAAAAAAAACAAAAAAAAAAACTATGGAATCATATTGGAGCATGTCAGAGGAATGTTTTTTGCTTCAAATCCCCTCATATGGGAAAATACACAGCAGAAATTGATTACAAAATATCCTAAGATTTTTGCATTGCAATAATAATGACACCACCAATCCAAGGGGACATGCCAATTATGATCCAGGACACAAAATAAGGCCTATCATAAATCTGTTTAATAATTCCTTCTCATCCAGTTAACAGTTAATTAGAGATGTATCTATTGATGAGTCTATGGTAGGGTTTAAAGGCCATAATAACCTTGTCTAGTATATGCCAGGCAAAAAAATACACAGATGGGGAGCCAAGTTTTTTTGTGCTGGTGGAATCAGATACTGGATTGTAATCGACCAGTTGCCTACCAGAGCATGGCTACAATGGAAGAGAAATGTACTTTCAAATCAAATTAAGTTTAAGCATTTCGTTTCATGATTTGTCTAAAAAAATCATCATAAATCTCCATAATTACGAACAGGTAAACAACGTAACAGAGTCCCATGCAGACATGGTCTTGGATATCATGTTGTTACGTCTTTACTGGAAAACTATCAAAATATCAACCACCATGTTGTGATGGACAATGCTTTTTCAAGTCCAATCTTATGCCATCATTATACAGAATGGGTATTTTTGCAACTGGCACAGTAAGAGCATATAGGAAAGGTATGCCACAGTCCTTTAAGAGCAGAAAAATGTCAAAAGAGGAACGCATTGCAAGACAACAAGGTCCTGTCCTGGCTATGAAATATCGCGATCATAAAGATGTAGTGTTTCTTTCAAAATTCAGAAATCCAAAGTCAGTTTAAATCCATAGAAAAACATAATAAAACAACTTTTGATATGCATGGGGTGCAATTATAAAATGATATCCTGTAAGTTAACTGGGAAGATATAATTGTCAAGAGCATAAATACATGAATTGTGTATTGTTTATCAAAATTGTTTTCGTAATGAGATCTTCTAGTCTTGTTTTACAACTATGGTAGCTCAATCCGTGGAGTGCTGGCTTTGTATGTGGCAGGTCGTGTGTTCAAACCCGAATGGATCTGACCAATACTTAAAAATAGGTTCCGAATGTGACCAAGTGACCAAACACTGGGTATTTAGAAATGAAAGTCAAAGGTGTTATGATATTTGACATCTGTTTCTCTTACAATTTTAATGACCAATACTTATCAGGATCTGAAGTTAGCCTAACATAAACATGTCATAAAATGAACACAAACAGATACATAAACTGAGATTTATCTATTGTTAATTATACATGTCAACTCTGTCATGGTAAAGTTTAGATAAGCATGTATATTCTCATGAAGTTTACTGTTTTTGGTCTCTTATATATTATGTACATAGTGTAGTTTAGATGTATATTAAATAAACTAGCTTAGTTTTATATAGTTTTATATTGTTATTCAATATAATAATACAACAAAAGGGTCTTTTGGAAGGTACCGAATCAAAGCTGATGCCCAATGTCATGGCAGGCGTGGCATGAACCCTCCCTGTAGATTGCCTTAAGCGCATTGCAAAGGTCACAATTTCTGCTACTTCACTCATAGCTGGTGATGACTCATCATCATTGATTTCATTCCATCAATCAATCAATCAAGTTTCTAGTTTTGTTGCTAGTGTTAAATACAGTCACTGTAATAGTGTGTGATTGTGTGTGTGAGAGAGAGGGGGAGGGAGGAGGTTATTTGAGGGAGGGGTGAGGTTTATGGACATTGTATATTGCATCAATTTGTTTCGATTTCAGCAAATGCTTACATCTTCTATCAGCACAACAGAGGAAAGGTGTCACAATGTCTCAATTAGAATTTCACACTAGCATATGCCAAAGTCTCGTTGGTAACTTTAGAGTCAGACGACAAATTCATAGACAACTGGGGACAAGCAATGCCAGACTAGAAGAAAGGCATTTATTGAGTATTTGCCAGGTAAATCATCATTCAATTTAAAATCAATATTTCTGCATTGTGTATTCAGTAGTTGTTGCAAGTTTAATAAACTAGTTTCAAATAACATTAAAATTTGCATATGTTCTCTCATAGAATTTGTACCTTTTTAAATAATAACAAAGCAGTGCGTTTCTTTATCTTTTGACAGGCAGTTCAAGGGGATGTTGCATAGTTTGCATGAAACATGAAGATCGAGAAAGAAAGATATGGACATTCTGCCCCGTGTGTAACATGGCCCTCTGCATTCATGTTTGTTTTAGACTCTATCACACTCCATTCCAGATTTATGTTTACTACAATGATATATTTTGACCACAAAGACGATTTGGTTAAAGTGTTGCAAATTTTGCATTTATCTTCAAACTTAAAGGCTGAGAAATTCATTACATTTTGTTTCTTTTTATATACATACTAAATAATTGTTTTCCCTCTAGTGTGTGAAACATAGGTGATCGAGGGTCCAAAGCAAGCTCAAGATTATGAAAAACCACCCTCTCATTGCCTAGATTCCAATTCTATTGGGACAGATCCAAATGTGAGAAAGTTCTTAGTTTGTTTGCCAAAGTATGGTGGTTTATACAGGCAACAAGGTGTCATCTACCATCCTGAACAGACAATTTGTCCATATAAATGAACAAAAATAATCAATTCATAAACAATTCCATTTTTATTTCTTTACATTAAGCAATTGGGGAAAACAAAACATGCAATTACTCAATAAATAAATAACAACAACAATAATAATACTAATAATACTATGTTAAAAAAATTAAAGAAAAGAAAATTTTTCAGCAGCGACAATACGCATTGATCCTCTGGTAGCACCTGTCAATAACGCAATAGGTAAATGAAAATTACATCAGACAAATTATGTCACAATAGGAAGCTTTAATGACATCACTCAAGAAATGTCATTTCAAATTATTCAAACATGATCTTTGTTGTTGTAAATACTAGTAAGCTTTATTATAATATGCTGGTTTATTACAGTTTTCATATCACGGAAACAAATGAAAAATCAAGATTTTTCCACAATCTTCCAGAACTTGGTATCAAATGCAATTTTCTCTGGGCACCAAGGGGGTTAAGAAAATGAACTGCACAGATTGCACTGATAATAAATTTATATTGATAATTTTTTTCAATAATGAATAAACATAATACACCTGTTAAACACCAGCTGTGTTGTTCTTAGAGAAAGATAAAATTAAAATTCATATTGTTCCAGATTATAAACCAGCATTGATATATAAACAAGGATTGTTAGAGCTTACCATTTTGTATTATTACACCTTATGTAAAAATCTAGCAATTTCATTGGATAAGAGCTATGTAACAATTCGTACTGTCACATAAAATTTATAATGTCACATAGCGATGCGCGTGACTATGTGACAGTATTTTTGTTCGAGTCGCCTCCCTTCACTGGATCACATCAGCGCTTTGAATGAACTATGTTTTAATTGTAACTACGCAAGCGTCTTATTGTTATTGATATTGTTTACATTCGTCTGCAACAACAACAACAACAACAACAAATCGGAAGATGTTTGCCGAAGTTGGCAACGATTATATTGACAATTTATTAGAGTCTAAAGACTCTGTATCAACCAAACGGACCATTAAGCGGGCCGTGGATACATTTCGCAAATTTCTATAGTTGTCTTCAGTATGCTATAAAAACTTACAGTAAAATATTAATCGGATGCACAACATATATATTGGTAAATTAAAACAAACATTCGGTGTAATAAAATAAATATTACATTTCTGACAGGGTGCCAGTACATACTGTCACCTCTCGAAAAGCATTGTCAGCCTCGGCTATCGCCTCGGCAAACAATGCTTCCTCGAGGTGACAATATGTACTGGCACCCTGTCAGAAATGTAATATTTATATAGTATAAGCACATTTTAAAGAATAATATCCATGATAAAAAGAATAAAAAAATGATCACGTTTAAAACAGTATAATTTTGGAGAGGATCCGATAGGATGTTTAGAAAGTATTCAAGAGATAATTTTACAAAACCCGATTCCATCGCTGTTGTTTTTGATGGTTTCTCTTGGAATTTGTGAGTTTAGTTAGAGATATACGATGTCACAAATTGCAAGAAAATGCACAATTTTACACCGTTATAATTAAAAAACGCGGATTATCACACGCTTTGAAAACCCTTGGCAGCTTTGTGTTTTGACTTTTTAAAGTAAAACTAACCTTTGATTATTCAATCTAGTACTGTAACTGTGATAATAGGAGCAACCAGTATAACTTTAAACATTATCTTTTAACCAGATTCAAAATAGCGTCATAATTTCCATGGTTTGCTTCGGTGTTGGGGAGATAACTTGACATGTCTCTAAAAAGTGTAACTCGGTTAAAAAAATATCCGCCTCCTGAAATCTTAAGAAAAGTCTACGATAGTTTTATGCCAATATAAAGTAAAAAGAGGGCAATATCAGTTTTCAAAATCTGTAATTAAAAAAGTCATCTTATTACACGTTAATAAACCCACTTATCAAAGAATGACAAATTAAATACTCCTAAAGTAGACAGCTGGCTATCTCCTGCCTACTTTGGGCGTACCTAGTATCATTGAGTTGTAGTAAAAATGTTGATTAACGTCGTATTAGTATAATCGAGAAAAACCAAAATTAGGAAATATTTGGCAAAAAGACTAAACAAACATATAAAAAAAACAAAAACAAATTCGGTCAAGAATATACTGTGACATATAGTGTCCAGTGCATATCTTTTTTGCATATATTCGTGAAAGCTAAGACAAATCACTTCATTTTAATTCGCTGCTGACTTGGCCTTTTTACAGTTATGGACCATTTGGAATGCAACATCAACTGCTTTTAAGGAAGCACTTAAAAATCACCCAAAGTTCATGCTTGTATGCACTTACTCCCCACCAGTCATGATATCACGATAGTCACTTTTAAGCAAGTTTTTGAACGGGGATTTTGGCAATGACTATGACAGCTCATACGAACAGCTTCTCAATATTGCCAATGTCCCCTCTCTTCACATCAGAAGAATGAGAAAAATGGCAACCGAAACATTTAAAATACGACATAAATTAGCCCCTCTTTGTCTTCATGATTTGGTTCCGTTTATAAATAGTAATTACAGATTCAGATATTCTAATATTGTAGATTTACCTCATGTAAGAACAACAAAATTTGGTAAAAAGTCATCCAGGTATAGTGCAGCAACTCTTTGGAACGACTTACCCGAGCATATCAGATCACAAAGAAATTTTAATCAATTTAAAAATCTTTTACAGTCTTTGAATGGTAAAATGTGTAATTGTACAGCATGTTCTTTTAATTAAAGTGACTGATATTGTCTGGTATGTCTTTTGACCATATGTTTTTTTCTTTTTATTGTGCTTGTAAACCTGTTTTTAGTGCCTTTGCTTATTATGCTTAACTGCTTTTAGTGCCTCTGCTTATTATGCTTAACTGCTTTTAGTGCCTCTGCTTATTATGCTTAACTACTTTAAGTGTCTTTGCTTACTATGCTAATCTGCTTTTAGTGGTAAGTTTCAGTATTTTTATTCTCTCATTACTTCATGTTTTATTTGCCATGTATGTTTTTATGTCTGAAGTATGTGTTTATGTCTGTTGTATGTTTTTATGCCTGATGTATGTTTTTATGCCTATTGTATGTTTTTATGTCTGATGTATGTTTATTTGTATTTGCATGTGTCGGTCAAAAGCTCTATAGAGCTTGTGTTATTTGTATTTATATTATATACCGACTCTAAATAAAACTTATCTTATCTTATCTTACCTATCTCAACTCCTCCTACAGTTTTCAACCAAAAACCTTGAAACTTCACAGAATGTTTTTTATATATATTAAACTGACTTTATGGAAATATTTCAAGATTTTTTTCCCATTTTTCTAGACTTTGAAACTTGGTCACGTTTTAGCAAGTTTTTGAAGGGGTTCTTACTTTGTGAACTCAACTCCTCCTACAGTTTTCACTGAAACAATTTTGAAATCGAGCGCACGACTTTAGAAAATCGACCACACGACTTTTTGAATCGAGCACACGATTTTTAAAATCGTGAACCCAATTTTGAAATCGACTGTTTAAACATACATTTCAGAATTATGACTGCATTCTGTATACTTCCATACTAATACGAAAATTTTAATTTAAAAAAAACATGTTTTTCAATTAATACATATAGAGCGCATTCCTCTCCATCAAAGATATTTTGACAACCAAAACTTCTATATTTTATCTTCTGTTTTTCAAACTTTGGTTGATGGAGAGGGATGCACTGGCATTAAAAATTTGTGATAAAGATAAAACACACTTCGCCCCAAACAATATACAGCTAGCATACGATTTCCATATAATCTACGCTGGCTGTGTGGTAGGACGTAGGAAATGATAACCTCAAAGTCTTGGGCTCGAATCTTATATGTCGTCGATTTTTTTGTTTTAATACATTTGATAGTAATTATTTTTTTCATTTTTACAAATTTTTTCTCATGTAAATGCAGTGTATATATCTAATCAACAAATTACTCAATTAAATCAGTACGCACTACTCGTCTGAACACATCATTTAAACTAGTTTCAATACATGTCATATATATATCTAACAATGTTATGATCTATCATCAGACCAATGGTCAAAACATGTGCATTTCCTATACAAGTTTAAGTTATACAAAGCAACATCATAAAGCATGTAAAACACGGAACTATTACCATTGCAAATGTAGGTGCTGCATTAGTTCACAGGCGAGAATCATGTATTGTGATTTTGCTCTTCACAATCACGGGTAATAATAGTTAGAAAACGACCAATATCAAGGGGGAAATACTAATTTAATAATTTTGGCATCCGTCCGAGCCGGTACGCGCTATATTGCATCCGTCCAAAATTTTGAAAAATATTGTCGAGGTACGGCATCCGTCGGACAACACGTGGGAGAAGTTTAGACTTATTTGTAATGGAAAATGACACTAAACTAAGGTTTGAAACAATATTTTGTTCTAAAGTGAAAGTACTTAAAATGATTGTTTATTCTTCTTTATTAAGTTTGAAATTGGGTGTTCAATATCCATGATATTTATGCAATTAAAGAACATCGAGGTAACTGCTAATGATTTATTACAAGACTGGGGATACTTTCCTATATGATTACTCTATCTATATTTCTGTATAAGATCGTAAGAAACTAAACAGAAATCGATTTTAATTACAATACTTTTTTTCGGCTACGGCATCCGACCTTTAAAAGTAATTTCTGGTACGGCATCCGTTCAGTGACAGTATGGCTTCTGTTTCAATATTTTTCTTAAATTTTCTTAATGACCATAGAACCAGTGTCTGTAAAGTATAGCAAGTTGCTTATAAGTCATACTAAAAGTTTCTAACATGACTAATATTCGTCTTTTAGACATGCATAATTATTTTTGGTTTCATGCTTATATGCGACGACTAGTTAATTGCTATGAAACACACTTGGTGCCTTTTGAAGATTTTAAAGTGACTGACTAGATGATGGTCTTTTGTGACTGTTTTCACCGTATACCAAAATTATTTCATCCCAAGCTTTATTCCACAAATTGTTAGACACTGTCACTTCAATTGCTACCGTAGAATCCGGAGACCATACAGTGAATGATAAATAGCTTTGAGCACTTGTAGGCTGCCATTTCACTCAAAACCTGAATGACATAGTAACGGGGTAACAAATAATACACGGGTGTTCGAAAATCTTTCGGGGGTCTACATTTGGTTTCATACATTAAGATGGGATCAGCTTCAACTGATAAACGAAGACTACCATCAGGACTTGCAATCAGTAATGGCGATTCATTATGTCGCCACTGCATGTTTCTCATTGTCAACGCCAAATTCGATGTTTGACCTTTGTTCATCTGTAAATTCCAGAAAATACAAAATCATAATGCTCTTGTTGTTTTTTAAGGATTTTTTCCAAGTGCATTGTGACACTGGCTACCAGCGACTTTTGCTTTAGATGCTCATGGTGAACCACTCTTCAGTACGTTGGTTAACATATAACGTCACTGACCACTGTCGGAAATGTCGCCAGAAAATCGACTAAGGGGAACATAATTTTTTCAAATTTTCTAAACTGACTGTATTCCTTTCCATTCAAAATTGCACCATAATGCAATAAATGGTTAACCAGAATCAGTCCTGTTCCGATATGCCTTTCGATGTCAAACTTGGTTGTACGAAGTGAAGAGATCAAAGGGAGATACTTAGTTTTTTTCTAGTCTTGACCAGCGATATTAGTAAATTTTAGAATTGGTCTTTCGACGCTTAATTTTTTCCCTCATACTTCTAAGTCGACAACCCATACGCTGTATAATACTTTTGACAGAAGTCGTGTACGTATCTCTTGAAGTTGAAATTTCTTCAAATCTTGTTTTACCGCGGTTATTCAACATATCAAATTTAGAGAACAAAGTGTCAACTGCTTTTAAATCGTCCATCGATCTGCTCTTTTGCTGATTCAAAGTTGGTCCCTCCTCAAACCCCCAGCAATCAACGTCGCCATCAATTTTGTCACTCTGCCTCTCATGACTGATGATAAATTACTAATTGTTTCAGGGATCAAACCCGGCATCAAAGACTTTACACTTTCAGATTTGTCCATCAAATTTTGTCTGCTTGGACTGACAAAGTTCACATCAGATAGTTCTGGATTAAAATGACCTTTAGATTCAGAATTACCAACAATGTTACTAATGTTACCAATACTTTTAGGGCCACTCATAAACCGGAGGAATTATCCTTTGAAGAGCCAATTCTCCAAAAGCGAATTGTCTCCTCATGTTTGTAGCGCATTAACGTCGTAGAATCACTGCCATACCATTCTACCAAATCCAGAAAGAGAAGATGACAAATATTGTCATACGGAAATATATCATTTGCGATGAGTTTACAATATTTCTTATAGACCTCTATTTTAACAGATTTTTTTCAAATTACTGATAATGGATGGAAGTAACGATCGTAACTCCAATAAATCTGATTCAGTAGCTTCATCAGCCATATCGATGTCGTCATCGACATTATAGTCTTGGTCGCCGAAATTATGATCAGACTTTTCAACAAAGAGCTTTTTCACATGTTTATTTTGATCAATTATATCTTTATATGGTGTTTTGAGCTTTATTTTCTTTTAAGCATGCGGGTATTTTCGCTATGGTAACGAAATATTATTACAGAATCATTTTCTGACCGTAATCCTGCAAGTTTACTTTCTCTTTTAAGCTGATTTGGAACTGTGTCAGCATATGTTCTTTTAATATAGCCAAGTTTTCCAGTTTCACTATTCAAGGTTAATTTCCGGTACTGGAGTACATCGTGTGGATGCTTTTCACATGCGTGATTTAAAATATTTGTATGCAGTTTGCAGGAATACTTGCAATGCGAACATGTATATTGATCAGGTCCCAGTTTCACAATAATTCACTCAACTGAGTTTACACTCAACTCAAATTAGGGAATATTTCAATGTCAATTTTTAAAACCGTGATTGCACAGTTAAAGTTGACTAATGTTATACTTCAATTTTTCAGCATAATTATGTTGAACAAAACAAAACATTGTCTTATAAAACTTCAAAATTTAATATTGATGAGTGAAAATTTGGACTATTTGAGTTGAGTGTGCACTCAGTTGAGTGAATGATTGTGAAACTGGGGCCAGACATTATTATCTTGAACCCTTGTACTTGAAATTTAAAAAAATAAGATAAAAAACAAAAGGTAAAAAAAAAACTTTTTTGATAAACTATTCAATGGACCTATACATTTCGTTTAAAATTCGGGAAACTTTTTCTGAACCTAAGTAGATATATTCTAAGACTTTTATTTGTTGGATCATATAATTTCTTATTTGTATTACTTGATGTTTTGTCCGAATTCGGTCTTTAGGAGAAATATACAATAAACGGATGCTGTATCAACGGCATTTTGAAGTTTGACGGCTGCCGTACCAACACATGTCGGATGCCGTATCGCTTAAACTGAAAAAAAAAAAAAAAAAAACAATTTGAAACCTTAAAAATATTCACATTTGGTCAAAACAAAGCTCTCAAACCAAATGTCTGAAGAAGCGAAATTTTAGTGTCTTTTAAACTAAAAAATTTGCATTAATACCATAGGTATTGAACAACTAACTCTCAAACTTCATAAAGAAGGATAAACAATCATTTTATGTAACTTCCACATTGGAGAAATTGACTGGAGCTTGATTCATAGTTGTTTTAAAGAAAATCGTTAAAATAGGTAGTGAATTGTCATTTAAAACCTTAGTTTAGTGTCATTTTCCATACCAAATAAGTCTAAACTTCTTCCAGGTGTTGTCCGACGGATGCCGTACCACGACAATATTTCTAAAAATTTTGGACGGATGCAATAAAGCGCGTACCGGCTCGGACGGATGCCAAAATTGTTAAATTGGTATTTCCCCCGTAAATATCACATTTTCATATGAAGTTCTTTTTCCTAGTAACAATTTTGAGATGACTTTATTACGTTATGTTTTATATAGGCACGTTAGGCTAAAATTAATTTGCATTTGGCCGCGAGTCGATGTTGGGATATAGAGGTCTCCCAAAGGTGTAACCTTGTTTCTTGGCATTTTTCTTATAAACGGATCGCTGGGGTTTTTGAGACTCGTCCTTTGAACAAAGTTGCCAAGATATGGCTATTTACAGTTTTTTGTTTTTGTTTTTGTATTTTTTTTTTTTTTTTTTGCTAATTATGCTATTTATAGTAATGGAGTGGAGTGGAGTAATGGTAAATTACGCCCCAGTCAAGAATCTTTCACTTATTTAGTTCGAGGTGGTCAGTTCTGGAATGGTGGAGGAAACCGGAGTGCCCGGAGAAATCCATCGACCTTCGGCAAGCGACTTAACAAACTTTCTCATACTATAAGACCTGTCCTGAGTGGGATTCGAACCCAGGCGGTGAAAGGCACTGTAATCCGTAAGCGTGCACTTTAGACCACTCGGGTCCCCCATTTATAGTAATGCCAGCAATCTTAGATTTCACATGGGCATGTCGGATAACAAATCAAAAACATACCAGTCCATGTCCAAATCATAATAAAAAAAATAAATAAATGTAAAAACTTTGAAAACTGGCCAATTTAGTTATACAGTGAGACCGGGTGCTCCTGAAGGGTAAGCACCTCCTGTCTAGTTAGCTTCACCCATCATGTGCAAACTCAATTTTAAGAATAAAAGGAACATGGGACGTCAAATATATCTAGTATAAGTCTGGATACAGTGACTTCATACTTATCAACAATATTGTGATGAAGATCATAAAATTTTTAGGGCTTTGATCAACCTTTCGTGGTGTCATAATTGAGGTATAAGTCCAAATATGAAGCAGAACATGAAGGATCACTCGTATATTATATTTCAAGTGCACCTGAATTGATGACATTCACATATTTTCCAAATTTGGAATTATTTAGAGATAGAACTTCATCTATATATCCGTGTGGAGTTGAATGATTTAGTGTCTTTCTCTTTAGATTTAACAAGATTTAGTAAAAATTCTGATTCATATGAATAAGGAAACAAATCAGCAAGCAAAGGTGCACAATTTGTGCCTATTGGTATACTGACTGTTTGTTTGAAAACTAAATTGCTAAACAACAAATATGCTGCCTATCAAAAAATCTAACATTTTGTTGATGGTGTTTTCAGTATCTTTTTGTTTGCAGTCTGTATGGTGTTTTACAAAATGACCAGAATCCCTGTTGAGCACGGATAAAATTTAACAATCTTTACCAAGCAAGGACCTCCCATATCAAATTTCTTTTTAATTGATTTTTTTAAAAAGATTTTCTCTAAAAATACACCTTATTTGCAAATTGCATAAATATAATTGAACCTGAAATGGCTATTTATGGGTTATTTCTTCTTTTGAAAATATAAAAATATATACATGTACAAAAATTTACTATATATTCCAGGGGTTAGTAAAGTGATACAGGTATTTGGGTGGCTTAAATTTTGAACCTTAAAGTCTCTACTTATCATTCTTCAATCATTTTGATTAAAAATCAAAATTAAAGTCAGGCTGCTAGCCCATATTTTACTGGATAAACCCAGCTCCCCACTCTGGGGTCTGGTTTGATTTAAGTTCTATAGGCACAATATAAATAAAAAATACACAAATATGTCCTATTCTGCGAAAAAATATTGTTGGTAAAACTTAACAATCTTAATTTTTTTTTCCCTAAATACAGATATGACATCTTAAAATTTTAAAACATTGAAGCTACTCTAACCAAACCGATTAATTAATGTTATTTAACCTTTAACTACATACTCGTGTGCAGTGTACCCATTTTGAAATTGATATGCACATTACCCAGTAGTTTATGATTACAGTGTCAAGAATCCTTATACGCCCATTTAATCTTATGGAGTTGTCCGTCCATTCAGCTTGCATGTTGAACTTGTCCTCCAGTTTTCCGCCGATTATTTTCAAATTTGAAATGTGTGATCGGGATCACATGAAGATGTGTATATGTGTATAAGATGTTATGACCCTTTGAATGCCAAAAAGACATGCCAGAACTTTATTTTTCATTTTAAAATTCCTTTCAAATTTGGTATGAATTTACAGAAAGTAACAATGATTAACATATAAAACGGGTTTTTGTGTAGCAGAATTGTAGTTATGGTTCTGTGTATTAAGTTTCTCATATCTTGTGTTCAACTTTCTTGTTGGTGCAACTTGCCCCACAGTTTGTGCAGACAGGATTTTTTGCTGGTCTTCTGATAGCTCTTGTTATAATTGTATGTTAAAAAAGATGATCTAAATGACTAAATGACATTTTACCTCCTCTTATTATTTCGCTTACATTATAGACATTGTTTATATATAGGTCAAAACAAGCAACAAAAATTCAAATGGGACCTGTATAGATTAACTAGCACTATACCTATTTGCATTTAAATTCCAGACAGTAATGCAAGTCACAATTTTGAATAAAAGTCAACCATTAATTTTTCTCACTAAAAATTTGATTTGGCCTCATTATAGAAGTGCTTTCGAAACAGCTTAAACAACATCTTACTACTATACTCTGTGAAAACTAGGTCAACGAAAAAATTGTCAGCAAAACCTGTTACATAAATTAATGAGCTAAACATCTGCTTTCTGTATACTAGTATCAAGTTTAAATTTAATCAGTCCATAAATAATAAATTTGTACTTGTTATTTAACTGTTTTTTTCTGTTTAATGTAATAACAGCCATGTTAGATTTTAGACAACCCTTTTAGACAAAATTTTTAACCTGCATCAACCAAAGGTCTCAACAAATTTGTTTAATTGGCCCAGTGATTAAAAGTTGACAAACAAACACATGGACAATATGCTTCACCATGTCATAATCTCAGCTGACTAGAGCCAGTTAAGCTAAAACATGAATAAATTGTGTGCAAATGAACTTTTCAATCCAATATAAAGGGAAAACCTGTGTAACTAAAACAATAACTATGAATAATTTCATAATAATAGCTACAACAAAATCATGTTTAATTTACTTCATATTGCTAAAATATAAAAAAAAAAAACTAAAAACACAGACTTGTTCATTAATGGTATTCATCCTTTTTTTTAAAACTTCCACTACCATTTTCTTTTTATTAGTCACTGAAGAAATTTATAATGCTGCTGCTTACATAATGTAGTAAATAACTGGAACAAAGCTGAACAAATGTGTTGTACAATGTTTTCATATACAAGTCACATCAAATTAACAGTTCAATATTAGTGTCATCAGTCTCTAAGTAAAACAAAATCATTGTTAATGTAAAATATTGTACTTTATATATATAACAGAAAGGTTTTGTACAAAACATTTGAGAATTGCAGATATGTAAAAGTTAATGTATACTTAAACTAATTACAAAAAACACTTCTGAGTTTAAGTAATGCAAAATAAAAATACTTTTATAGAGAATAAATAGCTAAATAATATTTAAATTTTGATTCAAACTTCTACATCACTAAAGTGATAAGATGCTAAAATACCAATCAATAGAATAATTATATCATTCTCTACTTTTTTCAAATCCGATTTCCAATAATTATCATAAAATAGATACTAGTAGATACAGAATACTAGTATATATATATATATATATATATATATATATATATATATATATATATATATATATAGATATATATATATATATATATATATATATATATATATATATATATATATATATATATCAGGGGTCCGGAAATGGTCATATTTGCCGGACATGTCCGACAAAAAATATTTTTGTTCGATGTGAAAAATCATTTGTCGGACATTTTTAGTTAATAATGGTATTCAGTTAATCGGACATATAAATAAATATGTTTGTCGGTCATTATTTTACTCGAGTATTGTTTGCTATCACCTGTCAACCGTTTTCAACAAATACTACAGATATAATAATTAGGCTTTTGTTTATTAATCAGTTAGAATCCATGGTCTCAATCCGTTCCTTTTGTTTCATTGTCCGAACCCTCATTAATTTTGTTGTTAAGTTGTTTATTAAGTAATCACATGGCTTGACAGATGGAAGCCATAAACAGCTGATTACCAGGGTTGATCCTTAAAGGTCATGGTCGTCGGACTGTTATCAAAGAGGTTCCACCTCTATGTAGTAGTTGAATCCTTTTTAAAATCTATTTGATATTAAAAATTAAAAAAATCTTTTTAAAAAACATCGTCAATAACAACATCGGTGGTACTTTTTTATACATGTATATATATATATATATATATATATATATATATATATATATATATATATATATCAGGCCTCTGGCAAACTCTGAATGGGGTGTTTGACATTTTTTCAAAGCAACCGATGCTGTGTAAAAAAAAAAAAAAACCACAGATGTTGTGAATAGCAAACTAAATAAAAAGTTGTTATTGACGATGTATTTTAAAAAGATTTTAATTATATCAAATAGATTTTAAAAAGGATTTAACTACTACATAGAGGTTATTTAGGTACATGTGGTCAGGCTCACATGTCCACATAGTGTCAATTTTTGTACTGTCGGCATTGACGACACAAGGTTTGATGGCCATTTTTGTTTATTGACAATCATGCATTTTCATTTTTCCGAAGTTACACAAACTTTACTGAACCTCATTTTGATTGTATTTAGACTTTTTAAAATTATTTGTTTATAACTAAACAGTTTGCCAAGACCATACGATGCGCGTTGTAGTATTTTTTTACACCCTGTGTGGAACCTCTTTGATTTAGTCCGACGACCATGACCTTCAAGGATCAACCCTAATTATAAGCTGTTTATGGCTTCCATCTGTCAAGCAATGTGATTACTTAATAAACAACTTAACAATAAAACTATATATATATAGTCAAACAAAAGATCAAAATGTATAGCTATTTATAATAACAATCCAAAGCATATTATAATGGAAGTGACTTATAAAATACAGATTATACACAGCAAAGGGAATCTAGGCAACACAAATAAAATCTTTTACTACTTGTAGTGCCAGATAGGGAAATTTCAACACAAGTTCTAATACATATGGTCCAAAGTGAGGTTTGAACCTGTTTTGCAAAATGAAATATTTTATGTTTAGTATAAAAGATTAATGTTAGAATAAACAAAAGCATCAACTGTACAAGTTGCATTGATATTTTCTTCTTACTTTTGCAAAAAAAAAAAAAAATAACAAGAGGCCCAAGATGGCCCTAATTTGCTCACCTGAGTTTAAATGTAACTGGTATGTCTTGATAATACCTGGTTAAGTCATAACATGTTGCCTCAATAGAAGTGGTTTCAGATAACATTATTTTTATTGTCTTGGTTTTTAGCTACATAGGTCACCATGACCTACTTTTGGTAGCCAAAGTGAAGAAACACAAATGAGAATGGCAATGGTTTAAAGGTGCTATTGACTAATATAAATTGAAATGTGACCAGTAGTGTCTGAAGAAGTCTTTTGATGGATGTATGGACGGATGGCAGAGTTCCTATCCATAACAAAAGCTCACATGAGCAATTTTCAGATCCAGATTTAAGACTTTACAGATTTTACACATTAATTAAAATATTTTTAAAAAATTGTAAAATTCAACTGCAAATTATTTTTAAAAAATTGTTCAATTAATTTAAATAATGTCACATAACAATGATTTTGTAAAACAAAACAAAAAAAAAAAAAAAAAAAGGTTTTAGCTAAATCTACATATCAGTATCACATGTATTTCAAAAATAATAATTCACTAAAAAGTAAAAATTCATAACATCTCTTCCATGCACCATTGTAAGTCACAAAATTCAGAAAATGAAAAAAAAAAAAAAAAAAAAGTGGCCTCAGCTGGGATTTGAACCCTCGATGCTTGGGTTGCTAGAATTGAAAAAGAAAAAGGTCGAAAAAAGTGACTTGTATTTTACAGAATTTCATGAAAATTGTTAAACATATGTTTCTACACATAAAAAAAATGATGTTTAGAAAAAGAATTCACCTAAATTTATTAATATTGTAATTTTGGTAAAAAAGTACTATTTAAAATGTATAAAAAATACACCAAAAAAACATAACCTAATTTTTCACAAAATTGTTGGAATTCACAAACTTGGTTTATAAAGATGCTTTAGATGCCAAATATCATATCAGATTTTATCTCACTGAAGGGGTTTTGGAGAAAAAATATTTTTAGATTTTCAACTTTTTAGGTCAATGTAGCTATGGCAACCTAAAAAGTAAAAAACCATAAAATTTCTTCCATGCACCATTATAAGTCATAAAAATTCAGAAAATAAAAAAAAAAAAAAAAGAAAAAAAAAGAAAAAACATGGCTCCACTTGGATTTGAACCCTCGACCCTTGGGTTGCAGTATCACATGTATTTAAAAAAAAAAAAATTACACTAAAATGTAAAAATTCAGAAAATCTCTTCCATGCACCATTGTAAGTCATAAAATTCAGAAAATGAAAAAAAAAATTTAAAAAATTAAAAAAAAAAAAATAGTGGCCTCGGTGGGATTTGAACCCTTGACCCTTGGGTTGCTAAAATTGAAAAAGAAAAAGGTCAAAAAAAGTGACTTGTATTTTACAGAATTTCATGAAAATTGTTAAACATATGTTTCTTCACATAAGAAAATGATGTTTAGAAAAAGAATTCACCTAAATTTATTAAATATTGTAATTTTGGTAAAAAAGTACTATTTAAAATGTATAAAAAATAAACGCAAAAACACGTAACCTAATTTTTCACAAAATTGTTGGAATTCACAAACTTGATTTATAAGATGCTTTAGATGCCAAATATCACATCAGATTTTATCTCACTGAAGGGGTTTTGGAGAAAAAATATTTTTAGGTTTTCAACTTTTTAGGTCAATGTAGCTATGGCAACCTAAAAAGTAAAAAACCATAAAATCTCTTCCATGCACCATTATAAGTCATAAAAATTCAGAAAATAAAAAAAAAAAAAAAGAAAAGAAAAAAAAGAAGAAAAAAAGTGGCTCCACTGGGATTTGAACCTTCGACCCTTGGGTTGCAGTATCACATGTATTTAAAAAAAAAAATTACACTAAAATGTAAAAATTCAGAAAATCTCTTCCATGCACCATTGTAAGTCATAAAATTCAGAAAATGAAAAAAAAAATTAAAAAAATTAAAATAAAAAAAATAGTGGCCTCGGTGGGATTTGAACCCTCGACCCTTGGGTTGCTAGAATTGAAAATGAAAAAGGCCGAAAAAAGCGACTTGTATTTTACAGAATTTCATGAAAATTGTCAAACATATTTTCTTCACATAAGAAAATGATGTTTGGAAAAAGAGTTCACCTAAATTTATTCATTATTGTAATTTTTGTAAAAAAGTACTATTTACAATATACAAAAAATAAACGCAAAAACGCGTAACCTAATTTTTCACAAAAAATATTGAAATTCAAAAACTTGGTATATAAGATGCCGTAGATGCTAAATATTACATCAGATTTTATCTCGGTGAAGTGGTTTTGGAGAAGAAGATTGTTTTAGGTTTTTAACTATGTAGGTCATTGTGACCAATATTTGGTAGCTATGGCAACCAAAACACAAATCTAAAAGGCAATGTTCTATAGATGCTTTTGACCAAGTTTGAACAAAATGTGACCAGAAGTTTCTGAGAAGAAGTCGTTTGAAGCAATTGTTGCAGACGGACGACGGAGGGTCTGCCTCTATTGATACCAATAGCTCACATGAGCACTTTGTGCTCAGGTGAGCTAAAAATAAAAACTTGTTGCATATATAACCCAAAAAGCATTTGATTTATTTTTCATAACCATATATTATACTATATTGCACTTTTTAGTGGTTGTAAATGGTGTGATATTCATCCAAAAATAATTGTTTCCTTGGTCAATATTTATTTTTCGGGTCAATATCACACCATATACAACCACTTAAATGTCCATAATTGTTTTATTATATAATTCTACCACTGTGACACTTGGGTTTACAATGTTTTCTATGTTTTAATAATAATAATGATGTAATAATTCAGCTATATTGTTTACTGCTGTGGTGTTGAAAGGGAAAATTCCAATTTTAAAAATAGACTTTGATAAACACTGGATATTCCGTGGTATATCATGTGTTATCAAATGGTCACATGTAACCATTTTAGCCAATCTTAAGTTAAAAAGCCAAGGAAAAAAATGTTAAAATATTTGAAGAACAAATTAAATAAATGTAATAAAAGACAGTTGTTTAATACACCTGGTCGAGAAAACTATATTATATATTATAGTAGATGTATACAAATGTATGTACTGTTCATTTCCATACAGTGTTTGAAATAAATTTACCATTGTTAATCTTTACCGGTTCAAGTAAAATTTATTTCTTAAATAAAACAAAATAACTACAGATATTTAGTTTTTGTGTACACTACTATCCTCAAAATACAAAAACAGTCCATACCAGGTTATTTTGGTTTAACAAAGTAAAATGTATTAATCTGTGGGGAAAAAAAGTACAAAACTAATCAAAGATGCATTTATCTACATTTTCTTAGTAGAAACCTAATCATATTTTATCAAAACTTTATCTGATTTTGAATATACAGCTGCAGTTTTTAGATCCAACACCAATTTCATATACTGTTATTTTAAATGCAAATACAGTAAGTCATATATTTCAAACTTATACATTTACTTTAGTTTACAAGAAAGTATATCCAGCATTCATTACATGTACATAGAGACCTTAAATTAGTTTGCAGCTGACAGCAGTTCATTATAATGATATATAAAAGGAGCTTTCAGATCAGTAATGCACAGTAAAAAGAAAAAAAAAATACTGGATGCTGTCAGGTACACTTGAGGAGGACACAAGTTTTACTTCATAGACAAGCTAACTAAAACAATACATGTTTATGAGGTTTCCATGGAAGTAGGTTTAAACTTTGGTGGTGATGCTACTTCAGTGGGAGTTAAATCTGCTTGTATAACTGCTGCTTTTGGTCTCTTATTGCGAGTAAGAGGTAAATGTTGTTTTGAATTATCAGTCTCTATAGATTCTGATTTATTACTTTCAGTTTCCATTTTCTCAGCTTTTTCTTCTGTTGACATCATTGACTCTGCTGTGTTTTCATTTGTCATTTCTGAATCTATGTTTTGTTTCTGTTCTAATTTAATTGCAGGAAGAGCTTTTCTCATCTTAACATCTGTAGAATGTTTTGAGGATTTCTTCTTGCTTCCTTCATTATTTTTATTCATTTTTTTACTATTTCCTTCATCTGTAAAATACAATTTTGCTTTAAATATTTAGAAACATAGAAAAAGAATCAGTAAAACTTATGGATGCTCCCAAAATAAAGGCTAGTTCTAAAAGGAATGGAGTAGAGTGGAGTGGAGTAATGGTGTTTTATGCCCCAGTCAAGAATCTTTTACTTATTTCGAGGCGGTCAGTTTTGGGATGGTGGAGGAAACGGAAGGGCCCAGAGAAAACCACCGACCTTCTGCAAGTGAACTGACAAACTTTCTCACAATAGGATCTGTCCCTGAGTGGGATTCGAACACAGGCAGTGAGAGGCACTGTAATCAGTAAGCACGTGCTTTAGATCACTAGACCACCGAGGCCCCTAGTTCTAAAAGGGCTATTTCCTAATTCAAATAACTTAATTAAACAACAATGCATCAAAATATAACTAGATATGTTTCTTTGAAACAGATGTGTCGCCTGACACTGCATAGTACAGTCTGGTCCTGATTTCGAGGGATTCAGTTTTGAGAGGTTCTCAATTTTGAGAGGTATTTTTCAGGTCCCAACAATATTTGTTCTTAACTCTATATTAAAAAGGTCTCAATTTTTGGAGGTCCTATTTTGAGAAGTATTCGATTTTGCAAACAAATTTGCAGGTCCCAAAAGCCAATAATCAACTGATTTGGGACTATTGTTGTAAGCAGCCATTGTATCAAATCACATCTTACATTTACTCAGGCATCCAAGTGTGTTAAGGTGTTTTTAATATAGAAGTGATTAATAAATGTCAAACTGAAGTTAACAATATAAAATGTATAAGTTAATTAAGTTCTGCTATAATCACTTTGTCAGCAAAACACAAAACTGATATCATATGTCGTATTCCCTGCATATGGTTGTAATTCTGTTCTGGGACCCAGTGTACCTAGGGGGATAACTGGATCAGGACAGGTATGCATGTTTCTGGCAATGACATTAAGTGCAGTGACTGTAGTTGACAAAGTTATGCTCCGGACAAGAAATGCTCTATAAAAATCAATCAAAGGGAAATAATTCTAAAACGGAAAAAGATAGAGTTGCAGTTCTTGTGCACTGCACTTCAAGTCATTGCCAGAAACATGCACACCAAGTTTGGAGTCATTTGAACATACAACACCAATGTTATGCTCCGGACAAGGAAATCCGGACTGCCGCCGACGCCGCAGACGACGAAAGTAATCCCTATATGTCGCCTAGTCAGGCGACACAACAAATAAGAGGCCCAATAGGGCCTGTATCACTCATTTGGAACACTTTTAATTTTGTTTTTTGTTTTTTTTTTTTTGCTTTTTCTTTTTAAAACATATTCAATTATTTAAACAAAAACAAATTCAGTAGCAATATGTTGATTTTCTGATATATATGCATCTAGAAAACTTTTTCCAAAAAACATAAATATGTATTTGGCCATGTGTTTTCAGAATAGAAGATTTTCAAAAATTTAGGATAAAAATACACCTTATTTGCATTTTACATAATTATTGCAAAAATAAAAAAAATTGTACAGAAAAACCTATTAAATATGTTGTAGCTCCCATTATCTTTTTTCTATGTTTCAAATTTCAACAAAGTTGGTACATTAAATACAGTCAAACTTTGATCGGTCAAAAGGTTGATACCTGGAATACCCAGGTAACTCGAAGTAAAATGTCAGTCATTACCAATTACCTATAACATTCTCTGTAAATAAACCTCAACTGCTTGAACTATGTTAACTTGAATAAGCCCGGCTTGCTTGAACAATAAATATTTTCCACAAGTATACAGTTAGTGAAAATTTAACTTCTTTGACTCGAATACAATTTTTGTCACAACAACATGTGGCAAGTCATTGTAAACAAAACACAAGCTGAAGCCATTTACAGATTTCGTCAAAAGTAAAAGAGTGGAACGATACAATTAGTCAAGACATTTACATGAAATTTAAATTACTACTTAAATTAGTAATTAACTTTATAATTATGAGGCAGGAATATGCATTATTGAGCTCATTTTTAAACTTTTTTTTTGGTATTTTTTTTTCAATAGCTGTTCATGATGGCATTTTGATTAATTTTCAGAAAACACACACATGAAGCTATAATGTTAATGTGTGTGAAGTAAGGTCAAACTTATGCTGATTCAACATTTCTATGATTTCCTGGGAATTTTTGCAAACTAAACATTTTTTGGTAGTACCTAATATTCTCATATGTTTAGTTACCTGGAGTATATTTTCCACTCTTTGACCATTTCAAACAAAATTAAAAACAAACTATTATAAAGATCATTGATGACCGTTTACTGCTTAATCAAATAAATCAGTCAATCACAAGACTATTTATTTATTCTTATCAAAACGGAGTCAAATATAAACTAATTACATCTTCATGAACACCATAAATCAGGCTATTACATGCACTGATTGTCTCAAACATTGTGCTGATTCTGCTTAATTGAGGTCAAATCCCTTAAAATAATTTGCACACACAAAAAAGACCAGAACATGCATGATGTAATTTTGAATTATTGACATGTGTATGTTACCTACATCAGTCATTTTAAATTGTTTATATGACAGGGTTTGTATATCAATTTTGATAAACTATGTTTGACTTTCTTTGATCCACCTGACATCTGTAATGCTTGTTACAAAACCATTCCCTAAATTATACTGTCCTTCTAATTTGGAAAAATATGAGAAAAAATGTACAAATATCTACTTGGAAGACCTTGTTTTTACCCTACAAAATCTCTAGAATCCAGAAGTTTCTGGGGCTATATCCCCTCTCTCTCTCTCTCTCTCTCCCCCCCCCCCCCCCCCCCCCCCCCCAGTAGATTAGTAGATTAAACCATTAACAATTTGGTGCTTATAAGATTAACCGATTAAGGGGTAAGATTAGACTTGAACAACTTGACCCTGACAAGACATTGTGCTTAGAGCAATGTTTAGGGAGGATTCTTTAGCTTGCCATGCTGGCCGTGACAGGCATTGGTTTTTAAGGTACCTCCAAAGGCAAAAGAATTTCATTTCTAAATGCAGATATTTAAAGGGAAGTTGCAATCAGAGGTCTTCATGGTGCTGTGCCTACAAATAGTCAAAACTTCACTTCCAAATGCTGTTGAAGATAAGTCACTACACAATGTCAAACATTACTGGTCAGACCAGTCCAATGCACAATAATCTAGTTATTGGAGAGTCTTTGTGGTTAAAGAGCTAGTGGTTTTTAAGAGTCAGCTTAAAGGTGGTAATGACTATGTTATTACAGAATCAGGCAGATCTTTGTATAAAAAATGTCTGCCCATTTATTTACTATTATAGTGGCTGATCAGGTTTTTTTCCAGGAATTCTATTTCCTCCAATTTACCATAAATAACTTGACTTCATATAAGAACCTTGATCATCATTTTTTCACTCCACTATATATATATATATATATATATATATATATATATATATATATATATTTTAATTTCCTAAATCACTGATGTAAAAAATTTACCATTTTGCTCATCAAAAAACTTACAATGAATGCCAACACTCATGCTAAGGCTAATAAGGTATAAAGCACAACCTTGTAAATCAGGCAGGTAAGCTAAAATTAGAAGCTAAAATAATTATTGTCTATATGATCTAACATACCATCACTTGATGGTTCCTCCAGTGAAAATGGAGCTTCTACTGGAAAGAAAACTTGCATCAATTCTTCATAAAGTGCAACATCTACTTTCATAAATAAGCAGAATATGATTCTGTCAATCTACAAAAAAGAGAGATCTAGGTTAGACTGGGGCTTTTTTTTAAAAAAAAATGCTTTTTCAATTAAATGTAGTTTTAATATCTAGTTACATACTGTCCAATTTAGGCCAGCTAGTCTTATTCACTCTCATGGTTATTAATAAGGCCCTTTTGTTATTTTATGAACCTTGATATCAAATTGACACATGCTGGAAAAACACAAAAGTGTAAATAAAATGTATTACATAATTTTGACAAAGTACAACAAATATCTGGGACAGGTAGTCAGTGATTACTACTTCTTTGTCAGTTAACAAGATGGAATGTATTTTTGCTAAACCAGACATGAAAGTATTTTCTCAATTTGACATCAGAGAACAGGGTTTAGTTAGTTTAAATCATTAATACTGATGATATTTGAAGGGGTTTCTTATCATGTCTACCCAGATAACACAGATTTAAATCTGTTAAATTACTTAGACCCATCCTCATGTTTTTTCTTTATTAAAGATTTTTTAATGATTGACTAGATTAAAATGTAGGATAAAACACTATTCTTTACTAAGGGATTGCTTGGCTTATTTTGCTTTTTATTTCATCAGTTTTAAACAGAAGCGGCCTAAATTGGAATTCCACTCAACCCATTTGTGTAAAAGTTCACCAGTTCCTTGCTCAAGGTCAGATGGTAAATGCAGGGAGTGTTTTTTACAATTGCACTGGTTTTTTCAGATATCAACAAATGATACTAATCTAAAACTACAATCTGTTTTAGCAGTTTACGAGTAACATAAAATTTAGTTATGTCTAATCATTGTTTTAACGTACACATCATCATCATCTGGCATGATTTTTTATCACCAAGGTTATTTAAGCATTGAATCTGATTTTCATTCTGTTCATTGAGAAATATTCTAAATGCAAAGCAAATTATGCAAAGTGTGCACAGCGTCTATTCAGGTTATTTCTCAACCAAAATCAGATTTAATGCTTATAATTAAATTTAAAAAACAACTTTACCAAATAAGAGAATAACTTCAAGCAATTTTTGCTTAACAAGGTAAAATGATACACATTAAAATTAGTTCAAACTAGATTACCTCACCATCAAACACTTCAGCACGAGTGGGCATGGCTTACTTACATTTGAGTCATTAAGGAATGACCTAACATATTTTTCGCATTTCAACACGATATAATTTGAGAAACTTGTCAAATTTAATTATTTCAGTATGGTTACATGATGAACATTTCACACTCAATATAAATGCAAGCAAAATTGAAGTTACTTGTAAGTTCACTTGTCAAATGGTTGTTTTATCTGGGCTATCTTGTTTCCTTCACCATCCAAGATCTGATAGCCTGACTTTTGTTTCCATGCAAATCCCATGTGTTTGACAAAGAAATGATAATTTGAAGTTGTTTTTATGTCATAGCTATAACTTACATTTTTACTATTTTTATCTTTATCTAACCATTCTCGGATTGTTTTAAGGACCAGTGTTGCTGCTGTTTCATTAGGATACCCTGTATCAGTGAAAAGCAAAACCAAGTCAACATAACAGAGACAAAAAGAGGCCCATGGGCCTTAACGCTCACCTGAAGATATGTCCAATATTGTTTGCAAAGTGCAATAGACAATATATTAAGTACAGAAACTTTATAAGTTTTCTCAAGTTGAGAACTTCCACAAAACTTAATCAGAAATATATCCACTCACTTTTCATTTATAAGTAGCTTATATAATATGCATGAAGTTACTGTAGTACAATGAATAATTTCCAAATCATTAATGAATTTCAGTATAATTATGCAGCTTTGTCATTGACCTTTAAACAAATATGACCTCAAACCACATATGATTGTCATGTCAATACCTACAATATTCTAATATACATGCCTATGCATGACATTAATAGCTTTCAAGATAATTAATAATTTTAGTATTCCTATGTTGATATGACTTTGACCTTTGAACGTATGACCTTGAACCATATATTAAAATGATTGGCATGTCAATACCTTCAATATTCTAATATACATGCCTATACAAAAAGTTAATAGTTTTCAAGATAATAAGCAATTTAAGTTTTCTTTTGCAGCTGTGACCTTGACCTTTCAACATATGACCTTGAACCATATATCAAAATGATCGTCATGTTAATACCTACAATATTCTAATATACATGCCTATACAAAAAGTTAATAGTTTTCAAGATAATTAGCAATTTAAGTCTTCTTTTGCAGCTGTGACCTACACCTTTGAATATTTGACCATGAACCATATATTAAAATGACCGTCATGTTAATACCTACAATATTCTAATATACATGCCTGTACAAAAAGTTAATAGTTTTCAAGATAATTTGCAATTTAAGTCTTCTTCTGCAGCTGTGACCTTGACCTTTGAACGTTTGACCTTGAACCATATATCAAATGATCATGATGTCAATATCTACAATATTCTATTATATATGCCTATACAAAAAGTTAATAGTTTTCAAAATAATTAGCAATTAAAGTCTTATTTTGCAGCTGTGACCTTGACCTTTCAACATATGACCTTGAACCATATATCAAAATGATTGTCATGTTAATACCTACAATATTTTAATATACATGCCTATACAAATAGTTAATAGTTTTCAAAATAATTAGCAATTTGAGTCTTCTTCTGCAGCTGTGACCTTGACTTTTTAACATATGAACTTGAACCATATATCAAAATGATCTTTGTCACAATACCTACAATATTCTAATATACATGCCTATACAAAAAGTTAATAGTTTTCAAGATAATTAGGAATTTAAGTCTTCTTTTGCAGCTGTGACCTTGACCTTTGATTGTTTGACCTTGAACCATATATCAAAATGATAGTCATGTTAATACCTACAATATTTAATATACATGCCTGTACAAAAAGTTAATAGTTTTCAAGACAATTAGCAATTTAAGTCTTCTTTTGCAGCTGTGACCTTGACCTTTGAACATTTGACCTTGAACCATTTATCAAAATGATCATGATGTCAATACCTACAATATTCTAATATATATGCCTATACAAAAAGTTAATAGTTTTCAAGATAATTTGCAATTTAAGTCTTCTTTTGCAGCTGTGACCTTGACCTTTCAACATATGACCTTGAACAATATATAAAAATGATTGTTGTCACAATACCTACAATATTCTAATATACATGCCTATACAAAAAGTTGATAGTTTTCAAGATATAGTGACAAATATATAATTTTTAGCAATTTCCCCACAATTTCCCCATTTTGAGCCCAATGGCTACCATTTGTGCAAATCTAAAAATAGATGACCTAAGGATGTTATAAATGAAATAACCAAAGTATATCTCTTGTAGATTCAGAGGAGAAGATTTTTAAAGTTTTTCACTATTTCCCCCCTTATGGGACCCCAAGGGGACATAACTCCTTCATTTGTGCAAATCTGAAAGGGCTTCACCAAGGCATGATGGTTACCAAGTTTCATCAAATTTGGTTGGGTAGTTTTAGAGGAGATGATTAAAATGTTAAAAGTTAACGCACGACGCACGACAGACGACGGACGGTGAACCATCGCAATAGCTCATCTGAGCTTTCAGCTCAGGTGAGCTAAAAAAGCTGAAATTTCAAAAAGTACCTGTAAATGCAAATTTCTTTTTAGCATTGGAAATGTAAGTACAGTTCAAATGCATTCAAAGACAACCTGATTTCAAAATTAGTCAATACAAAGGCATATGAAGTATTTATTTGGTAAATTATTATGTACATACATAATTTCAAAAATTATAACAATCATGTTAGTTTGACTCCCTCTCATGGTAGTTTCCATCTTAAGTATTATCATTTGAGCAGGTCTCTGAGTGAGACTGATAAAAGTTTATTGGCTGACAATTTGCTTTTTTCCTTTGGGCTTTTAAGTTTTCTCCCAAACAATTTGAGTAAAATAATCTCAAGTGGTATATAATACATATGTTATGTATCCATCCGCATCTTCCATTATCTACTGATCATTTCAATAATTCAACACTATTCTATGTATGAAGATTCATTTATTTATCTATTTACATACTTACCATAAATACCTGTTGATATACATGGAAAAGCCTGTAAAACATATTAATTAGCTATTAATCTGTTAATGTATGGGAGATATAAAACTTGTCATATGAATTGGATGGGGTGTCATGTATATGTATGTCTTAAAAGGTATTTGTAACAACTTACAGTGTTGGCATATTTTATTTGTCATACTTAAATATGGCTATAATCATAATTACTTGAAAATCAATCCTGAAATAAAGAATATATCACTGAATTTCTATTACATCTCCAAATAGAGGCCCATGGGCCTTATTGCTCACTGAGGATATCTCCAAAATTGTTTGCAAAGTACAACAGATAATATATCAAGTACAGAAACTTTACAAGTTTTCTCAAGCTAAAAACTCCGGGATCCCAAAAAACTTAATCAGAAATATCAAGTCACATTTCATTTATAAGCAGCTTATATGCATGAAGTAACTGTAGTTCAGTGAATAATTTCCAAATCATTAACCAATTTCACTATAATTATGCAGCTATGTCCTTGATCTTTAAACATAATTATGAACTTGAACCATATATCAAAATAAGGTCATATCAATACCTACAATATTCTAATATACATGCCTATACAAAAAGTTAATAGTTTTCAAGATAATTAGCAATTTAAGTCTTCTTTTGCAGCTGTGACTTTGATCTTTGAATATATGACCTTGAGCCATATATCAAAATGATTGTCATGTCAATACCTACAATATTCTAATATGCCTTTACAAAAAGTTAATAGTTTTCAAGATATAGTGACAAATATATAATTTTTTAGCAATTTCCACACTTAGTGCCTTGCCATTTTTCCCATTTTGAGCCCCATGGCTACCATTTGTGCAAATCTAAAACTAGATGACCTAAGAATGTTATTATTTAAATAACTAAGGTATACCTCTTGTACATTCAGAGGAGAAGATTTTTAAAGTTTTTCACTATTCCCCCCCCCCTTTTTTTTTTTTTTATGGGGCCCCAAGGGGAAATAACTCCTTCATTTGTGCAAATCTGAAAGGGCTTCACCCAGGCATGATAGTTACCAAGTTTCATTAAATTTGGCCCAGTGGTTTTGGAGGAGAAGATTAAAATGTAAAAAGAAGTTAAGCACAACGCATGACACAAGACGCCTGACAAACAACAAACACCACATGAAGATGGATAGCAATAGCTCACCTGGGCTGAAAATCCAAATCAAGAAGGTCAATATTGAGGCTTCCATGTAGTAACATGACAGTAACAAACCCCCAATTAGTATTATTTAACAACTTAAAATAAAAAAAAAATCTAAACTTGTAGTTAAACATTCTTTTATTATTTCTTGATAATTTTTTTAGTAAAGTAGAATGCATGTAACAGACTGTGAATATCTGCCAATGTGCTGCTAGATTACTTTACAAATAATCTAAGTTATTTAATTGTAACTATGATTAAACATTGTACAAAAGAGACGTTTTAGTTTTCAATGTGCTGTGATGGACATAGCCTTTTTTTAACTTATGGCTGGTGCCACAGTAAATTGTATAGTATGCAGTCAATAGTCTGTTCAGTCCAACCTGATATCTATTCATTTTTAAGTGTCAATGATATCATCAATTTTGATGTACAACATGTATTTGACAAGTTAATACTCACTGCATATTTTTTGTAATAGCTAGGCAACCATTCACAAATCCTGAGTAGAACATGGCTCAACTAAATTTGTTATCAGATTTGTTTATTTCTGGTTTAAATACATATGGCTAAGTGAAAATTCATCACTTATAAGATTGCCTGCTGCTTCCCCAAATAATGATGAACCATCTGACATATTTAGGTGCATGTCCGAGTTGTTACTCTCTTCGCCATACATCATTTTATCATCATTATTTCTACTGCCCATTATGTTACATACTACTTCTAATACCATCATAATATCACATAAAAGTAACTAAAAACGAGGCATTTCACTTTGCTATCAAGGGAAGATTAAAAAATGTGGATTTAAAACCGCAATAACTTTTTTTTATTCTGTTACCAATTTTGATGTGGTTTTCAATACATGTATTTTTTAATATTATATTTATTATTTAAATGGTATATAAAAATTTTTGCTAAAAAAGTTTTGGTTACAGGTACCCTTTAAGGCAATATAATTTAACTTATCAACACTGTTATGGAAGTTTGACTTGCATTCAGCAGATACATATTAGTTACATATGCAAAATGCCATAACTCAGTCTTCAAAACAAAACTGTTATTTTCACCATTTTTTCGTTATTGGTGACCAAACAATTTATGGAGAAGATACCAATATTTATGCACCTTCAACAGAAAATTATGTTTTTAAACAAAACAAAATGTACATTTCAACAATCAAAATCCTACAAGTCCTTTGATGGTCAATATACATGATGACAGACAGAAGACGTACTAAACAAACATGACAACAACTTACAGAATCAAATGTAGATGTCTGTCCAAGGTAACAATAACAGGATGACAGACAGTAAAAGTACTAAAAACATGACAACAACTTACAGAATCAAATGTAGATGTTTGTCCAAGGTCACAATAACAGGATGACAGACAGTAAAAGTACTAAAAAACATGACAACAACCTACAGAATCAAATGTAGATGTTTGTCCAAGGTCACAATAACAGGATGACAGACAGAAGAAGTATTAAAACATGACAACATCTTACAGAATCAAATGTAGATGTTTGTCCAAGGTCACAATAACAGGATGACAGACAGTAAAAGTACTAAAAAAAACATGACAACAATCTACAGAATCAAATGTAGATGTTTGTCCAAGGTCACAATAATAGGATGACAGACAGAAGAAGTACTAAAAACATGACAACAACCTACAGAATCAAATGTAGATGTCTGTCCAAGGTCACAATAACAGGATGACAGACAGAAGAAGTACTAAAAACATGACAACAACTTACAGAATCAAAAGTAGATGTCTGTCCAAGGTCACAATAACAGGATGACAGAAGAAGAAGTACTAAAACACGACAACAACTTACAGAATCAAATGTAGATGTTTGTCCAAGGTCAAAATAACAGGATGACAGACAGTAAAAGTACTAAAAAAACATGACAACAACCTACAGAATCAAATGTAGATTTTTGTCCAAGGTCACAATAACAGGATGACAGACAGAAGAAGTACTAAAAACATGACAACAACTTACAGAATCAAAAGTAGATTTTTGTCCAAGGTCACAATAACAGGATGACAGAAGAAGAAGTACTAAAACATGACAACAACTTACAGAATCAAAAGTAGATGTTTGTCCAAGGTCACAATAACAGGATGACAGACAGAAGAAGTACTAAAAACATGACATCAACCTACAGAATCAAAAGTAGATGTTTGTCCAAGGTCACAATTACAGGAAGACAGACAGAAAAAGTACCAAAAACATGACAACAACCTACAGAATCAAAAGTAGATGTTTGTCCAAGGTCACAATAACAGGATGACAGACAGTAAAAGTACTAAAAACATGACAACAACCTACAGAATCAAAAGTAGATGTTCGTCCAAGGTCACAATATCAGGATGACAGACAGTAGAAGTACTAAAAACATGACAACAACTTACAGAATCAAAAGTAGATGTCTGTCCAAGGTCACAATAACAGGATGACAGAAGAAGAAGTACTAAAACACGACAACAACTTACAGAATCAAATGTAGATGTTTGTCCAAGGTCACAATTACAGGATGACAGAAAAAGAAGTACTAAAACATGACATCAACCTACAGAATCAAAAGTAGATGTTTGTCCAAGGTCACAATTACAGGAAGACAGACAGAAAAAGTACTAAAAACATGACATCAACCTACAGAATCAAAAGTAGATGTTTGTCCAAGGTCACAATAACAGGATGACAGACAGAAGAAGTACTAAAAACATGACAACAACCTACAGAATCAAATGTAGATGTCTGTCCAAGGTCACAATAACAGGATGACAGACAGAAGAAGTACTAAAACATGACAACAATCTACAGAATCAAATGTAGATGTTTGTCCAAGGTCACAATAACAGGATGACAGACAGTAAAAGTACTAAAAAACATGACAACAACCTACAGAATCAAATGTAGATGTTTGTCCAAGGTCACAATAACAGGATGACAGACAGAAGAAGTACTAAAAACATGACAACAACTTACAGAATCAAAAGTAGATGTTTGTCCAAGGTCACAATAACAGGATGACAGAATAAGAAGTACTTAAACATGACAACAACTTACAGAATCAAAAGTAGAGGTTTGTCCAAGGTCACAATAACAGGATGAAAGACAGTAAAAGTACTAAAAAAACATGACAACAACCTACAGAATCAAAAGTTGATGTTTGTCCAAGGTCACAATAACAGGATGACAGAAAAAGAAGTACTAAAACATGACAACAACTTACAGAATCAAATGTAGATGTTTGTCCAAGATCACAATAACAGGATGACAGACAGTAAAAGTACTAAAAAAACATGACAACAACCTACAGAATCAAATGTAAATGTCTGTCCAAGGTCACAATAACAGGATGACAGACAGAAGAAGTACTAAAAACATGACAACAACTTACAGAATCAAAAGTAGATTTTTGTCCAAGGTCACAATAACAGGATGACAGAAGAAGAAGTACTAAAACATGACAACAACTTACAGAATCAAAAGTAGATGTTTGTCCAAGGTCACAATAACAGGATGACAGACAGAAGAAGTACTAAAAACATGACATCAACCTACAGAATCAAAAGTAGATGTTTGTCCAAGGTCACAATTACAGGAAGACAGACAGAAAAAGTACCAAAAACATGACAACAACCTACAGAATCAAAAGTAGATGTTTGTCCAAGGTCACAATAACAGGATGACAGACAGTAAAAGTACTAAAAACATGACAACAACCTACAGAATCAAAAGTAGATGTTCGTCCAAGGTCACAATATCAGGATGACAGACAGTAGAAGTACTAAAAAAACATGAAAACAACTTACAGAATCAAATGTAGATGTTTGTCCAAGGTCACAATTACAGGAAGACAGACAGAAAAAGTACTAAAAACATGACATCAACCTACAGAATCAAAAGTAGATGTTTGTCCAAGGTCACAATTACAGGAAGACAGACAGAAAAAGTACTAAAAACATGACATCAACCTACAGAATCAAAAGTAGATGTTTGTCCAAGGTCACAATAACAGGATGACAGACAGAAGAAGTACTAAAAACATGACAACAACCTACAGAATCAAAAGTAGATGTTCGTCCAAGGTCACAATATCAGGATGACAGACAGTAGAAGTACTAAAAAACATGAAAACAACTTACAGAATCAAATGTAGATGTTTGTCCAAGGTCACAATAACAGGATGACAGACAGAAGACATACTAAAACATGACAACAACTTACAGAATCAAAAGTAGATGTTTGTCCAAGGTCACAATATCAGGATGACAGACAGTAAAAGTACTAAAAACATGACAACAACTTACAGAATCAAATGTAGATGTTTGTCCAAGGTCACAATAACATAATGATAGACAGAAGAAGTACTAAAAACATGACAACAACCTACGGAATCAAATGACAATGTTTGTCCAAGGTCACAATATCAGGATAACAGACAGAAGAAGTACTAAAAACATGACAACAACCTACAGAATCAAATGTAGATGTTTGTCCAAGGTCACAATATCAGGATGACAGACAGTAGAACAGTAGAAATACTAAAAACATGACAACAACTTACAGAATCAAAAGTAGATGTTTGTCCAAGGTCACAATAACAGGATGACAGACAGAAGAAGTACTAAAAACATGACAACAACCTACAGAATCAAATGTAGATGTTTGTCCAAGGTCACAATAACAGGATGACAGACAGAAGAAATACTAAAAACATGACAACAACTTAAGGAATCAAAAGTAGATGTTTGTCCAAGGTCACAATAACAGGATGACAGACAGTAGAAGTACTAAAATCATGACAACAACTTACAGAATCAAATGTAGATGTTTGTCCAAGGTCACAATAACAGGATGACAGACAGCAGAAATACTTAAAACATGACAACAACCTACAGAATCAAATGGAGATGTTCGTCCAAGGTCACAATAACAGGATGACAGACAGCAGAAATACTTAAAACATGACAACAACCTACAGAATCAAATGCAGATGTTTGTCCAAGGTCATAAAAACAGAATGACAGACAGAAGAAGTACTAAAAACATGACAATTTAACAACTTACAGAGTCAAATGGAGATGTCCAAGGTCACAATAACAGGATGACAGACAGTAGAAGTACTGAAAACATGACAACAACCTTCAAAATGAAACAGAGCTGTTCTCTGAAGGTCAAAATATGGTAATTAGGAAGTATTATTTGTCATCAAAACATTTGTTTTACATGTTAAAATAAATAATAAAAGATAAACTTTTTTTTTAAATTGTTGTTTTTTTTTATATATATTTATACACACATGCATATGCATGTTTTCTTTACTGTTAAGTAAACAAGGTTATATTCAGTATTTGTAAATGAGTTTAGAGACCACTGGTTGTTAAAAAAGTGGATAGATAGGCCTTTCAAAAGTATCTTTGCCGCAGTATTAGATAATACTAGATTTGCTACATGTCCAATGTACTTAGGTTATTGTTTTTTGTTTTTAGTTGCAATGACTACTGCCAGAGAACATGTTTTTCAGCTTGAAATTACCATTGAATTTTTATAACAATGATAAAAATGCTTATTTAATCTACTACATCATTTAATTATGACACATGTGCAAAAGAAATAATGACGACAATATCTTACCAAACTTTTAACATTGTTTTCCTGTGCTAACTTTAGACATGTTTTGTAACAACTCTCTAGTTTATTAGAATTTTCACCAATAGGTCCAACTGTGTGTATGACATCTATATATAGATAAAACAAAAGCAAGTATAAATTAGCCAATTAGAGAAAAAAAAATACAATGAAATGGTTGTTTCATTAAAATTTAAATAATCATGTGAAGTAAAAAAAATAATTTTTTTCTATGTATGATCTGTAATTTAATCATATATATACATATATATATATATATAGAAAGCATTCCCTAGCAAGTGTTGCCAGACAGCAACATAGCTCACTTATTGTATAACAGCTTGCGTTGGACATTGAAGCAAAACTGTAAGAGAAAGAGCATAAAATTAAGAAATAATACATTTGAAAGACAAAGTAATGAACATTTGTGTGACAGATTTTTTCAAGATAATTAGCAATATATGTCTTCTTTGCAGCTGTGACCTTGACCTTTGAACATATGACCTTAATCATATATAAAAATGATCGTCATGTCAATACCCACAATATAAATATATACATGCCTATACAAAAAGTTAATAGTTTTCAAGATAATTAGCAATTTAAGTTTTCTTTTGCAGCTGTGACCTTGACCTTTGGACATATGACTTTGATCCATATATATCAAAATGATTGTCATGTCGATACCTTCAAAATTCTATTATACATGCCTATACAAAAACTTTATAGTTTTCAAGATAATTAGCAATTTAAGTCTTCTTTTACAGCTGTGACCTTGACCTTTGAACATATGACCTTGACCCAAATATCAAAATGATCATTGTCACAATACTTACAATATTCTAATATATATCCCTATACAAAAAGTTAATAGTTTTCAAGATAATTAGCAATTTAAGTCTTCTTCTGCAGCTATGTCCTTGACCTTTCAACATATGACCTTGAACCATATATCAAAATGGCAGTTGTCACTATACTTACAATATTCTAATATACATCCTTATACAAAAAGTAAATAGTTTTCAAGATAATGACCATAACTAATACTATTAGGATAACTTATACACTGCAGATATATACAGGTACATACAATAAGAATTAGCTTTTTCTGTTATTTTGAAGATTTACCCTTTTCCAGACCGTAACAAAATTTCATGGGTAAAAGGAACCTTTCTTACTGACCATAAGCATTATGTATAAATATGAAGTCAAGTTGCAGACTGGGTAAAACTCCAAAACAGAAAAAGGGGAATAACTCCAGAACGATAAATGGGAAATCAACAAAAATTGTAAGGAACCTTCTTTTCATGACCATAAGCTTTAATCAATCTGAAATCAACTGGCATACTGGTTATGGAGCAATAATCTGGAAATGAGTAAAACTTCAGAATAACTTAAAAAGGGCCATTACTCTTGAATGATATAGGAGAAATCTTCCAAAATCAATGAATGGAATGAGGGACAGACAGACAGACGGACAGAAGGACATCAGGATCAAATTATTTGTAATCCTATAAACACCATTAAGATCTTAGATCCATGTCAACATTTTGAATTATTGTTAGAGTATGAATATTCAGTAGACTTGATAAAATATGGGTCAATCTATTTTAAGTTTCTTAACTAATGCAAAAGAAGTTTCTAAACTAATGCAAAAGAAATAAAAGGGAACAATATAATGCATTCATCAGGTGTAAAAACAAAAAGTATATGAAAATAACAATATTACTGTTAGTAAATACCAATATGTTTGTTAAGAACAGAATAGGAATAGAATTTTTCAAACCAGATCTAACCCCTTTTAACATTTTTTTTTTGTTTCTCTGGGTTCAGTTAAGATAATTTACTGTCTGTTCATGGTTCAGTTTAGACAGGTTTAATTGTAGATCAGTTGAAGCATGTTTTCTGATTGTTATGGTTCAGTTTAGACAAGTTTAATTGTAGATCAGTTTAAGCATGGTTTCTGATTGCTATGGTTCAGTTTAGACAGGTTTAGTTGTAGATCAGTTTAAGCATGGTTTCTGATTGCTATGGTTCAGTTTAGACAGGTTTAGTTGTAGATCAGTTGAAGCATGTTTTCTAATGTTATGGTTCAGTTTATACAGGTTTCATTGTAGATCAGTTTAAATGGTTTCTGATTATTATGGTTGTTTATACTTCTGATTGTTATGGTTGTTTATACAAATTTCACTGTAGATCAGTTTAAGCATTTTTTCTGATTGCTATGGTTCAGTTAAGACAGGTTTCAATGTAGACCAGTTTAAATGGTTTCTTATTGTTATGGTTGTTTATACAAATTTCACATAAATCAGTTTAAACATGTTGTCTGATTAATCCAGATGTTTAATGATAACTCAGGGTTAAGTTGAAAGGTTTCCTTACCATTAGTATTTTTTACAGTTTTCTTTTTAATGTACTTAGGGGTTCAGTATGAATAATTTAATTTTTACTCAGAGTACAATTTAAATTATTTCATTATAGACCAGTTTAAACATGTTTTCTGATTACCTGTAATCTCAGATATCTCAAACTGACTTTTGGTCAATAAAAATGTTTAAATCCCCCCCCCCCCCCTTCAGTGCACACACCTGGCCCCTCTCCAATTTTGATTCTTGACAATAACTCTTGCATTCTGAGTAAGTTGTTAAGTTATAGATAAGATGATTCAAGTGTAACATGATAATTAACCTTCTCTGTACAATAGTTGAAATGTCTTTAGAAAATTTTCATAACTAGAAATCTGACATTAGTCAGAAAGGGCCCCGCTAGCAGTAAATTTTAAGACTTGTATGCTAATATCTTTATTTTAAACCTACAATTATATTCATGTTTCAGTGCTAGAAGGTATGTAGTAAGGTGCACTGCTGTGCCACAAAGATTACTGTGACAAACTAGATGAACATCTGCATTAAGTAAGACTGTATTGTCTGGATGGGTACAAAATCTATCTACAATGTTTATATTAATGTGCTTACTTCAAATGTGCCAAGTTCCAGAAAGATCAATGAAAAACTGTAGGTGCAGTTGATTACAAAAAACTTGAGCCCTATAGTAAAGCCTGCTGTATTATACCGTGAAGAAGTCAAATATCTGGTAAAAGTGGTGAAAAGTCACCAACCAAGTTCAAAAAGTCACATGCACATCTTCAATGTGTATATTACAAATGTGCCAAGTTATAGAAAGATCAATGGAAAAGGTAAGAGTTGAGGCCACAACAATTGCTGACAGTCATACGGACAGACAAGGTGATTACTATAGGGCTCCCACATCAGTTGATGTTGGGCCCAAACTAGGTACATACCATTAAGTCAATCTGACAAACTTTCTCAAAAATAGAAGTGATTTTATTATTTTTCATTATTATTATTTATTGGTTATTGGATTATACTTACATTTTGCTGGCAATTTATATCCTGAAAATATGTAAAAGTATAGTATAAATGAACCGAAGGACAGAAGCATTTGAAATTAAATGTAAGAATGCATTAACACGACCAAAATAAAGACTAAGAATCATAGCAAAACATACTACCTAATCTGGTTAGATTTAATTAGATTTATAAAGAATCCTTTTAAGATCGACTGAAGAATAAACACTGCTGTACCATAATAGATCTATTTTTTCTAAGACAGTAGATGGAATTGGTAAAGTCTCACATGTTTTTAGGAATTAAAAAAAAATCTAAAAATTCCATAAATAAATTGTACATCTTCAATTTCCTTTTACATAGAAACATTCTGTAAAGATTAATGCCTTGGCTTAAAACTGTAGGAAGAGTAGATTGCATAACAAGAGGCCCATGGGCCTTAACGCTCACCTGAAGATATGTCCAATATTGTTTGCAAAGTGCAATAGACAATATATTAAGTACAGACACTTTAAAAGTTTTCTCAAGTTAAGAACTCCCACAAAACTTAATCAAAATAATATCCACTCACATTTCATTTATAAGAAGCTTATATAATATGCATGAAGTAACTGAAGTGCAATGAATAATTTCCAAATCATTAATCAATTTCAATATACTTATGCAGCTATGTCCTTGACCTTTGAAAATATATGACCTCAAACCTTATAAGATTGTCATGTTAATACCTACAATATACTAATATACATGCCTATGCATGAAATTAATAGCTTTCAAGATAATTAGCAAGTTAAGTCATCTTCTGCAACCGTGACCTTGACCTTTCAACACATGACCTTGACCCAATATCAAATTGATCATCATGTCAATACCTAAAATATTCTAATATACATGCCTATACAAATAGTTCTCAAAGATAATTAGCAATTTAAGTCTTCTTAAAGCAGCTGTGACCTTGACCTTTCAACATATGACCTTGAACCATATATCAGAATGATCTTCATGTCAATACCTACAATATTCTAATACACATGCCTATACAAAAAATTAATATTTTTCAAGTGAATTAGCAATTTAAGTCTTCTTTTGCAGCTGTGACCTTGACCTTTCAACATATGATCTTGAACCATATATCAAAATGATTGTTGTTGCAATACCTACAATATACTAATATACATGCCTATACAAAAAGTTAATAGTTTTCAAAGATAATTAGCAATTCAAGTCTTATTCTGCAGCTGTGACCTTGATCTTTCAACATATGACCTTGAACCATATATCAAAATGATTGATTGTCGCAATACCTACAATATTCTAATATACATGCCTGTACAAAAAGTTATAGTATTTCAAAGATAATTAACAATATAAGTCTTCTTTTACAGTTGTGACCTTGAACTTTCAACATATGACCTTGTACCATATATCAAAATGATTGTCATGTCAATACCCTAAAATATTCTAATATACATGCTTATACAAAAATTTAATTGTTATTAAGATAATTAGCAATTCAAGTCTTCTATTGCAGCTGTGACCTTGACCTTTCAACATATTACCTTGTACCATATATCAAAATGGTCGTTGTCGCAATACCTACAATATTCTTATATACTTGCCTATACAAAAAGTTAATAGTTTTTAAGATAATTAGCAATTTAGATCTTCTTTTGCATGATTGCATGTCAATACCTACAATATTATACATGCCTGTACAAAAAGTTAATAGTTTTCAAGATATAGTGCCAAATATATAATTTTAGAAATTTCCCAACTCAGTGCCCTACAATTTCCCCATTCTGAGCCCTATGGCTACCATTTGTGCAAATCTGAAAATAGATGACCTAAGGATGTTATAAATGAAATAACTAAGGTATATTATCTCTTGTAGATTCAGAGAAGATTTTTAAAGTTTTTCACTATTTCCCGCCTTATGGGGCCCCAAGGGGACATAACTCCTTTATTTTTGCCCATCTGAAAGAGCTTCACCCAGGCATGATGGTTACCAAGTTTCATCAAATTTGGCCCAGTGGTTTTGGAGGAGAAGATTAAAATGTAAAAAGTTTAATCACGACGCACGACAAACAAAGAATGATAGCAATAGCTCATCTGAGCTTTCAGCTCAGGTGAGCTAAAAATTTATCCCTATGATTAAAAAAATCTGTCAAAACATTTACGCAAGCTTCAGACAGGGAAAATTGCCCTAAAGTAAAGACACATCAGTAATATACATAGAGAAATTCAATACAGTTTAAAGAATCTTGAATAAAAACTGTTGGAGGAGTGATTTCACAAAATAGAAACCCTCTGTTCAAAGTTGACTAAAAAAAAAGAATATTTGAAAGACTGCTAAAATAGAACTTAATTTACGTATTCATACATAAATAGGTCAATAAAAACAAATCTTAGAAAAACTCTGTACATATCTTTGATGACACATACATTTCTTCATTTTTTTCCCCTTATAAAACAAGAGGCCCATGGGCCTTAATGCTCACCTGAGTAAATGTCCAAAATTGTTTGCAAAGTGCAATAGACAATAACATTCAGTACAGAAACTTTTCAAGTTTTCTCAAGTGAAGAACTGTCACCATACTTAATTAGAAATATCTATTCATGTTTTAATTTTAAGTAGCTAATATGCATGTAGTAACTATAGCAGAATGAATAATTTCCAAATCATTAACCCTTTCAGTATACTTATGTAGCTATGTCCTTGACTTTTGAACATATATCCTTGAACCATATATCAAAATAATTGTCATATCAATATCTACAATATTCTTATACACATGCCTATACAAAAGTTTACAGTTTTCAAGATAATTAGCAATTAAGTTCTCTTAACCTGCTATGACCTGGACCTTTGAATGTACGTCCTTGAACCATATATCAAAATGATCGTCATTACAATACCTACAATATTTTTATATACATGCCTATACAAAATGTTAATAGTTTTCAAGATATTTAATGATTTCAGTCATCTTTTGCAGCTATGACCTTAACCTTTGAACTTATGACCTTGAGCCATATATCAAAATGACCATTGTATAATTACCTATAATATTCTAATATTCTTGCCTATAGAAAAGTTATTAGTTTTCAAGATATATTGACAAATATATAACTTTTTTGCAATTTCCCCACTAAGTACCTTGACATTTCCCATTTTTTGAGCACCATGTCTACCATTTGTGCAAATCTGAAACTAGATGACCTAAGAATATTATAATTGAAATAACAAAGGTATACCTCTTGTACATTCAGAAGAGAAAATTTTTTCACTATGTTCCCCCTTATAAGGCCCGAAGGGGATATAACTCCTTTATGTGTGCAGACGAAGATGGATAAACAATAGCTCATCTGAGCTTTCAGCTTTTGAGCTAAAACATCATAAAATGACTATTCAGAAAAATTAAAGTACCTTTTTTGACCTTACTTAAACTCTAGGATGAGTTGATTTAATGAAATAGAAACACTATTTTTCTTGACATCCCATCCACCTCTCAGAAGCCAGAAGGGTTAAACATGCTGAGCAGATTAAGCTGAAGTTACTTCAAGAGGTTTTTCAGGGATTGTTCTAAAAATGTTGTTGTGACTTTGTAATAACTATTCTGTATGACTAAACTATTTATTAAAATAATACACAAAACAAGTAGGAAGTAATTAAAGGCTTCCAGAGAAATGAAAACAAACTTTATAATACATCTCTGATAATGTGATCAGATATGTTACAAATCACAATATAAATGATACTACAATATATTGGTTTTAGACAAATTTATAATTACCTCCTGTAATCTTAGCATCACCTGTGTCACATCCACCTAATGTAGAACACTCAGATTTAAGTTTAGGACCTGCAGCAGAATGGATTGCACCATCAACTGTAAATAATGAAGTTCTTTTATTAGTTGTATTTTCATTTAAATGGCAATCTGGTAATTCTCATTTTGAAACAAATATACAAATATTAGAACTTTTAACAAAATTTTTACACCTAACCCCTGACATTCACAGTCAAACTCCAGCTGCACCCTCTATCAGCTTCAGATCAATGTCCTGCCAAAGGTTTTAGGAGTTTTAGAAGCTGATCTGTCTAAAACACACACAGTTATAGATCACTATATGTCTCTTTTAACCTATCACAAATATTCTAATCTCATTCAGACTGATCCTATGTCAGTTCAAATGTAAAAATTCAGTGATTTTATCTTGACACTAGATTTCTATTCCTAAACTGGCTGCCTCAATATAAGTGAAAAAATAAATCTTAAATGGGGTGTAAACATTATCTAACCACTTTTCCATTTCTTAAGCTTATAATTTTTATAGTTACCTCCCCCTCCACCAAGCAGGCTATTATTGGCTGCATTTACAATTGCATCTATTTCAAGAGTAGTAATATCTCCTCTCCATAGTGAGACTTTTCTGTTTAAAATTTCGCTGACCTTCATTGTTTGAACTTTTGATGGGCCTTTCTTACTCACTATAAAAATAAAAGTAAATGACTAATATAAAACAAGAGGCCCAAGATGGCCCAAATTTGCTCACCTGAGTTTAAATGTAACTGGTATGTCTTGATAATACCTGGTAAAGTCATAACATGTTGCCTCAATAGAAGTGGTTTCAGATAACATTATTTTTATTGTTTTTGGTTTTTAGCTATATAGGTCACTGTGACCTACTTTTGGTAGCCAAAGCGACTAGAAACACAAATGAGAATGGCAATGGTCTAAAGGTGCTATTGACTAATATGAATGAAATGTGACCAGTAGTGTCTGAGAAGAAGTCTTTTGATGGATGTATGGATGGATGGCAGAGTTCCTATCCATAACAAAAGCTCACAAGAGCAATTTTCAGATCCAGATTTAAGACTTTACAGATTTGACACATTAATTAAAATATTTTTAAAAAAATTGTAACAGTCAACTGCAAATTATTTTAAAAATTTGTTCAATTAGTTTAAATTATGTCACGTAACAGTGATTTTGTAAAACAAAAACAAATATTTCATGGTTTTAGTTATATCTACATATCAGTATCACATGTATTTCAAAAATAATAATTACACTAAAAAGCAAAAATTCATAAAATTTCTTCCATGCACCATTGTAAGTCATAAAATTCATTTAAAAATGAAAAAGGTCGAAAAAAGCGACTTGTATTTTACAGAATTTCATGAAAATTGTCAAACATATGTTTCTTCACATAAGAAAATGATATTGAGAAAAAGAATTCACCTAAATTTATTCATTATAATAATTTTGGTAAAAAAGTACTATTTATAATGTATAAAAAATAAAAACAAAAACGCGTAACCTAATTTTTCACAAAAATTATTGAAATTCTAAAACTTGGTATATAAGATGCTTTAGATGCCAAATATCACATCAGATTTTAGCTCAGTGAAGTGGTTTTGGAGAAGAAGATTTTTTAAGGTTTTCACTATGTAGGTCAATGTGACTTACATTTGGTAGCTATGGCAACCAAAAACACAAATCTGAAAGGCAATGTTCTATAGATGCTTTTGACCAAGTTTGAACAAAATGTGACCAAAAGTTTCTGAGAAGAAGTTGTTTGAAGCAATTGTTGACGGCATTTTGTGCTCAGGTGAGCTAAAAATACATGCATGTGTGTGTGTGTGTGTGTGTGGTGTGTGTGTGCTAAAACTAATTACAACATCATATATACCTTGACTCAAAGATCAAAACAAATACTGGATGTTTATTGTTTTGAGAATTTGGGTTCTTCATATGAAAATTACAAATATATATATACATGTACATACATATATTTTCATTTGCCTTGTGAAATTCCCATAGATGCAAGCTTGAGAGGCATTTTGTTCATAATTGACTATATATTTTTCTTTGCGTTATCATATTAATACTCCTTTTTATAAGTCTATATTTAAGTCAGTTTCACATGTTTTTTCTTCAGTTGAGCTAAGTGTTTTCAACTGTTAAATATAGTTTAGCATGTTTATTCACGGGTTTCATCTGCATGGAACTTTCTTGGTTCTTTTCTTGTACCATGAGTGACATTGAAAATAACTTGCAACCTCAATATTAGGCATAATAAGGATTCAGAAGTTCAGGACAATTCTGGTAATGTTAATAATTTAGCACCCACTGACGCCTTGGGCCTTTTTTTCATCTCAGTTGGAAACTTCTCTCAGAAACAGAGAAACGATATTTAGCAAGTTTTTGACTCTCACATTTCTGATATTCAAGCTCAAGCTCATATTTCGTCTGTTGAAAAAGTTGCATTTAGATTTACTGGTAACAGAAAGGCTTTTAACTTTAATTCTGATAGAATCTCCGAGATAAACAATGCTTTAGATTTCATAAACACTCGTAACTTTGACAAAGTTAAGCTTATTCTCTCTGATATTATTTAGAAGCTTGAGCAGCGTAACACTCATATTCATAGAGCCGACAAATACGGTTGGGATACGTTTGAGGAATTCCTAGGCGATGACATTTTACCAGAATTTAGTGATAGAGAGCGCTTTCGCTCAGCTAAGACCAGGGCATTCCATGCAAAGCAACGTTGGAAAATCATTCTACAGAAGACCCACAGTGTGCTTCTACTTTTTCTGCGAGGGACACACCGCAATGGAATGCTCATATAAGACCAAACAGCTTCCAGCAGCTACAGCTACCTCAGCTTCAACAAAAGCAATCGCAGTCAATGGAGCCAGTACAAGCACCAAAAAGCCATAAAATGGTAAAAAATGATACATTAAATACTTTATCTTCTTTTAAAGGAAACCTTAATATCCATTCAAATTATTGGTTATTGGTATTAAAAGCTCCATCTTATATTTTCAATATCATTAAATATGGATATGTAATTCCTTTTATTCAAACTCCATCACAATTCTTTGGTAAAAATAACAAGTCTTCTTTGGAACACCAAAGCTTTGTATCTTCAGAAATAAAAAATCTTATTCATCAGGGTATAGTAGAACAAGTTTCTTATGTTCCTTACGTAGTAAATCCTTTATCTGTATCAGTTAATTCAAAGGGCAAATGTAGATTAATTTGAGACCTTAGACACATCAATCAATTTGTAATTGTTTATAAATTTAAAATGGAAGGCATAAAAACTACTTTAGATTATGTAAAAAAATCAGGTTTTGCATTTAAGTTCGATTTGCTTTCAGGTTACCATCACGTCGATATACATCCACTGTTTTACAAATATTTGGGGTTTTCATGGCCTTATCAGGGAAAAAGTATGTTATTTTATCTTTACCTCTTTACCTTTTGGTCTTAGTTCAGCTGCTTATTTACTTTCAAAGCTTCTTCAGCCTTAAGCGAATTTTTGGCGTCTTTATGGTTTATCTTTAGTTTTGTATTCAGATGATGGATTTTGTTTTCACAGTTCGTTTCAGGTGTGTCAACAGCAGTCTGTTTTTGTTTAACATGTTCTCAACAAAGCCGGATTTAAAGTCAACAATGACAAATCGGTTTGGGTTCCTCAACAGAAGTTTGATTGGTTAGGGTTTGTCTGGAATTTTAAGGAGGGTTTTTTAGAATTGTCGTCTGATAAAAAATCTGATCTAAAATCGCTTATCTCAGATGTTTTGTCTGTTCGTTTGGGTTTCGACACAAATTGTTGCTAAGGTTGCCAGTAAAATAGTTTCTTTTTCTCACAGTTTAGGTGATGTCTGTCGATTTTTGACCAGACATATGCATATGTTCATCTGTCACGGATATTCATTGAATTCTAAGGTTGGTATTTCAACAGAAGTTGCTGATGAGTTAAAATTTTGGCATGATAACTGTGAATTTCTGCCTTTTAAGTGGTTTTCTACTGTTTATATTCTGCCAGTCAGGGTTATTTACACTGATGCTAGCGATTATACTGGAGCGGGTTATTGTGTGGAAATTCTTGGTTCAGTTGTGCACAAAATGTGGGACTACTAAGAGAGTGTTTGCAGTTCTACTTGGCGTAAGTTGAGGGCCATTGGAATTACTAATTACTTTGCTTAGTTTTGCCAATGATTTGTCTGGTAACTAGGTTACTGTTCATTCTTATAATAAGAATGCTGTTAGAATCATTCAAGTTGGTAGCATGAAAACGGATCTTCAAGAACTGGCTTTTTTCATTTTTGTTCTATGTTTGAAGTATTATATTTCTCTCCAGGTATCCTGGGTACCAAGGACTAAAAATCATTTTGCTGATTTTTTCAGTATAGTTTTTGATTCCGATGATTGGTCAGTTGCTGATAGGGTTTTTCAGTTACTAGATGAAAAGTGTGGTAAACACACTATTGATTTGTTTGCTAGTTTAAACAATTACAAAGTTTCCATTTTTTATTCTCTTTTTGCTTGTCCGGGTAGTTCAGGTGTCGATGCGTTTTGTTTTTCATGGTCAGGTCACGTGTGCTGGATGGTTCCTCCTGTTCACATTTTAGCTAAAGTTGTTGTACATATGCAATCTTCCAAAGCTAAGGGCATGTTAATTGTACCCAAGTGGACTTCTTCGCCTTTTTGGCCTTTAATTCAGTCTCAAAATAACAGATTTAAAAGTTTTGTAGTCGATTTTATAGAGTTTGTCAGGCAGGTTACCTGTAAATTTTTCAAAACTGGTTCTCAGAAAAACAGTATATTTTACAGGCAAAAAGTTTCCAAGCAATGTCTTGGCTTTGAGGGTTGATTGTAAATAATTTTTATGTATTTTTCAGGTGTTGTTTGTTTAATACCGAGAATTTTTCTTTCGATGTTTTTATTTTCATTTTTTGTATACTTTTTCTTGCTATTTTTTCAGGACATCTGTTTATTTTATTGTTTTTTTTTTTCAATTTAGTTCATAGTTGGGCGCATCATGACATCAGTCTTTTTATGCATGAATTTTTGCATTATAATATAACAGGTGGGTGTTATTTGACACCTGTACTGGTTTTAGTTATTTTTAGTTCTATCAATCTCGCTGATGATAATTTGGCGTGGTTTAATGCCAGTTTTATTCTTGTATGCATGATTTTTCAATGCACATTAACAGGTGGGCCTGATCATTTTCTTTATTCAGGTAAATAGACGGTTGTTATATAACATCTGGTTAACAGGTTTCACACGGATGGGCGTGAGAAGACATCCGTTTTTGATATTGTTGTGCAATCATTTAATTATTTAACATTATATTTTTAGTTTATTTATGTTAGTTTTATTAATATTTTTGTAGAACTCTGTCAATCAGGATTCATGTTGGAATCAAGTCTCTTCATTCTTCGAACATCCAGTTTTGGGTTCATTGGCTAAAGATGTTTATAATGTTGTAAAAAGCTCTAAATCTGTTAACACTAATAAGAAATATTATATATATTTAGCCATTTCTCTAAATGGTATCAATCATTCAATTTGTGTAATTTACCTTCTTTACCGTCTACAGTAGCTTTATATATTTCTCATTTAGTTCAAATGAACAAGTCCATGGCAGTTTTAAATTCAAGTTTTATGCAACAAAGTGGCATCATGATCTTGATTTATATACTAATCCTTGTTTTCACAAATTATGCATTTTAGCATATGAAGGTGCTAAACGTATTTTGTCTAAACCTGTTCACAAAAAAGAACCAATTAACTCTGACGTTTTAATTAGAATTTATCGTAACTGTATGTTAGTGAACAATTGCCAAAGGACATGTATGTTTGCTTTGTGTTACGCGGGTTTTTTACGTTTCAACAAGCTTATACATCTCAAGTACGGTCATTTAAAATTTTCATTTCTCATGTAGAAGTGTTAATTGAGAATAATAGAACCAATATTTTTAGAGAAGGTAATATGTAGTATATGGCTAGAACCGGTAAGGTACTTGTCCAGTTTTAAGTCTGGAAACTATATAAGTAAAGCAAATACAACTGGTATAGATGAATTTTTGTTCAGTCCTCTAATAGTTACACTTTGGGAAAAAACAACAAGCCTATTACTTATTCTACAGTTAGGGACATTTTAAACAAAGAGTTAACAAACTTGGGCTTGGATCCTCATCATTTTGGTTTACATAGTTTTAGATCAGGTAGTGCTTCTGAGGCCGCTAACAACTCCATTTCCGACAGGTTGTTCAAATCACATGGTAGATGGCATTCTTAAAATGCTAAATATGGTTATTTAAAGGACAATTTACAATCAAAACTTTCTGTTTCATTAAACTTGGGCATTTAATTATTAGCAATTTTCCCTTTGTCTTTTGTCGATCCAGTTGATATAACACTACACAGCTCATATTCTATATTTGTATTAGTATTTTTGTTATATCAAATATTTAAAATCTGTTTGTCTTAAGTCTCATTTAGCAAAGAAATGATTTATTTAAGTATGAATGAAGTGAAGGAGTAAATAAATATTTTTCTTTGCATTATCTTAATTATCTCCCCTTTTCTTTTGTTATTTTAATTTTATAGGGATTATTTTCTATCGTATTAATACTCCTTGTTATAAGTCCATATTAAAGTCAGTTTCACATGTTTTTTCTTCAGTTGAGCTAAGTGTTTTCAACTGTTAAATATAATTTAGCACGTTTTTTTTCACACTGATTTTCATATTTTATTATGTCTAACATCTGTTTTTGTTTCTATTTATAGATAGCAAATTTGTGTTAATACATAATGTATGTTTAATTACGGAGTAGCCATTTTTCATGGATCTGGAGCATCAGTTGTTTATGTGACTTTTTATGGTGGACTTGGACTGTGGAACCGATGTTTCAATTTATTTCCTATAGGTCTTTCTATACTGACAGTCATTTTGATCCAGTTGATATAACACTACACAGCTAAATATCAATATTTGTATTAGTATTTTTGCTATATTAAATATTTAAAATCTGTTTGTCTTAAGTCTCATTTAGCAAAGACATGATTTATTTAAGTATGAACGAAGTGAAGGAGTAAATAAGAATGACAAAACTCTTGTCACTCTGTTTATGAAATATACATAAGCCTCACGGGCCTTAACACTTACCTGGTGATATTTCCAATATTGTTGCAAAGTGCAATAGACAATATACTAGTATCAATTACAGAAACTTTCCAAGTTTAGAACTGCCACAATCAAAAATATCTAGTCACATTTTATTAAGTATAAATAGCTAATATGCATATAGTAACTATTATAATAGTACAATAAATATTTTCCAAATCAATTTAACCATTTCACTATACTAATGCAGCTATGTCTTTGTCCTTTGAACTGATGACCTTGAAACATATATCAAAATGATCATCATATCAAAACCTACAATATTCTATTATACATGTCTATACAGGTAGGTAGTTTTCAAGGTAATTAACAATTCAAGCCTTCTTATGGCTATGACCTGAACTTTGATCATATGACCTTGAACTATATATCAAAATGATCGCTAAGTCAATACCTACGGTATTTTAATACACATGCCTAAACAAATGGTTCATAGTTTTCAAGATAACAATTTCAGTCTTCTTATGGAGCTATGACCTTGAACATTGAACCAATGACCTTGAACCATTGTCAAAATAATTGTCATATCAATACCTACAATATTCTTTTATACATGCATATACACAAGGTAATAGTTTTCAAAATCAATAATAATTTTAGTCTTTTTATGCAGCTATGACCTTGACCTTTGAACCTATGATGCTGAACATATATCAAAATGATAGTCATATCAATATCTACAATATTATAATATAAATGCCTATTACAAAAAGTTAATAGTTTTCAAGCTTACTCAAAATTTTAGTATTTTCAAGCAAAAATACTATTTCAGGGGCAACAACTCCTACATGAATTAAAATATTGTTACGAAAATTGGTATCTTGTTAGATTTCATCAGTTCTAACCATTTTTGCAATGTATTGCTTTAATCTATCTTGTTTAGTTTGCAAGAAAATAACCTAAAACTGCAAAATTCACAAACTATCTAGGTCATGATCTTGATCTTTGACCTTCACCCAATTTTGAAGGCCATTTTAAGAAAATGACAAAACTTTAAACCCCATGTCAGTATCTGTTGAAATAGTTCCTTTAGAACTATTTTATGATTTTATTTCACAATTAGTAAAAACTACATACTTAAGACTCTACAGAAGCTGAAAATCAAATCAGTTTTTGTCTACCACTTTTGGTTTCAGAGGAGGTATTTTTTAAAGTTTTTTCAAATGTAGGTCACAGTGACCTACTTTCTACAGCTACAGCAACCAAAAGTACCAATTTAAAAAGCATCCTCCCAATAACACTTCATGTGAAGTTTGACCAATGTTGGCCTGGTGGTTTCTGAAGGAGATGTCGAAAATGTGAGTTACAGATGCACATATGCACTCACATACTCACACACAAGTGCCCGAACAGACATACAGACACACACTGCACCATGCAATAAGCCATTTCACCATGCCATAAGCTCACATGGCTTATAGGATAGGTAAGCTACAAATGCAATACACAATCAATAACCACATTACCAAAGGTAAACAAACATGGCTGCTGTGTCACTTTTGTTTATATATGAGACAAGCTTGAAAAACTTATTGACAAAATTTAAATAGAAACTTAAACAAGAGGCCCATGGGCCTTAATGCTCACTTGAGAATAGGTAGTAGACCTCAGTGGTAATAAGGCCGGATGGGGGACGGTCAAAAGTAGTGCATATAAAAAACTCAGGGGTCTTTACCTAGACCCTGCTCATTTAAATTTATTAATAGATAGCACTTTGCAATTTTGCCAAGGTAAGAGCTTCTGAGGTTTGCTTAAGAATTAAGCTGAGTTGGATGACTATCGCACTATATTTCCGGCGTAAGGACTTGAGCCACACAATGCACTTCCTATGCCTGGACCACATTTTGCATGTAAACATTGCCATGTGCTTTTAGCATGATTGACACATTTTCCAAATTTCTGAAAAAATGAATCGGACAAGGTATTGATTTTTTTTGAAAAAGAAAAAAAGTAATATTTGAGAATTCAGGGACAATATGTGCCATTATATGTAGTTCGGGGTTTGTTGACCATCAGATTCTATGAAAATGGTCTATTTTGAGGTAAAATTTTACAATTTTCTGTGTGGTTGCCATGGTAACAAAATGTTTGCTAAACTTGGTAAAATTTGCATTTGGGTCATGAATTCATTATAGAAATAGCGTTTGAAATCTTCTGGTTTCAAAAAGTATCAACATTCCTGGTGTTACTTAAAAATTACTGTAATATGGGTGCATAACACTAAAGGTGGTATGACCAAAATTGGGCAATTTTGGCTGTCATTTCATTACTGAGGTCTGTTACCATATGTCCAAAATTGTTTGCAAAGTGCAATATACAATGTATAAATAATAGAAACTTTCAAAATTTTCTCAAGTTTAGAACTGCCACAAGACTAAATCAGAAATATCTAGTCACAATTCATTTATAAATAAATAGCTAATATGCATGTAGTAACTATAGTACAATGAATAATTTCCAAATCATTAACCAATTCAGTATACTTATGCAGATATGTCCTTGACCTTTAAACTTATAAAATTCAACCATATTTTAAAATGATCATCATATTGATACCTACAATATTCTACTATACATACCTATACAAAAAGTTAATAGTTTTCAAGATAATTAACAATTTCAGTTTTTTTAATGTAGCTATGACCTTCAACCATATTTAAGAAATATTTGCAAAAATTTGAAACAGCCCATTATACTTTACAAGTTCATAAAGACATTGGAAAATTACTTTATTTCTTATATTTACAATATTTATTAAAAATAATTTTATATCTGTCTCACATTTTTATGTAATTTTGAAAACGGTTTGGAAATGCACTGCTAGTGCACTTTCTCAGAAAAATGGGTCGTCCTCTGTCATTCAAAAAGAACATTTGACGTCTGACCCCGCCCACATGTAACCTGATCCCGCCCACTGTTCAATCTAGATATGAATTATTTATCAAATTTGATAAAATACAACAAACATGAATTACATTTTCAAGTGAAAATTGAATAAACAATTATTAAAAGATGAATTTGTCAAAAAAGATGGATGAATGGATGCCATTGAAAATTCTATTCGACAATTTAGAAAATGTATTCCCACAATCTGCGGGTTAAGTCTATGACGTCACTGTTCCCATGTGGAGTATTGTCTTTATGAAGTTACAAAGTATAGTCTACGTCAAATACTTTATTGAAACAAGAATAATGTAATTGTAAATATATAACAAGAGGCACATGGGCCTTAACGCTCACCTGAGGATACAGCTCAGGTGGATTCGTGAATTTCCACCCGCCGCGGTGGACAAGGTTGCCGATTAGAGGGGATTAAATTTCCACCGCTGTCCACCGTGATTCACCGCGGTCCACCGCGAATGAAGAGAAAAGGGATTAGGAATATTTTTGCCGCGGTGGACAGCAAAATCGTCCACCGGCAGAAAAAAAACTCCATCGCGATGATTATTGAAAATGAAATACATTTAATCCTTAATGTGTACTCAGAGGGATAAATAACTTGACCAAACGACGAATGTTTACATGGATGATTGATTTAGTTGTTGATCGGTGTTGTCCGTAATTAGATAAAAATTAAAGCACAAGACTTCGGACAATAAAGAATCCTGTCACAAAAAAATAAATAGATAAATAAAAAATATATAAATAAATTAAAAAAAAACCCCACGGATTTTTCAAAGATTTTTTTTCCACGTAAGTTTTTTAAACAGTTAAAGCACGAGATCATTTTTACAAAATAATTTACCTGAAATTGTTAGTCAAATGTGTATCAAAATCTAATCCATAAATATAAATAAATCCCGGTTTTAAGAAGACCTGTATCGTAGATTTACTAATTCCAAAAAAACATTTGGAGTGAAACAACATCTTCACTGATTGCTTTTAGTATATATGACTTTACAATAAGTTTTGACTTCAAGCAAAATACAACCACGAGTTTCATTGCACGTGCCTTTACCAGTTAACCTTTACAAATGTTTTGACAGCTAGGTCAGCTATAATTAACCTGTTAACATGGTTATCGTTTTCATGAGGCCCGAGAATCAGTCCCGTTTTTCTGTCTTTCATTTTTTAATTATAATTTATTTATTAATTTATTTTATTTTTTTTTTTTGGTGAGAAATAAAACCCGTCCCGGGAAAACCATTTCCTCTCTCCAATAATTTTGGACTCGGAAGATATGAAGTGTACAGTGATACAGTGGACAGTGATTACGATCGAATGTTACGACAAACTTATTAACTAATTAACAGTGATGAGATCGGGAACGGAAACGCTAACTAATTAGTAGGTTCTTATTTTTAATCACCTGTAATATGCTAATCATCACATCTTGAGAGGTTTTCACGTGTTCGTCTTCAAATAATGTCTGCAGTCGTGACCTGGTAGCAAATTGAGACGGGACAAGTAGTACTTTATACACAGATAATTTATAGAATAAAACTTATCGTTTGGGATGCGAGAAGTACTTTGCTTTATGGAAGATTTTAAATAACTGTTTTGTTTACACCATCCTATATTTAGTAACATGTAATGTGTTTGTAACATTTTCTACCAATCTAGATCTTTATTATTTTCAGTGAAGAGTTTGAATATAATGCATATATTTTTTTCAAAAATTAAAATGTAGAAATTTTCAATGCAAAAATAAATAAATAAATAAAAAACGCCAATTATTCAGAATATACACGTACGACAAAACTTGGGTATTTAGTGTTAAGGAGAGAGAGAGAGAGGGGGGGGTCAATTATCAGGACGGTTTAGTTCCCCTTTCTCTTTTATAAGAAGTAGTTTTGCTGTCTCATCACTTGACTAAGTTTTCGGGTTAAGCTTGTTGTTACCTTGTCTACGTGACATGAAGTTTCCAGATTAAAATTGATGCGGTTTTAGAAGCCTTGGATTTATTTCTTGAATTTGTATTTTAACAGATAAAAATAACAAAGCTGTTTTAATTTGATGTTTTATTTATATATTTTACTGTATAATACTGTATAAAACGGCATAAAGAAATAAGTAAAAAAATAAACAAGCATCGATATTTTCTCCTTAGTGAATCCTGAAACAACTACTAATTAAGACCCGATAACGGTTTGCAAATTTCGATTAGGTTTGCAAATTTCGATTACACATATTTAATCCTCAAAACCGATGGTCGCGGTGGACGATCCGGTGGACTAATCATACTATGAGATGTCCACCGGCAAAACCGTCCACCGCAATCGCGGTGGACAGAATATTTCCACCGGCATCCACCGCGGATTTTACTGCTGCAGATTAAAAAAACACCGCAGCGGGTGGAAATTCACGAATCCACTTGAGCTGTGTATATCCAAAATCATTTGCAAAAATACATAAAATATTCTTATATACATGCCTACAAAAAAAGTTAATAGTTTTCAAGATAATTAATAATTTGAGTCTTTTTATGCATCTATGACCTTGACCTTTAAACGTAAGACCTTGATCTTATATCAGAATAATCACCATATCAATTCCTACAATATTCGAATATACATGCCATACAAAAAGTTAATAGTTTCCAAGATAATAAACAATTTCAGTCTTTTTATGCACCCATGACCTTGACCTTTGAATTTATGACTTTGAGCCATATATTAAAATGTTCGTCATGTCAATACCTACAATATTCTAAAATACATGCCTATACAAAAAGTTTATAGTTTTCAAGCTAATGCACAATTTTAGGTTTTTTTAGCAAAAAATAACATTTCAGGGGCATCAACTCCTACATGCATTATCATATAGTTTTGAAACTTTGTACCTTTTTACATTTTGTCCTGCTGAACATTTTAACAATGTTTTATATTATATATCTCTTATAATTTGGAAGAAAATAGCCCAAATCTGCACAAATTACAAACTAGTTCATGACCTTGAACTTTGACCTTGACCCCATTTTGAAGGTTATTTCAAGAAAAAGTCAAAACTGAAAACCCAGTTTACAAAATTTTTAAAATTAAACGCAAAAACGTGTAACCTATTTTTCAGCCGAATTTCTCGATCTGTACAAACTATATACTTACGACTCTAGAGTAGCTGAAAATCAAATCAGTTTTTGTCTACCACTTTTGGTTTCAGAGAAGAAGATTTTTTAAGTTTTTTTTCAAATGTAGGTCACAGTGACCTACCTTCTATAGCTATGGCAACCAAAAGTAAAAATTTGAAAAGTGCCCTCCAAATAATCCTTCCTGTGAAGTTTGATTAATATTGGCCTGGTAGTTTCTGAGGAGTTGTCGAAAATGTGAGTTACAGACGCACACATGTACACACGCAGTCATGCACACACGCACACACAGACACGCTGCGCCATGCCATAAGCTCACATGGCCTATAGGCCTATACAAAAAGTTATTAGTTTTCAAGATAATTCACAATTTAAGCTGTCTCATGCAGCTATGACCTTGACCGTTGAGCCTATACCCTTGAACCATATATAAAATGATTCTGTTATTAATATCTATAATATTTCAATATCCATGCCCATACAAAAAGTTAATAGTATTCAAGATACTAACCAAATTAAGCTGTTTTATGCAGCTATGACCTTGACCTCTGAACATATGACCTTGAGTCATATATTAAAATAATCATCATATTGCTATCTGCAATATTCTAATATACATGCCTATATATTAAGTTTTTAGTTTTTGAGATAATTAACCATTTCAGTTTGCTTATGCATCTGTGACCTTGACCTATGAATGCATGGCTTTGAAGTATGAATCGAAATGACCATCATGTCAATACCTACAATATTCTAATAACATGTCTATACAAACAAGAGGCCCATGGGCCTTAATGCTCACCTTAGGATATGTCCAAATCTGTTTGCAAAGAACTTAATTACAAAATTCCTCAAGTTTGGAAATGCCACAATAATTAATCAGAAATATCTAGACATTTCATTTATAAATTGCTAATATGCATGTATTAAATATAAGACAATGAATAATTTCCAAATCATTAACTTTTTTAGTATACTCATGCAGCTATAATCCTAACCTTTAAATGTCTTATCTTGAACCATATATCAAAATTGTCGTAATATTAAAACCTACAATATTCTAATATATATGCTTGTACAAAAAGTTCATAGTTTTCAAGATATTGAACAATTTCAGTTTTCTTTTGCAGCTATGACCTTGACCTTTGAACATATGACCTTGAACCATATATTAATATGATCATCATATCAATACCTACAATGTTCTTATATACATGGCTATACAAAAAGTTGATAGTTTTCAAGATAATTATCAATTTCAGTCTTCTCATGCAGCTATGACCTTGACCTTTGAATATGACTTTGAACCAAATATCAAAATGATTGTCATATCAATACCTACAATTAATATTCTTAAATACATGCCTAAACAAAAAGTTAATAGTTTTCAATTTAATTTCAAAAGTTTAGACTTCTAATGTAGCTGTAACCTTGACCTTTAATGTATGACCTTGAACCATATATAAAAATGACCATTGTATCAATTCCTAGCTACAATATTCCAATATATATGCCTATACAAAAAGTTCAGGGTATTAAGATATTAACAATTTCAGTCTTCTTCTGCAGCTATGACCTTGACCTTTGAACATATAACCTTGAACCATATACCAAAATTATCATCATATCAATACCTACTTAATTCTTATATATATGCCTTTACAAAAAGTTCATGGTTTTCAAGAAAATTGACAAATTCAGTTTTCACCTGCAGGGCCAACAATCCTACATGGATAATCATATAGTTATAAAACTTAATTCCTTGTTAAATTTTGTCATGTGGAACATTTTCACATGTTTTCATTTCATATATTTCTTAGTTAACTTTTGCAAGAAAATTGTCTAAACTGCAAAAATCACAAATTAGGGCATTACCTTGATTTGTGACCTTGTCCCCATTTTAAAGGTCATTTTAAGAAAAAGTCTAAACTGAAAATCCCTTGTCATTATCTGTTTAAATAGTCAGGTTATAACAATTTGAAGCCATTTTATAAAGTTTTTAAATTAAACGCAAAAACGCCTAACCCATTTTTTTTACCTAATTTCATGAAATGATCAAACTATAGGCTTAAGACCCTAGAGAAGCCAAATATCATATCAAATTTTTTCTCCCATTATCAATTTCAGAGAAGAAGATTTTTTAAGATTTTTGGACCCATAGGTCACCTTGACTTAGTTTTGGTAGCCATGGCAATGTCATGAACAAATCTGAATAGCACTGGCTTATATATATACTATACATATGCTACTGACTAAGTATCATTGAAATCAGTCCAGAAGTTTTGGAGAAGTTGAAAATAGGTGTTAGCAATGCAAACACACACACGCATGCACATACAGATGCCGCACCATGCCATAAGCTCACATGACCTTTCGGTCAGCTGAGCTAAAAATTAATAGTTTTGCAGATAAATAACTATTTCAGTATACTTTTGAATCTGTGACCTTGACCTATGAACCCATGACCTTGATCTATGTATCAAAATGATTGACATGTCAATACCTACAATGAACTGAAAATCTCATGCCATTATCACCTGAAATGTTAAAATTTTTATCAAAGGTCAAAAACTAGGACATGATCTTGACCTTTGACCTTGATATCCTTTCAAAGAAAATAGCAAGACAAGGTCGAAAGTGAAAATTCCATTCAATTATCTTTAGCTGTTGTTGAGTTATAACAATAAATGTTACGCAAAAAAGTAACCTATTTTTTGTCCGATTTTCATGAAAAACACAATTTTCATGTTTCCAGAAATGCTGAATCTAAATATCTTATTGAAATTTGCCTGCATGCTTTGGTTTTGGAGAAGAAGATTTTTTTGTCTTTGGCTACTTTTAGTAATGGCAGCCATCTTGTTGGGCATGGCCAAACCTTGAACAAAATTCTGAAAGGCTATTACCCAAACATGATAATCACCAAGTTTCATTAAATTTGGCCCAGTAGTTTTGAAGGAGATGATTAAAATGTAAAGTTTACGCCTGACACACAACGGAGGGGGAAAGATCACAATAGCTCAGGTGAGCTAAAAATAAGATGTATGGGAGATACTCCTTCCCATATCTGGAAAACAAGTAAAAGCATGAGATTTTTAAATTTTCATTTTGACGAATAAGAAACAAACTTCTTTTGTGTTGTTTTGAAAGGAGCACATTCCAAAGATTTTATTAAATTTAGATTTTTTTGGTAAACCGTCCAAAAAAATGAAGACATTTTCTGCACCCTGCTGTAATAACTTAATGCTTTTATTATCTAAATGTTAAGTATATATGACTTCATTATAGTCTTTTATTAAAATATCAATAAAAACAAAAAAATAAAATTTGTTTTCATAACATCTAGTCATTTTTTCATTAATAACAAACATGAATTTAACTATCAGGGATATTTAGAAATGAGCATTAGACTGTCAAAAAGGGGGTTGGTTTAACATACTACTGAAACAACAAAAACCTAAGCATATGCATTTTTTTTACTCAACAAAGTGCATTCTAAGGAATTTCTGTGCTAATTTTCAAAAATCCCAATTCAGGGAAAATTGTTGTCTCAGGTGCCGAGAACTTACTTAATTATGCACATATTAAAATTTTAAATATTTTTATACATGCTAAAATTGATTTTTACAAATTAATGTAAAAATAAATTTTAGAAGTAAGAAATTCTCCCCATTATATAAATCTGAATAAAACTTTTGATCATGATATTTATTTTTTTCTTAAAATTTGACATATTAAATATTTCTTACCACAATATAGAAACTTTTTTTATTATCTGGTTTGGTTTGTTGCTGTTTTTAAATGGAATCTTCTACTTCACCAAACAAGGAAAACAAGCAAACCAATAATATGATTGTCAGTTTTAGGAACAATCACCATGAGAGTAACACATTTTTACAACCATTCTAAGGAACATTTCAAATAAGTTTTCTGTTGATTTAATTGAAAGCAGGAATAACAGCTAAAAAACTAATACATGTACACCATAGACTGAAAACATCATATATTACATTTCATTTTAGTGTCAAATAATAAAAAACTGTTTCTATTCCACATTGAATATTCTTGAAACATTTACTATTTTACATCCTCATAAAAACCACTGATGTTTTTCTTTGTTAATCTCCCTTTATTTATTGTAAAATTTGATTGATTTTTTTTAATTATCATATTTAACAAATATTTTATGACATACCTAATGTAACTAGTCTTGCTTTGTCTTTAGAAAATGTTTCTTGCCATGTTGGAATGTCATCCAGTGTCAAGAAGTCGTTTCTGCATTTGTATTTTTTTCTTTTATCTTCAATTGGCATATTAAGATATTTTTCTGCAAAAATAGAAACGAAATAATTAAAGTTGTAAAGAGGACAATAAAGATTTTGAGACTGCCCTCATTAAAACATAAAGTCGGTTATAAACTGTATATGTTTTTCACATGGAATCAGATACCAAACACTTATCTTTAATTCATCAGAAACACATGAAGCATGCTACCTTGCACATTGGTATCTCTCCTGAATTCTCTGTTTGGTTTGAGGGAAGAATATATAGCTTGTATGTTCCAGGTTGAATTCTTCTCAAGACTTAATTTTGCTCTCTAACTCAATAAGCATGTGCTAGTCCATGTTTAATGTATAACAATTTAATTGAATTTTGTATGTGTAACTCATATATTTCAATAATTTTTGCTATCTTCAAAAAGAAAAAAAAAAAAAACCTTTTTGCTTAGTTTGAAAAAACAATTTGGAATTGTAAAGAAGACAAATACTGTATTTTGGTTTAGTGTAGAATCAACACTATTTTTAACAACAAAAGTAAATTGTCTTCAACGATTAATGCAATAATATCATATATCATTTTCAAAAATGTTCATGGATTTTGTTAAATAATCTTATATGACACATCAATAATGGTTTTTTTTTTTTTAAATCTAATTTTTGCACTGAAATATATGAAGCTGAATTTTGTTATGATTATGTCATCTCTATCAATCAAACAGATTAAGAATCTTTACTTAAAACTTAGGACAACAAAACCATCTACAATTCAAAAATTGAAAGTATACCTTAAAATTTTTGTTCCAGTTCACAAAAAACATCTTGTTGGTTAAGCTTCACAAACACATTTTTCTATTGGAAAAGTAACCAAAATGGGGGATCAAAGTTTATATACTAAAATGTGAACAGTTGATACAATCAGATATATCAGATTATGCTGTGGCTTTAATCTTTGTCAGTAGATGTTTTAATTGACCATTTAATCTTGACAGGTGTGTGGAAAAAACAATATGAATTACACAACATTATAATCAAACAATAACCATAAAATACATAATTCATTTGAATTTATTTACTTTGGGTTGTCTACGCAATATCTGCACATACACTGGTAAAAGTATCCAATAACCTTAACTTATCAAGACTATTTTTTTTTAACATTAATCATGTGTAATCAGGTAAAATCCTATAAGGTCACATTGCCTGATGCCTTTAACAATATGCAGTTAATTAATGAACCAATTGAAAGTTTATTAATTAATCAATTAAATAATGGCTTATAAGAAAGTTACGACTGGGTTGAAACTTCTTGAAAAAGTAGTGCGACTGGTTGTTATAATGTGATATGACTCATCAATTCATCAGATTGTAGAGAAAACATAAGTACCAAGTGAAAGAAGTGACATGTTGCAAGTAAACATACAAAAAGTACCCATGATGGATGCAAACACAAACAGAAGAGAATCTAGATGTAATTAAAGTACTAGTGTTCATGTAAGATGAGACTACTGTTTTTTTTCCTCCAAGATTCAACATAGCATCAATTATAATTCCAAAATAAGACTTGTCTCACAACAAGGAAGAAAGAACTCGCCCACCAACATGAAAACAAAATCACTAAAATGAAGTGTAGTAAATATATACCTTTATCAGTTTGAACAGAGTTCTTCAAGGAATCTCTGGTTACCGTACGCGACTGATCTTTGTTGACATTTTCTGCAGTTCCTATTTTCTTCTTTTCTCCTTTCTGTTCAGGTGATTTTTTTCTTCGTGTCGTAAGACAAAATTTATTCATGATTGCGGGTGCCAAAACCACAAAGTTTCTCGTATTTAATTTGAACAAAATTTGCAATTTGTGTTTTGAATACAAAAGTGTATTTGTGGAAAACATTATACACGGAAAATTATCAAACGACACATTTCAATAGCGTTATTATTTCAATTTGACACGATAATATGCCGTGTATCTATTCTTTGAAAACAGCGGCCTTTACTTTCACTTTGTTAATCTAACTTCCGGTTAATAAGCTACAGTAAATGAAGACATGGAAACGATACAACGCCAATCCGAATTTTAAGTCCATCTTATAGATAGTGGCTAATTATGAAAAAGTATTTTACTAACTTGATATGAATGAGGCGAGACAATATTTCAGAATTAGGGTATTGTCGATAATCACCCTGACGATATCGTAATTTTTTTTAAAAGCGTCATTTTTATAAAATATATTATTAAACCTCTTGTGAAACTCTTGAATTCTGATCAGCGAATAAGAATTTGGGTTAATCTAATGTCACTCCCTGTGGTTTTGAGTCAGCCCGCAATTCTATCTGATTTTAAATTATAAAATTAATTCCCATTATCATTTAAATCAACATTATTACAACAATACAAAGTCCAGAAGCGAAAAATACCTTTTTAATAAAGACCACCTGTATATTAAGACAACAAGACTAAATTTTGAATGCTAAAAAAGGAAAATCACGCATTAAGCGTTTTTACTTAGACCCTGCTAAATTAAATTGTTTAATAGATAGCACCAGAAGTCCATGAATTACTAATTCATGGACTTCTGATAGCACTATGCACCTCTACCATGGTGAGAACTTCTGAGTAAAGAATTTAGATGGGTTGGTTGACAATCGCATTATATTTACGGCGTAAAGACTTATTATTGAAATATGGGTGCATAATGTTAAAGGTGTTATTATCAAATTGGCCAAAACTGCCTCTACGGTTGTTGAAATTCAAGTTCACCAAATCTTATAATTGGATAGATCAATATGTGACGTAACTTAGGCCTAAATTTACGCCTGATACGCTAGTTCAACCTTAATTCAAAATTTAATTTTTCGGAAGGGGGGGGGGGGGTATCTGCCTTCTGGGATCTTGTTAGACCTGTTCTACCCCTCTAGAGTTCTTGAAATTTTCAATGAACCTTATAGTTGGATAGATGAATCTGTCACAGAAAGACCTAGATGGGGAAAAACGTTTTGTGCTTGATGCATGATTTCCCGTTTTTGTGTTCAAAAATTAGTCTTTTAAAAAGGCATTTCTTTTTCTTGACTTTGTATTAATGTAATAATGTTGATTTAAATGATAATGGGAATAAATTATTTTTTCTCTGCGAAAATACTAAATTGCAGGCTGACCTTTTTTTTTTTTTTTTTTTTTTTTTGTAAAAAAATATGTTGTATCCGATATAACAACTACCAGTCACCGGGGATGTGTGCATGGTGTATTTATGACATTTATACTGTAGTAAATGAGTGTTTACTCTATTTACTCTATGTTGGTAGATTGAAGCGTTACTTCAAGTTGCTGTTCGTGGAGAAGCGTCGGGCATTAGTATCAGAAATCTCGCAAGAATCTCCACTCTTTTATATCAATGACATGTCTGAGTAGCTCGGTTATTTGTCCACGACACTATCACAAACTTTGCTTCTAATTTCTAAAAGTTCTAAAGGTGCTAACCATTTTCACAAATATTCCATATTAAAGCAAGTCATATATTTTTGTTACGCAAATACTTATAAATACTTGAGGCGTATAAAATCAGTACTTTCGGGTCCAGTCTGTCGCCCATTTAGGTAGTTCAGATATATATATATATATATATATATATATATATATATATATATATATATATATATATCTATATCCACTAGCCTTGAGAAATTCCCATAGCTGCAAGCTTGAGAGTCGTTGCGTTCATGATTGACAATGAACGACAAAAACCATGTCCCTTCGTGTTTCAATACATAAAAAATGCAATATGCAATCCGGAATTACATTACCATAGGTAAATACACATAGCTATCACGTCACTTTTGTTTATATTCGAGACAAGCTTGAAAAACGCATTTTCTTCGAAATTTTACACGAACGGTTCAATAGTTAAAATGCACAAAATAAAATCAAAGAAATTAATCAAATAAAATTTAATAAAATATATAGGCAACTGGTTGATATTCACCGTAATATTGACTTTGTGAGAGACGAAGTTTAAAAAATCAAATGATGTTTTTGAAAGAACAGACAAGAACTGGTCTGTCAAAAAAACCACCAAACCACCAAAAAAATCTTGAACAATCGGATCTTATAAAAATTCATTCCTACCTTGGCAAAGCTGCTATATCCCCTATTATTTTGAGGCAATGTGTAATGGTACAACTTGTCAATAAATTTTGTGTCTCGCGGGATGTAAATTTCAAGTGATGTAAATTTTAATTGGAATTAGATTCACGCACTTATGTCACATCCAGCGAAAATTGTCTGTTTCACATGCTGTTTTCACAAGGTGCTTGTTGATCGGAAAAACTGAAAAATCAGCTATATGCTTTTTCATCAGTTTACAAGGGATAAATAGCAACTCCTCAAAACTATAATACATACTACAAAACTCCTTGCTAAACTTAAACCGATCATTTTCTAAACTTTGGGAGATATTTGCACCGCATCAGGCGTAGAGATTAGGTATACTTCACACTGCCTTGCTGTCTGTATTTAAACGATACCGAGTATGAAGCTCGGCACATAGTGCTAGAGTGAATCTCAAGCTAACAATGTCGACATTCCGGAAAAAGTCTCTCGGTAAATCCCTGTCTACGCTTACATTTCCCGGCGCAGATTCGAAACCCACATGCTTGGCCATATAGCCGACATATAGCCAGCAATCTTTTACTCCAAACTTCTTTACAAATTCTTCCATAATTGTAATGGGGCTACACAGCTGCACCTGATTTTCAACTAAAATAAAGTCCACAAATAACAACACATTTATCGTTGATATTCAATTTTTATATATATTATTTTATATTCAATATTCTCAAAAATACATTATGTTAATGAAAAAACGAGAAAATACTATCAAAATAAGTGAAAAATTTTCAAACCAACCCACTCCCCCCCCCCCCCCCCCCTTGTTATCTCACATTCAAAAATAATGCGTCGTTCTTGGTCTAAAATTCAGATGAGAATTTTTTATTTTTAAAATCAATGAATACTTCTTTTAGAAATATTTAACGAAAATATATCAATAACGCGCGTTATTCCGTTTGCTTGCCAAGTTGTTGCCTTCATACTGACAATGAATATCATTTTAAAACAGTTAAATTGTTAAATATATATTTAAAAATCTTAAAAACAATTCTTTTTTTATTTAGAGTGCATTATTTTTTTTCAAAAATTGAAACCTTTCATCTAGAGAAACTCGCACCAGGTCTCTTCATGCTTTAACCTATTAAGAAAACATACGTAGTGCCGTTTTACTATTTATCCAGTATTTTGTGATATCACTAATTCTTTTAATTGGTAAAATAAAAATATTGTAGCTATACGAATAAGGAACATAACCGATAAATTTTTATATCACTTATTTAGTATATTAAATGGTATCACTAACTAGAATGTGTGAAAGAAAAAGTCAAATTAGTGATAAATCAAAAATCAAAACAATTCAGTAATAGTGTAAAATTAATATTAGAAAATCGTGTGTGTGATATCACTCGAACCCCGGCATACACAAGTCAGTCTTAAAATATGATGCCACTTCTTCACTTGGTCGTGTCATTTAGGTGACAGAATATTGACATGTTCACTTGGTGCCGGGATAATGTGACTTGGGGAGTGGGATGCTTTTCAGCGGCATGCTGACTAGGTGAGCTAATAAAATTAAAACCATTTAACAAAACTAGCTCTGAGTGCATGCTAATGTAAGACATGACAGGCTACAATACACACTTGCTTATCTCATGTATACACGAACATGTTCTCAGATAAATTCTTAGAGAGTAATAACCTTGCTCTGCTGATGCGACGTTGATCAACATTACAACCAACAATCAACCAAAAGTTGTGACTTATTGTGAATCTCAATTCTTTTATGCTTAAAGTCCTTCTATCAGCAATTTTACCTTTAGCATTCACTATTTTCATGACAAGTTATGTTCAAGCAACTCTTTAAAACTAGACAATCCATTTTCATTATCTGTTATCAGCAAAATATCAAACATTGAAGAACTATTTTTCGCAGAAATTATGGTTTCATTTTTTCATTGTAAAGGTTTGATTAATCACTATAAAATAAATGTAAATAGTATTGTATGTTTAACAAATGTGATTTATTATCGATTTAAACTGATTATTTATTCTACGATAATTATTACTTTATTGACACATACTACATCAAAGTAAGGAACCAATTCAAATCATGACGCTTGAGGGATTCTGAAATTATAAAGTAGCTAGAGAGTTAAGTGATATATCTAGGGGGTTTATGCTTAAATAAAATCATTGATTTTTGAACAGCTGACGACCAAAATTACAAATCATTAAATAAGAAACTAAGAAACAAGAAAAAAAAACAGAGACTCCAATCAAATATATTTTGTATTCATTTTACGAAATCCAGAAGCTGTATGTAATGTATGATGACCGAATAATGTCATTCTTCTTTTCGCGGATATTATTTTGTCATTTAGCCCTAAAAGGTCGCCTACGTTTAAATTTGTGTCGTTATTTTGCTAACATGCTTTTAAATATTTTTTCTCATTTTTGTTTTTAGTCCTAAGTCTCCCTGTTAACACTTTATGTGAAAGCCTGGCGCCGCACAAATTGGCCACCATACCAACCATAGATATATGATACCGATCTGTTGTTCTGAAGTCGACATATCAATCATTACATTGGAAATTCTTCAATATTGTAGTGCTAATTTGCTTTATTTTAAGTTTAAACTAAAAAACGAAGAGATTAGGAATAGTAAGTTCCACATAAAGCGTATATTTAGATGCAAGTTCATCTGTAGTGTTTGTATTTGGATGTTTTACTGAAAGGTATGTAATATTTGTTTTTCACTAAGCAATAACTTTATCTTTTTGTAATTCTTTATTAGTTCTTTATATTGTAAATGGTTCACGATTTGCTGTTAGATATATGTGTTGCGGGAGAAATCGACTCTCCTCGAACACCTGACCACATTTTTGCTAATTATGGCTTCAGTGAAAGCATGTGATTTTGTTACTGACATTCGTTTTTGTTTCATTAAAAAAAAATTACTTTCGTTTTTCAAAATAAATTTGCGTTTTCTTGTTGACGATTATGAAAGTAGGTTATTAGTTATATTTTTGTGTTTTTATGTTGATAATGTTAGTGATATTTGTGTTATTGAAGACATATGTTGAAATTAAGAAGTAACATATGCTATATGTATCATAATTGATGAAATATAAAGCAGTAATAGTAATGAACTATATACAACGTATCTTTAAAAATATTATACCAAATTAACTATATATTGTTTGCATAAATTTTATGGACAAATTATTAAATAAATAAATAGCTTTAAAAATTTTCAACTGATATAAATGTCGATTAATTATTTAGAAGAAACAGTAGATGCAAGCTTAGGTATATGGTGCTGCTGATTTAAAATGGCCCTTTTATACTCTAAACTGCTAGGAATTTCTGGGCAGCTAAATGTTGCGCAGTAGAAAATCTAATAATGTGCTTTTTGTCATTAAAATCAACACCTTTCTACTATAAGCTTAAGCTTACATTATTTGATAGTCTAGTTTTACAGACTAATAATTCTATGTATACCTAAACAAAACATACTTGATAATGGTCAGAACACACACTGTTCATTTAACAGTCATTTACGATCATTTAACATTCTGATTTTATATGAATAGAAATTTAAACTTTTAGTTTTTATAGTTCTTTTTTTTTAACACTGAGTATTTTAAAATTTCTTACGCCAAAAGCAAATTTTATCAAATGAATAAAATGCCATTGGCCAAGCTACTTTACGAGAAACAAATCATGTCATCAATACATTTCGTGGGTGAATTCCTGGACCCATTAAATATAGAAAATATTTAACTTTTTTCACCAAAGGTCTTGCTGAAATCCTTAAATACTGTGCTGAAAATGTCTTAAAATCAAAACATAGCATGCTGTTGATCGCCAAAATAAATACTCTAAAATTTACAATTTATTTTTCTTGTCAAAATCGCCAAAATTAAGTGCCGCTAAAATAATCCACTTCTCGGAGCGAACGTGGATTTGACCATCACGTAACAATAACGCGTACTTGGTTTGACCATCGCCAAACAGAAACACGTACTTGACAATAGTTAGATCATCACATAACAATAACACGTACTTGGCAACAGTTTGATCATCACGTAACAATAACACGTACTTGGCTTGACCATCACGTAACAATAACACGTACTTGACAATGGTTCAATCATCACGTAACAATAACACGTACTTGACATTAGTTCAATCATCACGTACATGTAGCAATAACATGTAATTGGTTTAACCATCACGTAACAATAACACGTACTTGACAATAGTTACATCATTATGTAACAATAACACGTACTTGACAACAGTTTGATTATCACGTAACAATAACATGTACTTGACAACAGTTTGATTATCACGTAACAATAACATGTACTTGACAAGAGTTTGATCATCACGTAACAATAACATGTACTTGACAACAGTTTGATTATCACGTAACAGTAACATGTACTTGACAACAGTTTGATTATCCCGTAACAATAACATGTACTTAACAATAGTTTGATTATCACGTAACAATAACATGTACTTGACAACAGTTTGATTATCACGTAACAATAACCTGACTTGACAACAGTTTGATTATCCCGTAACAATAACATGTACTTGACAACAGTTTGATCATCACATAACAATAACATGTACTTGACAACAGTTTGATTATCACGTAACAATAACATGTACTTGACAATAGTTAGATCATCACGTAACAATAACATGTACTTGACAACAGTTTGATTATCACGTAACAATAACATGTACTTGACAACAGTTTGATTATCACGTAACAATAACATGTACTTGACAACAGTTTGATTATCACGTAACAATAACACGTACTTGACAATAGTTAGATCATCACGTAACAATAACATGTACTTGACAACAGTTTGATTATCACGTAACAATTACATGTACTTGACAACAGTTTGATTATCACGTATCAATAACACGTACTTGACAACAGTTTGATCATCACGTAACAGTAACATGTACTTGACAACAGTTTGATTATCACGTAACAATAACATGTTCTTGACAACAGTTTGATTATCACGTAACAATAACATGTTCTTGACAACAGTTTGATTATCACGTAACAATAACATGTACTTGACAACAGTTTGATCATCACGTAACAATAACATGTACTTGACAACAGTTTGATTATCACGTAACAATAACATGTATTTGGTTCAATCACAACGTAACAATTAAACATTCTTGGCAATAATCCGAACATCACGTGCCAAAGACACGTATTGTGAAAAGTAAAAAAAATCATGTGACAGTTATACGTAGGAAACGGAATAAAAATTACATGAAACACATTTTGAACTTTTAAATAAATTTAATTTTATGCACTACATACAAAATTAAATCTACTATATTAGTTTGACTGTAGTCCGTTAATTATAATTCATGTTTTTAGCATGATCAAAGGGCCCATACAGGATGAAACTTTCAATATGAATAAACAATATGTTTTCAATTTCAGATTTTAAATTGAATAGTCGAGCAAAACATGTCAGCTGCAAATGAAATACAGTGTGACAATACTACAGATTTACACTACAATCATACAATCTTACCAAGTGATATGGTAGTGTGGCTCTATAATGAAGAAATAGTTAAAAACCGTTGGTTAGCTATATACTTTGCTGGATTATTAATGCTGATCGGTCTCCTTGGAAACGGATTTGTTATTTATGCATTTGGTTTAAAGATTAGAAAAACTCCCGCAAATATTTATATTTTAAGTTTAGCAATATGTGATATGGTTGGCTGTATTGTCTGTATACCTTTTGAAATATTCCAGCTTCGATTTGTTGTATATTCTTATACAGATAATGCTACTTGTAAACTGTTAAGAGTTGTATCCTTTACAACATACTGTGTTCAAGGACTAATGTTACTCTCCATCGGTCTGGACAGATATCTCAAAATTTGCCGACCACTCAGAATATACCACTGTAGCAAACCGTTATGTTCCATAATAATTACAGTAACAACAGGAATAGTACTGGCATGGCCAGCAGGATTTATATACGGCACTAAAACAATATACGCCTGTATCCCGGGTGTATATGGCAAGTCTTGTTCTGTTGATGACCGTGTCAAGGGAACTCTCTATCCGATTTTGTTTTATAGTATTTTATTGGGAGTTTTTATGATCAGTTTTATTGTGCTATTTCTGTTTTATGCACGCATAGTGCAGTCTATAAGAAAATGGAAAAACCATGGATTGCAGTACTCTAAAATTAGAAAGTTGAGAATTCGTCGCTGTAAAAGTGAAGATGAAAGTGAAGTTTCGCAAACAATATCAATCCGATCGAGCGGAAATACCAGAGTATATTATATTGAAAGCGATAATAATTCGAGTAACGAAGATACTAATAAGAAAGTTCGACTATTTAGAATTAGCAAAAACAACGAGCATTGGAATAGAGAAAGGAACTTTAACAACACAATGGCATATTATCATAATAACCCGCAGCACCATCATAAAATCATAACCCATGAAAACGATAGTGTAAAAAACATAAATGATGAACATGAAATTACACACAACAAAATGAAAAATCAAGCACATTTGACCAAATCTGTGTTTATATTTACCATAGTAACCGTTTGTTTTGTATTAAGTTACGTGCCTTATTTAGCATGCGAAATTTTACTAAAAACAAAATTTATTAATTATCATAAACAATCTGATACGATACAGAAAATATTAGAGGTTGCTGAGAAATCAGTACAGTATAAATAATGCTTGTAATCCGATTATATACAGCATATTTAACCCGGAGTTTAGAAAGATAATATTTCACATATTCAAGATAAAATAACTGGTTATTAGTGATCATTATCGGTATTTATAATATTCATGAGACCATATTTCAGTTTAAAGAAAGAGAAAATAGAGTAGAATAAAATAGAAGTTTTATTTATTTTATTTAGCCATCCGCAAAAGCATTGCTATAGGATAGAAAACAGAATTGCAAGTCGGAAATAATTGTTTAAGACGCTTAAGACTTTACATACACTATGAAACGTTAAAATGATTGAGTGAAAAGACCGGAAATCATTTTCTTGCAAAACATTTAATATACTTCCCTTGTCCTTGATATAATTTGCGGAGTTTCACTATGGAGAACTTAATGTTACCTCCGCTTTTGCAATTTACTGTATCAAGCTTCCTCATCATATTTCTTGAATGTTGATAATAAAAGATGAAGATTTTTTAATTTTTTGTTTTTGAAAACTAAATGGCCTCTACCCATTTTTTAATACAATTGTTGGATCCATTTCGTTTTAAGCAAAACATTTAGATGCGTCAGACATCATGTTTTATTGATTCAATACCATTTCATTAATATATCATTTATCTTTGTTAAATAAAACAATTCCAATGAGCTCAAAACAGTTTTAAAAAATTTGAGAAATTCAACCTCAGCAAAGAAAAAGTTTCTATAAGTAGGATCCCACTATTTACTAATTGGAGAATAAACAGACTTATATAAAGTGATATATAATTGTACTTGTTATAAATCATAGTTAGTTGCGTCTTTAAAAAATCAAGAATGTAATTTTTAACAATTAAATAACTAAGGTAATAATATTTTATTTTATAACTAAAATATTTAGATTTAACTGGAAGGTATTAATATCATCGTTCACTTTATCATTTATGATGATGATTATTATGATTATTATTATTATTATTATTATTGTGGTGGTGGTGTTGGTTGTTGTTGTAAAAAAGTTTGTTTCTGTGTTAAACATGTTTATATTTCTTAGAAAGTAATGGACAACAATCATTTGTTTTCCTTTTTTCTAGACAAACTTTTTTTTTTTTTTTTTTTTTTTGTTTTTTTTTTTTTTTTTTTTTTTTTATTCATGATTTATATCTTGATTTTATCATCAAGAAGAATAGTAAAATTATAATCAACAGCCAACCTTTAAATACTTAATATAGAAATAAATAATGAGGGTAAAGTTGCATTTTTTACATGGAAATAATTTTTTGGTCATACTTGATTCATTTGAAAAATATTGTTTTGAATATTTCAATGAAATACAAATTAAGTAGAAAAAAATTCGGAGGCGACACAGAATTTTGTTTTTTCCATATTTTTCAACTTGGCACTAACACCGCAAGCTGAATAATATGTCATGCCTTTGGTCTTATTCTTGACATTTTTAAGCTAATGTGCATGTTATGTGAAATACTTCAGACAAATTTTCGGATTTCCTCATCAGTAGACTTTAAATTTCAGCAGTAAATAATTAATTTTAACTAAACAAAAATAAATTATACAAATATCAAGGACCACTATCCACTATTCTCGCAAACTTACTGTTATATACTGGAAGGAACCGATGATTTGTTCCCTCATGCAAAGCATTCCTCAGATGGATTTGGATTTATATAATTTTGGAACTTTAGATTCATTATTTTCAACTGTTTGGCTTATGTTTTTTATCTATCAAACTTTTCGGCTTTAGTGTCACTGATGAGGAATGAATTTCCGAAATGTGCACATTTGGCACATCAAAATTTAACTGGTATTTGTTTTATATATTCAATAGAGCACTACATATGCATTGGAAGTGTGATCTGTAAGCGAGGGCTTTAGACAACTCGACAACTCGTCAACTCACATAGAGACCACTCTACCTTGCAAAACATGTAGTAAGGGAAACAAGTTTAATTAAATACAATCGACTGTTTCTAGTTGGAACTGACAAAAACCCGAAAAAGATAGCATCGGTATCGGAAAAAAAGAAAAGAACTAAAATCAGTAATGGCGTTTAAATTTTTCAAAAAAATTTAAAGTCGCCGATGCATTAACCTAATGTATGCTAAACACGCACTCTATACGCAAACTTTCTAAATGATAAGATATATGTTCAAAGAATCGAGATAAAAACCCATTCCAGACGTTCTTATATACTAACATTCTGCTGTATACTGATCACTATCTGATTCAGTGATTATGTGTTATTTTATTTTTATGTCACAAGATATCAGTATTTCATCGCGCAACGTTTTAACACTGCAATCCATTTTAATGTACATAATTTGAAATTTGAGTGGAATAATTACTGCAACGTGTAATTATGCAAAAGCGTTATGACCAGTAGTTGACTGTAAATGTTAACTATTTACATGATAATGCATTTGCTTGAACATCATCACTGTATTTATTAATACCATTATATCGTGTTAAATGTTAGATTGTTATGCCATTATCAACCCATTTAAAAAAAAAAAAAAAAAAAAAAAAAAAAAAAAAAAACAAACAAACAAAACTTTATGCTGTCATGCACTGCTTTTGAATTTTGTAAAACAGAAAAAGGTCAGAAAGAGAGAGAGAGAGAGAGAGAGAGAGAGAGAGAGAGAGAGAGAGAGAGAGAGAGTACTTATTTTAAAACCAGTCTTTAAACAAACATATATAATTGTGCATTCATGTTATCGTTCTTGTGTTTTCAAAGCAATGTTTTTTTCTGGAAATATAATAACATCGTAGACAGTATGCCGTTTTAATGTATCAATTCGTGGACATTGTAAAGATTATCCCAACAATTGTACTCTGAGAATCAGTCAAAGACGATTGCAGCTTATCGACGGTTTAACCGGTGTTGAAACTGTGGACAATTACACACGTTACAACACACAGTGTTTGTGATTAATGTGGTCTTACGTATTGTGATGTTTTCAAGCATGCAACTTGCTCTTGTGCAGCATTATGTGATACATGACTGCTTCTGGACAGAAATAACAGATCGGTTTGGTGTGTGGTTTAATGTTCAACTGTATAACCACTCTGAACGTGAACAATATCTCCACCCTCTTGGAAAACCTCTTCACAAAACTATAGACACAACGGAATGGGGAAACTTCATTGTGCTTTCATTTAGATATATACAAAAGTGCTTAGCCTCGAGAATACAATTTCATAATCTAGCCCGAAAGCCACACCTTTAAAGTTGCATTAAGTTTTTCAATTTTCTGAATTTTTTTATTTCTCTAAAAATATATATATATTTAAAATAGATAACTTCTAATCACAATCCGTGAGATTCATTTTCTAAAATTTCATTCCTTTTAGCTGTAAATAAACGGAATCCTCTAACCGGTTGGTCAATGTTTATCGATGATTATTATGAGCCGGGAGCCTGCGCACGGAAGTACGGAAATCCAAAAAATCGAAAGTGAAACCTGACAAATTGTATTAATTGTCCGTCATTAATATCCAAATGTATTCGCAATGGTGTTATGTATCCCTTTCTAAGGCACAAATGTTAATTTCAATGAAGTTCTATGTTTAATTTATCGTATTTCACCGTTTTGTAAGTTGTGTTTAAATGACCCGGTTTTTTATGACGTAACCATGTTCTAATATTAGATCCCACAGGCTACATCTCGCTGTGAAATTATGGTTATTTCTGTATTAATTCGAGCTTTTATCGTTGAACCAAATGTAACATTGTTGATTAGGAGCATTATTAATTAGATCAGCACCGTTTTGATTTTTTCCTTGGAAAACTTAATGCAGCTTTAAGTACTAACATAAAGTAAAGCTGTATATATGTTATGCCACCTTTATGTTTGTTTAATTTGCATTATTTAAAAATTAAATTATAATTAATTAACTTATTTAAAATAATTATTATTGTTTTAAATATCTCATTGAATAAGGAAATTAATAATAATTATAATAATGTGTGGGAAGAAAGACATTTGTTTAAAAATACATATACTAGGGTATTGAAAAAGTACGGATTATAACGAAATGTTAAACATGTTTTCTCCACGATGAACTTATTTTTTCTCTCTTTCCGATATTGCTGTAACAAGATAAATCCAAGATAAAATGGACAACAATAAAATAATTTTCTGATTCTGATACAGGTTATTCAATCAAATGTCAACATTCATCCATCGCTGAACCTGCAAATGAAGATGGTAGGCTTAGTCTAGAAGACAGTACGGTAGCAGAATTTTCACTAAAAAGTATGTAAGTAAGCAGTGGCGGTAAGTTTAGTTAGTGGTTAAAAGGTCCTATCATTTTCAGATAAGCAGTCGCATATCGATCACTTTTCTAAAGATTAAATATGATAAACTTTTATACCATCGCATAATGTCGTATCTTCTTGGTGATAACATACCTATAAAAGTTTGTTTTTTAAAGAATCAATCGATGATTCTCATTTCTCGAGGGCTCAGGAAATTCGTAGGCATCATACTTTATCTAACGTGTTTGTCATCAACAGAAACAAGTTAATGGGAGAGTAAACAATTAAGTTTTTCGGTAATAACAAGTCAGATAATTATAATTCAGATAAATACATCAGGGATATAGTCTCTAAACAAGAATAAGAGGTATAAAATGAATATCTTCTGATGTAAGAGAATTTATGCTACATTTGTATCCTGACGGACGTAAATACAAATAATAAATCAGTGCCGGTCAGTACCGATCAGTTTTATCTCATCGACTACTATTTGGTATATTGATATAAAATACTTTGGGAATCACCTTTAAGAAAGATAAAAAACTGTATCCGAGCAACATCTCTTATGCAAATAAAACGGAAATAAGAATAAACACAAAAAACTGACGTTATAAACATTGTCGCAATTTGATTGCCTAACTTCTGATCTCTATATATGAATAGGAAATTTGTATGATTTGATAGAGGACAAAAAGGGAACTTATATTGGCTACATGCATTGAGTTTTAGATATCGGGTATTAAATGCTTATAATTACATGAAGTAATTATAACCAATAACCATAAAAACTTAAAATAAAAACCAAAAAAAAGAGTAATATTCATATTTTTTTTTAAAATTCTTTTGTGCCTAAAAATAAATCTAAATAAATCTATGATCAAACTTCTCCTTTGTTTTTTTGCATTTCATCCATTGTTGTTTCGCCTTAAATGCCTGGCAGACGTTATCGTTTTGAATTATTTTATTTTGGTTCACACATTTACTAATTTAAGATTGAAGTTAAGCAGTTTGACCACATATTTTATCTAGAACTATCAATTCCACTCAAGTTGAGACAATTTTATCAGTTGTTTTGATTCAAATGGTATTTTCTCGGAACAATATTTGTATCTTTCAATAGTTTAATCCACAAAGTATTGCGGTCGCGAAAATACATACTCGCGAAATGAGGCCTTTGCATCGGTACGCAAAATGTGATACATTGTACTCGCGAATTCAAAATAATCTACAGTAAGAAAAACAATCAGATTAAATATCATTCCTGTTCTTGGAAATAAACTGCCTACAAAAAAAAAGAACGGTTGATAACAATCATTATATTGAACTCTTAATAATCTTCGGCATTTAAGAATTAGCGTCATCATATATTTACGTCCTATCTAAAAACAATTTGATTGATCAGTTAATGAGAGAATGAATTGGTGTAACGATAATGGAAAGTCAGGGTATCATCCTCCAGTATATATATATATATATATATATATATATATATATATATATATATATATTCTTCTTAAAAAAATCAAGGGTGCAAGTAAATAATCTCTATAAAATTTAAGATTTTATGAGGGCGCAAAGCACCCGCTATGAAATAGTGGTTATACGAGGAAATCGAATAAGATATAATACTGCAATAACCTTTAATATAAGCTCTATTAATACAGCTGTTAGAAGCTAACACACCAAGGTAAAAATGGAATAGTCCATCGGAAGATATACAATGTATATACACCTCGGAACCCGAGAATAAATGCTTTCAATTTTGAAATAAATACAAACACAATTCAACATCTTTTAATCTTGTACAAGTATTAAAGAAAGTTAACAGTTTAAAGAAATTTCAAAATGTCCCATGAATAACACACTTGTCCCTTTAACCAGCATTAATGATCCACCAAGAATTACATACAGGCAGAAAAAGTTTCTCCCTTTCCGTCTTCAACTTGATTTTTGTCTGAAAAATAATCAAACACAAGTGAGAAAAAACATAATAAAGTTAAGGGTTGGAGGGTGGGATTACATATCTTATTCGATTTCTTTGTTCAATCACTATTTTATAGCGGCCGCTTGGCGTCCTCATAAAATCTTAAATATACTTCAGAAATCGAATAAGATTTAACACTGCAGGTTCAAAGATTCCACTTACCTAGTGATAAGACTTGTCTCCCATAAGATACATCGCCTTTATTTTGTTCAGGAGATCTGCAATAACAAGTTTAAATGTGAATGTAAGTGGCCAATCAGCCATTTTTAAAATATCAGAAACTAAAAGGCCTTTAAATTAAGCCTTGCTAGTAGAAGCACCTCCTGTAGAATGTGCCTTGAATATCTCGGTGTCAATTAACACTTGCTTGATCCACTTTGCCACCGTGTTTGGAGATAACGCTTTGTGAGGTTTGATGACCGTTCTCAATAAAGGATCAAACTGACAGGATTCATATCCAGATTGACTTTGTACGCGATAAGTTTTCATTCAAACACTCTCTAATGCATAGTGTCTTGTTATCTGGAAAACAAGCGTAAAACACCTCTCTAGATTTACAATATTTTTGTGTTTTCGACAAGCCAGGTAAAGAAAACTTTACACCATTTTTAGTAAAGTTCATAAATTTAGTGTCCAGTCTAGAAATTTCAGTTTTTTTTTTTTTGGTGCTATTATAGCCAGTAACATAGTTAATTTAAAAGACAACTGTTTCAATGATAAATCTTTGTTGCCGGGCAAAGAATTAAAATACTTAATAACAATATTTAAATCCCAAAATTTCTGATATCTAGGTATGGGAGGGTTACTTCCCAAAATTCCTTTCATTAATAGAACAACGAAATATTTTTGACCTACCAATTGTCTATCTTCGGCAAATGAAAATGGCAGATCTTTCAGTAGGGTTTCAGTGCATTTTTATAATGACATTGATTGAATAAGTAGTTAATTGTTGGTTGGGAAAAGAACTGGATCCTTTATTGACATCTCCAGTAGAGCTTGCATGCCACGGTTGTGATGCCCATAGAGGAGTGATCAGCAGAACTGTCACTTGTTTAGCCCGGATTTTCTTCAGACACCGGGGTATCAGGCAAAACGGCGGAAACGCATACACCTTCCAAAATGTCCATGGATGTATTAAAGCATCGAATGCCAGTGGCCCGGGATCCGGTTGCCAACTCGTGTATAACTTGAGTTGATGATTTGTTCTGTCTGCAAACAGATCTATGTTGCAGTGAACAGTCTGAAGTTGCAATGACTTGAATATCTGAAGATTCAGCATCCAGCTGCTTGAATCTTGTAGGTGTCAGCCGACCCAGTCTGCAGTCTGATTGTTTACCCCTGGTAGAAAGTCTGCTTTTATGATTATTGTTTTTGGAGACACAGTTCCAAAGATCCGATACTAATTTGGTTGCATTGTTCTTAATGTGTCCAACTCATTTTGTTCACATATGTGAAAGCAGTTTTGTTTTCCGTCTGTACTAGTATTTGAGTATCTGACTTGTATTTTACAAAAGCTATTACGGCGTGCGAAATCGTCAGGAGTTGTTTTGCACTTATGTGCAGGTGAATTTCGTCCTTGCACCAAGGGCCCCCTATCTGTATTTAATCCAGTAATGCTCCCCACCCGAAATTGCTGGCATCGGTTTGAAGAATTACCGATGCCTTAGACACATGAAGGACTTTTTTGTTTACCTTTCCTAGATTTTCTACCCACCAGGTTAATTCTTTTAATGCATATGGTGACAGTTTTACGAGGCACTTGTAACTTAACCCCTGTCTTAGAGCTTGATTTCTCACCATCGGTAAACATCGGTAATGCAGGGGAGCAGGTAGTATTGCCTGAACCATGACAGTGAGGTTTCCTATTATTTCTGACAGTTTGCGTAATGAAATGCTGGGTTGCCGAATAACAGTTTTCAAAGTTTACGGATTTCTTTCTTTCTTTCTTTCTTTCTTTTTTTTTTTTTTTCTTTTTTTTTTTTTTTTTCTTTTTTTATTGTCCTTGGAGGAATGGATTTGGACAAATCCAAAGTATTTATTACGAAACCGAGGAATTCTATTTCATGTATAGTGCCTATCTCCCCTTCGAATAAACGTGAAACTTCTAATTTTAGACGATAATGTAGAGACATGTTTGTAGGGATTATTGGAGGAGAATAACAAAGTATAAAGCATGGCCCCGAATTGTGTCTAGAGTCCATAGGTCGGACGTTAGGAAATTCCAGTTTTGATAAAAATAGAGTGCGGCCCGACACAGGAATGTTTTTGAAATGGTTTGTATTAAGGGAATTAGATTTTGAACCAAGAGATATCTAACCGAATCTAATTTCTCTCTCTTTTGAAAGATACGTGGTTGAAACTGCCTCTGTTGGTAGTATTCTGATATCTGCCTCTGCAAGTTGAGCCTCGGCCCCCAAACTGAGCTTGATTGTTTGAGGGTCCTGACCGAAAATGCTGAGACTGCCCGAAAGAACTAAAACCTCTATTTGAAAAAGTTTTACCTTTGTAAGTTGTTCTAAAATATTCAGATAGGAAATTAATAAGAGAGTTTATATCTCTGTTGTCTTTACTCTCTTTGGCGTGAAATTTTTAAAATCTCCGACCAAAAAGTTAATCACCAGATTTGATCAGAGCTTCTTTTGACAGTTTCGTCATCTAACAAGTCACAATCCCCAGGTAAAACCCTGTTTAATACAGACTTCCGTCTATCAGGCATATAAACAAAATGTACATTACCTATCAGAACTAATGACCTTTGGACAATATTTATTACATCAGTTGGGTCTGTACTCTTTTCTTTGTTTTTGTTTTATTTTTTCGGCTTCACGCAATAGAATGGCCAAAGGTCCAGCTGCATCAATAATTTTAGATTGGGCATTAATTATAGAACGTTCACGCTTATCAGAAAAAGGATGACTGAAACGTTTTCTAAATAATTTTTTCATAAAGTGGTCAGTTTTCTTGGCTTGGAGTAATTTAGTTTTAGGTACCGGACAATCTTTTGTAATTTCCTGACTTTTTAGAGATGCCCTTATTAGCATACTTGCCAATGTATTTGGTAATCTTAACTGGAAGTTAATACCTTTTATCAAACATGCTAGACGGATTACACACTTCAATAGCTAAAATTGAAAGCATTTGTTCTTGGGTACACAGGTGTGTATATACCTTCCGATGGACTATTCCATTTTTTACCTGTAGGTGTTAGCTTTTAACAGCTGTATTAATAGAGCCAATATTGAAGGCCATTGCAGTGTTATATCTTATTTCGATTTCTGAAGTATAATCCTTATTATATGATGATATCATACTAGATTACTGGAAAAAATGTCAGAAATAGTCTTTCGGAATTCTGAGATTATTGCAAGATAAGCTCACTATTATATTGTATCTCTTATTGCCGCCTATATATTTGAAAACAGCAGAAAACAACGTAGGCTAAAACAAGTTTAGTTTAAAATAACTAACGTAGGCTGAAACAAGTTTAGTTTTAAATAACTAACGGAACCAAGAACACAATACCAAACGTTAAAGCTGCATTAAGTTTTCCTAGGAAAAATTCTAAAACGGTGCTGATCTAATTAATGATGTTCCTAATGAACAATTTTACATTTGGTTCAACGATACAAGCTTGAATAAATACAGAAATAACTATAATTTCCCAGCGAGATGCAGCCTGTGGGATCTAATTTTAGAACGTGGTTATGTCATCAAAAACCGGGTCATTTAAACACAACTTACAAAACGGTGAAATACGATAAATTAAACAAAGAACTTCATTAAATATGTCATTTGTGACTTTGTAAGAGATACGTAACATCATTGCGAATACGTTTAGATATTAATGACAGACAATTAATACAATTTGTCAGGTTTCACCCTCTATTTATTGGAATTCCCGTACATCCGTGCGCGTGCTCCAGGCAAATAGTTTATCATCGATAAACATTGACCAAACTGTAGAGGATTCCGTTTATTTACAGAGAATAGGAATGAAATATTAGAAAGTGAATCTTACGGATCGTGATTAGAAGTTATCTATTTTTTAAAAAAATATATTTAGAAAATCAAATTAATAAAAAAAAAATAAAAGAATAAAAAAATTTAGAAAATTGAAAAACTTAATGCAGCTAAAATTGTTTTGAATATTTAATTTATATCAGTCCGAAAAAAAACTTCTATTGGTTAATTTTATGTTGTTTCTTTTTATACTGGTATTTGAGTCTTGGATTTTGACAGCCATGCCGCAATTAATTTTCAATCTTTCTCCATCATGTCAAATTAAGTCGACTTTAAGAAATAAAGAGAGAGAGTCAATAAAAAATTACACCGGATAAAGCGGAAAACCTGTCACGAATATGAAATGACTATAAATAAATTAGGTTCAATTCGGTTAGAAATTAAGTTTATCCTTGGGCGCATATGCATGTACGCTTTACCTTCCCATAATAAATTTTAACAAACGGACGATAATTTGTTAAAAGATTATAATAGTTAATTGACTTAAATTAGGTTTCATCGCCAGTTGTATTGATTTTGATGTTTAATTTTGCCATTGCATTGATTTAAAAAAAAGAAAATGAAAAATAAGATTAAAAATAATTTGTAAAAAATAGATTAATAACAATATGAAGTAAACATTGTGTAAATAACAAACAATCGACGGAAGATTACTTAGATTATAACAATTAATCATGAGTTTCCGTGCAGGATATAAAATCTTACCCATGGGGTAAATAACTGATGTCAGAGACGATTGTAAATTTATAAACAATAGTTATATTTATATCATCAGTCTTTTGTTTAACCGATCATGTATATTTTATGCTGATTAAATAATTCGCATGTTAACAGATTTTTTTCGCTAGGCCTGGAAATTGTGAATCAATTATACTCACAAAGCGTAAATACAGCTCCATTGACACGGCGATATGTAAATAAAAGCAAGAGTTTGTCACGTAAGTGACTAATACCCCCCGCCACCTGTTTTGGTCGAAAGGGAAATGGGGGAGGAGAAGACATACTTAATTTGTTTTTAACATGATATGTCATATGTCAATCAAAAACAAACATACAAATCCCTATACAAATCACAATCAAGAACATACACGATTCACATAACTCATAACTCAAAGGCGGAAAGTATCCGAGGTCTTTGTCACTATATAATGACAATAAGGTCAATGTTAAAATTTTAAGAGGAAAAACTCCCAAAATGATCATAGCAACACAAAAAAACCAGGGATAATCTATATGATAAATGTTTTAAAAGTATAAATGCAATGCTGTAAGAGGAGAATGATGTACAGATTTGTTTCCAATGTTAAAAAATCCAATCAACAAAGAGGCATAACTCTCTAAAACTAATAAGAGCATCACGGAAAAATCATGGAACCATCTACAGGCGATAAGGTAGCTTGCAATGTTTGAAAAGAATCGTGTAGGAGGAATTCGATGCACAAGGGTTATTTTTCGGACGCATAGAAGCACAAATGCACGTACGGATGCATACACAAACAGACGTAGAGTATTTCCATTTCCCCATATGGCGGGGGATAACAACATATTATCAATCAGCTTCAGATGATTTTTATTACTAAAATATCGCTGGAGATAATTAACGTTTAGGATAACATAATTTATTAAAATAGTTCCGACTCGGGTTAGGATATTTGCATTTCAGTGTGTTTTGCGAAATAAAATAGAGATTTTTTGTACCTTCAGGTTAACACTAATTTTTTAGGCATATTGTAAATTGAAAAGTTTCATTTACACAGACATTATTAGCCTGTTTTCTCCCAAATGTACTATCGAATCTGTTAACCAAATGGTAATAAAAAACCTTTCATCGCAATATTAGCTTTTTAGCCACCGCTTCTTTAACTCTCTTCTGTTGATACATTATCATTGTTAAGTTATTGCTGTATATAGATAATTAATATTAATAATAATGATAATAAAAATTATTATTATTATTATTATTATTATAATTATTATTATTATTATTATTGTATGGCGAAAATTCAGAATTGCAAAACAAACAATTAAGATATTAAATATATGGAAATCATTCTCATTTACCCAAGCATATTTTTTCTTGACTCATATGAAAAGATATCTTTTTAAGGTTTCTTAATCATTCAAACGTAACACAAGGCGGTTATTTCCTTCCCGGGTATTTTTTTATATTTTTATATTGAGACAGATGAGTAAAGCAAAAACAAGCTATTATTTAACCCTTTCTTGATACATATATTTCTGTAAAGTAACCATGACATGTTAATGAATGTTTTAAGATATAACGGTGTTTCTCTAAACATGCGATTCGAAACAAGTCTAGCGTTTTGCAATGAAATTTTTTCGGTGTTTAATAAAAAAGATGACAAATGGCAGTGATTGACATAACTAAGTATTTTTGCATTTTATTTATTGTTTGAACGCCGACACAAACAATTTCAACATGTACATATTGATCATTATGGACATTTGTGAAATCGACTCGGACACATAAAGCCATGGACGTTATTCAAACCCTTAGTAACATCATTCTTCAACCGAGCAACATCAAGAAGTATTATACCGGATACAATAAAAATAAGTACAAATACGCCTGCGTATCCGATGCTCTGTGCACTTATTCTAGTATCACCAACACTGTATTTCCTTCTTCTTTCAAGAGACGTATTTGATTTGTCAATAGATAAATCTTTCACTAATAAATCTATCTGTTGTTCTAGGGGTATATCCGGAGGTACTGAACAAGGACAGAAACACATGTTCAAAACATCTGTTGTATTGTTATTGAAAGAGTGTGTTGTCTGCTCATTGGTAGAAATCGTTATAGATACGTCATCGGTTGTCGATATCACCGGTGTTGATGTAACTGATGGTAACAGATATTTATAATCACAAGGAGCATCGGTTGGAGCCACATCATTTTCTGTACAGCCATCTTTTGGAAAGTCGTTAGGCGGCGTTTCAAGCGGATTAACATTTGTGAAAATCAAAGCTGTTTAAAATAAAAGAAAACGTTCATTAAATTTTTATGAACCTAACAAAATCACCTAAGAAGCATTGAACATTGTCTGCAGACAACATTCATTCACTTATTGAGTTATAAACCAGCAAAGGTTTTATTGCAGCAATATATTATACATGATATTATTATCATAAGCATAGCTTGATATACATACAAACGTGCGCTACTAGATTTTTCATCTACGTATTTAATGACATAAGATTTTATTCATTAATATTTCTGGGAATATTTAGAGATCACTTCTACCACAAGATATTAGGGAAAATTGTTCATACACTCCTATCTAAAATACCATTAGTCGCTTGCAATATCACTAATCTGAATTCGGCAATCATGCATTATTAGTGTGATTATTTTCGTTTGATGACATCACAATGTCGACCTGTAAAAGAAAACACCTATCGACGTATTTTACGGCCATTTTACGTCGAATTAAAGAACAGAACATAGATTACCAAACATTACTATATTATCATAGTATGTTTTGGAAGAGTTTGGAATTCGGAAGGTTTACAAACCGTAAATTGTATACCGTATGTAGACTATTAGCATTTGTCACTATACATGTTATCATACAAATATACATAATCATATGAAGAACAATGATGACGTGATTCTAATAGAGATGAGGGTTCGAATATCTCTTTCAATAATAATGATAATATTTGTTCTTTCACAGTCATGTCGTCGACCAGGTGATGTACATCAAATTAATTCCTTTAATAAAAATAGATTTTTATAACCTTTAAATATTATTTGGCTTTATATGCTGGTTTTAAAAACCTACCTTGATAACAAATCTTTGAAAAATATACCAAATTTTCGCCGTAATTATAGGGTTCAGATACAATGCTTTCGTGGATATGACATGTATAATCATGATAATTAAATGTAACACCCCAACATTCACCTGTTCCTCGCACATGCTCCAGACAGAGTTTTTTACATTCTCCTAAACTAGAAGAATTTTTCATTACACCGATAGTTGAAACTAATTTTGGTGACTCGTCTGTTTTTATTTCAAGTGAACAATTACCTAAAATTATATTAGAGAAAAATATATTACAATAGAACCAGTATATATACAGTACATATCACTAAGGTACTAAGAGAATGTAAGGTATTACATTAGCCAAGAAGGTATACAGGGCGCAACTTTATTAAGAAAGTAAAATATGCATTTAAATGAGAACCAAGTTAAATGAGTTCAAACAAACAGAAGGATAGGCTTGATCCTTTAAAACTCCTGAAAGTTGACAGTCACTAGATAAGGATTCGTAATAACATGCTGGTATAATAAATAAAACACAAACATACCAGTCCGAATCACAATCCAAAAAAAAAAAAAGAAGTAAAAACTTTGAAAACTGGTAATTTAGTTTTACACGTGAACCTTCATCAAGGAAGTGAGGCCTGGTGCCTGATAATGTGGTTCAAGTAATGTTTATTCATTTTTTAATATCTATAAAAAACAGTTTTTCCAGTCCCAAGTATTACGCGATTCACGGTGTGTGAAACGAAAAACTTTGAAAATATATAAATGCACTTGACAATATTCAAAGCAGCCAAAATAAATATATGAACTTGATAATTTCTAAAACAGCCGATTACGGATGGTGAGACAATGCAAAAAAAAGAAGAAGAAAAGGAATACGAAACATAGAATAACTTATACGTGTTGCGATTACTGATAACATAATTATGTTGGATGGACACTATATAACATAATACTCAGTGGTGAAGTTAAGTTCTTTTGTAGAGTACTTAAAATGTTAAGTGTAATGATAAAAACAATCTTACATACATGGTATTGGTGATTCGCATATAACGTGAAGCTTTAAAGAACAGTTGGTTATTCCCCAAGTTAAGTCATTGGGATCCAACGAAACACAATGTGGATTCTCTAAAGATTCATCAATTGGTGGTAGTTTATTCCAACTCGTTGTGTCACTGCAATCGCTCCATTTGTAGAAATAATTACTTTCGTTGTAATGTATATTGTGTAAACCAAGCCATATGTCCGTAACTCTGCAATAATTTAGTAAAACAATGAACTTTATACTTAATGCTTAAAAATATCTTACAAGACGTACCAACCTGGAAAAGGGTTAATGTAAAAAATAAAGTCGTCTTTAATTCTGATCTCTAATATATCTAATATAATATCTAATTTGATATTGAGTCAAAACCTAAATATTAATTTGATAAATGCCTCTTATTTAACTTTTTGGCAAGTATTATCCGATTGTTAAAAGAATTGACCTCCTTTTCCATAGCCAAGTAAACTTTTTTACTTTATTTCTGTAAATGTAAAATTGTCATGCCGTATTTGCACAAAAAGGGTGTTATTCAACGAAAATCTTTAATTTTAATTTTAGTTGAATTTCACTGTCTTTATATAAATGGCGATTATATGTTTATGAATTAACATTTTTACTTATACCAATATTATTGCACATTCTGTGCTGAAATTAATATAAAAACATGTACTATAGTATACAAACAGTTATGTAGATATATTTAACAAAAATACTTGTTTAATTTTGATGCGCCATATGTGCACGTTTCCGAAATTCATTCCTCATAACAATAAAAAATCAATTCTATACACAAAAACTATAGTCTGTTATTCTTACAGAAATATGTTTTTCATATTTTCATATATTTTCATAAATTTGACATGCTTTTTTGTACAATAGGCATTGTAACTTACTAATAAATGGTTTATTAACAAAACAATACCTGTCATTTAAGGTATATTGTCATAGAAAGACGAAACGTTTGCATTAACTATATGAAAACAAACTTACAAATAACTTGTAGCCATTTAGGAATGCAATTACACCAGTTATTGCACTTTCCCTCACGCGGGTTTCTTCGTTGAACAGAATTTCCCCTCTTGACTTGCAAAAATTAAAGGCGTCATTCCACTGTAGTTGTGTATCGTAGAATTTTAAATACGTCATTGATGTTTCAGGTATTGCTGCTGTAATTTACAATTTACACTTGATATCAGGTACATGTATATCTATATTAATGTTTACTTGGGTAGTTATTTACAAAAATGATTAATCACGGTTGTTGTAACAATAAGAAAAGGCACTACCAACAGTTATGGTCTATCCTATAATAACTTACGCATATTCTAGAAGAACTTGTAAGTTGTAACATTTTTACAAATAGTTTTAATAATGGCTTTTTTCATCATAGTTTACTTTTAACCATCCATTCCATCAGACTGTTCATTCCACTTGTAAAACATTGTTGCATTAAGTTATACATTCTACTTGAACAGTTCACTCCATAGGGCTGTACATTTGCCTGTAACCATTCATCTAATCTGAATGTCATTCCACTTGTAACCATGCATTCATCTGATTGTGCATTCCAATTTTGACCATTCAACACTTTACGATGTATACTCCACATGTTAAAATTTACTTCCATCAATCTTTGCATAGTGTTTGTAACCATTTACTCCAGGGGGTTTTACATTTTTAATGTAATACAGCATTTTTTGTAAACATTCATACAATCAGAAAGCATATTCTACTTGTAAAATTCGCTTCATCAAAATGCAATTCGACTTGTATCATTCATTTTATCTTACAATTCACTCAGATTGAACATACCACTTGTAACCATACACTCTATCTGATCGTGCATTTAACTTGTAACTATTCCTTCTATCCTTTTGTACTTTTTGTTTGTAACAATTCATTGCATCAGGTTTTACATGACATTATCATTCATTCCATCTGGTGGTTGCACATTACACATTCACCATCTAAACCATCATACTGTTCTTTCTTGTTACCATTCACTTCTTAAGGTTTTACATTTATCTTGCAAACATTCTTGCGACTAGGCCTAAAATTCCATCTGTTACTATTTACTTCATTAGATTGTATATTCCAATTGTAACCGTTAGTAACTCTATCTGATCGTGCATACCGCTCGCAACCATTCATTCTATCATGCTGTATATTCCACTTGCAACAAATCATTCCATCTAGCTTACAATGAACTTATAACCATTCACTCATTAGGATAGTTCATTCCACTTTTAACTAATCACTCCAATAGGCTGTACATTTTGCTTGAAATATTTTACTTATTAAGCTCCAAATTTCACTTGTTATCACTCACTTCATTAGTCAGTACATTCAAACTGTAACCAACAATTTACTCGATCAGGCTGTTGATTCCACTTGTAAACATTGAATCATCAAGCTGTTCATTTCACTTGTAACAGTTTACTCCATCGGATCGGCATACCGCTTGTATTCATTCATTCTAACATTTGGTATATTCTGCTTGCAACAAATTATGCCATCAATTCTTGAAAATTCCACGTGTGGCAATTTACCCTATAAGGTTGTGCATTTCACTTGTAACATTTCACTTCATAAGGTAGTTCATTCTATATGTAACCATTTTCACAATCAGACTGTACATTTCGGTAAACATTAACTGATGCTTTGAATTTCACTTGCAACCAGTCATTCCATTTGCATTCTTCTTTTGATAGTTCACTTCATCAACCTGTACAGTAGACATGTTACCATTAAATCCATCACACAGTGCGATTCACTTGAAACTAGTCACAACATTAGGCTTCGTTTTTTGTAACCATTAACTGCATCAGACTGTATTTTCTACTTGTTTCCGTTCACTTCATTGGGTTGTGCATACCACTTATTACTATTTTCTCTATCAGCTCTATCAGGAAGAGCATTACATCTTTAACCATTCATAACATTAGATCCCGCATACCACTCGTAATCACTTACTCCTTAAGGCTGAACATTTCACTTTTAACCATTGACTCCGTCATAAACACTCAAGCTGTATTATCTTCAAGTAACCACATACTTCCTTAGAATGTATGTTCCACTTGTAACAATTTACTTCACCAGGTTATGCATTTCACCTGTAAATGCCCTTTGTAACCAAAAACTGCCATGGGAATTTTCATTCTATTTGTAATAGATACTCTATTAAGCTGTAAATGTAATTTAAGACCATGCATTCCCCCACACTGTGTATTTTACTTATATTCATTTACACAATCAAGCTGTACATTCGACTCACTTGATCACTTATACCCACTACTTGTAACCAGTCATTCTGCTTTTATAATTCACTTTAATCATTCATAACATCTGATTGTAATTCCCACTTTTATTGTCTTACTAGTATCTGCAATTTATTACACGTGGGTTAGGAGACAAGCTTAGTCAATAACTGTTATTACTTCTTACTTACAATTCTGTGATTATGCGATGCTTGTTTTTTTTTTTTTTCTAATAGTTTTTATTTGCCGATTTAAAAATACTAATATTTTACAATGACAAAATAGATGTGCATGTTCAATAAAAATTGGAGCATGCGCATTTACAGTTATCTAACTAATAGGCATAGTTCTTGCCAATCAAACAGGTATCTAAAAGAGCTATATTAGTAAAGCTATAATACAAAAAAAAATCAAAAGAGAATATAAAATAATTTAATTATTATTCTTACAGCCTTGTGTTTTGACACTTCACATATCACAGTTGAAAAATTTGTTAAACTCTGACATTTTTTGATTATCTCGCTGTAAAATTTATATCAATGTATCGTTAGTATCAATGCATTTCTGATATTTGATGATGATGATAATTAAACTGCCTTAAATATACCCAAAGGAAAAGTTAAACATTTAATCGATTTGTGATGCTTTCAATACTTATTTGCTATCTGTATTTCTAACCATTAATAAGTATCGATTCTAATCAAATGAACAAAAATTAAGCCTAATATCTTTATTTTCATAAAACTATTGATTTAGAGGAAGAATCTTAACTTTCACTAATTTTATTGTATCTATTAATAAACAAGCGATTTATACATAAGAAGGTTTAAAATAAAATAAGACTTGATCAACAATTTTATGAAATAAATTATTAAGGTGGTTAATATCAATTACATAGTTTGTTAGCAGTCTCAGGGTGACTGGGTCTAGGACAAGTTGGAAATTCAGATACACCTAGCTTAAAAACTATGAAACGACTTTATCCCTATTTCTGTGTAATAATAAAAGTTGGTATAAGTTTTTTCTTAAGTATCTCCTCGTCTCAATGCAAGGTAAAGCGTTACATTATGAAACCCCAGACGACGATACATCTTAACCGAAAGCTTATAAATTATTTCCCTTCAAAAGTTGCATCTGTCGTTATTTATATCCGTTCATATTTTACATAAAAAGTACAAAGAATTGGGGATTTTTTTAAGATTTGAAGCTAATATTAAATAGAAGTCATCCGCTATGTTTTTTCACACACCCGAAATAAAATAAATAAAATACATACACCCTCTGAAAATTCCATACTTTCCGTGCAAAACAGAGTGAAGCATTAAGCAAATCAACTAATCAAAAATGTTAGTTATTTTAGAAATGGAGATAATTTCTTATCTATATCTATACAATGAAAAAAATACAAACTTTGATCATAGTTTACCAATACCATTGGTTTTGTTATAGTAAAAACGAATTAACGATTTCATGCAGATCAACGGTGTGGGGGGGGGGGGGATGGGTGGGTTCGGGTGGTTTCAGGAAACAATTTGTAGCTTTATAACAGCCTATACAAACGAAAACACGACAAAACAAATGAATAAAGCAAATATTAACAAACATAATGAGATCTCGGATTATAGGGTTCACGGCTTTTGGAAGACATTAAATCAATGTCATGCTCATTCAATTTTTAAATCAAAGAGTTTTACGACAATACGTACACATTGTACAATCTATAAAATAATATTATAATTTCTTTTTTTCAGGACTTTAATGCGTTATTTATATTCGTTATTGCACAGTTTCACAGTTCTGATATAATAGGGATAACAGATTTGTCATTTAGACTTATCTCCGGATAATAGCTAATTAGTCGATTTTTTTTAAATTTTATTCAACAACGAAATGAACACAAACTGTGAAAGACTTAGATACCTGAGAATATTGATTATATCTACGAATAAAGTCACTATGATGATAATGATATCCTTTTTAATGTCGGGTTACTCAATACATCATGTGTTATCAGCATAATAGAAATAATGATGTACTGACAATGTGATTACAAAATTATTGGAAATCTTACCTTTGGTCGTCAATAATGTTGCTAATTCTAAAATCAGAATCGTTAAGAAACCATATCCTGAAATCTTAAAAAAACATTTTAATGATGAAAGTTTGATTCATGTTCTGCTGAATGTTTGAATTAATACTTCAATTATGCCACCAACGAAAGGCAATTTTCCTTTTGTCAACCTTCCGATTCTGTGCAGCAATATTCCTGCTTCTCTTGTGTATGACGTATTTGTTTCATTGCAAATACGGTATGGTAGATTTTGTTCCCACTATGGGTTTCTACAACAAAACAACCTCCTTACAAAAAATTGCTGACTCAGGGATATTGAAAGCTTAGCATTATCAAGGCTCTCGAAAAGATTTATGACCGTCATCACAATATTACTGATAAATATAAGTTGCAGTATGTAAACTTTTCCTTGCTATAGTGGACGACCTATATATGTTCCATTCATTCTCAAATTTGTTTTTGCTTTTTGCACGTCGCGGGGTAGCTAGGAAGACAATCTCTTCTGGAGCATTCGACCTCATTTTGTTTGAAATTCACTAGTTTATCTGAATTAGGCACCTTTCAAATTTTAGTGTATTTTAAAGAATTTTTGGCAGAGGCTGTTGAAACTTGAATAAAGGCATCTCAAAATTGTAAATATGTAAAGAAAACTAAATGTGATAAAGACTCATTTCTTACTATTATTTCCGATAATTTTGAGAGAAAATCAACAATACAATTTTGTCTGTAAGCTAATACAACATCTAAATTAAAGTGTTAAAAGTATTGTGTTTTATGTGTGTGTTGCTTTATATACATAAATATTGTATAGACAACGCACGGGTATTGACCAGTGGCCTGATAATAGATCATAAAGTTGTTACATGTACGACATGTTTTGAAACAAGTTTTAAAATGAGTAATGCAGAAATTAATTGATTTATTTGTTGAAGAAATATATACAAAGCGTATAAATGAGAAAAATAATTCAATAACTAGAATTGTAATTGTGGCGAGCACAAATACTAAAGACTTCCACCACCCCAACATTTCCAGTTTGCGCCATTGGTTGGTGAAAATGTGTAATGTCAAAAAGCAATATTTCATCTATATATGAGTTTAATTACTTTCTAAGAAATATTCTTAGAACGGTTTGTGTTGTCTTGTACTATCTCGCACTCAGGATGTTAAGGTGCTAGCTCAATGAGTCAGTATCCTACTGACAAGCATATTACTCCCCGAGTCACATTTTTTTCACACTAAGTAAACAAGTCAATACTTTATTTTCTTCTATAAGGAAGCATTGTTGTTAAGTTTGAGGTATGACCTGGCTAGGCTTGGTATAATTACCTCCCGCTCTCGAGACAGATGCTCTACCACTAAACTCCCAAGACAGTAACAACCATCAATGAATGTGATGGACTTTTTAACTTTAAATGAACTTAATAAATCAGGTTTTAAAACATGTCACATAATACAAAAGTATTTCAAACTGTAAACAAATTATCAATTTAATATCTACATGTGAGCATCGGGTGGTCTTAAGTGCATGTGTACACTTATTTATCACAGTTCCTTCTACTCTCTTGATTCCGATCCCTTTTGGGAAGACCATAGTATATTATTGTTTGTAAATTTGCTTTAGAAAAGTCGACGATTTTCTCTGGAACTCCCCGTTTTCTCAAACTTTGTGGTTTGTTGTAAAAACAAATTTGGCAATGACAATTAGCTGAAGTATTTTAATTGATCAAGTATTCAACTTTGATAAATAGTAAGTAAATCATGAAGTGTGGAGGTTGTAACCAACCATTTGACTCACGTGTGATGCCAGAAGCTACTTACGTAATGGATAATTGACCAGGGGATTAAAGACATTATATATAAACTTGAAAAGTATGTAATTATGTAATCAAACTGTTTTTAATTATTTGAATAGGACTTTAATCCTATAAGTTTTCCTTAAAGAATGAAATCAAGTATGTTTTAGGATAAAATTATGGACTGAGGGAGGGGGGTTCTGGCTCTGCATACCTTCTCCTCTCTTGGAAATGATTTCCTGGAGCTTTTTTAATCTCTCTATTGAAATTCCCATAATGAACTAGACCAAATACAGGTTAGGGGCAAGGATCTCAACTATTTAAGTAATATTTGTAAATAGCACCACCCAACCCCACCCCTCTGTGGGGAATGACCTAAAGTGTCCTTTTTTATTATCATTCTATTCAACTATCATAAGGAATCAGAAAATACCTAGTTAAGGGGTGGGGATCTCAACCAGTTAAAAGTTATACATGTACATTGCACCACGCAGCTCTACCCCCACAGTGGGGAATGACCTTCTATTAGTATGATTTTTTTCATTTAATCATAAGGAATTAAAAAATATATAGTTTAGGAGTGGGGATGTCAACCATTTAAAAGAAATGCATGTACACAGCACCACCTATCCCCACTCAACATTGGGAAATAACCTAAGGTGTATTTATTAGACTACTATCAATCTTTTTTTATCATAAGGAGCCAGGAAATATATAGTTAGAGATGGGGATCTCAATCAATTAAAGTCATGACAAAGCCCCACCTGTCACCACCCCTTAGTGGTATGTCAGGGAGAAATGTTTTATTTTAATTGATGTGCCTTGAGATGCTGATTAGAAATATATATGGTTTTATAGTACAAAGCGGGGTATTTATTGAAAAATTTGTGATTTTTGTTTTTAAGACCCCGCCCTCCTGCCCCTCCCCTATTGAACCCGGGGGGGGTATATCCCGGATAAAACAATTCTAATGGTACAGGAACCTACCTATAAAATTTGAATGAGATTTAATAATGCGTCTAGGAGAAATCCTGCGGACAAAAAGTGATCCGGTAAAAAAAAATAATGGAGAACCGAAAACGGAAGAAAAGCGAAAAGTCTTCCAACTAGTAAGATAAAATGCTACAAAGTATAAAAAACAAAAAGGGACGACATAAAAGATTCGTCCCCGGGACTTTGAGGTTATGTTCCCCTACGTCTTACAACACGGCCAGCCTAGACGATGTCAAGCTCGTACGCTAGCTAATATCAAGCATGTCTAATGTTTGAGGCAACTGAGGTGATGAGGGTTTATTTTTATCCCTAAATTTTGTACCAGCACATCCTCCATCAATCAAAATTAGCAAAACAGAATATAAAATATGGAAGTGTTGGTAGTCAAAATATCTTAGATGGACAGGAATGTGCTCCATGTGAATAAATTTGAAAAACATCGTTATTTCCATCAAAATTTTCGTATTTGTATGAAAGTATACGGAATAAAGTATTCCGAAATGTATGTGTTAACCCATAAAGCAATTTTATTATTCATTTTGATACTTTTTTGTGGATGTTACAAGTATAAATATTTTTGTAACAAATTTTAAATTATGAATTCTATAGGTGGATGCCTCGGCTTATTGAGGATGATCCTTTTGTAGTAATCTTCAAACTTTTTATCTCTTGGATGCGCGTTCTTATTTTATATGCCAAAAACGACAATTTTATATGTGTTAATGAGTGTAAAAACCATCAAAATAGGTCTAGGGCCTAACTATTTGTTTAAAATTTGAGATTATTGTTGACAAATATTTCAGAACTCGAAGACACTACAAACTGAGATATCGTTACCATGTTCCGTGCAAGACATTAAATTTCAAAACTAAAATGTATAAATGTGCATGTAATCTTCCAGCACGCTTTTAAAGCCGTACATCCGCGCTTGATTGTGAAAAGTGTATTTATTTAAATATCAAGAAAATCAAAAATTACTTTCTGTATAATTATATTGATGTTGGAATTAACCTGCCAAAAAAAATCAAACAACAAAAATATTTTTGGACGAAATATTCGACTTTTTTTCATTTGTAGCTTAGAAAATCTGGTAGAACATGTACTTGTATTACTAAAAGGAAAAATAGTATTGTAATACTTACAATTTTAAACATGTTGCCATACGAATCGAGATTTTCTTCCAAGTTGTTGCTTGTTTTTAGGTGTCTAGTTCATTTTATATTATACCAGTCCATTATGTTAACTCTTGCTTAACAATTTAAATAAAAAACTAAAACTACTACAGGCCGTTGACATTGTTAAAAAGAACTACATGTAATTATGTTTTTCATCTTCTATTGAATTGAACAACATATCGAAAAACTCGACATCAAAAATAATACATTCAAATATGTTATCCGGTGTTTTGAGTACAAAGAATACAAGGATTAAAATTATCTTTAGAAGTTGTATAACATCATCGGATATTGCCAGGTAATAAAATAATTATTTTAGCGAGTTCATTGAAACTGAGATGATATGTTAACTATCGGTCAATAACTGTTAATTAATACGGATATCAGACAATACAAATCGAGAAAAAAATCAACATTATTTAATAACAACCACAAAATCTGACGAATGAATTTTTTCATTAAGAAGTTCTTTATCGAATTAAGGGACAAACAGGATATGAAATTAATGTTGGTCTTTAATTGTTTGTTACGTGATTTTTTCTAAACATTTCTTTTATTCAAAACTTTTCTCATAAAAATTAAAAGATTAAATTTAAAAAATCACTGACCTAACCTAATTCTATTTTTAAATGAAAAAAAATCTTCTCTGAATTCTTCTGTACATAGAACAGATTTTGGAAAAAAGTTGAAATTGAATGACTTCAATGATCCAATTTGACCTCACCCCAGACTATATCGGGGTATTTCAAGGTTGATAAAGGTCAAATGAATTAATCCATATTACATTTTCTTACTACATGGTGTTGAATTTAAAGAAACATGAAAAAGAAATTGATGTCCAAAGATGCAATAGATATTTGAAAAAAAAATGATTTGTTAAAATCAGAAAAATGTAGGTTAGAACCATAAGTTAATAATTGGGTGTTTATTGTTGTTCGGATTTTTCAAGAGATGATCGTGATAGGATGTTCAAATCATGACATTATATCCTATCTGGTGAACTAGAAAGGTACATTAGGAATATTTTGAAAATAGTGAATATGCTGTCTTGTTGAAAACATTACAAATTGCTATATACACAGAATTAAAGAAACTTTTTGAGTATGTCGGTTTATTTTTCCCCATACCGTCAGTAAATGTTACATCGATTTTTGACATTTTTTAGCTCACCTGAGCTGAAAGCTCAAATGAGCTATTGCGATGGTTCATCGTCCTGTGTCCGTCTGTGTCCGTCGTGCGTTAACTTTTAACATTTTAATCATCTCCTCTAAAACTACCAAGCCAAATTTGATGAAACTTGTTGATTATGATGCCTTGGTAAAGGCCTTTCAGATTTGCACAAATGAAGGAGTTATGTCCCCTTGGGGCCCCATAAAGGGGGAAATAGTGAAAAACTTTAAAAATCTTCTCCTCTGAATCTACAAGAGATATACCTTAGTTATTTCATTTATAACTTCCTTAGGTCATCTATTTTCAGATTTGCACAAATGGCAGCCATGGGGCTCAAAATGGGGAAATTATAAGGCACTGAGTGGGGAATGGCTAAAAATTATATATTTGTCACTATATCATGAAAACTATTAACTTTTTGTATAGGAATGTATATTAGAATATTGTAGGTATTGACATGACGATCTTTTTTATATATGGTACAAGGTCATTAGTCAAAAGGTCAAGGTCACAGCTGCGAAAAAAAACTTAAATTTGGATTCACATATTTTTGGAACTTTATATTAATTAATTTTCAACTGTTTGGCGTTTGTTTTTTCAATCTATCAAACTTTTCGGCCCCTAGTGTCACTGATGAGGAATGATTTTCCGAATTGTGCACATCTGGCACATAAAAATTCAGCAGGTATTTGTTATATATTGCTAATTATCTTGAAAACTATTAACTTTTGTATAGGTATGTATATTATAATATTGTAGATATTGACATGACGATCATTTTGATATATGGTTCAAGTTCATATGTTGAAAGGTCAAGGTCACAGCTGCAAAAGAAGACTTAAATTGCTAATTATCTTGAAAACTATTAACTTTTTGTATAGGCATGTATATAAGAATATTGTAGGTATTGACATGACGATCATTTTGATATATAGTATATGGTCATATGTTGAAAGGTCAAGGTCACAGCTGCAAAAGAAGACTTAAATTGCTAATTTTCTTGAAAACTATTAACTTTTTATATAGACATGTATATTAGAATATTGTAATTATTGTGACAACGATCATTTGGATATATGGTTCAAGGTCATATGTTGAAAGGTCAAGATCAAAGCTGCAAAATAAGACTTAAATTGTTGTTATCTTGAAAACTATTACCTTTTTGTATAGGCATGTATTTAGAATATTGTAGGTATTGACATGACGATCATTTTGATATATGGTACAAGGTCATATATTAAAAGGTCAAGGTCACAGCTGCGAAAGAAGAATTAAATTGCTTATTATCATGAAAACTATTACCTTTTGTATAGGCATGTATGTTAGAATATTGTAGGTATTGACTTGACGATCATTTTAATATATGGTACAATGTCATACGTTGAAAGGTCAAGGTCACAGCTGCAAAAGAAGACTTGAATTGCTAAGTATCTTGAAAACTATTAATTTTTTGTATAGGCATGTATATAAGAATATTGTAGGTATTGACATGACGATCATTTTAATATATGGTACAATGTCATAAGTTGAAAGGTCAAGGTCACAGCTGCAAAAGAAGACTTGAATTGCTAAGTATCTTGAAAACTATTAACTTTTTGTATAGGCATGTATATAAGAATATTGAAGGTATTGACATGACGATCATTTTGATATATGGTTCAAGGTCATATGTTGAAAGGTCAAGGTCACAGCTGCAAAAGAAGACTTAAGTTGCTAATTATCTTGAAAACTATTCACTTTGTGTATAAGAAGGTATAATAGAATGTTGTAGGTATTGACATGAAAATCATATATGGTTCAAGGTCATATATGTTCAAAGGTCAAGGACATAGTTGCATAAGTATACTGAAATTGATTAATGATTTGGAAATTATTCATTGCACTACAGTTACTTCATGCATATAATATAAGCTTCTTATGAATGATATGTGAGTAGATATATTTCTGATTAAGTTTTGTGGGAGTTCTTCACTTGAGAAAACTTTTAAAGTTTCTCTACTTAATATATTTGCAAAGAGTATTGGACAATATCTTCAGGTAAGCGTTAAGGCCCATGGGCCTCTTGTTTAATTATTTTATTTAAATATAAAATTTTGTTCTCCAAATATGCATATGACAACTATTTATGGACTGACAGTAGTTTGTTCTTCAAAGAGCATTTTAATTAGCACTTTTTAATATTAAAGTAGTAGAATTACACAGCTACATGTAGATTTTTTCTCATTAGGTCCGACACATTTTAAAAGACCATTGAATTTATTATGCGTTTTTCATTTTAAAAAGTGATATTCAGTGGTTTAGTTAAAGTATTTTTTAAGGGTAACCTGTAACGATTTTCAGTTCTGACATATTTTATTCGTCTTACTTAAAATTGGTTTTAGCAAAAATTCAATAAAATTCCGTTCATTATAAGGAAATATCGGTGAATTTCTAATACATCTCCAGAAATCCAAATCAAAAAGGTCAATATCGAGGCTCCCGTGTAGTGACATCATACCAGTAAAAAAAAAAACCTCCAAAGGATATCATTTACCAACTACTAAAATAAGTCAAACCCGAACTCGTAGTTTGACTTTCTATGATTTTTGTACGGGAAAACTATTTAATGAAATGAAATTAACATCCGTTTGACACCTACCTGACTATTAAGATTATTATCAATCATTTTGTTTATTAGATACATTCCTTAGATTAAGACCCACACTTGTAATTAACAGGATGTAACTCATAATATTGCAAAATTGATTTGCAGGTTGATAAAGTTATCTTACGACCCTGTAATATACAAAAATATATTTACAGTTCGAGTATAGTAAAATAATTTTATTTGGTAAACGTTATATATCATATACAGTATCAAGATTTCACTTCGGAAAAAAATGGATATTTCATTTTTGAATTTTAAAAAGTAAGAAAAAGATAAATTTCCCTTAGTTTTCATGCAAATAATAATAATTATGATAATAATAATAATAAGATATAACTTTTAGGCAAAATTAAAATTGACGACCAGAGTAGTCTATTTAAAACATGTTTATTGTTCTACTTACAGCATTTGATTTTATTAGATTTTAGTTTTCACACGGTTTGGGCATACGTTTAGCTGTGATATTTTTAAATTCTTTATTCTATATATATACACAGATCCATTAAATTATTATTATTATTATTATCTCGTTTTTTTTAAAACATGTGGTCTCATTCTAAAATCCGTGTCATTTCAATTTAAACAATTATAATATTTTTTCCTTAAAAAAATTGAGGATGGAATATCCTGGTTTTGTTCCTTTTTAATTACCCTAGCATTAATTAGCCATCGGACAGTTGAAAAGATCTATATTACAAACTTAATTTTCAATTATCGAGAAAATGTAATGAAGTAATTTGACCCGGGTTGAAAAGTGACACAGGGTGCTCATTTTGTCAACGTTGAAAATTAAAACCAGCTTGTTGAATTGCAACCCTACCCCGTTGAAAACTGAACCGGATCGCTGAATTTTGATCAGTAAACCGGGTCTAAATTCAACAGGTTAAAACAAATAATAATAATGAAATGATGTTTGTTTTTTCTAGTTGTTGGGTTTTTTGTGGTTTGTATTGGGTGGGGGGGGGGGGGTAATAATATAGGTTTCAGTCAATCAATCTGTCTGTCTACCTGTCCGAACTTAGAGTACCTGTATCTCCTCTTACTGCTTTAAACCAAGAAGTATGGAACTTTGTTCGCTGATATATATATATATATATATATATATATATATATATATATATATATATATATATACTAGCGGAAAAAAGTAACTGTGCATCAATAAAATTTATAATTTCGCTATTATTACTGAATGTATAAATCTTAAAATTTGCACAAATGGTAAGTGTATGTACCTCTATCATATCGCTTGGTCATTGCATCAATTGCCCGTGATTTTTACGCTTCATGCGCACGGGTTGGTTTTCACGCAATTGTCGCCAAGCATTTCAGTGTGACAATATTTTAGGAATAATTTACTGTTGTTCGTTTGTTTGGACACCAGAAAACCAGAAAAGCAAGTTTATTCGGTTGAAAGCTTCCATATTGTAATGCCTAGGCTAAATGAAAATGATCGCCTCCGCGCCATTGGTATGCTTGAGGCTTGTATGACCCAAAGCTTTGTCACTAGACATTGGACTACGCCCAATCAGCCCCAGAACAGTACGGAATCGTTTACGGGAAAGACATATTCGCCATGACGTCCGACAATCCGTCCAATTCTACGACGACGTCATCGCACAGCTCGTCTTGCATGGTGCAGAACACATTTACGCTTTAATCGACGAGACTGGGCACAAATTATGTTCACCGATGAGTCCAGATTTCACTTGGACAGCAGTGACGGACGCTCCAGAGTTTATCGGCGCATTGGAGAACGTTTCCATGACGCTTGTGTGGTGGAACGACGTTCGTTCGGTGGGGGCAGTGTAATGGTTTGGGGTGGCATCACAGCGAATGACAGAACTCCTCTGGTAGTCATCGACGGGAATTTGACCGGTGTACGGTACCGTGATGAAATCCTACAGACCCATGTCATCCCTATTCATTCAAGGACAGCAACGTAACGTCACTTTTTAAGCATGATAATGCAAGACCACACGTCGCAGGGTTGCAATGGATTTTCTGGCACAGCATAACGTCAATGTGTTACCGTGGCCAGCCGTTTCACCCGACCTTTCTCCAATTGAACACGTATGGGATGAAATGGAACGCCAATTACATCATCTGCCCAACCAGCCTGTTACATTGCAAGGGTTGGCCCAAGGCGTTAGACCAGATATGGAACAACATCCCTCAAGCATTCTTTAGGCATTTAATCAACTCTATGACGGCGTCGCTGTCAGTCCTGTGTCAATGCTAACAGTGGTCACACACGATACTGATCTTGTGAACTGACTTTTACTACCTGCTATGTTTCTAGTCCCCTGCGTATGAAAAAACAGTATCTGCAACCTTTTCAATGACATGAATTTGTAAAGAAATATCTAACAAACAAATACGAAATTATTCATTGCTTTGAAATTTCAAATTATTTTATAATCTCACATTTCAGTCATGTACAGTTACTTTTTTCCGCTAGAATATATATATATATATATATATATATATATATATATATATATATATATATATATATATATATATATATATATATGTATATGTGCAATATCATTTTGGCTTCATTGTTTGTTTTAGATTTCATGGCTAATTGAACTTACTCAAAATTGGCCCTATTAAGTGTACTTCTTGTCTTGTCGGGCATATTTTCGTTGTATGATGTATTAACTCTGAAATAACTGAAAAAGTAACAAATAGCTTTTCGCCACTCAATTTGATCCATTGACAGTGATTTGCATAAAAAAGGTATCTAACGTGCATTCTTAAAATGATTAAGTTAAATGTCAAACTATCGACGGAGAAATGACGACTGAAAACGGTGGAGTTAAATACAACCAGCAGAAACAATAAATCAATTACAAAACAACACTTTAGTACCCGAGACCAATACATAGACGCGATATAGGCTGTGCGTGCATGCAACAGAATTAATGGTTAAACATTTTATGTTACTGTACAGGAAGATATCTCGGGGAAATGAATATTTAAACATTGTCCTTCTTGTATTTAACAATATCCCTCTGTGCAACTAAAATGATCTAGTGTTCATAACAAGAGGCCCATGGGCCCTAACGCTCACTTGAGGAAATGTCCAAAAACTTACAAAGAACTTAATTACAAAAACTTTACAAAATTCCTCAAGTTTGGAAATCCGGCAATAACTAATCAGTAATGTCTAGTCACATTTCATTTATAAATAACTCGTATGCATGATTTAGCTATAGTACAACGAATAATTTCCAAATCATTAACTATATGGTTATGCAGCCATGATTTTGACCTTTAAACATATGAACTTGAACCTTATATCAAAATGGTTGTAATATCAATATCTACAATATTCTAATATACAGGCTTGTACAAAAAGGTAATGGTTTTCAATATAATTAAAAAAATTCAGTACACTTATGCAGCTATGACCTTGACCTTGCAACATATGACTTTGAACCATATATCAAAATGATTGTTACTCAATACCTACAATATTTTTGTATACATGCCTATACAAAAAGATAATAGTTTTCAAAATAATCAACATTTTCAGTACACTTGTGCAGCTTTGACCTTGACCTTTGAACTTATGACCTTGAAACATATATCAAAGTGATTCTCATATCAATACTTACAATATTCTGATATACATGCCTATACAAATATTTAATAGTTTTCAAGATAATTAACAATTGAAGTCTTCGTTTACAGCTATGTCCTTGAATCATGAATCATATATCAAAATGACTGTCATATCAATACCTACAACATTCTTATATACATGCCTGTGCAAAATGATAATAGTTTTCAAGACAATTAACAATTTCAGTACACTTATGAAGCTATGACCTTGATCTTTGAACATATGATCTTGAAACATATATCAAAATGGTTATTATATCAATACTTACAATATTCATATATACATGCCTATACAAAAAGTTTATAGCTTTCAAGCTAATGCACATTTTTAGTATTTACAAGTCAAAAATAACATTTCAGCGGCAACAACTTCTACATGGATTATCATATAGTTACAAAACTTGGTATCTTGTTAAATTTTGTCATGCTGAACATTTTTACAATGTTTTAAATTCATATATCTCTTAATATTTTCAAGAAAATTGCCTTCTACTGCATAAATCACAAATAGGTGACCTTGATTTGTGACCTTGACCCTATTTTAAAGGTCATTTCAAGAAAAAGTCAAAACTGAAAACTCCATGTCAATATCTGTTCAAATAGTCAAGTTATAACAATTTGAAGCCATGTTACGAAATTTTTACAATTAAACGCAAAAACGCGTAACCTATTTTTCGACCAAATTTCACGAAATGAACAAACTATAGGCTCAAGACCCTAGAGAAGCCAAATACCATTTTTGTTTTTTTCTCCCATCATTGGTTTTGGAGAAGATATTTTTTAAGACTTTTGGATCCCTAGGTGACCTTTACCTAGTTTTGGTAACAATGGCAACACCATGAACAATCTGAATTGCACCGGCCCATATATGCTTCTGACCAAGTATCACTGAAATCTGTCCAACAGTTTTGGAGGAGAAGTCGAAAATAAGTGTTAACGACGCACGCACGCATACACACCGCCCTATAACATAGGCTCACGTGACCTTTCTGTCAGGTGAGCTAAAAATTAAAATGAAACATTTTATGAAATGGATCGATACCCACTTTGAGATGGTGAGCTTCAATTGCTATTGCTTTTTCATCCACTAACCAAACAATAACTTTAATATACTCAAAATTTTTAAATAAACAACAATCTGTAAACAAAGGTGATAAATAGCATAAATATTAAGAAAATGGGACAATTGTAAAACACTTTGATATACCCGAATAAATATTGACAAACGAGAGTCAATTGTATTTTGGAATCTGATAATTGTATAATTACCAAATGCATACAGTTGCACGAAAGCCTAATAAACAAGACACAGCAAACAATTGTAAACAAAGCCGATGTGCTCTCTCTCACTCTCTCTCTCTCTCTCTCTCACAAAGCCTAATGGACTAGGTTTGAAAAAATCGCGTAATAATGCGTAACTTCTCGCGTAATAAAGCGTAACATGTCACGTAATAACACGTGACTTTCGTAAATTAACGCGTAACTTTTGCGAAATAACGCATAACTTTCGCGTAATAACGCGCAACGTTTTTAAAAGATAACTTTTTATCAGTTCTTTGTGTTGTCCTTTATCAACATGTTCAAAATTAAAAATGAGATCGTGTGTTTGTGCTATCAAGTTGACGATATATTTGCTTTGCAAGTCTACATCTGAAAAAGTGCTCTCTAACAGTCGACATAAAATATCTGAATAGATGACATCCATTTCTAACAAGTCGTCCCAATCATTTAACAAGTCATCAATCGTTGTCGAGTCGACATTATTATTATTTGACAAGTGAACATAAAATCCGTCAAGGCGCTAAACATTTGACAAGTCGACATAAAAATCTAACAGCAGAAATATACTGTCATACTGGAATTTAAAAAAAAAAAAAAACACTCATCCCATGCCGATTGCTCATTATCATAATAGCCGTTGCAGTCGTATATACCGTATACTATTTTATGATTTACTGGTTTCTGTCTAGTTTTATTCTGAATTAGAAACTTATAAACACACACACACACACACACACACACACACACACACACACATGTTGAACAACGTCCAGATCATAGACAGATAAAAACCATGTAGTTTGTGGGTAGGGTCAATATTCAACAGGGTCAATTTTCAACGAATGAGGTCAAGAGAAAAAATTATCAACCTGTTGATAAATGACCCCGGTTATGAATTTCACGAATTTTGGTCTCAATTTTCAACGTTGAAAAAGCAACCCCCCCCCCCCCCCGGTTTATATTCAACGTTGAAAAATGAACCTCGGGTCAATTTTCAACCCGGGTCAAAATACTTCATTACACCGGCAGATCACTTAAAAGTTTTCTACATTACGGTCATTTGATTTTAACTGTGAATAAACATTGCACAAAAAAGCATGGCTATTGAATTATTATGTATTGATTTTTAGCCAGTGTCACAGTAAGTTCTATAACTATTCATCCGATAGTCTGTCCAGCCCGAATCGATATTATTTCATTTTAAAATGTCGACGATAAAATTAACTTTCGTGTATTCGACAAGTTAAAACTAATCGCGTATATTTTGTTACAGCTATGCAATCAATCGCAATTCTCGAGTCTGTCCAGTCCGACTTAAAAATTTAAAATAATAAATAAATAAATAAATAAATAAATAAATAAAATAAAAATAAAAACAAGAGGGCCAAGAAGGCCCTGGACACTCACCTGAAAATGATGTACACTCAGCTTGATTTTGGCAAACTGGAGCTTCTATTCTTAAAAAAGATTTTTTTCCTATATTTCAAGCTAGTGACCTACTTATTGACACAAAATGACCAATATATAAACTTGAGCTAGCTTTTGTCAAGAGCATCATTCTGACTAAGTTTGATGAAGATTGGACTAAAATTGGGTCCTCAGGAGTGTTAACAAGGTTTTTCTACAATTTGACCTAGTGACCTACTTATTGACCCAACATGGCCCATATACGAACTTGAGCTAGCTTTTTTCAAGAGCATCATTCTGACTAAGTTTGATGAAGATTGGACTAAAATTGGGCCCTCAGGAGTGTTAACAAGGTTTTTCTACAATTTGACCTAGTGACCTACTTATTGACCCAACATGGCCCATATACGAACTTGAGCTAGCTTTTGTCAAGAGCATCATTCTGACTAAGTTTGATGAAGATTGGACTGAAATTGGGTCCTCAAGAGTGTTAACAAGGTTTTTCTACAATTTGACCTAGTGACCTACTTATTGACCCAACATGGCCCATATACGAACTTGAGCTAGCTTTTGTCAAGAGCATCATTCTGACTAAGTTTGATTAAGATTGCACTTAGATTGTGGCCTCAGGAGTGTTAACAAGGTTTTTCTACAATTTGACCTAGTGAACTACTTATTGACCCAACATGGCCCATATACGAACTTAAACTAGCTTTTGTCAACAGGATCATTCTGACTAAGTTTGATTAAGATTGCACTTAGATTGTGGCCTCAGGAGTGTTAACAAGGTTTTTCTACAATTTGACCTAGTGACCTACTTATTGACCCAACATGGCCCATATACGCACTTGAGCTAGCTTTTGTCAAGAGGATCATTCTGAGAAAGTTTGATTAAGATTGCACTGAAATTGTGCTCAGGTGAACTAAAAAAGTCAACGATAAAATCAATTTTTGTTTTATTGACAAGATAACACTCGTCACGTATTTTTCAACAGATATGCAACCAACTTCAATCACAATTCTCTAGTAGGTCGGGACTCGACTAAATATTTTCGTCCGTTTCTGGTTCCAAAAATACTGCTATACCTTAAATTCATCATTTATCAGATTGTCCACTTCTTCCCCAAATATTTACGAACTATTTGAGATAATTAGGTACATTTCTGAGCCGTTACTTTCTTCTCGTACATACGTCAATACATCATTATAGTTACTACTATGTTAGATAATACTGCAATGATGTCACACATTTATAACTCCAAACGTGGTGTTTCACTTTGCGATCAAGGGAAAGTTAAAAAATATGGATTTCAAACCACTATAACTTTTTTATTTTATCACCAATTTTGATGCGGTTTTCAATATTGTGATATTTAAATAATAACAGGTCCAGCTCACTATTTTAAGTTGGTAAATATTATACTTGTTCACGACTTAATGTTGATAGGTTTAAATACTTCAGGTCACTGTAACCTTGACCTTTGCTAACTTGGTAGTGCTTAATGCGGTGATACTATTTTTGAAGACTCGATCTTTTAAACTGTTAAAAACAATTAAGCTGTGTCTTAACACTTGACAGTTCTTTACAAACTTTCAATATGCAAATTTTAAGACTGAAACTTATAAGTGTTTTAGTAGTAAAATTCTTCTTTATACCCGATCTACAAAATTTAGCCATCACTATTAAACTATATTCCACATATGGCAGGGTGGAGTAATTTAGGCTCTTTTGAATATTATGTACAGTTTATACATGAATTTTATATGAATAACTCCAATTAACTGCAACATTTAAGAGAACCTTATTATATTAATTTTTCTTTATCCAGTTTTCTAATTTCATACAGACCTTAAAGTAAAAATACTTATGTTCAATGTTTATTTCAAATCTTCATCGATTATGTACGCAAGTATTAAAGTACCGATTATACATAAAATGTGAAAAACATTACCATTTTGTTATGCATTTAGAATACATGTTATCATAACACCAACATTTACTCGAATTAACAAATCTTTTATTAGATAAAAGTAATTATTTTTGTAAAATCGGACCCGTTATGTAAAACTCATCAATGTGTTCATTAATAACAAGCAAATGCATGTTAAATGACGTCATATACATCTATGTACATTACTGAAGCATGCCAAACGGTTTTTGGAAAAGTAATGATCAAAATTATTGCAATATCAATACCTACAATATTCAAGTGTCTGTGTGTGTGTGTGTGTGTGTGTGTGTGGTTTATAGCTTAAAAATAGAATCCAAATGATTATTATTGTCATATTAATACCTACAACATTCTAATATACATGCCTATACAAAAAGTTCAGTTTTCCGGACATATTGACAAATATACTATTTTTAGCAATGTTCCCACTAAGTGCACTGCCATTTCCCAATTCTGGCTCAATCAGGCAGAATTGAGTGTCATTAACAATGAGGATAACACTTCAGGGTAAATTTTTTATTGACACAAAAATAACATTCTTGACCTTACAAATTTAATTAAAGGTTCAACATGCTTCAAAAATCCTGAGAATCCATCTCAAGTGTGTGTGTGTGTGTGTGTGTGTGTGTGTGTGTGTGTGTGAGAGAGAGAGAGAGAGAGAGAGAGAGAGAGAGAGAGAGAGAGAGAGACAAATAACAAAGCACTATTTTAAAGTACCAGATTAAATTTAAGTGCTCCTATAAGTGATTTTTACAATTTATTTGTGTATATTTGAAACAAAATAATGACAAATTTGTCAAATAGAAACATTCTTGCAGAATTTTTAAGGATTTCAAGCAGGATAATTATAATGAAGATACTGTGTAGGCAACTTTCCATGTTGGTTACATCTTTGATAACATGGGTGATGTATACTTGTTCCATGAAAAAAAAATTCATTAACATTGTTAATACTCATGCACTATTTAAGAGTTAAGTACTCTCGTAAACATGAAGTTCTGTATATTAACTCAGAACTCTGCAAAGCTGTTTATGAAAGAAAAATTTGTATAATAAATTTCAAATATATATATATATATATATATATATATATAAACAAACAAACTAGAAGCACTACAGAAAACAATGCAATATGGTTGTCAAGTTAAAAAGGCAATCCATAAGAAACTAAACATATATTTTCTTAAAATTGTGTAGGTGATTCTATATCCAGATGTTTTTTGCCCACTGATAAAACTTTCTTTACAATAAAGGTATCAAGAATGGTGGATGTAATATTTTGAGGAAAATGGTAATGTTTTATCAAATTAGGAAGATGAGACTTTTAGTGGTTTTTATACAACATTGCTAAGGAAAAAGGGAAAACAGCAGGGATTGTGCCACTCTGTCACAGCATATGTGCTATAAACAAAAACATAACTCTTTCCAAGAGAAGGTTGATTTTAAACCTATAACACATAGCTTTGTTTCAAAGATGGTTCAAAATCTAGATTAGAAAAGGTGGAGGTGCTGACAATTTTCTGCTACAATCCTAAAGTTAATTATATAAGCCTAGCTTTTCTGTATCAACTAAATGATCTAGTAAATTATTCTATATAAACTTGCAAATTTCCAGATAGATTAAAATGTGCCCAAGTCACACCAATAGATAAAAAAGAATTACTGTCCAGTTAGAATACTACCTATGTAGTATAATAACAAAACCCGGTGATATTTTTCAGCCATTATTTCAACCATATCTCTCTGCATTCAGACAGAGATATGGCTGTCTGACTGACTGTGGAAGTGGCACTGGTGGGCAAGCTGTCAGCATATGGTCTTTCTGAACAAGCTGTAAAGCTTTTAAAGGGTTATCTGTAAAACGGGTGGCAAAGAGTTAAACTTGGTGACATAGCAGTTGGGCAGAAATTGAAAAAGTTGTGCCTCAAGAATCTCTTCTAGTTGCTATTTTTTTAATATTTTAGATGTACCACATATCAGCTACACCATATATGATATATATTCTTTAAGAAACATAGCTGCCAAAATTTGGAATGATTTTCTCGCTTCACGAGACAAAATAAAATTCATATTCATACTTCACTGTTAAATGTTCTATTTATTTTATATCACTGAATTGTTTTTATATCTGACATGTTTGGTTAATTAAAGCAATGGATTGCGCCGTACAGATGTGGCCATTGTTTTGCTTTTGACCAGACGTTGACAAGGTTCACTGTTATTCTCTCGTCTAATGGTTGACGCAATTCGGAAAAACCTGCGGCACCGAAGTGTGACGAGAAACAAGTACAGGGCACCTGTTCGCAATAATAAAAAGGGGAGTAACTCTAATTTAAAAAACCCTCTAAAATGCACGTGAAGGAATTCGGAGTGAAATACATATATTTTCACCGGTGAAAATATATGTAATTCACTGCTGTGAAAATATGTGTTTTATCAGTTAAATATTTTCCATTATTTCATCATTGATATAAAATAAAATTTCTTATATCACTTCAAAATACCTATTCCTGGCACCTGTACTTATATACAGACATTACAGTAAACCAGTCTCTGGAAAACTGTGTCCTGATTGACTAAAATATCAAAAGTCTGTCTATAATAAAATAAATATTTCAAATAAATTTAAGTGTAAACTTAATACTTGTCAAATTTTAAACAAAATGTTAATCTAGACGGTACATGCTAGCTTTAACAGATTGCTTAAACTGTACAGACAAAGCATCTTGTATAATAGTCAGGTAAATAAAATTCTAAAACTGCAAACAATCTGTCTATATGAAAAGCTAAAAATTCTTTGTTACAAAATTATGACTATACAGTCCATTTAGATGAAAGTTCTGTCAACAACACAATTTATATATTATTTCACCAACTTCAATGGTATAAAAAGAAAAAAAATTCAATAACCTTGACCTCATTTAAAAGTTGTATGCAGGAAGACGCACCCCAATGTCCTTATCTTTACACATATTTTAAAGGTCAATTTAAAGCTATTTTTATCACACAAAATGTAGTCTCAAAACTAAAAATAAATCGTAAAAATTTTATCTACCTATAAAACCTTGAGATTAGTTTCATGGCATATTTTCATTTATGTATTCTGGTATTCAATACTATTAGTACCCATAATAAATATCTGTAAAGGTTTTTAAAATGCTGTGTATTTTATACTCCAGCTAAAATGTCATCTATTTTGTTGTTCATTTATTATGACAAAATGCATACGCTATATGACACGATACAAACTTTATTGATATTTGTATCTAAAGCCTTAAAAAACTCATACAGTGGGTAGAACCTTGGTGATAGAAAGTCTACACATGATTTTTCAGCTTTGATAAAATCAAATAAAATGTGTGCTGTGTGAAAAAATCGTCATAAAAAGATTTATACTATATGTATATCATTTGTTGATAATGAATTGTTTTTTTTTTTTTTTGTTTTTTTTTTTTTAATTTTAAAGCAAGTATATCAGATATCAGAAAGAGATTTTTCTATCACGTAATGATGGAGAATATTTATATGATGTTTATTATTTTAACACTTCTAACAAACCAGTCTACTTTAAAAGGACAACTTTGTTTGGTTTTCTTTGATGATCTTTATAAAAATTTTGGCTGAATAAACCAAAATCAGATCTAATAAGAACAAGAAAAAGCAAACATGTCAAAAACCAAGGCAAAGTCTTTCAATTTAATCTTGACCCTACTTATAAAGGTCTTTCATAGAAAAAAAATTAAAATAGAAAACTCCCATGACAGAACAATAATTTTCATGTAGTATAGATATGGCAAATCAATGCTCATTTAAACAATACTGTCAGGAATCTGACCTTTTACCTAGGCTTCATGTATTCAATGCTTAGAGATGTATCAAAATACAATGTCTGCATTCAAATATTTTCAAAAATAGTAGAAAATTTTAAACATACAATGGTAAAATAAACTATAACCATATTATGATCTCTGAACTGGACCCCATTTTGGATCACTTCATAGAAACTTGAAAACTTGGACCTTTTTCAAGTTGACTAGCAAGGATACCAAATTTCTAGCCAACACAGTGCACTGCAGTAGATCAGATCCTGAAAGGTTCATAATAAATTTGAATAGTATTAAAGTTTACAAAATTACAAATGAACATGTCTGAGCCTGTATTAACATCATATGTCAAAACAGACTAAAAGAGACATTTTTACTTTTAGCATGCATGTATAATTAAAACACACAAAGCCATTAGCTGTCCATAGCATACAATGCTGAAAAAAAAAACTCATTTAAAACTTCACAGAAAAAAAAAGAAAGTGCAAATCTTCAATATAATGTTAAAAATTATCCCAAAACTGCTAGTTCAACATGCAAAATTCATAAAACTACTAAAAATTTGCATGTTTAAACATTATGCAAAAGTTAAAAGGCTACTAGATTTGCTTCCAATATTATCAAAATTGTTGATATAAATGGAATAATTTTATTCTCCAGAAAAATCAGCTGGAAACTGGAAAAATGTGATATGAATTGCATTATGAATACATCTGGTTTCATTTATTTAGTTGGCAATGACTGGACATTCATGTTGTAAGCTGAAGTTATTGAATCTAGAAATTTTTAAAAATTAGGGGGGGGGGGGGGGAAGTAAAATATAAAATACTTAACTGGAATGAAATTTTAGTACTATGATTTTCACTACCTCACAAAGCATAAGCATTATCTTATACTATTACAGGTTATTTAGTTTGCTTTGCATGGTGGTTGAAGATAAAGGCACCACAAAACCCAATACGTCATCAATTCAGTATCTGATGCCATGTAAATATTATTAGTAATAAAAGGACATAGTCTAATTTTGAATTTTATGTTTTTACCATTAGTTCAAATTCAATATAAAATTATAAATTCCATGTGAATTCAGAGAACTTCAAATTTAGGGAAATTTTCATGATTTCTCAATAGGTATTAATTGAATATTACATAATTAATAAATTAATAAAACATCATTTACTCAGTCTTTACAATATTTGATATGTACTCTTACTTACATGTATTTGAAGCAATGAATAGATTCTAAAAATTTAACAATTTGTCTTATAAATATAATTTAACTAGAAATCTTTCTTATACAATGATTATATATATCAAGTGTATTTTTTTCTGTATTTTATTATATAACTTGAGAGGAATGTCTAGAACTCCTGTCCCTGTAACCTTTCACAAAACATGGTGCCTGAAACCAAATATGATCTGTTTGTGGTATATTCTGAGGACCATCATTAACTGAATCACTTGTTATCCATTGCGAGTTCATACTTCCTATGCTGTTATCTGATTTACCATCAATTGATACACTACTAGAAGTTGGCGTTGTTTCATCTTTAAGATACTCAACTGAAACATGACCTCCAGGGGTGAATATCAAATCCTGTGGGGAGTGATCCAAATCAGTTTCCATACTGGAAATTTCCAAAGGTTCTATCCCTGAAATATCTATATCTGTTTCATCTCTACTTAAATCTGGACAAGTTATGTTTTGTTTTCTCTTACAAGCAATATTAAACCTGAACTGTTTCCCTCGTACTGGTGTTTTGAAATTGGGTTTGGGGAGAAACCATGATATATTCGAATCCCGTGGAGCATTAAATAAAATGGTCATACTTGTAGGGCTCAATGTCTTGCAATCTTCATGGATATTCTGAATGATTATCTGCTTTAGTAAAGATCTGACACAAACACTTGTGGACAATATGTTCTCGTCCAAGTTTGGTGCAGGAAATGTTATGCAATAGGATTCTTTTGGACTTACAACTGTTCCACCAAATATTAAAAGTACCTGTTTGATCTCTGGACAAACTTCAAAAGCCTCCATCAAATGTTTTGCAATAGCTTCTAAATTATCCACAACATTTATTGACCTTTTTACTTCCAGTCTGTTTATTTGTCTTTTTCTCCTTTTCAAACCAATCTGAGGAAAAAAAGAAAAAACAATACATTGTATATATATATATATATTGTAAACAATACACATATTTAAAATTATGAATCTTTTTAAGTTGACAATTTTGGTCATTCGAGTCTGATACAATTCCAATTCAGGATTTTTCACAACTTCACAAATTAACACTCCTTATGAAATTTGTGTCTGCAGAACTGCAATTTCCTTACATTGCTTATCAACGAGTACAACATGATTCTAGCTTAATATGATTTGACCAAACCCTCAATTAAAAATTAAAAAAAATAATTTAAACATCAATATGACTAGATAAAAAAAAATTGTATGGAATTATTTCCTGGACTCAAACTTGACAGGAACAAATGGAAAAGGAAAAGACGAGAGGTAGTTGAAAATAAAACTATCCGACTTTAGACAGGCATCAGATATTATGTCAAAATTGTAGGGATCTTAGAAATATTTTGTAGCCAGCCCTAAATCCCTAACTTCATTTTCAGGCACTGATTATATGCATAAAAACCACCACATATCTGGACCAGTGATTACCGGTATGACAATGCCCACTTTTAGACATACAAGGTATTATTTTGTCACTAAATCACAATCAACATTTGCCTGTATTTTTTTACTTATTGATTTCTTCATTTTTTATTTTATGAATATCATAAGGACAAGTTAATTTTTATATTCCCAAAAGTGATATCAATTTCCACTTATCCAAACAGAAAAGCTGGATAAAAAATCATTGTAGAGCTTAAATGGTTTCACATAATGTAGACAAAAGTCAGTTATTGTAGAGCCCCAATGTTGTCTCAATAATGTAGACAAAAGTCAGTTATTGTAGAGACCAGATGTTGTCACAATAATCAATAATGTAGACAAAAGTCAGTTATTGTAGAGCCCCAATGTTGTCTCAATAATGTAGACAAAAATCAGTTATTGTAGAGCCCTGATGTTGTCACAAAAATGTAGACAAAAGTCAGTTATTGTAGAGCCCTGATGTTGTCAAAATGTAGACAAAAGTCAGTTATTGTAGAGACCAGATGTTGTCACAATAATGTTGACAAAAGTCAGTAATTGTAGAGACCAGATGTTGTCACAATAATGTAGACAAAAGTCAGTTATTGTAGAGATCAGATATTGTCACAAAATGTAGACAAAAGTAAGTTATTGTAGAGCCCTGATGTTGTCACATAATGTAGACAAAAATCAGTTATTGTAGAGCCCTGATGTTGTCACAATAATGTAGACAAAAGTCAGTTATTGTAGAGCCCTGATGTTGTCACAATAATGTAGACAAAAGTCAGTTATTGTAGAGACCAGATATTGTCACAATAATCAATAATGTAGACAAAAGTCAGTTATTGTAGAGACCAGATGTTGTCACAAAATGTAGACAAAAGTCAGTTATTGTAGAGCCCTGATGTTGTCACAATAATGTAGACAAAAGTCAGTTATTGTAGAGCCCTGATGTTGTCACAAAATGTAGACAAAAGTCAGTTATTGTAGAGCCCTGATGTTGTCACAATAATGTAGACAAAAGTCAGTTATTGTAGAGACCAGATGTTGTCACAATGTAGACAAAAGTCAGTTATTGTAGAGACCAGATGTTGTCACAATAATGTAGACAAAAGTCAGTTATTGTAGAGCCCTGATGTTGTCAAAATGTAGACAAAAGTCAGTTATTGTAGAGACCAGATGTTGTCACAATAATGTTGACAAAAGTCAGTAATTGTAGAGACCAGATGTTGTCACAATAATGTAGACAAAAGTCAGTTATTGTAGACACCTGATGTTGTCACAATGTAGACAAAAGTCAGTTATTGTAGAGACCAGATGTTGTCACAATAATGTAGACAAAAGTCAGTTATTGTAGAGACCAGATGTTGTCACAAAATGTAGACAAAAGTCAGTTATTGTAGAGACCAGATGTTGTCACAAAATGTAGACAAAAGTCAGTTATTGTAGAACCCTGATGTTGTCACAATAATGTAGACAAAAGTCAGTTATTGTAGAGACCAGATGTTGTCACAATGTAGACAAAAGTCAGTTATTGTAGAGACCAGATGTTGTCACAATAATGTAGACAAAAGTCAGTTATTGTAGAGACCAGATGTTGTCACAAAATGTAGACAAAAGTCAGTTATTGTAGAGACTAGATGTTGTCACAATAATGTAGACAAAAGTCAGTTATTGTAGAGCCCTGATGTTGTCACAATAATGTAGACAAAAGTCAGTTATTGTAGAGCCCTGATGTTGTCACAATAATGTAGACAAAAGTCAGTTATTGTAGAGCCCTGATGTTGTCACAAAATGTAGACAAAAATCAGTTATTGTAGAGATCAGATGTTGTCACAATAATGTAGACAAAAATCAGTTATTGTAGAGCCCTGATGTTGTCACAATAATGTAGACAAAAATCAGTTATTGTAGAGCCCTGATGTTGTCACAAAATGTAGACAAAAGTCAGTTATTGTAGAGCCCTGATGTTGTCACAATGTAGACAAAAATCAGTTATTGTAGAGCCCTGATGTTGTCACAAAATGTAGACAAAAGTCAGTTATTGTAGAGACCAGATGTTGTCACAATAATCAATAATGTAGACAAAAGTCAGTTATTGTAGAGACCAGATGTTGTCACAAAATGTAGACAAAAGTCAGTTATTGTAGAGACCAGATGTTGTCACAATGTAGACACAAGTCAGTTATTGTAGAGCCCTGATGTTGTCACAATAATGTAGACAAAAGTCAGTTATTGTAGAGCCCTGATGTTGTCACAAAATGTAGACAAAAGTCAGTTATTGTAGAGCCCTGATGTTGTCACAATAATGTAGACAAAAGTCAGTTATTGTAGAGACCAGATGTTGTCACAATGTAGACAAAAGTCAGTTATTGTAGAGCCCTGATGTTGTCACAATAATGTAGACAAAAGTCAGTTATTGTAGAGCCCTGATGTTGTCACAAAATGTAGACAAAAGTCAGTTATTGTAGAGACCAGATGTTGTCACAATAATGTAGACAAAAGTCAGTTATTGTAGAGCCCTAATGTTGTCACAATAATGTAGACAAAAGTCAGTTATTGTAGAGACCAGATGTTGTCACAATGTAGACAAAAGTCAGTTATTGTAGAGCCCTGATGTTGTCACAATAATGTAGACAAAAGTCAGTTATTGTAGAGCCCTGATGTTGTCACAATAATGTAGACAAAAGTCAGTTATTGTAGAGCCCTGATGTTGTCACAAAATGTAGACAAAAATCAGTTATTGTAGAGATCAGATGTTGTCACAATAATGTAGACAAAAATCAGTTATTGTAGAGCCCTGATGTTGTCACAATGTAGACAAAAATCAGTTATTGTAGAGCCCTGATGTTGTCACAAAATGTAGACAAAAGTCAGTTATTGTAGAGCCCTGATGTTGTCACAATGTAGACAAAAATCAGTTATTGTAGAGCCCTGATGTTGTCACAAAATGTAGACAAAAGTCAGTTATTGTAGAGACCAGATGTTGTCACAATGTAGACAAAAGTCAGTTATTGTAGAGCCCTGATGTTGTCACAATAATGTAGACAAAAGTCAGTTATTGTAGAGCCCTGACGTTGTCACAAAATGTAGACAAAAGTCAGTTATTGTAGAGCCCTGATGTTGTCACAAAATGTAGACAAAAGTCAGTTATTGTAGAGACCAGATGTTGTCACAATAATCAATAATGTAGACAAAAGTCAGTTATTGTAGAGACCAGATGTTGTCACAAAATGTAGACAAAAGTCAGTTATTGTAGAGACCAGATGTTGTCACAATGTAGACAAAAGTCAGTTATTGTAGAGCCCTGATGTTGTCACAATAATGTAGACAAAAGTCAGTTATTGTAGAGCCCTGACGTTGTCACAAAATGTAGACAAAAGTCAGTTATTGTAGAGCCCTGATGTTGTCACAATAATGTAGACAAAAGTCAGTTATTGTAGAGACCAGATGTTGTCACAATGTAGACAAAAGTCAGTTATTGTAGAGCCCTGATGTTGTCACAATAATGTAGACAAAAGTCAGTTATTGTAGAGCCCTGATGTTGTCACAAAATGTAGACAAAAGTCAGTTATTGTAGAGACCAGATGTTGTCACAATAATGTAGACAAAAGTCAGTTATTGTAGAGCCCTGATGTTGTCACAATAATGTAGACAAAAGTCAGTTATTGTAGACACCTGATGTTGTCACAAAATGTAGACAAAAATCAGTTATTGTAGAGATCAGATGTTGTCACACAATGTAGACAAAAGTCAGTTATTGTAGAGCCCTGATGTTGTCACAATGTAGACAAAAGTCAGTTATTGTAGAGCCCTGATGTTGTCACAATAATGTAGACAAAAGTCAGTTATTGTAGAGCCCTGATGTTGTCACAAAATGTAGACAAAAATCAGTTATTGTAGAGCCCTGATGTTGTCACAATAATGTAGACAAAAATCAGTTATTGTAGAGCCCTGATGTTGTCACAATGTAGACAAAAGTCAGTTATTGTAGAGCCCTGATGTTGTCACAAAATGTAGACAAAAATCAGTTATTGTAGAGATCAGATGTTGTCACACAATGTAGACAAAAGTCAGTTATTGTAGAGCCCTGATGTTGTCACAATGTAGACAAAAGTCAGTTATTGTAGAGCCCTGATGTTGTCACAATAATGTAGACAAAAGTCAGTTATTGTAGAGCCCTGATGTTGTCACAATGTAGACAAAAGTCAGTTATTGTAGAGCCCTGATGTTGTCACAAAATGTAGACAAAAGTCAGTTATTGTAGAGACCAGATGTTGTCACAATAATGTAGACAAAAGTCAGTTATTGTAGAGCCCTGATGTTGTCACAATGTAGACAAAAGTCAGTTATTGTAGAGCCCTGATGTTGTCACAAAATGTAGACAAAAATCAGTTATTGTAGAGATCAGATGTTGTCACATAATGTAGACAAAAGTAAGTTATTGTAGAGCCCCGGTGCTGTCACATAACATAAACAAGAGGCCCATGGGCCTTAACGCTCACCTGAAGATATGTCCAATATTGTTTGCAAAGTGCAATAGATAATATATTAAGTACAGAAACTTTAAAAGTTTTCTCAAGTTAAGAACTCCCACAAAACTTAATCAGAAATATATCCACTCACTTTTCATTTATAAGTAGCTTATATAATACGCATGAAGTAACTGTAATGTAATGAATAATTTCAAAATCATTAATCAATTTCAGTATACTTATGCAGCTATGTCCTTGACCTTTGAACATATATGAACTTGAACCATATATGATTGTCATGTCAATACCTACAATATTCTAATATACATGCCTATGCATGAAATTAATAGCTTTCAAGATAATGAATACTTTTAGTATTCCTATGTTGATATGACCTTGACCTTTCAATATATGACCTTGAACCATATACCAAAATGATCAATGTCGCAAAACCTACAATATTCTAATATACATGACTATACAAAAAGTTCATAGTTTTCAAGATAATTAGCAATTTAAGTCTTCTTTTGCAGCTGTGACCTTGACCTTTCAATATATGACCTTGAACCATGTATCAAAATGATTGTTATGTCAATACCTACAATATTCTTATATACATGCCTATACAGAAAGTTAATAGTTTTCAAGATAATTAGCAGTTTAAGTCTTCTTCTGCAGCTGTGACCTTGACCTTTCAACATATGACCTTGAACCATATATCAAAGTGATTGACATGTCAATACCTACAATATTCTAATAAACATGCCTATACAAAAAGTTAAGAGTTTTCAAGATAATTAGCAATTTAAGTCTTCTTTTGCAGCTGTGACCTTGACCTTTCAATATATGACCTTGAACTATATATCAAAGTGATTGTCATGTCAAGACCTACAATATTCTAATATACATGACTATACAAAAAGTTCATAGTTTTCAAGATAATTAGCAATTTAAGTCTTCTTCTGCAGCTGTGACCTTGACCTTTCAATATATGACCTTGAACCATATATCAAAATGATCGTTGTTGCAATACCTACAATATTCTAATATACATGACTATACAAAAAGTTAACAGTTTTCAAGATAATTAGCAATTTAAATCTTCTTCTGCAGCTGTGACCTTGACCTTTCAACATATGACCTTGAACCATATATCAAAGTGATTGACATGTCAATACCTACAATATTCTAATAAACATGCCTATACAAAAAGTTAAGAGTTTTCAAGATAATTAGCAATTTAAGTCTTCTTTTGCAGCTGTGACCTTGACCTTTCAATATATGACCTTGAACTATATATCAAAGTGATTGTCATGTCAAGACCTACAATATTCTAATATACATGCCTATACAAAAGTTCATAGTTTTCAAGATAATTAGCAATTTAAGTCTTCTTTTGCAGCTGTGACCTTGACCTTTCAATATATGACCTTGAACCATATATCAAAATGATCGTTGTTGCAATACCTACAATATTCTAATATACATGACTATACAAAAAGTTAACAGTTTTCAAGATAATTAGCAATTTAAGTCTTCTTTTGCAGCTTTGACCTTGACCTTTCAATATATGACCTTGAACCATATATCAAAGTGATTGACATGTCAATACCTACAATATTCTAATATATATGCCTATACAAAAAGTTAATAGTTTTCAAGATAATTAGCAATTTAAGTCTTCTTCTGCAGCTGTGACCTTGACCTTTCAATATATGACCTTGAACCATATATCAAAATGATCGTCATGTCAATACCTACAATATTCTAATATATATGCCTATACAAAAAGTTAATAGTTTTCAAGATAATTAGCAATTTATGTCTTCTTCTGCAGCTGTGACCTTGACCTTTCAATATATGACCTTGAACCATATATCAAAATGATCGTCATGTCAATACCTACAATATTCTAATATACATGCCTATACAAAAAGTTAATAGTTTTCAAGATAATTAGCAATTTAAGTCTTCTTTTGCAGCTGTGACCCTGACCTATCAACATTTGACCTTGAACCATATATCAAAATGATCGTCATGTCAATACCTGCAATATTCAAATATATATGCCTATACAAAAAGTTGATAGTTTTCAAGATATAGTGATAAATATGTAGTTTTTAGCAATTTCCCCACTCAGTGCCTTATAATTTCCCCATTTTGAGCCCCATGGCTACCATTTGTGCAAATCTGAAAATAGATGACCTAAGGATGTTATAAATGAAATAACTAAGGTATATCTCTTGTAGATTCAGAGAAGAAGATTTTTAAAGTTTTTCACTATTTCCCCCCTTGTGGGGCCCCAAGGGGACATAACTCCTTCATTTGTGCAAATCTGAAAGGGCTTCACCCAGGCATGATGGTTACCAAGTTTCATTAAATTTGGCCCGGTGGTTTTGGAGGAGAAGATTAAAATGTAAAAAGTTTACGCACGACGGACGACGGATGACGGACGACGGACGACGCACGACGGACGGAGATGGATAGCAATAGCTCATCTGAGCTTTCACCTCAGGTGAGCTAACAACAGTCAGTTATTGTAAAGCCAGAAATCACAATAATATAGACAACAGTCAGTTACAGCATAGTTTATGTGAAGTCAGTTCAAAATTATAGGTACACAGTAAATCTAAACCTAGTAGAAACATGTTTAAATTCAGTATTAGAAATGGCTGATCAATTAGAAATTCAATTACATGTACTTTGAAATGGTAGGGAATCTTATTCTGAGGGAATAAAAGACAACCAGAATCCATAACATCATTTTTGAGTTTTTGGACAGATTTAGATTATCTAAAGACTGTAGAATTTCTTTACTTAGAAAAATTTAAAAAATAGTATCACTGCAAGACAATATCAAAAGGTGAATATTCTGCCAATAAGCCAATAACTGATTGTGTGTATGGGGAATCTGCATAAATCTAGTGTCTAGAATTGTGTTAAAAATTTCTGAAGCAAATGCTTTCTTATACCTGCAATGTATCAGCTTTGTCAATAGACAATCTATGCTAAAAAATTTACAACAAGCCCCTGTAATCATATTACATCATTTAATTAGCACATTATATTTTGGATTTTGCGAAAAGACATGATGATTAATTTCAAAATATTATGATAGGTTTTCAGGGTTTGACACCAATGCTAGCCTGAGGTAGGTAAAAAATTTGAAAGAGTTAGGATTCCTCTGTTGCTGAAAGCCCAGCGAGCTAGAAGTTTATTCTAAAACTGTTGCATCATATATTCTCCTGTTGCCAATATTCCTGGTACTAATAGTTTGTTGCTCAATTTAATGGTTTATCATAAGTAAATAGTAAAAATGTCAAACCTGTTTTACATTTCTTGCACTTTGCTTTAAAATGAAGAAAAATTCAGTTGTTTTCATTTGAATATACAGGAAACAAAAACCCTCTCGGCAGACACCATTTTGAAAAAACATGACCAAATTTTAAAGAAGTCTCTCGGATCACGAGATGTCTACTGGTAAGGGCTTACAACACTGATTGTTTCAAAAATTATATTTTCAATAGTCTAGTTTTAGATTAACAATGCAAATTTTTGGATTATTATTGATTACACAATTATTACAAGGATTAAAAACAATTAGGCATTTCCGGTATGACATGCGGAAATTCATGTCATTTTACATATATAATTATATAGTGAAAAATGCATGAATTTTACTAAATAGAGCGTAAGAGACACGCAAATTTGATAACAATCAAAACCAGTATTACTTGGCACAAAATTTCTGATGATGATCGGGTAAAAAGGCATGACACTCTTCTTGCAAAGGACATTGTTTACATCCTTATTTATCTTACATGTGAATAAAAATAAAGATATGTCTTTGAGAATAACTTGGTGATAGTGAAATCTGTCAAAAATTTTAACTTTTGTTATTTTTATATTTTCTTTCCAGTTTAAGACATATTTACATTATTTTTATTTATTATATTTATTTTCTAACTAACTATGGAAGGTTTAACCCTTGGGGCACCTATTTGACTTAGAGCGTGTGCAGTGATGTACTACCTATAAATGATATCCGGTGTAAACAAACTGCCACGAATTTGATACTACCATGAATTTAGGCATCTCGAGGATATGTGTACTCAACAATGAGTTAAATGAAACAAGTTTTACAAATCAAATATATCCCAGGGGCATAACAGAACCAAAAGATGATGTGTATTGTAAATAAAAAAAGGAAATGATACGAACATAAAATGAGGCAGAATCCTTGAAAGCATGGGCAAATGCGTTCACATCATTAGTTAAATTAAAATCAACTTGCGACTCCTACAAATAACTCTTACAGAATGTTGTAAGAGTTAATGTAAAATCTAAAATAAAAGCAAGAAACTTACTACAATTTGCATTTTAATTGTTTACCATCACACTGTGACAGACAGGAGAATATGGTCCAATCTTCAACATATGGCAAGATTTTGCTCAGATATTTTGCTCCCTTTTTTTTTTTTTTTTAAATTTTTATTTTTTCCAAAGAATAATTGGGTTTAGCATAAAAGACTATTAGTTAATTGCTGAAGGTCTAGTAAAAACCTACTAGTACTAGTCCTGTGAGGCACCTATATGAATAAATAGTGTTAACCCCTGGCTTTGGTTCTTTTGAATATCATACTCTACTCTAGAGAAGCCTAAACTCAAATCAAGGGATCTTTTCACTACAAACTCCCTAAATATAGTTTGTAGTGAAAAGATCCCTTGATTCCATTTAATTTACCCCTGTCAATTGGATATATATGCTTCGGGTCATAATACATTAAAAAGTTTTATACCATTCGAAGAATGCAAGTAGTAAATAAAACAACATTTTAATCTCGAATAAAACGTTACAAGCCACTGGAAAAAACTGAAACAAATCAGAACTTTCACTTTTATAGACAAAGAAATGTTTACAACTCTATTCAAATCACTCGTTCGCCCATACTTAAAATATTCATCATCAGTGTGGTCACCATTCTACAAAAAAGATTCAATAACAATTGAAAATGTGCAGTGTAGAGCCACAAAACTAGTCCCCTACCTAAAAATATACCCTATTCCCAAAGGTTCAATCCCTTGGTCTTCCAACCTTAGTGTATAGACGACTCCGCTCAGATATGGTTGAATGCTATAAAATCTTAAATCAAACAGACTTTCCAAATAATATGCTACTTAACCTATGTGGTGCATCAAAAACAAGGGGTAACAGTAAAAAACTGATCAAAAAAGGTTCAGAACTAGATTAAGGAGAAATAGTTTTTCAAATAGGGTGATAAATGTATGGAATAGTCTCCCTGATTCTGTAGTAGAAGCCCCTAGCCTTAATGCCTTCAAAAGCAGACTAAATAAGCATTGGACTAACCATCCCCTAAAATGGTACCCCAAGTTGCTATACTAACAGCGAAAGAGAAGCACAACCGGACAGACTGCAAAAAGTTAATTTAAATAATAATGCAGATACGCCACAAGAAGTTTACTTACAACGGCGTTAACGACAGTGATACACTAAGATAAAAAGACATACCTTGTCAGTATCGTTCTCTTCATTCTCGCGCATGACTTTCAGTTCACGTTTAATGTGTTCAAAAGGAAGAGGAATTTGTTGTCTTTCATACAACAGATATATCAATATCTCTTTCACTATTGCAGCACGGCTATTGGAGTGTAAGCCTCCGTCAAAAACAAAATCATGATCATTATGATTTTGAATACCCGCTCCTTTCGATTTCATATTTGTTTTAATTGTTTTCATTCAACAAAGAGGTACAATATTGGGAAACTTGGATTGTTTCCCTTTAGCTGGTAAAAGGTCTTTGGTATCTACCGTTTTCAGGAGCACCGAGTTAGCATAAAACTAAATACGTACTGTATTTCGGATTGGACTAAAACAAGCACACAGAAGAAATCAAGCCTCCTACACGTGTATTAATTAAATATTGACCTATGTTGGAGTAATTACTTTGGAAAACTTCAAGTAGCCGGCATATGATATTCAGTCAGTAGCAAACATACATTGGGGATGGGGCATAATATTTAAAATGCGAGTTATAAAAATATAATATTTCATGAGCGAAGAAGATTCTAAAACTGTGTTAAAATCTTAACCTTCATTCATATCCCCGTTAAATAATGTCATTCTATCATTCACCTCATATTGTGTCACTGATGAGGAATGAATTTCAGAAATGTGCACATCTGGCACATCAAAATTTAACTGGTATTTGTATTATATATTTAAAGGAAACTTGACTGTTTGAGCACAAGGCGCTTGTTTCGATATTTAAAAAAAAAAAAAATAAAAAAAATAAAAAAAAATAAAACATAAAACCCTTGACCCTGACATGTTCTTTGTTCTATAGACAATATAATCCGAGAAGAAACACTCTTCGAGCTGATTTTTTAAAAAGTGGCATCTAGTTCAACACCGTAATGTGAGCGAGAGTGACAAGATGTGGAAAAAAATAGCACCAATATCATAACAGCAACATAAAGGAATGAAGCTTCCAACTGTTTCCCAAAATATGCATTTAAAGAAAACAGCGTAAATTCTATTATACCGAACTTGATGGTTTTCGATGGCAACTCTTTTTGAAACGCAGATACGCGTAACAGAATTAAAATAATAATCATAATAAATTTAACTAGATATTGTAACTGGGATACCAGTTACGTATGATTCCCCACCATCCATAATCTATATATTGTCTTAAATATACACCTGCTGATGGACTGATCTCGAGATGGATTGATAGTATCCATTACTAGTAATCGAAAGCTGACTAAGAGAAAGGGCGGAAGACAAGTAAATTTAAAGTTAACATCGAATTGTACAATTATAATTCGAGTCAGTATTCATTTTAATATATATTTTCATTCCCTCATACCCCATTGTTGCAACAATGTTTTTTGTTAAAAGAAACCAATTGATCACGGGAGTCCGAATCTGCATGTATAAATTTATAATTCGAAATGTATGTAAATTATACAAGTTTAATAGATCAGAATCATGCGTTCTGTCTTCTGACATAGGTCCTATTCATTAAATTGGCAATTCTATTAGCTGGTGTAATTTGATTGGACAGGTATTCAACTTTGATTGATAGCAAATCTATTTCACGAACTGTGAGGTGTTTAACCAACAAATTTGATTGACGTGTGTCATGACTGTAAAGTAGCCATAACCTACATATTAATGGATAATTGACAAAGAGATTAAAGCAATTATCCATATCAAAACATGTAATAATGCTATTGAATTTGTTTACAATTCTTTGAATAGGAATTTAATCCTGTAAACTTGCCTTAAGAAATGAAATCAAGTATGCCATAAGATAGTGTTTCTTGACAGAGGGTGGGTGTTAAGAATTCTGGCTTCCCACCCCTACCCTCTCTTGAAAATGATTTCATGGAGGTTTTTATCACTCTTTTCAAAAGTCCATAATGAACAAGAAAATATACAGATGAGTGGAAAGGATTTTAACTATTTAAAAGCTATACATGTACATAGCACCACCCACAGTGAGAAATTACCTTAGGTGCCCTTTATTAATATCACTCTATTCAACTTTTCATAAGGAACCAGAAAATACATAAATTAGGGGTGGGGATTTCAATAGTTTAAAATTAACTCAGCACCACCCAGCCCTACCCTTCAGTGGGAAAGGACCTTAGGTGTCTTTGATTAGTATCATTCTTTTCATTTTATCATTAGGAACCAGAAAATATATTCTTTAGGGATGGGGATCTCATTAGTTTATGAGTTATGACAAAGCCCTATATATGGTTTTATAGCACACCGCAAAGTGTTTAAGGAAAAATTGGTGATTTTTGTTTTTAAGACCCCATCTTCCTGTCCCTCACCCAATAAATACCCATGGATGTAAAACTTTAATGGTGCAGGAACCTATCCTAAAATTTTGAACGAGAATGAATGATGCGTTTAACTTGTTTGGCAGTGCTGATAAAAATTTGATATATTTTTAACAATTTAATACATAGTAACTGAGAATTTAATAAGAACAAATTATGTATGTGAGAAAGAGGTTAGTTAATTAATTAACATGTAGTTCATTAACATTCAATCATTTTTGTTTAGTGCTTAACTGTATAAATTAATTCAGATTTCCCATTTTTATCGGGCGCTCATATATCTGAGAAACTGAATAAGAAAGAAGAAGATTCTGTAAGAGTTATCTATCTTTGTACGTATTGGACAGAAAGATGTTTGGAATTAAATTATGCAATTTACACGCACCGACCGCTGAGCCGTCGAGATAGAAAAAAATTTGATCATTTATCCATATCTACCAAGATAGCAGATTGTTGGTACCAAATTTCATCGAAACCCATCATACCGTTTCCGAGTTCTGCACCGGACAATTTTAAGGAAGAAAAAAATTATAAAAATAATAATAATAATAATAATAAGAAGAAGAAGAAGAAGAAGAAGAAACAGAACGAAAACAATATGATTCCCCACCTTTGGGTGGGGAATCATAATTAATGGCGAGCTGTGTATTTTCATAAAATTCCATTTCAAAATAGGGAATTTCTATTACATCTCTAGAAATCCAAATCAAAAAGGTCGATATCGAGGCTCCGTATAGTGACGTCACAACAGTAACCGTTCATTACAGAATATAATTTACCAACTCCTAAACTAAAACTTGAAGTTGAACTTTCTTTATTAGTAATGAAGTGAACTTACATTCGATTGACGCCTATTAACAATTAAGATTATTATTGATCCATTTGTTTATTAGACTAGCGGCATTCATAAAGTTTGGAATGTCAATAATTAAATACACCCCTTAGACCAAGACCGCACCTGTAATCAGCAGGATGTAACGTGAAATGTGCAAAATTAATTTACAGGTGTTCAAAAAGTTATCTTATGATCTTTGATGCAGCTTCCAACTGATTGTCTCCATCTTACTTGTTGGAAGACTTATTGCTTTTCTTCCATTTCCGGTTCTTCATTATTATTATTATTATTATGATTCCCCACCCAAAGGTGGGGAATCATATTGTTTTCGTTCTGTTTCTTCTTCTTCTTCTTCTTATTATTATTATTATTATTATTATTATTTTTATAATTTTTTTCTTCCTTAAAATTGTCCAGTGCAGAACTCGGAAACGGTATGATGGGTTTCGATGAAATTTGGTACAAACAATCTGCTATCTTGGTAGATATGGATAAATGATCAAATTTTTTTCTATCTCGACGGCTCAGCGGTCGGTGCGTGTAAATTGCGTAATTTAATTCCAAACATCTTTCTGTCCAATACGTACAAAGAGAGATAACTCTTATAGAATCTTCTTCTTTCTTATTCAGTTTCTCAGATATATGAGCGCCCGAAAAAAATGGGTAATCTGAATTAATGTATACAGTTAAGCACTAAACAAAAATGATTGAATGTTAATGTTAATTAATTGACTAACCTCTTTCTCACATACATAATTTGTTCTTAATAAATTCTCAGTTACTATGTATTAAATTGTTAAAAATATATCAAATTTTTATCAGCACTGCCAAACAAGTTAAACGCATCATTCATTCTCGTTCAAAATTTTAGGATAGGTTCCTGCACCATTAAAGTTTTACATCCATGGGTATTTATTGGGTGAGGGACAGGAAGATGGGGTCTTAAAAACGAAAATCACCAATTTTTCCTTAAACACTTTGCGGTGTGCTATAAAACCATATATAGGGCTTTGTCATAACTCATAAACTAATGAGATCCCCATCCCTAAAGTATATATTTTCTGGTTCCTAATGATAAAATAAAAAGAATGACACTGGGTGGTGCTAAGTTAATTTTAAACTATTGAAATCCCCACCCCTAATTTATGTATTTTCTGGTTCCTTATGAAAAGTTGAATAGAGTGATATTAATAAAGGGCACCTAAGGTAATTTCCCACTTTGGGTGGTGCTATGTACATGTATAGCTTTTAAATAGTTAAAATCCTTTCCACTCATCTGTATATTTTCTTGTTCATTATGGACTTTTGAAAAGAGTGATAAAAACCTCCAGGAAATCATTTTCAAGAGAGGGTAGGGGTGGGAAGCCAGAATTCTTAACACCCACCCTCTGTCAAGAAACACTATCTTATGGCATACTTGATTTCATTTCTTAAGGCAAGTTTACAGGATTAAATTCCTATTCAAAGAATTGTAAACAAATTCAATAGCATTATTATATGTTTTGATATGGATAATTGCTTTAATCTCTTTGTCAATTATCCATTAATATGTAGGTTATGGCTACTTCACAGTCATGACACATGTCAATCAAATTTGTTGGTTAAACACCTCACAGTTCGTGAAATAGATTTGCTATCAATCAAAGTTGAATACCTGTCCAATCAAAATACACCAGCTAATAGAATTGCCAATTTAATGGATAGGACCTATGTCAGAAGACAGAACGCATGATTCTGATCTATTAAACTTGTATAATTTACATACATTTCGAATTATAAATTTATACATGCAGATTCGGACTCCCGTGATCAATTGGTTTCTTTTAACAAAAAACATTGTTGCAACAATGGGGTATGAGGGAATGAAAATATATATTAAAATGAATACTACTCGAATTATAATTGTACAATTCGATGTTAACTTTAAATTTACTTGTCTTCCGCCCTTTCTCTTAGTCAGCTTTCGATTACTAGTAATGGATACTATCAATCCATCTCGAGATCAGTCCATCAGCAGGTGTATATTTTAGACAATATATAGATTATGGATGGTGGGGAATCATACGTAACTGGTATCCCAGTTACAATCTCTAGTTATTATTATTATTATTATTATTATTATTATTATTATTATTATCACCTGATCACTTTTTGTCCAAAGGATTTCTCCTAGACGCATCATTTAATCTCTTTCAAATTTATGGGGTAGGTTCCTGTACTATAAGAAAAGTGTTATCCGGGATTTAAATCCCTCCCACCGAGTTCAATTGGAGAGGGGAGAGGGGGGGTCTTAAAAACAAACTCGAATCACCAATTTTTCGATAAACACCTTGCTGTGCACTATATAACCATATATATTTGAGATCAGCATCTCAAGGCACATCAATTCAAATTAAATTTTTTTCCCTGGGTAACCACTAAGGGGTGGTGCTAGCTAGGGCTTTTAAACTGTCGAGATCCCCACCCCTAAATTATAATATTTTTTGATTCCTTATTATAAAATGAAAAGATGAATACTAATGAAAGACATCTAAGGTTATTCTCCACTGTAGAAGTGGGGCTGGGTGGGGCTATGTACATGTATAACTTTTAAATAGTTAAGATTCCTACCCCTTAACTGTGTATTTTTTTGGTTCATTATGGACATTTGAATGGAATTATAATAAAACTAGAAATATTTCAGGCTGACATGGTGCCCCCGCGGTTTTTGTCACTGTTGTAACTTACTTCAGTAGGGTACACTACACATAAAAGGCTGTGCATTGTTGTTATGATTTGTGGGCAACGGATGTATTGTTGGATTACAGGTTATATACAACCATACCAGTTCTAGTGATGGAGAAAAATCCTAGAATATGTGGATAGAACCACCAACTTTCTGGAGTTACTGGCAACTGTCTTAAACTAGGATGTAGAAGTCTCATAGCAATAATCTAATTCGTTTGAGTTGGATTTGAACTTGTAATCTATGAGATGAGAAGTTATTTTGATCACTTAAGATGCAGTGATCTAGACTGCTTGACTAATGAGGCTCCTGTAAGGTTTGTCAGGATGAGAACTTAATGGTAAACCACAGTTCATGTTCCTGATGGGTATACAGATTCCAGTTTGTGTTACATGCATTGGTAAGCTGTATGGGTTATAAAACTGGTTAAATCTTCAATTATTTGTACATTGCTTGAATGCAGATTGTTACATTTTTCATCATGCATGCTGTATTGAAACTTTGTACTTATGATATGTTTATTTATGTGATGTCACGAGTTTTATGCACATATTTCTTTGCAATGTCAGATATACAAGGCAAAGGTCATGGTGAAGAAAAATCTGTTCAATATATTGATCAGTTTTAATGTCATATTGATGGAAATGGAATATAAAAGTAATACACACTCATTTTTATAGTGCTTGATATTAGTCAAACATTGATGGAATATTTGAAAAGGACAACATGTTTGACTAGTGGCACATAATTTGTAAAAAAAAAAAATTACAAATCAACTGATTTTTCATTTAATTGAAGAGAGGGAGAGTCTATTTAATTTACTGAAATGACAATGAATATTTTTAAATATCTTCATAATACGACTTTAATGATTTCATTAATAAAAATGAAAAGAAATACCTAGTTGGATATTGACAGGTGCTGAATGTTGTGATCAGAACAGTAGGTTCCAAACTGTCTGACTTCATGGTGTGAAGGTATGTTAGAAAATATTAAATCTAGTTGCGTTCCATACAGTGTTGTGGAATTCTCAACGATCTGGTCAAAATTCTTGGATTTGAAGAAAGTTTTAAGTGTTGCATATGCAGTTTGAAAGTTTGTTTTATCAATGTTGAAGTCACCAAGAATAAGGCAATTTTGCAGTGGATATAAGCTTAGATATTGAATTAAGTTTTCGATGAAGGTTGTTATCTTCCCTGATGGTGATCTATACAGTAGAATGATTTGTAATGGCCTGGTGCAGTCAAGTGAAAAATGCAAAAGTTCCTATACAACTAAACCATGTTTGTGTTCTTTTTTCAAGTACTTGTAATGGTTGTTTAAAATAGATTGCCAGTCCATGACAGTGTGTTGAGCAATCTGTTGGCAGGAGCACAGAATCATAGCCTGGGGTATTGTACACATTCTGTTCAGCTAGCGAGAGATGAGTTTCTGATAAGCAAATGATATTTGCACTCAACAGTACAGGATCATGAAAAATGTCTTGAAAATGCAGTTTGACTAACGTGCATTTAAATGAGTTATTTGAAAATTCATGTCAGTTTGAATATTTGCAAATGGATTTTGAATAGCCATAGTAGATTGCATACGTTGCATTTCCGCTTCCACAAGTTTACTACTCTTAATTTTGGTGCTGTCAAATTTAAGTATGTGAAGGCCTTCCAAAGTTTTAACTCTACTAAGAGCTACATATGCTGGTCCATCACGCAGTGGGTCTTCAAATGAAACAACAATTGCATTCACAGTTTGTCCCTGTACTTTGTGTATAGTGCTTGCCCAGCATAATCTGAGTGGAAACTGTAATCTGTGTATTTGCAAGTTTTGCTTGGATTTTGATAGTGCAAATTTGGCATCAATGGGAGATATTGGAGTCACTGAAGAATTATATGCAGATAAGTCAAATTTTGTTTTCTGTCGAGCCTCTATCCCAACTGTTTTGATATCAAATTGAATCAGGATGGCAAGAGGTTTGTTTTCTTTTGAAAAAATGAAGTCAATTATTGTTCCTTGAGCTCCATTACACATCCAAGCCAAGTTAACCTACATGTTGACCTTTGACCCTGAGGTGACATATCCAATTATGGCATGTGACACGCAGTTCCATGCTGTTTCACATCCATACCAAGTCTGAACTCAGTACATGCAACAGCTCAGAAAATATGTCCCAGAAAGGCAATTTTCCGAGACATGACCTACATTTTTACCTTTGACCTTGAGGTGACAAACCTCATTTTTGCACGCGACACGCCGCCCAATGCTGTTACACATCCATACCAAGTTTGAACTCAATACATTCAACAGTTCAGGAAATATGTCTCGGACAAGCAATTTGTGACGTACGGACGGACAGACGGAAGATCGGACGTACGGACAAGGGTAACTCTTAATGCCCACCACAATTTCGTTGCGGTGGCATAAAAAACTCCAAAGAATCATTCCCAAGAGAGTGGGGTAGGTTGATGATACTATAATTCTTTTCTCCCACCTTAAGTCAACAACCACTATTCCTAAAAACATACTTGATTTCGTTCCTTTAGGCAAGCTTATAGGATTAAAGTCCTAATAAAAGAATTGAAAACATTTTAATGGCATAATTACATGCTTATCTTAGATATAATTGCTTTAATCCCCTGGTCATACATTACATCTGTAGCTTCTGGCTACATCACAACTCAATCAATTGGTTGCTTACATCAATCACAGTTCATTGTTAACTTGCTGTCAATCAAAGTTGAAAACTTGACCGATCAAAATGCATTAGTGATTGTTAAAGTCGAATTTGTTTAAGAATCCAAATTATAGTTTGAAGATTTGCTGTCGATCAAAAATTTTAACAAGCTCACAATAGGAAATGTTTGAATCATTAGAATGATAAAATAATTTTTCAGAGAGATAAATAAGAACTGGAAAATAATTAATAGTGTTTTATATCACCCCAGTCACGATTTCTTATCTTATATTGATGCAGTCCTGTTTTGGGATGCTGGTGGAAACCAGATTCCAGAGAAAGCCATAGGCTTTTTAAGCAAACTTACAAGTTATAATACATAAGTCATAGAATATTCCCAAAAGAGATTAAAGTCTAGGCATTTAAAGGAACTGTGTATAGATGAACTATAATTTGATCAGTTAATACAGGAATGTATAAGTTTAACTGTTAATTTGTGATACATATCAAAACTTAACACAGTTGTTGTTTTGTCTAGATAACCAACCACAATGCTCAAGTAGCGGAGGCTAGACTCAAATCAAATTCGTCTTGTTCTGGTTCGAACAAAACTGCTATACATCAAATTTATCACATAAGATTGACTACTGCTATTCCAATTGATGGCGAACCATCTGACATATTTAAGTGCATTTCCGAGATGTTACTTTCTTCTCCATACTTCGAAATCATCTTTATTACTAATGTCTCTTATGTTAGATACTACTTCTAATACTTTTGTGACGTCACACCTAGGTAAATCTCGAAACGAAGCATTTCACTCTGTGATAAAGGGAAGTAGAAAAACACGGGCTTCAATCTGCTTTAATTTTTTTATTCGGCCACCAATTTTGATGCAGTTTTCGGTTGTCATGTTGAAATAGTATTTACAACATCTATAAATTTTCATTACAGGTAGTCTTCAAGTTTATGTGCAATTTAAATTGTTGATACTAATATTTTCTTTTTAATTTTCATTCTCTTTTTTTTTCTGTTTTCTTAGTTCTCAGAGGAGAATTTTCTAGTCTGGTTGGTTACCTTTGGTATTAAGCGCTGCAAAAGTGCTGTTTTGTTTCGTTTATGTTTGGTGTGACATTGTTGATGTGTTTTTTGTTAATTTATTAATATTTCTAGAAAAACGTCAAGGTTTCTGTCGTTCAATATTTACAAAAGCACCCACTTTCCGCCTATGAAAGCTATTTCTTAACATTATCGAAAATTTGCTTCATACGGCTATGAAAACGTATGTTTGACCTTTTTGAACTGATCCAACAGCACCGCGTAATCACCAATACGTCAGAGACACTTACACGACAAGTAAGTTCCCACACTTCTGGTGTATTTTCTAATTCTTCATTTTCAAACTGTACTTTTAATTTAAATATGCAAATGTAGCTGTTAAATTTTTTCAAAATTTAATCGTTTAATTCTGTCATTAAAACAACTGAATTCCATTTAACGGATTAGTTATTATTTTCCTCAATAGGAAGTAGGCGGGGTCACCTATCATCCCACTTATCAATGACGTCATCATTTATGGAGATGCGATAGACGGGTTCCACGATGCACAAAAACAAACGGAGGTAGTAAATTAACAAGAATGAAATGCAGTATAAGTTTTAAGTCCACATAGCATATTAGATGTAAGAAATAAATTGTAAATATAAGAAATGACATTGTTTTGGGGGCACTTCATGCTAGTATGATACCGGGTGTTCCGGGTACAAATTTAACATGAAGAGCTTCAAAACAATGTCATTTCTTAAATAAAAAAGATTTGTGCTACTGGTAAGAGAGTACAAAAAGAATATAGTCATCTAGATAATGTAAAACAACTCTCTGATACAGTCTATGAGGATTTGAGATACTAGAAGATGACCTGGATTAATGAAACTGTCAAGCTCAGAAAAATCAACACAGAGGAGCTGAAACCATTGATACAATTACATATGGCAGCTAAAGGAAAACAAGAAAAAAACATAAACAATTCGTCGAGGGATTCATAGCTGAAACAGGTACATGATCTCTCTCTCTCTCTCTCTCTCTCTCTCTCTCTCTCTCTCTCTCTCTCTCTCTCTCTCTCTGTGTGTGTGTGTGTGTGTAAATATTGCAACATATTTTAAGCAAAGGAGGCCGTATTAGCAATAACCCAAACTATATCACTGTAGAAAAATTGAAAGGGGTTTAATATATATCATCCAATGAATATAATTAAGTACATTTCCTCTTGAAATTTAAACAACAGAAAAGCTTTCATTTTATCATTTACTCTAGTGCTTTCATGCGAAGCCGTTTATGTAAAATTTGCGACAGCCCACTGTCGTTCATAAGGCATGGACACTGACAAAGAGAATGTCCTTTCTTTTATTTACAATTTCTTTAACCATTTCAGTTCAATTTCAGATGATATATCCTAAAAATCACCTTTTTAATTTTAGTTTACTGCCAAGCTCCACATCGTCAAAATGGAATATCCCAACGTCATGACGTCAGAAAGTTTAGAAAGGTCATCAGCGTTCATAGCATATGACCGCAAAGAAGAGTAATAGAGTCATAGAAAAGAAAGATAATAGCAATTGTAAATATAGTAACGTAATTATCACGTCATCAATTAAAAGGAAGATAATATTAATGTAAAACAAGGAAAGTAATTATTTTAAATGATTTTATTCAGTTGTGGTGAAATATATAACACAAATACCAGTTAAATTTTGATGTGCCAGTTGTGCACATTTCGGAAATTCATTCCTCATCAGTGACACTAATAATTTCATAAATTTCGATTCTTTCACCAATCTTTTTGTTGTACTCATATCATTCATTTTGTGAAAAGGGAATACAGTATAGAGCCAATTTCTGCAAGTGTGTAAGTGTTCACTACGAGGGATCTTTCTGTCTAATGGGTCGCGAATATGTTTTCTTTCGGGAAGGCTATTACCAGTTTGGCCGATACAGGCCTCGTTGCAACCAGAACATGATATGCAGTAAATTATGTTTTTTTGATTTGCAAGTAATGTCTAGTTTTTGTAAATATTTTCATTCCATTCTTTTATATTAATTGGTTGCCTTCTGTAATGTAAGCAGAAGTTCCACATCTGGTATTTCCTCATTTTTTCACTGATGGTTTGGACTCTGTTTCGTTTGAATCAAATTTGCTCTCAATAATTATTTTCTTTAGATTTTTTGGTTGGCGTTTGCTTGATATTAATTCGCTTTCAGGAAAAAGTTCTTTTAAATTTTCAGATTCATGAAAAATTGGCATTTATTTTCGCGATTGAATAAATAGTTGGATTTTTTGGATTGTGTGTTGTAAATAATGGGATTTTTGTTTTATTCTCATTTGTTCTTTGTACTGGAACTCGTAGTTCTGCGACTGGAATATTTTTAGGGAGGCCAATTCCTCTTTTAATTAGTTGTTTTGGGTAATGTTGTTTTCCCTAAAATTGAGTCAGTTCTGATAATCGTTTATCTCAGGTATTTCTATCATCAACAATCGTGCAGACTCTTCTTGATAAACAATACGGAATATTGCGTTTTGTTTGTTGGGTGGCATGAATGAAAATCCAAATATTGGTGGGTTTCAGTAATTTATAATTATATTGGTTTGAATATTGGTTTTTCTCTTAATCACCATTATATCGAGAAATGGAATGTTTTGGTCGTTGCTCTCCATAGTAAACTGTATTGTTGGATGAAGATTGTTTAAAATTTCTTCAAAGATTTTCTTTAGAATCTTGCCAATCTATGAAGCAATCATCAAGATGTCTTTTCCTGGAGTGATGTATATATTATTCTGATTTGTTTGCGGTAAAGGTATCTTGAGTTTCCCCGATGCATTTTACATTTTATATATATCAGGGGTCCGGAAAAGGTCATATTTGCCGGACATGTCTGACATGAAAAATTACCTATCGGACATTTTCAGTTTATAAAGTAAATGAAACGGACAAATCAGTTTATCAGATACGTATTGATGGTTGTCGGTCATGATATCAGTCGAGTAATTGTTTGCTTTCACCTGTCAACTGTTTTCAATAAGCTAAGGATCTAATAATTAGGCTTTTGTTTATTATCAGTTAAAATCCATGGTCTCGTTATGTTTCTTTTGTTTCACCGTTCCAATTATCATTCCTTTGTTTATTAAGTTGTTTATTAAATAATCTCATCCCTTGACTGATGGAAGCCTTAAACACCTGATAAAAAAGTTTGATCCTTGAAGGTCATGGTTATCAGACAATATCAAAGAGGTTCCATGCGGGTGTAACGAAGAATTATGACCCGGGTTGAATGACCCGGGGGTTCATTTTTCAACGTTGAATAATGAGACCGAAGATGTTGAATTTAAACCCTAGTCCGTTGAAAATTGATTCGCGTCGTTGAATTTTGATCGGAAAACCGGTTCAAAATTCAACAACATAAATGTAAATATCAATGAACTTAGATCATAAACCATGATTTTTTCAATAAAAAAATCCAGCCAATTCCTTTATTTTTCTTTACAATCCTAAAATTCAATGATTTAATGTTCAGGAAATGTTAGATGCGATACTGTATATTGATATTGATTGATATACAAGTCATGTTTTATTAAGGGTGTGGGGGTGGTGGTGTTGGTTCGTTTAATGTGCTTTGTTTTGGTCATTTTGTTCTATTGGGTGGGGGCATTTTTGTGATTTTGTTTGTTTGGAGGTTTTTTTGGTTATTCTTTTTTTTTTTTTTTGGGGGGGGGGGGGGTATGAAAAAAATCTAACACAAACAGATAACCCTGCTTTTAATCGGACAAAATAATTTTAGAATATTATATTGCTATGTGGCAAGTCCATTTAACTTTTTTAAGTCGAATGAATTGAATGTCATGATGTTGTCTAGTCGGATAATTATGACCCCTGTCATTAATAATGCTGTCAGATATATATTTTCGAGAATGTCTACTATTTTACCAGTTAAAATACATGTATGTTGGACTCGTATATCGACTTGTTATTTATACTGACAAGTTGATTTTAATTAGGGGACAATCATTTGACTCAGAGGAAGGGAGGGGTATTCGAAGCGGCTTTCTGCTTATATAAAGAAAAAAAAATCAGTTACAAAGAGCCATGAATTCATTCGATGAGCAAAAATTACGCCGCAAATCCTAATAGACGTGCCATGTGCGGGTCAAAAAATCCCATAAATTTTATTTTATTTGATAAAGAATCAAAACCAATAAATGCCGTAAAATTAAAAACACTGTCGTTGTTATTGTGACCTCAAACATGAAAATAAGTTAACTGTGTATTGCTGGACATTGGATGATCTCAGACGAAATTTTACTTATTATTCTGGGAAAATCAACTTTTAAATTTAATATTTGATAAGAAGTATCGTAACATTTTATTTGTATTTAAAAACATTCAGTAAATTCAAAATTTGCAACATGACAGTAGATATAGATCAGTCTCATAGAGCAAATTTCAATGAAAGAGATATAAACAAAAATTATTTGTAGTTTGGGTCAATTTTCAACAGGGTCAATTTTCCACGTGTTGAGGTCTTCAGCAATTAAAAAAAATATCAAACCGTTGAAAAATGACCCCGGGTATAAATTTCACGACTTTTGGTCTCAGTTTTCAACGTTGAAAAAGCACCCGCGGGTCAATATTCAACGTTGAAAAATGAACCCCGAGTCAATTTTCAACCCGGGTCAATATTCTTGATTAAGACTACCACACGCATCGTACGGTCTTGGCAAACTGTTTAGTTAGAAATAAATGAAGTTATAAAGCTTAAATACGATCAAAGAGGTCCCAAAAGCAGGTTTAATTGATAAGAAAAGCGTTACTGGATAATACGCTTTGAAATAGGCGGTAAAAAAGCAGTGAACCGCCTACCGAAATTATAAATAACAAGTTATTTAGAAATCATTGAGAAAACTACATTAGTTCAATGACATAAAAATGAAAATTTAACTTCAAAAAATCATTATTGTTATATGTATGGATTTTATTAGAACTAGTGCTTTATGTTGATTAGTGATATATAATCCTCATAATGACCGAGCGAAAACTAGAGTCTCAAGACGATGAAAAACAAAATCAGCCAGGAGATTTAATAATAAGTGGCCGCAATTATTTTCTTGGCTTCGTTATGATAGAGAATTAGATTGCATGTTTTGTAAAATTTGCGAGAAACACAAACAATGTAATAGTTTTGTAACACCGGGTTCAACAAACTCCCGAAAATCCGCTTTAACTGATCATGCAAGCAGCAATGATCACACAGAATCATTGCGTTCCGATTGTAGTGCAAAGAAAGAACCGTTAATGAACGTTTGAAAAAGTAACAGAAAAAAGTGATGAAGCAATGTCTACTTTGGTGCGCAATGAATATTTTATTGCACACGAGAACATTCCAATCAAGAAAGCACAGTGTTTGAAATATTTGTCGAAGTGGAATGGTGCGCCCGTTACAACAAAATTGTACCAAGACGGCACTGCATGTACAGAATTAATTCCAGTTATTGCAAATATGTTAGAGGATGAAATAATTAAAGAAATGAAAGAAAGTCCCGCTATTGGAATAATATAGACGAGATTTAGCAACTCAGAAACATTTGATTCTATATGTGACACATATAAAGGATTACAACTTAGTGACTAAGTACTGTAAATTGTTGACTTTAACCTCATGTGATGCTTGTTCGATAACATCAAGACTTCTAGGATATTTAGAATCCCAGAAAATCAAGATAGATAACGTGTTTGGCATGGGTTCCGACGGTGTCAATGTAATAATTGGGAAACATGGTGGTGTGTCGAGTTTGTTAAAGACCGAAAATCCTTATTTGATCGAAATGCATTGTGTTGCCCACCGCTTAGCTTTAGCCTGCGTTGATTCAACCAAGAAACAACCTGGCATTGCGTTTGTAGAGAGTGTTTTAAGTACTTTATATACCTACTTCAAGCGTTTCACCTCCAAATTTAGCGTCTTTGAGATCATGTCAATTGGTTACAGACGACCGCGAGCTCAACCCATTAGAAATCCATAAAGTGCGATGGCTATCGTTTGGAAACACATTAGACAATGTACGCAGTACATTTGTGTCCCTAACTAGTATGCTCGGATATCAGTTAGGCAGTGACATTATCGCCAACTCTTTACATCACAACATGACAACATTTTGGTTTTTGTTTCTTTTACATTTCTTATGTGACTTATTTGGAGATATAAACATTCTAAATAGTATATTACAGAGGTCAGGAATATAATATGCTATCGCGAAATGAAAGATAGTATAAAGGTTTTTTGGACTCTGTGAAAACAACATATCTCGTCGACCTACCAACATTTGACCCTTAATGTAGCGAATTTATGGATGCTTTAGGTAGCGGTGACGAATACAAGGACATTGAAATAAAACGAAGTGCGCGCGACGGAGATTTAAAACGGAAGGCAATAAACGGTTTTAAAAACGTTTATGGCAATGTTTCCGACAGATTTCAAGACAGCGACATTTTTTAAATGTTTAGTGTGTTCGATACTGAGAACTTTCCTACAAATCTGTTTGAGTTAAGAGACTATGGAAATGTGAAAATAAGGAAATTAGCCGAGCATTATGGGTCCGAGAAAACCAAGATAAGTGCTGTTGTAGATAGCATTAATTTATTAAGAGAATGGGCACAAACAAAATGCGTGATTTACGAAAACTACCGAGGTCTTTGTGACAGAACTTCTACCGAAAATGGAAAAGTACCCAATTTCAGATTTATTTTGTATTGCCAATATCAAGCGTTGACTGTAAACGTGGGTTTTCACGACAGAATGTTATAAAGACCAAATTAAGATGCAGTTTAAATGTGGATAGTTAGACGATTTAATGCGGATAAGTTTGAACGGAGTGGATGTTGCAGCGTTTGATCCAATGCCCCCTAAAACGGAAGTGGAAATACACTTCAAATAGACAGCTGTACAACAATCGGACACAAAATGCTTTTACAAGCTTGAACTTAGAGTGAAAATTATTTCTTTAACATTGGATATTATCATTAACTTGTGACATCTTGAAACTGGCAATATATATTATATACGTTGAAAACAATTCACTGTTGATAAGCATTGAATAATTCTTAAAAGTAAGTTTGATTTAAGTTCATTTTATGAGCTTAATTGTCTTTACCACTTACTCTACAACTAATGGCAAGTAGTTACTTAAAAAAACGCATTTACAGAGCAATAAAGAATATTCATAGTCAAGTTTTTGTTGGGGAGGAATCAAATACAATGTGCCTCGAAACAAAGCTGGGGAATAATTCAGTAAACCAAATTTGTTTTAAAATTAAAATGGATCTCACAAAAAGAATGTTTTTTACGTTGTTGACATTTTACTATTTTTATGGGGTTTTTTACTTCTTCAGAAAATCGATTTTGTGAAATTTATCACAAATTAAGATGTGATGGGAAAGCAATAAATATACTATTGAACGTGATATAAAGATGTTTCAGGTAAGATATTGCAATAATGTCAACAAACAAACAAAGGACCTGTTGCATTATTTAAGAAGTAACAGTATGTATAGTGTTCCGAAATTTAAAAAGTAACGGTAAATTTAGTTTTTCATTATTTAGGAAGTAACAGTATAATTAGTGTTCCATTATTTAAGGAGTAACAATATATTTAGTGCTCCATGATGAAATGTAACAGTATATTTAGTGTTCCATTATTTAAGAAGTAAGAGTATATTTAATGTTCCGTTATTTAAGAAGTAACAATTTATTTAGTGTTCCATTATGAAATGTAACAGTATCTTTAGTGTTCCATTATTTAAGAAGTAACAATATATTTAGTATTCCATTATTTAAAGAGAAACAGTATATTTAGTGTTCTATTATTTTAGAAGTAACATTATTTTTAGTGTTCCATCATTTAAGAAGTAACAATATATTTAGTGTTCCATTATGAAATGTAACAGTATATTTAGTGTTCCATTATTTAAGAACAAACAGTTATTTAGTGTTCCATTATTTAAGAAGAAACAATACATTTAGTGTTCTATTATGAAATGTTACAGTATGTTTTGTGTTCCATTATTTAAGAACTAACAGTATATTAAGTGTTCCATTATTTAAGAAGTAACAATATATTTAGTGTTCTATTATGAAATGTAACAGTATATTTAGTGTTCCATTATTTAAGAAGTAACATTATATTTAGTGTTCCATCGAAGTAACAATATATTTAGTGTTTTATTATGAAATGTAACAGTATATTTTGTGTTCCATTATTTAAGAAGTAACAGTTTATTTAGTGTTCCATTATTTAAGAATTTACAGTATTTTTAGTGTTCCGTTATAAAATGTAACAGTATATTTTGTGTTCCATTATTTAAGAAGAAACAGTATATTTAGTGTTCCATTATTTTAGAAGTAACAATATATTTAATGTTCCATTATGAAATGTAACAATATATTTAATGTTCCATTATTTAAGAACTAACAGTATATTTAGTGTTCCATTATTTAAGAACTAACATGTTTATTAAGTGTTCCATTATTTAAGAAATAACAATATATTTAGTGTTCTATTATGATATATAACAGTATATTTAGTGTTCCATTATTTAAGAAGTAACAGTATATAAAGTGTTCCATTATTTAAGAAGTAACAATATATTTAGTGTTCCATTATGAAATGTAACAGTATATTTAGTGTTCCATTATTTAAGAAGTAACAGTAAATTTAGTGTTCCAATTTTTAAGAAGTAACAATATATTTAGCGTTCCATTATGAAATGTTACAGTATATTTAGTGTTCCATTATTTAAGAAGTAACAGTATATTAAGTGTTCCATTATTTAAGAAGTAACAGTATATTTAATATCTTCAGACTCGTAACAAAATTTAAATTTTTAAGCAATTCAACTTTAAAGAGCTGTGTTTTCATTTTGAATTGATCTTATCTTGTTACTGGAAGATATTTAGGTTCGTGGAAATGAATTGTAATATTTATTATAGTGCAACAACCCAGGAACAGGTGCAGCGAAGCTTGTTTGGCAAAGAAAAACAAGAACACTGTACTGTGTTGTAAATGGGCATTTATTAAAATGCCAGAAAACTACAATTCACAAAACTACACAATAAACGTTAACACAAGAATAACATAATATTACGTAAATGGTGTAATACATAAAACTAACCTACAGATATAATATACTTGATAACACTTCTATAAAACTAAGTAATGAATGTAAATAATAAAATGTTAAACAAAAACAATTACGTAACACTACGTATATACAAAACATAAGAAAATATATCGATACAAGAAAACTTTGCCAAAACTGGCCACTAAAAACATTCGCGAAATGGGTGAAACCCACGGCCAGACAATCTTGTTACTGGAAGATATTAAGGTTCGTGGAAATGAATTGTTATATTTATTATTTATTCCTTTCCGTGGCATGTTTTAGATTACATGTATGTGCAAAAATTAAAGTCTATTTTCCTATAAAACTACCCCAATATATAATTGTTTTCAATAAAATTCATTTCCTAGAATATGTTAATTTGGTATAGATTTCCAAATTTATTTCCATTTTGTAAGGTATAAATTCCCTTCTGTATCTCTTTCTGCAACATTAAGTTGTATAATTCATTTAGTTCAATTTAACAACAACAGAGGGCCAGTCTTTTTGGAGTATATCTGCTTTACCTATAGTGGTTTTTAGCTGAGGGGTTTTTCCACCACAAAACTGCTCAAATTACAAAGCTATGTTGTGTTTAGCTACGTAATAAATTGGTTTATCGATAAGCTTTTGTCAAAATTGATTTGAGAATTTTATTATTAAGTGCGATCAAATTTATACTTTATATAATTATAATAAATTTATTTCAACTTTTAGATACTCTCTTCTTGTTCTTGTATATCTTGTGACCTTTGGTCTTTCATTTTGTATTATATTGCAGTCCAAATGATTTTACGTATATAAAGATTTCACCCAGCTGTAAAAAAATTGTAGATTTTCATTCCTCCTTAATGCGTAACTATGGAAATGAATTTATCTTTTTGAAAAAAAAAATCTAACCAAATATTCAATAACCTTGTATTTCGTTGGAGATGAAATAACTCCAAATACCATATTTTTAAAAAAAATTAAATATACAAAACAAACAAACGCATAAAATGTCAGTATTTTTTAATCAATTGATCAATATGCGCTGATTGCTTAATAACATATACCAATAAGGCAAATAATAATACACAGAAAGATATGATATAATATTGAATTTAAATAATACATTATTTTTATTCTTATTGATTAAAAAATATAAACATTCTGCAAGGTAAACAGTTTTCACAAAAAGCATATTGTCTTATACCAAGAATAGATTATCCTTGCAAATTATACATGTAATTTCAAAGTATCTGGTGCTAAAATTTGGAGATATCAAATGTTAAAGTTTCATACATGTTCTATGTATTATATAATTGAAATGAGGGAGAATGTGCTCGATTTTTAAAAGTTGTAAGTAGCGAACCGTGTGCACGTTTTTTCAAAGTCGTAAGTAGCTATAGCGGATCGTGCCCACGATTTTCAAAAGTTGTAAGTAGCGGATCGTGCGCTATTTTCAAAAGTCATGCGTCCGAATATAAAAATCGTGCGCTCGATAGTCTTGCGATTTTTAAAACTGGTCAGTCATGCGCGCGATTATCAAAAGTTTATGTCGTGCACTCGATTTTAAATTTTAAAAGTCCTGCTTTGTTTTCGAAATCGTGCGCTCTGTTTTAAAGTCGTGTGTTCAATCTCGAAATATTTTATTCTGTGATACTAAAGGGGTTCTGTAATCAATAGACCTTTTTTGTTGTAGTAGCACAACTCTAATTGGGTCTGACAAATGTTCTATTGTATTGAATAATTTGACAATAATCTAAGGCATTGGTACATTTAAAAAAATGTCAATTGCCAAATTTATTAGATGTAAACAGTTAAGTTTTGTCTGTAATAAATCAGTGGAGTATTTGATCATGATCTGACAGTTACTCAGATAGTGTTGATTATAGTATATATGGTCCTTGGTTGAATTATTGTAACAAAAATATAACTATAAAAAAGAGTTTAGCCTCGCACACAGATAGTGTGAGGTGTTCCAGGAGTCAACTTCAGACTTTAAAATGTTTTTCTTGCTTTTAATGGGTGAGTTATGTTATTGAAAAGTTTGAAAATTGAAAATTGTGAAAAAGATGCTTCATTCATTTATTTTTATATTTTTCATTGTATGTAGTTGCTAGATCTACAAGTTAGAATCTGCAGCTGAAATTGCAAACAAACTTGTTATAATTGAACTATTTATGCCGTTATTTTCATTTTCTTGATAGTAGATAAGATAATAAGATAATTAAAAAATTAATATATTTTTGAATATGACTGCAATAAAACAAAATATTTCTTTTTGTGCCAAGTTAATTTATTAATGAAAAATATAATGTCAATAATTCTTGAGATAATTTTTTTCTTATTTTTAAATTAAATAATAACAACAAGACATTGGCATCGTTGAAGCAAAAATCTTTTTATATCAAAAACAATAAACAAAGACACGCAAATATTTTTTTCTCTTCTAAACTACTTGATCGTTTATTATAGACTTTGGTAGGATTAATAGTTGATATCTAGGATGTTTTTAATGTTGTACAACGATCCATCAGAAATTGTACAGCTGTTTGTGACGTAAACAAGTTTATTAATCTCTATCGATTTATCTCAGAAATTGTTGTGTTTTCGCAGAATGTTTGCAGTGTGTTTTATGGATTTATTTATACTAGCGCGGACTCAGAACGACTTTATTTTGCTAGCTCACAATTTCAGTACGTCACAGACGTCCAATACCGCCTTCAGGTTAATCTAACACTGGGTGAACCAGTCAATACTCAGTCCTTGAAATCTCTCGCGAGGGAAGCAGTATCTCAAATAAAATTCTTAAAAGTCTTTTGTATGACCCGACCTGAGGTTCGAACTCCGACTTACGAACATAGAGGCGGACGCTTTACCTCTTAGCCCCATTAGTTGATATGTGTAGAGAGCCTAAAACATTTCATCTGGGGACATGTGGGGAGAGCCGGTACTCTTGGGATATTAGCAAATGAAGCTTATAAAACGTTGATCATGTTTTGTTCACAATAACAAGAAAGCAGTATGATCTTTGGTTTGTTTGTATTTGTGGGCAGGGGAGTCGACTTCACTCTCTTTAATCATGTAAATGATTATATTAATGACCGAGATTCCCACCCCACCCACACGAACCATGTACATGTATGAATTTGTTTTAGTATGGTATTAATCACATTGAATTGACCTTAAGGAATTGGGTGGAATATAGACTTTGGAGTAAAAACATCTAACTTTAAAACGGTTCAGATACCCAGCCATAAACCATACCATCTGTTTGGGGTCAAATCAAATTTATTTTATAATATTGATCCCAATAGTCTATCTAACTTTAAAACGGTTAAAACCACCCTAAACTATATGTACATTTTTGATGTTTTTCCACTCGCATTTATACTATAAAATTGACCCAAGGGCTTATTGGCAGCCATAAAGAGTTTGACCGTCATTCGTTATGGTGCCTTATTTTTTATGAAAAATCCGCGTTACATTAATACTGGTTTTGATTTAAGTTTCATTAACTTGTAATGGAATTTTAAGTACTACAATGCAATAAAAAAGATTTTTTTTACATTTGATTTAAAAGTTACAATATTTTTCTAGACGATTAGACGGCATTTTTGACAAATTTGGTCCAATGACCCATTAAACTAATTTGAGCTAACACACATTATGTCTTTAAGTACTTAGTCTATTATCAGGCCATAAACACGTTTGATAAATCAGATATCTTTATGCGCAATTATAAACAGAAGAAATAAATAACGAAACAATGAGCATTAATTTGTAGGGTTGTATATTCAATACAGTCAACCATGACATTCACAATAAACGAAGTCTCTACGGTCTATACTAAATGTTGCAATTTTTTATGAAGTTTTCGACTTAATATCATTTAGTATGTGGGTTTTTTTTATAGGAAAAACAATTTATAATTAAGAAATACTTATTTGACAATATCCAATTTAACCAAAAGCACGAAATAAATATTTTAATATACTCTGTAATGTGTATACGTATTATTTAGTCAGGGTTTTCTTGTAAAGGTGAAACATTTAACTACTAATAAAACAGGGTGATCGTGATCTAGATCCATGGTAAGAGATAGATTAACTGTATATAACTGAAAGAATAGAATTATGCAATCCTGTTATAAAAACGTGATAAATTGATAGGCCATTATGATCTCTCCATGGGGTCTTTGCTAAATTGATGTTGTAGAGATTAAAATTATAAGAAACATACTTTATGAGTTTTTTTTATATTTATCAGGGTCTTTTTTTCGAACACAAAAAGTAATTAAGATATAAAAAAGATGAAATGCACGCGAGAACATGCTTTTGTACCAAACATGATCAAAGTAAAGACTGAAAAACAAAAATATATAGATATTATTAATATTCTGAACTATAACATGCGAGTCAGCATATTCTAAATGTCACGTTTACGTCTTAACTGTACGTTTTTTATCCTTTCTTTCTTCTTCTTCTGTATTTCTTTCTTTCTTTTTTTAATTGTTATAAGATATAACTCAAACATTTTAACATTGTATCTTATACAAATTATAAGCAGGACCACTTAAAATGTACAAAACACTTAATCAATGTCTTTTAAATGACATTTTGGGTAGGTTCCTAACCTTTTTTTTAAATAAATTACCTCATTTACAAAAATTGACCCATTTGAAAATGAAACTGAAAATCTTATGTAGTATACTGACAGGTTCGGGGTTGATCAAATCAGGTTACCTCCTGATATTTAAAATCTTACTGATCATCTACAACGAATCCTGTCAGGAAAAATCAGTTCACTCATCAATAATAGCAATCATCAGTTGATCACTGCATGAAGGATAGGGAAAGCCTAGTCATTTTATGTGGCATATAAAAACGTTATCACTGACGTCAAAATATTAAAAAGAAAGAAAGAAAAGAAAAAATCAACTCAAATCGGCATTATTACGGATCATTGTTATTTACGGATCATATTGTTATTTACGGATCATTGTTATGTACGGAACATTGTTATTTACGGAACATTGTTATTTACGGACCATTGTTATTAACGGATCATTGTTATTTACGGAATGTTTTGAATAGTGTTTAGTCATTGGATTATGTTTCTTTGATTGTTTATAAATTGGAAATCTGTAAGTCCAACGGATCGGATGTTCCAGATGTTGGATTATTGGATCTAAATGCTTCCCAGTTCATTAGAGAAAAACGTCGTTCATTACTTGATAAACTGGGAAAAATGACAGTTACTTCTGAAATAAAACGGTGGCACTAGAAAAGTATTGTGTAAATGTGGATATAAACCCTATATCAGTTCAATCTATATTATTGTTCGTAATAAAACTTATCCCTGAAACACGCGTTTCCCTGGGCTTTAATTATGATAAGAAGACTTAGTTGGTGCCTATTTCGATGAAATATTTTACATTAAATCTTTTTACTAGATTCTATATATAATCTGTACTCGGTACTTAATCTTAGTAATGTAATTTTCTTTTGATTTTAAGGAATGTTCATCACAGAAAGTAGTGTGTTAATACAAGGACAGCCTATGGCTAGTGGAGGTGGATCTTCTAGCCCTCCTTCATACTCGACGACGCTAGAAACAACTCTAAGGTCTTCTCTTTACGACGGATATTCTGTTTTACAGAGACCGTCACAACGTGTAACAGTAAAAGTATCATTTAATATACTGACAATTAACGATATGGTGAGAATCTCTCTCTCTCTCTCTCTCTCTCTCTCTCTCTCTCTCTCTCTCTCTCTCTCTCTCTCTCTCTCTCAGTTATCTTTAGATAACTTTACCTTTTGATATACATGTACTTCTAATTTCTAGATTATCCGAATTGCATTATAGTCTTTTTAAAAAATGCATTATCCTTATCGCAATTAGTAATAACTTAATACGTATATATTTATATATAATTAAAACAACCACAAAACAAAGCTTGTGTGACTTATGATTACCATATTCGTAATAGTGCCTATTTAAAATAAGTTTAAAACTAACGAATTTTTAGTATGCCATTTGGTCTCGTTTTGATGTTAGATTACTAGTATCTGTTATACATGTATTCTGTTTCAGGATATCAGAGACCAAGTTATGTCTATTTCAGGATTTTTATCCTTGGTGAGTTTTACGTTTTAAACGTTTCTATTACAATTTTTACTTTGTCTCTGTTTGAAGTTTTACGGAAACTTCTCAGATAAACAGAAACATTTCTATAAATAAATTACTTTATTTTTGTTCATTAAGGTTATTATTAATAACTTTATTATTTTATTTATTTATTTAAATATTTATTTATTTATTTGAGTCAAAGAGAAAAATATACATTACTTGCAAACAAATATTGTTTACAAACATAACCTTTGAAGAACCTTTGAACTTTTGTAAACTACTCAAGAAATAATATTAGTATGTTCTTTTTCTTTTTTAACCTACTCGCCAACCAATAGTGACACCAAAGTAGCACAAAACTCATGTTATCAACGTTTATATTAATCTTTTGTTAATGAAAACTAAGTAAAATTATGTTTCTCCTCAGAAATGGAAAGACAGGCAGACTAGCGTGGTCTAGTGAAACCAATTATTCCAATATACCATTTTTGTTTAGCACAGAAGAGTATACATGGAAGCCAGCTATAATAATAGAAAATTCGTAAGTAAAACTTGTCTGAAGAAAACCAAAAAAAAATGAAAATGAAAATGCTAAATAACACGGTAGAAGGCAAACGTCAAAAACACCAAAACATAAGAAGCTAAAGCATCAAGCATAATACAACATCTAAACGTAGAAAAATCAGGGTCACCAATAACATACTGCAACAAAGAAACTTAGAGTCGTGGTCACCAATAACACACTAGACAAAATCAGCAAACACACTACAAGAACGAAACACAGTCATGGTCACCAACAACACACTAGTCAAAATCACCAAACACACTACAACAACGAAACACAGAAAGAGTCATGGTCACTAACAACACACAAGTTAATATTACCAAACACATTACAAGAACGAAACACGGTCATGGTCACCAACAACACACTAGTCAAAATCACCAAACACACTACAACAACGAAACACAGAAAGAGTCCGGGTCACCAATAACACACTAGTCAAAATCACCAAACACAAAACACAGAAAGAGTCATGGTCGCCACACCACAACACACTAGTCAAAATAACCAAACAACGAAACACAAAGGGTCAGAGTCACCAATAACAAACTACAACACTAGATTAAATGCATAAGTTAAAGTTAACAATACAACAAAGAGGTATGACAATAATCACAATTACAAAGAATACACCATGGCAATTGTCATTCACCTAGTACATTCCACAATAAGGAGGGTATGTCACTTGATTCTTCATTCCAAGTGTCAACATAAATTATCTAAAATGTTTTATTATGTTTTTATCGTCTTTTTACTCCGGTTTCCTTCACCACCAAAAAAATAGTATCTTTGATATAAACGGAACTATCTTGACTTAGGTGCAAAACACTAATACTCCGCTACTCTCCATTCATCAGATGTTCGAGTCGTATTTAAGAACTCATGCTTATATTTACACATGCACATTTTTGTGTTTTTGCAGATTTTATACATGAAACTTTAGCAAAAATTCTATGGCTTTTATTTATTTATTTAATTTTTTGTTTAAATTTTATTATTTAGTGTCAAAGATATATCGGTAATCAGTGACAAAAATATACCAATGAGAATAGACAGTTCAGGTCACGTGATGTGGAATCCTTCCGGGATCTACCTAATCAGTTGTGAATCCGACATTACATATTACCCAATGGATACACAAATATGCACATTAATTGTAACGACTTGGGCATATACGATGAATGAAATCGTTCTAACATTTCAAGATGATCCTGTTGATTTGCAGTTTTATAGTCCAAACGGAGAATGGGATCTTGTAAATACATCCTATGCAACTGGTAACTCCAAAGCACGGCGTGGACAAAGCTTCTCAAGTATAGAATTCACTATCGAAATTAAAAGACGAATATTGTTCCATACATTAAATACACTTTTTCCGGTATCACTAATGGCGTTTCTGATAGCAATGGTGTTCAAGCTACCACCAGAGTCAGGGGAGAAAATTGGGTTTTCTCTCACAGTTCTGCTGGCATATGCCGTGTACCTGTCCATGATATCAGAAAATATACCTAGCACTTCTATATATATATGTTACTTGGGTAAGCGAATATACTCATTAGACGTTACATGTATACATATTATTATGCTTTTTTTAAAAAGTAACGCCAAGGCCGAATTTTATTTCTGTTTTAAAGGTTTTTAAAGCCTTCCACGGACATTCTTTTCGAGTGTCCAAATCCGGAAAAAATAAACAAAATTCATTGTCGTAAATATATTGTATAACGGGCATTTAGGTAGAGAAATAATATAAACAAACGTGAAACTAAATTTAAATTTGGTGTGTATGAGAAATACTCAAGATAAAGCTTCAACTTTAGTTAAAAATGGCCTATTTTCGACCACGCGATTTCTCTTAAATATCAGCAAGAATTTGATCTAGAATTTTTAAACTTGTACGATTTTTGTACTAGAAAATTTATTTGGCAAATTATAAAAATTTATAAAAAATTAAAAATAAACACGATGAAAAGCTTTTTTTATTCGTATTAAAATATTTCTGGTGCATGGACAATTGAATGATCAGAAAAACATTTTTCGAAAACGTAATTCTCGATTTTAGGCAAGAATCTCACATTAATAGTGATTTATACATGTATAATTAAATTTCCGGCTTTGATTAAATTCCGCTTTAATGAATTGTAATTATCCGTTAATTTTGATACATAGCCTCACTTCGAAGCAAAACAAATTCGTAAATTTAATATTTTATTATTCTATCATCTCGACTATATGCACATTTTTAACAATTTTCGTCACACAATCTGCACGCGCAAACGAGTTGAATGAATCTATGCGCAAGCGGGGTTGGCGTTTTGCCTGCATAAAACTTTCCTCTTTTAGCAATGGCATTGGAAAAGGTTTCAGTTTAATACTTAATGAATGGCATTACTTGTGTTTCAGCTATTTACCTGGCTTTAATCCTTGCACTTGGAACCATATCAGTCCTGTGTACTATTGTAGTCCTCAATGTCTACTTCCGCCCGGATGACGAAGAGATACCTACTTATTTAAATGATTACATAATACCATGTCTAGCCAGATTAGTGTGTCATAGGTCATGTTGTTGCTGTAGAAACAAACGAGGAAAAAACACGTCACGTGTGGAACCGCTCAAATCTGACGAAGTGATTGATCAATCAACATTCGAGGAAACCTCAGATATGACTTGGCAGGAATTCGCTAAAATTTTGGACAAATTGTTTTTCTTTTTGTTTATTAGTATTATCGCAGGATCAACCATTTCATATTGGTCCATTATTTTAATACAATTTTCTTGAACATACTGAAAAGTTGTTTGTTAAAACATAAACAACTGTTTATCTGAGAACTTTAGTTAATACTTTGTTACTTACATACTTTGGCATCACCAATGACGACAACACTGATGACACATGTAGTGTTGTCAACATTGGTGCGGTCGATGTCGTTTCGAGAGTTGTCAACATTGGTACAGTCGATGTCGTTTTGGGAATTGTCAACAGCGGTACAGTCCATTTTGTTTTGGGAATTGTCAAAGCGGTACAGTCCATGTTGTTTCGGGAATTGTCAACGGCGGTACAGTCGATGTTGTTTTGGTAGTGGTAAACAGCGGTACAGTTCATTTCGTTTTGGGAGTTGTCAATAGCGGTGCAGTCGATGTCGTTTTGGGAGTTGCCATTATTAGTACTTTTGGTGTTATATTGAAAGTGTCAACACTGGTCAACTATCATTAAGGCATCGACTGTACCAATGATAACCCCAAAATTACATCGACTAAAACACATTGGTGCAGTTGTCATATTAAAAAGTAAATAAATTTAGTTCTAAAATATTTTGTTTAGATATGCACGGTGGTTTTAGGGGAAAACATTACTTTAGAAACGTGTGCACTATGATGACATCTACATTTAGTCTGTTGTCTGGTGCATTTATAAAAAGACCATTATTTTTTAAGAAAAGGGAAAATCTCAGCTAGAAAATGTTTGTTTTTTTCGGAACGAGCAATTAATTAACTAATTAATTTTAAAATTCGATATGTCCTGAAATTTTGCTAGTTTTAACCAATAGACGTGTATAAATGTGTAGCGCTAAATACTAATACCATGATTTAAAAGTTTTTAACTTTTCTTTTAAAGAGTTAATTAATTTCATTCATAATTTTAAAAACATTTTATCGATAGAACCATAAAAAAGATGCAAATAAGTTAACTTTTGACATCGACTGTATCAAAGGTGACAACTCTTAATACGACATCGCCATCGGCTGTACCAATACTGACAACACTCAATACGCATCTACATCGACTGTACTGATAGTGACAACTCTCAATACGACATCGACATCGGCTGTACCAATACTGACAACACTCAATACGCATCTACATCGACTGTACTGATAGTGACAACTCTCAATACGACATCGACATCGGCTGTACCAATACTGACAACACTCAATACGCATCTACATCGACTGTACTGATAGTTTCAATTTTAAATACGACATCGACATCGAATGTACCAATGTTGACAACTCCCAAAACGACGTCGACTGTAAAAATAATATTAACTTTCAATACCACATCTAAAACCATTGATTAAAAACTAAAACTAAAATAAGACTGGTCTTTTTAAAGTTTCATAATTGTCGGTTTCAGTATGCGTTTATCTGTCTTATTCCATTAATAAAACCTGTGACTTCAGAATGTGATAATCTTTTATTATAGATATTTATAATTATTTGTTTAAATGTGATTACTTTTATCTGTTTTAATTCTTTTTAAGTATGGACTTATTTGGTCTTTTTTCAGTGATATAATTATTGGATTCAGTGGGGATTTATCTAATCTTATTTCAGTGATACAATAAGTGCTTTCAGGTTGTGTTTATCTAATCTTATTTCAGTGATACAATAAGTGCTTTCAGGTTGTGTTTATCTAATCTTTTTTCAGTGATATAATAATTGGTTTCAGGTTGTGTTTATCTAATCTTATTTCAGTGATATAATTATTGGTTTCAGCATGTGTTTATCTAATCTTTTTTCAGTGATATAATTATCGGTTTCAGTATGTGATTATCTAATCTTTTTTCAGTGATATAATTATTGGTTTCAGTATGTGTTTATCTAATCTTATTTCAGTGATATAATTACTGGTTTCAGTATGGCTTTATCCAATCTTATTTCAGAGATATAATTACTGGTTTCAGTATGGCTTTATCCAATCTTATTTCAGTGATATAATGATTTGTTTCAGTGTTTGTTTATCTTATCTTACATCAGTGATATAATTATTGGTTTCAGTATGGATATATCTAATCTTATTTCAGTGAAATAAAAATGGTTTAAGTATTTGTGTGAATCTTATCTTATTTCAGTGATACAGTTATTGGTTCCAGTATGTGTTTAATCTTATTTCAGTGATATAACTATCGGTTTCAGTATGTGTTTATCTAATCTTATTTCAGTGATATAATTATTGGTTTCAGTATGTGTTTAATCTTATTTCAGTGATATAACTATCGGTTTCAGTATGTGTTTATCTAATCTTATTTCAGTGATATAATTATTGGTTTCAGTATGTGTTTATCTAATCTCATTTCAGTGATATAATTATTTGTTTCAGTATGGATTTATCTAATCTTATTCCAGTGATATAATTACTGGTTTCAGTATGTGTTTATCTAATCCTATTTCAGTGATATAATTATTTATTTCAGTATGGGTTTATCTAATCTCATTTCAGTGATATAATAATTAGTTTCAGTATGTGTTTATCTAATCTTATTTCAGTGATATAATTATTGGTTTCAGTATGTGTCTTTTATAATCTTATTTCAGTGATATAATTATCGGTTTCAGTATGTGTTTAATCTTATTTCAGTGATATAATAATTGGTTTCAGTATGTGTTTATCTAATCCTATTTCAGTGATATAATTATTGGTTTCAGTATGTGTTTATCTAATCTCATTTTAGTGATATAATGATTTGTTTCAGTATTTGTTTATCTAATCTTATTTCAGTGATATAATTATTGGTTTCAGTATGGATATATCTAATCTCATTTCAGTGATATAATAATTGGTTTCAGTATTTGTTTATCTAATCTTAATTCAGTGATATAATTATTGGTTTCAGTATGGATTTATCTAATCTTATTTCAATAATAATTATCGGTAGTTCTGTGTTTATTCGGTTTTATGTCACTTTTATACTTAAACCATTGACATATGTGTGCTTACACGTTTTATTGGACAAAATAGGTTTATTTTATAGAAAAAGAGAATTAATCAATCCAGATCTAAGAAATTTTGTATTGCGAGTCTAGAATTGTGCAAATATTTTTGATTATAATACACAGTGTAATTTTTTTTCAAACAGATAGAAAAATTGATTAAAAATAGGTTTAAATACATCAATTTACATAAGAACTTATTTGATATCAGAAATGTAAACATGCTAATAGAAGTATTAGTATTGGGGAGAGTAAATACGTGAGAACTAACTGAAGTATTTAAAGTAATTCAAAGACAATTGACTATTTCAAAATATAATACACTGGACTGCTTTTGGTAAAATAAATACTCGCTTATTTACTCAAAGAATAAATAACGTCTAATTATTGTTTAAACATGATATTTTACATGACACTGTGTCTTATGTGCTTGTGAAATTTAGAATTCTTTGATTTTAAAACAAAGATTTAAAATTCTGAAATCATTTCCTTCTTGGTAATAACACTATGGATTTCAAGACAGTTTTAGGTAAGATTTTTCAAAGAACATATATATATTTTTAAACCTTATTATTTCAAAATTTTGACATTTTTTATCTTCAGATATTTGCATTTAAGTTCGTTTCATTCATTCAGAAAAAGCGAACAATATATCTGACTAAGTACAGGATATTTTTTTTCGAGCTTGTTAAGTTGTTGATGAACAGGATACAGTAATTTTATTTGTGGATAAATTTATTGATAATTTTTATAAGATAAATGTTTCTTTAAATAAAAAAACGAAATCAAAATAGTATTGTCAGTTCACTTGCAGATTTGATTTAATTTATTTTTTATTTTTATTTTATTTATTTATTTTTTTTTTTTTTTTGGGAGGGAGCCTTAATAAATACTTTTTTGATTTAAGTTTTTGTTATATGTGATCAATGTTCCCGTTTGTATGTCGGTTGGACGGATCTTTGTTATCCTTTTTCGTCAAACATCTTTTGTTTTTGTTATGGTAATATGATGTATAGGGATTAACAACGGTGATTTGTTGAGTTAAGTTTATAATTTATTACAAAGATAATTAACATTCATATATTGCATAAAGGCAGAGTTTACAATCTACTACAGTATTAAATTTTTTGCTCATTAAGAGAACCAATAAAAAATTATCATTTGAACTTGTGATTTTCCGCTAAAGATTACTTGAAGTAAACATTATTTAATAAGCATTTAGATTTTACCGAAAAATGTGGTTCTATATAAAAGTACGTTTCCTATAATCAAGTTTTAAACTGTAAACACTTTATTTTGTTTTATTTTTATTTATTTTATTTTATTTTTTATTTTATTTTATTTTATTTTATTTTATTTTATTTTTTGTCTTCTTATGCAGCAATTCAGTTTTTCACTTTTCTTACTATTTATACGTACAAATTCTATATGTTAATTAAAATTACAATCAAGTTTATAGGATAAAAAATGTTTGAACTACGAGGCATTATTTTAAAATTTTAGTTCATGAATTAAACATTTCAGATATTTTTAAAATGATTGATATTGCATGACCAATAAAATCCATACATTTTTATCAAATCATTTCTATAATTAAGGGAGCTATATAAAAGCCAACATTATCAAGAATAAGGCATAATATAGGTTAATGATGGAAGTAAGAAATTGCTAAGACATTGGGATCAATGACTATAAAATTTCTTACTTTTGACGGACACTGGAGTATATTTTTAGCGATTTGTTTATTGTAATATAAGAGCCCAAATCATTGCACGTACATCTACAAGTTATAGATTAAGTAGTTCTTTAAACAATAAACTAACAACATATATAAAGCTTACAAAAGAACATTGCATGATAAGCTTTGACTGATATATAGAGGGGGAAGTAATCAAGTCCACTTGCCGATTAGAGCTTTTATGTTAGACTTCCCATTGAGTTATTGGTAAGTGTCAAAGAAACAAAGGAAAAAGCAAATATAGAGTAACTGGAATATGCTCACAATATTGTAAAAATAAGCAATAAAATGCACATGTTGTATATGGTATTATTTTAAGAACTTTCTTAAATACAGATGAAAAATGTTTGACCTTGTAAATTTTAATTCCACAAATACATAATGATGCAATTAAAATCTAAAAATATTATGTGAAATTTTACAGATACCGCAAACTCAGATATTCAAACGTCAAATCGCTCTTTCTATTCTGAATCTTTAAAATTAAATAAAACTTGTATGCATATGTGTGTATCATTTATTTGATTTTAAACAAAAAAAAAAGAGTTTTAAAAAATAATTGTTGTTTCATAATGTAAGTGTTTTATTGTCACTGAAATACGCTATCTTAACTAGCAGGATTAAAAAAAGTGTATAACATGTCATACAACACGCATTTGTACAATGTTGTACGCAGCTACATGTGATATTGTAAGCAGCTACATAGTGCTGTGCATCGCTACGAGTGATATATTTGTATCAGCATATACATACAGCAAGCATCTATATAATGATGTGACCACTGCGGTAGCTCAATTGGTAGAGTGCTGGCTCCGTAAGTGGGAGATCGTGGGTTTGAACCCCGGTCGAGTCTGACCCAAGACTTGAAAGTGAGTAGTGACTGTTCCTTCGCCAAACACTTAGCATTACGAAATGAAAGTCACGGTTCTTCCAGAGAGGAACTTAAAATAAACGAGGCACGATTAAGAACCCTGCTTCTAATGCCATCAGCGCAACGTAAAGGCAAAATTTCTGCACTTTCTGCTGTGATATAAGTGATTCTTGACTGAACATTAAACACCATAACTCAACTCAACTCAACTCAACTCTATAATGATGTACACATCACATCTAAGTGTAAAACAACAAACATCAGTAAAATGAGAAATACTCACGTGTTATACAACAAGCATCTGTATAAAAATGTACACCTATGTGTTATACAACAAACATCCAATGTAATGATACACGCCTAAGCGTTATATAACACACATGTTTAATGATACACAATTTTGTGTTGTACAACAAACATAGTAATACATACCAACGTGTTTTACAACAAACATATGTTTAATAATACACACCTTTGGGTTATATAACAAACATATGTTTAATGATACACACCTTTGGGTTATATAACAAACATATGTTTAATGATACACACCAAAGCGTTATACAACAAACATGTTCAATGTTACACACCTTTGTGTTATACAACAAACATGTTAAGTAATACATACCTACGTGTTATACAACAAACATATGTTTAATGATACACACCTATGTGTTATATAACAAACATATGTTTAATGATACACACCTTTGTGTTATACAACAAACATGTTAAGTAATACATACCTACGTGTTATATAACAAACATATGTTTAATGATACACACCTATGTGTTATATAACAAACATATGTTTAATGATACACACCTTTGTGTTATACAACAAACATGTTAAGTAATACATACCTACGTGTTATATAACAAACATATGTTTAATGATACACACCAAAGCGTTATACAACAAACATGTTTAATGATACACTCTTTTGTTTTATACAACAAACATGTTTAGTAATAAATACCTACGTAATATGAAACAAACAAATGTTTAATGTTACACACCTTTATGTTATACAACAAACATATGTTAGTGATACACACCTAAATGTTGTTAAATGATACGCATCTACGGGTTATACAAGCCTCTGTTTAAAGATACGAACCTAGAGCTACGTGTGGTACAACAAGCATTTTTATAATGATACATCTACGTGTTATACAACAAGCATATGTTTAATCATACACACCTACGTGTTATACAACAAGCATCTGTTTAATCATACACATCAACGTGTTATACAACAAGCATTTGTTTAATCATACACATCTACGTGTTATACAACAAGCATTTGTTTAATCATACACATCAACGTGTTATACAACAAGCATCCGTAAAATAGTGTACACCTACGAGTTAAACAACAAAAATAAATATAATAAAAACACCTATATTTTATACAACAAGCATTTGTTTAATTTTTAGTAAACAAATGAATGAGTATAATGAGACATACCCACGTGTTATATAACAAGCATATCTATCAACGTTTATTTACATCAAACATCTCTTTAATTTTGTATACACTGACGTGTAATACAACAAGCATCAATATAATGATACACACACGTGTTAAACAACAAGCATTTGTATCAACATATTCATACAGCTAGCATCTCAATAATCTTTTACATACCGACATGTTATACAACAAGCATCAGGGTAATGGCACACACCTTTGTGTTATACAACAAGATCTGTTTAATGATACACACCTCATGCGTTTTTAACAAGCATCAGTATAATGATACATATCTAAATGTTATACAACAAGCATCTGTTTAAAGATATGCACCTAGTGTGGTACAACAAGCATTTGTATAATGATACATCTACGTGTTATACTTCTTTTCACATGTTCTATGTTAACGGTAATTAGAAAACACTTCAGACGTCGTTATTTTTTGTACCTTTTACAATACTCCTGAAATTGTAGTGCTAAACTCGGTCAGTCATTTTGGATGAGGGACAATTTGTGCTATTTGAATACTTCATCGTGAATAACTAATCAACATCTCCAATGAAAACGATAGATGTTTTGTTATATCTGCTAAGCTTTATTTCAGAAACCTTTCTTTTTCTATTATTTTAGATAAATATATGTGAGCAGCGTTGCGCATATCCCTATCAAATATTCATTGATATACCGTGTCATACAGGGTGAATCAAAATATCTGTAACACTTTCAATCATGCATTATTCTTTAAATTAATCACCAACAACATTTATTAGAACCATACAGAAAAGAAAAGGTATAAAACAATTTAATACCTAGACTTGTTACGAAATTTGAAGTAAAAGGAACAGTTCATGACACAAGACATGACAGTACTGAAAGACCAAGAAATATACGAGAACACCAGAGTGACAGTTTTGGCAGCACTAAGGCATCACTTTGACTATAAATTTAGAATATTATTTAAAACTATTAAGATCTAAATTTAGTACAGATTTAAGAAGAATAGTTGTAAATATAGATGATGCTTAGTTTCGGCAACATGATGCGATACCTATAGATGGCAATAGATTAATACATTTCATTTAGAACATTAAATGTATGATCTCCACATTTTACTGACATTAACCCTCTTGATTTATTTCTGTGGGGTTTTCTAAAAGACAAAGTTTATTCTCCAGCTCCTAAAACCAAACAAACTAAAACTTACAATTTCGTTGGAAATCTGGTGTATATTTGCTGATAAAACAACGTATGCAAACTGCATTTTAACAAAACTTTATTAAGAACGGGTTTTGTAAAACATGTAATTACCTTTGGTTAATGAGTTGTATGCTATATACGCAGACAAGTTTGACAATTTTATTATTTGTTTGATTGATTGTAGTTTTAATATGTACTTTAATTATATTACAATAAACTACCTGTTAACATTAAAGTTTTATCGTTTGGATAATAAAATTGGTAGAGTGTTTTTCCTTCTCAGCTTTCCGACTCGACGATTCATTAGTTTTTAAAAGATGAATTTTCCGATTCGGTGCTAATTATAAGAACGAATCTGCAATAAATAATAAAAAAAAAGATGTAAACTACTCAATTCAAGGTGATAAATATTTGTCCTCTAGTTGTTGTTATTTAAGTGAAGATTTCATGGAAACTAATTCTTTATATATCCAACAATATTGGTTCTACTTTATTTTTAAACCTTCTCAAAATGAATTATCTTCCTATTATTCCAGGAATATTGGTACTAACATGCTTTTTTCATACGTCTATTGGCCAACCACCTCCCAAACCATCTTATTCCAAGGACTTGGAGACAGCACTAAGAACAGAATTATTTAATATAAGCAATTACCATGTACAACAGCGGCCGCAGAAGAAGGTTGAAGTACAGGTATCATTGACCCTGTTGACCATTAACGAACTGGTAAGTCTGTATAAACATGCATTTGTATAATTTGTCTGTCCGCGTCGTAGAACAACGTGCTATAAGTATACCATAGTGTTCGAGTTAGTTGTATCTGTTTCTTGTGTCAATTCGTCCAAAACAAAACAAAAATGCTGTCATGAAGTTTATTGTATAGATAAGTACGGGTCTCTTTTTCATAAAACTGGTTAAATTAATTTTTGTCTTTTAAAATATATAATATATAATATTGGCACGATCAAATGTCCAGAGAGAGAGAGAGAGAGAGAGAGAGAGAGAGAGAGAGAGAGAGGAGAGAGAGAGAGAGAGAGAGAGATTGATTCAATGGGCCCCGGATGTGCCGAGTAGCTACCAGTCTTTGTTGAACAACATATTGGTAGAATTAAAAACACGTTCGTTATTTTGACCCTGCGAGATTTTGTGGGAACGTTAATAAGTGAGATATTAGCGCTAGGAGATTTAAATGCAAGATATGCGATTATAAGTTTTGTTAAATGTTTTCTTTATAATTTAAGCACTGAATAAACCTAAAGTACTTTCTTTATTTGAATACTTACTAAGTTAAAACTGTTGCACGCAAAAACGCTAACAGTAAATGGTCAACCCTATTAGTTACTTCAAAGGCAAAGCAGAGCAAGCAGAGCGTAAACTTGAATTATTTTATTATTTGTTAAAATTGCATAAAAGTGTAAATAATATCATTTACACTATTTAAAGAAGAAGTCCCATGATCATGGAAGTCATGCTAAAATTACATTCCGTATGATCCTGGAAGCCTAAACGTATTGTAGATATTCACAACTAACTCAGTAGGCAGTACTTTGTATTGTCAAAAATGTACCATTTAGCAAAATTTTCAGCCGTCCTAATTTTTTAAAAATTCATTTAAAATTAAGGCTTGTTCCCTCATGCAAAGCATTCCTTAGCTGGATTTGGATTCATATAATTTTGGAATTTTGGATTCATTAATTTCAACAGTTTGGCTTATTGTTTTCATCAATCAAAATTTTCGGCTCCTAGTGTCACTGATGAGGAATGATTTTCCGAAATGTGAATATATGACACATCAAAATTTAACTGGTATTTGTGTTATGTATTAGGACTAAATACTTATAATGGGTTTGTAATTATATATATATATATATATATATATATATATATATATATATATATATATATATATATATATATATATATGTATATGTGATGTAACAACTCATTATATGTGGATAGAAACATACGCTAAATGCAGTAATGACCCAGTTATGTAAAGCAATGTTTTTGGATGTTGGAAGCAGTGCCTGATTGCTGTGTGCCTTATATTAAGTTCTGGATATTATCAATATAGACATATGCACTCTTTTTAAGATCAAACAAAAAACTGAAACATTTTAAGATAGTTTAAAACAATTAAAGTCCTTCTCGGGAAGCATTACTATGGGGGATACAACAGGTGAAGTGACGAAAAAATCCCTGTGTTTGTTTATAAGTCATTTCAGACGAAGACATTAAAGACTTTATCCTGGCTGACTTGATAGTCATTTTAATCAATCAGGAGATAATTAAAATTTAAAAAGTTAACTTTTGCTAGGCTCATCTTCACAACCTTTTTATTTGGTTTATCATTATTCTTTTACCTGTTTTTTATAATTCAAAATGTCAAACGGTAATTTTCGAAAATATGTGTAGCAGAAATATATCTAAGACTGATGGCATTGAAAAAATAATGTTCTTTGCAAAGCTTGCGTCGATATATTTATTTTTGTTGATTCTTTTTTTTATTTTTGTAGAATATCAAAGATCAGTTTTTGTCCATTTCTGGATATTTGTCTATGGTAAGTACATAATCAAACTATTAAACAATTTTAAATACATATCTAAAAAGTTAACAACTGCAGTGGCTTTCATTCTCGTTATTTTAGGCGGATATTGTAATATACTGTCAAATCAATAAATTAGAAATATATATATATATATATATATATATATATATATATATATATATATATATATATATATATATATATGTTCTATGGAAAATTGAATTAAGTTCTAAGTATATCTGAGGGGATTAACAAAATTTTATTCCAACAATCCACCATCAAATTTGCTTCCTTTTGACAAGCCTATAAGATTATAGTTTTATTTAAAGAAGTAAACACAATTTCAATAGCATCATTATATGTTTTTCCTGTATTCAATGACTTCAGTTCCCTGGTCAAATATCTTTTAAATATATATACCTTATGGACTTTAGAGAAAACATTTATCCCACATCAAACATATTGTTGGTTACACTGCTCAAAGTTCATGGTTGGTTTTCAATAATCGAAGTTGAATACTTATGCAATCTATGTAAAACAGATGATTGTTGCTTTACAGCAATCCACAAAACATGATTGGGTTAAGAATAAATAAGTTCTTATTGTTGGAAGTACTGTTGTCAATCAAAAGTATACCTACTTCATAATATTTATCATGGTATTAAGTCGTGATTAAATATGATTCTTAAAAGATTAACAATAATTGAAAAGGGCTGGGGTGGATAACGGCCTAGTTCCGGGTACCAAAGAAAACCACTGGTCTTTGACAAGCGACCTGGCAATCTTTATTCTCAAGGATCTAAGCAAGTGTGTCCGCTTCAGACAAATACAGGAATGCAGAGACATTAACTGTAGATAATGAATAAAATAGTTGTATAGCAATGAATTTATAACATGTATGTGTAATGTGATTTTTTTAAAGCTTCAATTTTCAAGTGAACAATATGATCCAAAATTAATATGCTTTTTCTGGATATGCTATTTGCTTGTAGTGGTTCTAAAATAATTGAACGGTGGAAGTGGGAAGTCCTTAGTCATAATTACAATTCTAGTAACACATTGTTTTCAATAATGTCAAATAAAGACAAAGCTTATCAAAACACCTGACTTTACTATTCAGTGAATGTTCCTGATGTATTCTTAACATCCATCACATTCTGAGTTCAACAAATATCTTATATCTGAATATATGATAAGTTCATCACAGAATTAAACCTATTTTATCCGATTTTGACGTTACAGAAGTGGTTTGACTCCCGTCTGGCATGGTTTAACCCTTCATTGACATCGCAGGATTATTCCAACGTTCCGTTCCTCTTCAGTTCCGAGACCTACGTTTGGAGACCAGCAATAATTGTAGAAAATGCGTAAGTATTAAACAAAGTTAGTCAAGATGCCACTAAAAATGTAGTGTATGGGTTAAATATTGTTAGTATATTTCTTATGGGTCATATTTTTGTTGATGTTAAAGAAAGTAACACAAAAAAATAATCAAGTATTTCAAAAAGAAACTTGACAAAGTCTTTTAACTTATCTTCTTTTCTTTATTGATTGAAATTGTACATTAAAAAAATCTCAAATAATTAAATATATGAGATCAGGCTAAATAATATGCAATTATATCGGCTGAATAATATAGCAGAAGTCTGCACAACAAGTATAAATCGCGAAATTAAAAAAAAGACCAATACAAGCCACCAAAATTTGTCAACTTAACGAAAATAATCGTCTTAGTCTTCGTCTTTCTAGGATAGATGATATGTCAGTAATAAGTGATCCAAACGTACCTATGAGAATCAATAACCGGGGAATGGTAACCTGGAATCCGGCAGGGAATTTACAAAGTGTCATGTGACTCGGATATCAAGTACTATCCATTAGACAAACAAATATGTACCATTGTTGTTAGTGCCTGGGCGTATACTACACACGAAATTGTTCTTTTGTTTGATTCATCACCGATAGATCTTGACTTCTACAGTGAAAATGGGGAATGGGAGATAGTGGCGACACATGGTGACAAGGCAGGAGAACGGGCAAGGGGAGGCCAGTCTTTTTCAAACTTAAACTTTACATTAACGCTTCGACGTCGACCTCTATTTCACATTCTCAGTACACTATTTCCAGTAATATTGATGGCGGTATTAATTTCCATGGTGTTTCAACTTCCGCCAGATTCCGGTGAGAAGATTGGATTTTCGCTGACAGTTTTACTGGCATATGCTGTGTATCTGACTCTTATATCGGAGACTATTCCTAGTACTTCGATGACTGTTTGTTACCTGTGTAAGTATATTTACTCCCAACAGAAAAGTCAAGCATCACCCAGTTTTATATTTTTCAACTAATGTTTCATAATTTTACTATCACAAATATAAATATTTAAAGATTTTTTTTAATTGTCAATAATATTTTGACTTTTTAAAAATAGATGAATTTAAATTCTTTAAACACCACAAAAACTGTCAGAAATGTTATTTACTACAGAACATTGCAAGCATGAAAAGAACGGATTTCCCATGTATAATTCCAATCTGACGAAATGATATTGCTAATTTTGACATATGTTGTGCATGTGGCCATTGCTTAGGTATTTCAAGTCATGCTTCATATTTTTTTCTGAAATCATGCAAAGCATTGTTTGGCCAAATTACTACCTTTATGTTGTTTCTAAGGTTTGCTGCTTTAAAAAGATCTTGTTGTGTACAGTAAATTGGATATTGGTGCCGTTTAGAATTAATATTACCAGTACATCCACACAAACCAAGTACATTTGGATATCCCACGAGAAAATTCCGATTTCACATTATTCACTTTAAAACCGCTTTTGTTACTCGTGATATTTCCGGTAATTTCAAATGTTCTTTATGTTTTTAATTATTTTTTTAAAATCTACTAGCTATGTCACTATATTATTAATATATGCTTAAAAAAAATTCCCTTTTGACGTCATACTATGGGCGATAACCAACATCCAGCTATTACTGGAATAACTGTAAAAAAATAACATGTGATGTAAAACTACCCTATAAAATAGGCGAAGCTTAACTTTTTATAACGAATAGACAAAACTTAATATAGATATAGATGCCTTTGTTTCTCGCCTTGATAGCAATGAAACGATTGGTGCCAAAGACAAATGCTAATTGGTTCTTTTCATAATCTTGCATTTTATTGCTAACAGAACAATATATATATAAGTATGTATGTATGTTTGTATGTATATATATATATATATATATATATATATATATATATATATATATATATATATATATATATATATATATATATATATATACCACGGGATTATCGATTTATGATCAAAATATAAATATTATACAGTACCTGTAAACTTTAGTGCAAAAAACGATACCCTTAAGCTTTCTCAGTAAATCATTTTGCCCCCCAACGAAATAAAGTACAGAATTTAACAACTAAGCAGTTGGACTGAAATACTGATCGATAAAGCTGGAAGTTTAGTCTAAACTTCGGCTTTTGACACACTGCCAAGCCGTTTAACATTACATTAAGTGTGGAAATTAAATAGGGTTTTTTCGGAACTATTTATATAATAAAGAACACTTACCACTTCCAGTTTTATTTGAAACTTTTAAAACTTGCATTTTATCTGTTGTCCTTCTATTAGTAAGCATTTATTTATATGTATTCTTGATATTTGAAAGTAAAGCTTTGTTAATTAATATGTAACACGGCTTTTTTTATTTATATTCAATTTATTTTACCGTTCATTCAATTTCAGCCATTTATCTTGCTATGATATTGGCACTTGGCACCATCTCCGTTATATGTACATATGTACCATACTAGTTCTAAAGGTACACTTCAAAACATCATCATCAGACATACCACATGTACTGGATGTCCTTGTGTGGAAATTTATAGTTAAAATAACATGTTGGAAACATCACTGTTGTTGCTGCAAAACAAAGGTTAGTTCATCGACTGAAGTAAAACTATTTACGAAGGTGAATGAGAAACATAAACTTCCGGAAGAGGAGAAGTCATCCGTGATTGAAGACACACATACAGCGAATGTTAATGAACTGTGTATGGAAGAGCATACGTGGCAGGAAATGGCGTTGATTTTAGATCATTTTTTCTTCGTCATATTTATCTCAACTATTCTCATTTCATCGTTTATATATTGTTTATTCATTCTTATACAGTATATCGATATTGTCACGTAATTACACAACCATTTTGAAAATTTTAATAAATAATGTTTTGTTGTCAATTTTCTGAAAGACTGAAATCTAAATGTGCGCAATCTTTACTTTTTGGCGATTGAAAAGTTTCTCTCTTTTTATATTGAAAAAAATATAGTTCCGAAAAGAAAAGTAAGGGTTAATGCCACTCAAAAATCGTTTGAAATGAGTTTTCGTTAACAAATGAATAATATTATTCCTCTTAGTGAAGTTTTCATGGCAAATAACTTACCGTAACCCTGGACTTCATTGTAATTTGTATGGACTAAAAAAAACCCAAGCTGTGTTTTCTTTTAGACCACATATAATGATTATTTTGTTATAGATGTCCTAAATATCATCTAAATATTACAATATCGAGAACCCCATGAAAACTGATGACAAGATACATGTATATAGAATAGAGCAGTTTGAAATCCTTGTTTTTAGACTTCTCTTGGTCGCTGAATGAAACGCCTCGTGTTTGATAGTTTTCAATGTGTGACGTCACAACAACATGAGAAGTATTATCTAACATATGTAGTAATTATAATGATCTTAAATAAGTAAAATATCATCATTACAGTTTTCTATTTATTTGCATGTGTGTGTGTGTGTGTGTGTGATCTGTCTTTTTTATTTATTTGGTAAATTCAAAAATTAGACCATAACAATTCTATAATGTTGACATATATAATTATTAAATTGTTGATTTGCGTGGTTGTGTAGGTAGCACGTAGGGATGAGGCAGTAGATTTGTAAACTTACCGCATACTGAAACAGGAATGAGCAGGTAAATATAGCTAGGCTTATTTAACATTCAGACTTCAGACACAGTCATTTTCGGTTGAGCGATTAAAAACTTCATTAGTGCTTTTTTGCAGTAAAGTGCGATTGAAAGGCAGATCTGACGATATTTAACTCTGAACTTACAAATATATTTGACCCTTTGACAGCCAAGGTCGACAACTAACTAATGAGAAGTCGAGAAGCTAAAGAGTGGTCGAGCAGTTAATCTTTTGTTAGCAAGTGGTCGAGGGGCAGAAAATAAAGCAGAAATAATTAATTATGTTTAATATCATGTATTTATGATATTAAAATTATATAAATAAATAAATAAATTGTAAGTGAAGTAAGTGTTGTTATTATTAGATATTTTCCAGAATTAATATTTGTCACTATTGCCTTTTTGGTTCTAAAGTTACATTACAGTCTTTTAATAACATACATGTACACTGATTTTAATGGTACAGTTGTAAAGTTTAACCAAAACTTTAAGTTTATTATAGCAGTGTACTCATATGTTTATCAGATTTTATCGGTTTTATTTATTAAGAACATTGTTGCAAATACCATGAACTGAAATTTTATTCAGTGGTCTAAATTGTATTAAAATAACTCAAATTAAATAGTTCAAATAGCTGGGGAGCACTGGCTCTTAATTTGTCCCAAATCAAGCTGCAGTATTAGCACTTGGCATTACATCACCTTCTGAAAACTAGGTAACGTATCTTCTAATACCATGTCTACTATGTAAGATGTGCCATGACGCAAATTCTCGAACTTAAATTACACCATAATTTTTATCTGTCTGTAGGATATCAACATTCAAATGATGCAAACATTATAATGCAGTTAAAATAAAAAAAACACCTTTCGCAATTAAATGTAGAACTAGATGACAGATAATAGAAAACAATATACTAGTAAATATAAATTAAAATAATACCAACTTTAAGTGTCTAGAGCGGTTGTACTCAACTCCAATTGCTTTATTTTTTAAATAGACTCAAATTCAGGACAGATTCCTCGAAATTTATGATCTCACAATTATATTAATGATATCAATAAAGTAATTAATGTAACCAAAGAAATAATAGAAAGCTTGTACGAAAAATAGATTGGAATTAAATCAATAAGTATAAGGAGAAGATATCGGGAAAAATTCTGCTATATAATAATACTACTAATAATATTGATAATAATAATAATAATACAAATGTCATGTACTTCTTTTAAATTTTGATTAAACAATATATTCAAAAGTAGCTTATGACAAAACAATATGCTACTTTTGAACGTATTATTTCATAAAAATTCAAAAGTAGCATATGACAATAATAATAATAATCATGATGAATGGGTCATATTGAACTTCATAATGGATGCCGTAAGTGAAAAATACGACAATAAAGTATTATACAGTTTTCAAAGATATAAAAATACATTTGGAATACAAAAAACATGGGAGATTTTAATTTATTTGGATGTCATTTTGAAATCAGATGTAGCCAACAAAAAACATCCATAAAGTGTGCTTTGAGTCTTGATCTTTTCATTTACAATTTGAAACATTTTGTATTTTTTACTATTCTCCCCTACTTAGTTCGTTATTTAGACATCAAGAAATCTAAATCTAAAAACAAAAGAATAAGACTAATACGTCAGACAAAAGAATGAAGATTAATTGGAAATGCATCGCCATTTACATATGACCAGTCGTGACAAAGATATTATCACACAATCGAACATTTATATTTGTTAAAAGTAAAACCGACTGTTATGCCGTCAGCAATTGTCGTCAAGTCAATATTGAAGATGGAAATAATCAAAATATTTTAACGATTTATTATTAACACAGTTATGGACTTAGTTTGGTTTCATGTTGCTTGACTTATGCCAATACTGATTGGTTCTTATCGTCATTATAATTACTTTTATATAAGTATTTTTATTTACTTTCCCAACCCCTAACTTTAAAAACCTATTAGACTCATGAACAAAAAAAAATTAAAAGTCGCAATTTAACGTAAATAAAGAGACATAATAACGCAAATAAAAGGACATAATAACGCAAATAAAGAGAGATAATAACGCAAATAAAGAGACATAATAACGCAAATAAAAGGACATAATGACGCAAATAAAGAGACATAATAACGCAAATAAAGAGAGATAATAACACAAATAAAAAGACATAATAACGCAAATAAAGAGACATAATAACGCAAAAAAGAGAGATAATAACGCAAATAAAGAGACATAATAACGTAAATAAAGAGACATAATAACGCAAATAAAAAGACATAATAACGCAAATATAAAGACATAATAACGCAAATAAAGAGACAAAATAACGCAAATAAAAGGACATAATAACGCAAATAAAGAGACATAATAACGCAAATAAAGAGACAAAATAACGCAAATAAAAGGACATAATAACGCAAATATAAAGACATAATAACGCAAATAAAGAGACATAATAACGCAAATAAAAAGACATAATTACGCAAATAAAAGGACATAATGACGCAAATAAAGAGACATAATAACGCAAATAAAAAGACATAATAACGCAAATAAAAGGACATAATGACGCAAATAAAGAGACATAATAACGCAAATAAAAAGACATAAAAACGCAAATTAAGAGACATAATAACGCAAATAAAGAGACATAATAACGCAAATAAAGAGACATAATAACGCAAATAAAAAGACATAATAACGCAAATAAAGAGACATAATAACGCAAATAAAGAGAGATAATAACGCAAATAAAGAGACATAATAACGTAAATAAAGAGACATAATAACGCAAATAAAAAGACATAATAACGCAAATAAAGAGACATAATAACGCAAATATAAAGACATAATAACGCAAATAAAAAGACATAATAACGCAAATAAGGAGACATAATAACGCAAATAAAAAGACATAATAACGCAAATAAAGAGACATAATAACGCAAATAAAGAGAGATAATAAGCAAATAAAAAGACATAAAAACGCAAATTAAGAGACATAATAACACAAATAAAAAGACATAATAACGCAAATAAAGAGACATAATAACGTAAATATAAAGACATAATAACGCAAATAAAGAGACATATATATAATAACGTAAATAAAGAGACATAATAACGCAAATAAAAAGACATAATAACGCAAATAAAGAGACATAATAACGTAAATATAAAGACATAATAACGCAAATAAAGAGACATATATATAATAACGTAAATAAAGAGACATAATAACGCAAATAAAAAGACATAATAACGCAAATAAAGAGAGATAATAATGCAAATAAAAAGATATAAAAACGCAAATTAAGAGACATAATAACACAAATAAAAAGACATAATAACGCAAATAAAGAGACATAATAACGCAAAAAAAGAGATATAATAACGCAAATAAAGAGACATATATATAATAACGTAAATAAAGAGACATAATAACGCAAATAAAAAGACATAATAACGCAAATAAAGAGACATAATAACGTAAATATAAAGACATAATAACGCAAATAAAAAGACATAATAACGCAAATTAAGAGACATAATAACGCAAATAAAAAGACATAATAACGCAAATAAAAGGACATAATGACGCAAATAAAGAGACATAATGACGCAAATAAAAAGACATAATAACGCAAATAAAATGACATAATGACGCAAATAAAAAGACATAATAACGCAAATAAAAGGACATAATGACGCAAATAAAGAGACATAATAACGCAAATAAAAAGACATAATAACGCAAATTAAGAGACATAATAACGCAAATAAAAAGACATAATAACGCAAATAAAGAGACATAATAACGCAAATAAAAAGACATAATAACGCAAATAAAGAGACATAATAACGCAAATAAAGAGAGATAATAACGCAAATAAAAAGACATAAAAACGCAAATAAAGAGACATAATAACGCAAATAAAAAGACATAATAACGCAAATAAAGAGACATAATAACACAAATAAAAAGACATAATAACGCAAATAAAGAGACATAATAACGCAAAAAAGAGAGATAATAACGCAAATAAAGAGACATAATAACGTAAATAAAGAGACATAATAACGCAAATAAAAAGACATAATAACGCAAATATAAAGACATAATAACGCAAATAAAAGGACATAATGACGCAAATAAAGAGACATAATAACGCAAATAAAAAGACATAATAACGCAAATAAAAGGACATAATGACGCAAATAAAGAGACATAATAACGCAAATAAAGAGAGATAATAACGCAAATAAAAAGACATAAAAACGAAAATTAAGAGACATAATAACGCAAATAAAGAGACATAATAACGCAAATAAAGAGACATAATAACGCAAATAAAGAGACATAATAACGCAAATAAAAAGACATAATAACGTAAATAAAGAGACATAATAACGCAAATAAAAGGACATAATAACGCAAATAAAGAGACATAATAACGCAAATAAAAAGACATAAAAACGCAAATAAAAGGACATAATAACGTAAATAAAGAGACATAATAACGCAAATAAAAAGACATAATAACGCAAATAAAAAGACATAATAACGCAAATAAAGAGACATAATAACGCAAATAAAAAGACATAATAACGCAAATAAAGAGACATAATAACGCAAATAAAAAGACATAATAACGCAAATAAAGAGACATAATAACGCAAATATAAAGACATAATAACGCAAATAAAAAGACATAATAATGCAAATAAAGAGACATAATAACGCAAATAAGGAGACATAATAACTCAAATAAAGAGACATAATAACGCAAATAAAGAGGCGTACGGACCTGAAAAAAGAAGTAAAATAGCGAAAAAGCACAAAAACGATATAAAAGGACGTTCGTCCCCTGCTAAATCCACAGATTCTACCGAATATGATTGCGTTATGGCTTTCTGAGATGGTTTCTGTCTTACTAACAGTTTATTGTACAACGGCGATAAAAATATTTAAAACCTGTAATGTATATCCTATTTTTTTTTTTTTTAAACCGCTTGAAATGTGGATCGACTAGTTACTTGGAGCGAAGTGCATATTGTTCTATATTCAACAGTTTATTTTGACTAAAAATATGACACTCCAAAAACCCGGAGATGAAAAAGGTGTAGATCAATTATTTATGACACGCTTTGATAAAAATGGTTCAAAAAAACGTGTTTTAAGCAGAACCGATTTTCTTGCCGTTTCTATCGGTCACATATATATCTTTTTAATTTTCAGATCATTTTCATCAAACAGAACATAACTAACACAACTGAAAATTGCAGGATTGGAAGAATATGGACCAGAATTAGGGACAGAATAGACTTCATACATTAATCACCTGATTAATTAAAGTATGGCTAAAAATTTTATTAAGTCTTCTTGTTCGCTGTGTTTCACCTGTTACGTCACAATATTCTGTCCGTTATTTCGTGTTATTATGCTTGTTATTTCGCGATATACTATAATGCTTTCTTGTGCGTTACCTGGAAGCATAGAATTTATTCACTATGTCTATTGATTATTCATATCTGCTAGTTTATCTTTTGTTTCCCAATCTCATGTGTTCTGTTGCGTTGCGTTTTTATGATCTATTTATCGTTAAGTACATGTTAATTGGCTAATCAGGAGTACCTTTTTTCTTTTGATATTGATGAACGTGGAGATAATTATCTTTCACCAATAAATCGACACAAACAATGCCGGTGTTAATAACGATAATTTAGGTAATAACTTACATACTTTGTCAATAAAACCTCATAAAACAAGCGACTACGCTTCAATTAAAGGTCTTCAAAAATTGCTAACAGATTTAACATGGAATTAAACTTCTAAACCAAGATAAACACAAACTGCTAAAATCGCTGATTGATATAACTACTAACTAATGATCGTTAAACAATCCAAATCTGTTATTTGTAATATGTCATCTCTCTTGTTAGTTCAATTTGAGACATGTGAAAGGGAATAAAAATACAAATATTAATGTCATCCAGTTTAATATAAATCTAACCCAGTTTTTCTGCGTCATTAAAAGGATAAAACCTTAATAATAAGCCACCTAAGTTGTCTTTTGTATGTGCATAATTACATGTACATGCAGGTTTTTATTTTGTCAGGATGTTTGCGTCTTTTGTATTTTTCCAATAAAAATTATATTACAACCTATGATTAAATACTGAAGTTTTTATTGAATATAAGATTTTGTACCAGATGGCATCAGTGTTTCCCTATATAGAGCTTCACTATCTACCCAGCAAACACCAAAAGAAGTGAATATAATATAATTATGTGGTTTTCGTGTATTGTGTGGACGGATACATTATACTCATGCTCGGAGCGCACTCGTGTAACGTTTCCGTCCGCACAATAAACTCGTGCGATCAGCTACGTCAAAAAACCTCATATATGTGGTTTTGTATTTATCTTATGTTATTGGTGTCGGGAAAGGGGATACCCTTAAAAGTAGTTCCCGGCTACTATGGTGATACGGAATGTTGTATCGCACATTTGAGATACGAACCATTGTATCACATAGCCAGAAAATTTAAGGTTCAATGGGTATGTGATAAAACCGTATACAGGTAGCAACATCGTCATGTTATATTGACCGTTTTTTAAAAATAAAGTAATTTCCGAACTTAAGGTAGAATCTGACAGCTGTCACATGACTGAAAGTAATTTTGACGGCATAAAATTTATTCCAACTTCGAAGACGCTGTACACACAACGTCTCCAATGTCTAATATGACGTCATCTGAAACAGTGACGACAAAAGTTAGGGAAAAATGTGTTAGCCTGCATAATAACTTGAAAAATTAAAAATCGTCAAGGTAATTGCAAGTTAAAACACCGAGTAGTTTTACTGAAATAAACGAAGTATACGCAATTTTAGATTAGACTTATCAATTACAAAAACAAGATGTAAAATAATGGTAATTTTGAGGAACAAAAATGAATAATTATATATACAATCTGCAACAGTGCAGCATCATTAAAAGAAATACTAGTACATCTAAATAGTATCTTTATGAGTTTGATACAGAATCGTGCCAAATATTCCTTTTCAAGTTTTGAAATATCGAAGAACGTGATTTTTAAATAATATTTAAGGCAAACTTAATTGTGTAGAGCGCTTCTAAAAAAGCTTTCCCCCTGGAATTTAAAATCCGAAATTAATCACTTAATAGACATACATCTAAATAGAATCTATTATGCGTTAGATACAGAATCGTGCCAAATATTCCTTTACAAGTTTTGAAATATCGATGAACGTGATTTTAATTAATATTTAAGGCAAACTTAATTGTGTAGAGCGCTTCTGAACAAAAGTTTTTCCCCTGGAATTTAAAATCCGAACTTAACTTATACAAGGAAACTTTGATCAAAATAGACTCAGTAGGATTATCATTATTATTATTATTATTGTTGTTGTTGTTATTATTATTATTATTATTATTATTATTATTATTATTATTATTATCCCAGTTTGTTAAATGTGAAAATGCTAGCGACATTTTTTGTTTAATAACTATGAAGGGAAAAAGTCAAATTGTCACCGAAATCGTTAGCACTATCAAAATTAGTTTAAAATTTGTTCCAACAAACTTCTTTAAAGATGTGTAAGCAGTAACAAATAATTTTATATGGAACTCTTCTATTCATAATGTTAAGAAAAACATAATGTATAAATCAATAAAAGATGGAGATGTAAAATATCCCAATTTTGAATATCAGATAAAGGCTTTGAAATTTTCTTGGATAAAACGTTACTTAAATCCTCAAACTTCAAAATGGAAATATTTATTTCATTCATATTTCAAAAATATTTCTTTCATTCACGTTCTCCAATTCAGATGTTGTATTGAAAAACTGAGCATTCCCTTATCCTTATTTTATAGAGATTTACTTCATTACTGGATGGATTTAAGATCGCTCGATGGTTATTTGATTAACCCAATTATACACAAAGAAGTCTTATGGTTTAACGATAATATCAAAAAAGATTTTTAGAAAGTCGTTTTATACGCCCGTCTATGACGGGACGTATTATGGTATGGCGCAGCGCGTCCGTCCGTTTGTATGTCCACACGTCGTACGCTAACTTAAGAATGCTTTGAGCAATTTTAATGAAACTTTTGTGTTATATTGGAATCCACGACAGAAAGCTCCCTTTCGTTTTTGAGCTTCATATATTTTCTCGTTGCGGAGTTATTGGCCTTTAATTGTCAAATTTTAGGCATTTTTTTGCATGTTGTAGAATAACTGAAACTTCCTTTAAACTATTTTAATGGCTCTTTTGTGTTATATTTTTATCAATGACAGAAAGCACCCTTTCGTTTTTGACATTCCTTTTTTTGTCACTGCGGAGTTATGGGACTTTGATTGTCATATTGAAGGCATTTTTCTGCTTGTTCTATAATAACTCAAAAATGCTTTGAACAATTTGAATGAAACTTTTGTGTTATATTGGAATCCATGGCAGAGAGCTCCCTTTTATTTTTGAGATTCATATGTTTTCTTGTTGTAGAGTTATTGGTCTTTAATTGTCAAATTTTAGGCATTTTTTGCATGTTGTAACTAAAAAATCATTTGAAACTTTTTTATGAAACTTTTGTGTTATATATGTCCAATAATCAAAAAGCTTTTAAGGTTTGTGAATAAATATTGAGAAATAAATTTGCTAGTTTTGTTTAAAAAAATTGTTTCAGCTAAATATCAAGTTGTGTAAGACACTAAAAAAGAAGTTTAAATATCTGAAGGGCGTGTTATGCGCTCCAGGCGTAGCTGTTTATTTTAAATGGTATGATTGCGGCATAACTTATATCAGATTTGCTAGATTCTTCTGTATGTCAACGCTTTAAGCTTAACATAACTTTTTTAGAATATATGAGCGTTTTAAATGCTATCCCCAAAACACGGAAAGATTATCTCAAGAATAAAACTGTCCCAAACGTAAATGATAATAATTTAATCTAAAAAATTAAAAAAAAACATATGTCAATATTTTAAAAATGTCATGTAAAGACTTTTACGAGGCCTGTATTGAAATTATTCATGAATCACCTACTTGTGCAGGTAAGTAGTCAAAAATGTTTCAAATCGAACAGGATAATTGGAAACTTATATTTACACTCCCGTTTAACTGTGCATTCGATACAAAATTGCAAGAATTTCAATTTAAAATCATACACAAAATTATAAGTCACATCAAACTACTTTTTAAAATGGGTATTCTAGATATCCCTAATTGTACACATTGTAATCAATTAGATAAAATAGAGCACAAATTTTATTTTCGTAAATCGATAGAATTATTTTGGAAAACCTTCGAAAATTGGTGGAACAAATGTAACCGAACAAATATCTCTCTTACATGTCATGACGTAATCTTTGGTTTGTATCGGGAAATTCTTCTTTACAATTAAATTATTGTATATTCTTATTCACACATTAAAACTGGACAAACGTTCTAATTGTTATTTTCGAGGGTTTTAAACTCATTTTATAATACAAAATAATCATTATGAGACAGACTTAAAAACGCATTTACGAAATTTTACAAGAACGGTTCAATTGTTAAAATACACAAAATAAAATCAAAGAAATTAATCAAATAAAATTTTAATAAAATAAATAGACACCTGGCTGATATTCACCGTAATACTAACATTGTGAGAGACAGAGTTTAAAAAAATCAAATGGTATTTTGATGGCCTGTTGAAAGAACGGACAAGAACTGGTCTGTCAAAACCACGAAACCACAAAAAATTCTTGAAAAATCGGATCTTATAAAAATGTCTCCCTACCTTGGCAAAGCTCCTACATCCCCTATTATTTTGAGACCATGTGTAATGGTACAATTTGTCAATTAATTTTGTGTTTCACGGTGTGTTAATTTCAATTGAAATTAGATTCACGAAACGATCAGAAAAACGACAAGGTGGATTTGGCATTAACGGAAACGTATGAATGACACATCCAGTATAAATTGTCCGTTTCACATGATGTGTTTATTGATCTGAAAACTTAGAAAATCAGCTACATACTTTTTAATCAATATACTAGGAATACAATAGCAACTTTTAAAAACTATAATACATGGTTTAGGTACTACAAAACTCCTTGCTAAACTTAAAATGATCATTTTCTTTACCTTGAGAGATATTTGCACCGCACCAGGCGTAGAGAATAAGTATACTTCTCAATGCTTTGAACAATACCGAGTATGAAGCTCGGCACATATTGCTAGAGTGAATTTCAACATAACAATGTCGACATTCCAGAAAAAAATCTCTCGGTAAATCCCTGTCTACGCTCACATATCCCGGCGAAGATTTGAAACCAACATGCTTCGCCATTGAAAATCATCACTCTGTTACAGTTTTCTCCGTTTCAGATTCACAAATTTCACTTCCGACATATAGCCAGCAATCTTCTTATGCAAATCAGACTTTTACTACAAACGTAAATTCTTCCATAATTGAAATGGCGCCACACGGGTGAACCTGATTTTATTGTTGATATTCAAATTTTTATTTATATAATTTTATATCCAGTATTCTCAAAAATACATTATGCTAATGAAAAAATCGAGAAAATACCATCAAAATAACTGATAACACTATTATTTTTCAAACCAAACCCTTCGTTGTTACCCCAAACAATGTTGCGGATTAATAATGTGTCGTTCTCGGTATAAAACGCAGCTGTTGCGTCTAGTGGACTCTCCATGATATACATGTGTTAAAGAGGGTAATTTTTTATTCTTAAAATCAATGAATAAAACGAAAATATAACAATTGAACTGTTAACTGCTAACGCGCCTTATTCGGTTCGGTTTACTTTGCCTTCATATTGACAATGAACATTATTTTAAAACAGTTCAATCGTTCACGTTTATAGTTATGTTGGTTATTGGAGAGCGTTGCTAAGCATTTCAAGAAACAATATACCTTTTTGGATTCTTTGAAATGAACATCGACACTAGAAGCGGAGGCAAAAAGTGTTCTCAGTGGCATGGGCAGAATTTGAAAAAAATCTTACCAAAAGATATATTTAAAGTTTTGCGCATGGCAATTTTTGAATATTTCTTTGGCTAAAAATTCAAAATGCTGCACAACGCAAAGTATCAATAATGTTCTTCCCTAAAACGCAATTAGTGCATCATAGATGATGACGATGATTATTATTATTATTATTATTATTGTTTTAAAAACTGACAAGAGGTAACCTAATTCTGTTTACTCCCAAAAAAATCAGATACATGTTATGACCAGGCTTTTTAGTTTTGATTACACATTTCAGAATCCAAGAATTGTGAGATGGATAAAAGTTTACATGTAAAAGAAAAAAATTAAGATCGAGTCCCAGTTTCACAATCATTCACTTAATTGAGTGTGCAATCAACTCAAATCAATGAATATTTCAATGCCAAAGACATTGCATCGTTAAAATTAAATATCTAATTTTACATATAAATTGTTTAGTGTAGGCTTGTTGAATAAGACAAAACATTGTCTCATAAAACTTAAAATTTTTAAATATTGATGCAAGAAAAATGAGAGAGAGAGAGAGAGAGAGAGAGAGAGAGAGAGAGAGAGAGAGAGAGAGAGTTTAAACTATAAATATCAACTTTAAGGTAATCACTCGATAAAAAGAGATTTTAAGGTAAATATTTTCAAGTATTTAAGTTTTACTATTAATTCTTGAACGTTGAGTCTTTGTTGGCAAACTTAGTTGACTAAACAAACAAAACTATTAAATTTACCAAAAGTACTATTGAACTAATAACAGTTCTAAGTACTGAAAAAAGTCAATTTTATTCATGATTCGTCATGTTATTTCATATTTTTAATTTTTGAAGATAATGAATTTGAAAGCTAAACGTTTTAGAAATATTTAAATTACTCTTTGAATTTCATTCAAAGGTAGTAGAAGAAACCAAACAATGCATTAATCATAAATAGCCAAATTGGGTTTTCGAATTAATAATATAGAAGATCATTGGATAATACACTGATAAATTACAAAGAAAACACAAAAATAATAGTTCTATTCCAAATTGATAATCATCCTTTATATAAATGTAAATTATTTCTAATAACATTTGTACTAATAATATTAATACTAGGATCTAAATTGAAGATTGATATGCGTAAAGTCAAGCTGTTGCTGACGTCATGAAGTAACGGAGATCACTATTGGACGAAAATAGTATAATACCAATCAATAATTGTGTATATAAAACACAATTTCAGAAAGTTGAAATTAAAACAGAGAAATCGTTTTATCAACTTTATTTCAAAATGACTATATCGACGACAACCAATGAAAGTAGCTACAGCGCAACCAAAAGCAATGAAAATGTGAATAATGTAACGGTTATCGAATCCATGACGGAAGTGACGAGTTCCCCAGAAATAAGTCCATGGACACCATATGTTATAGTTGAAGAACTTGGACTGATTATATGCAGCGTAATAGTTTTGGTTGGTGCAATTGGAAACTTTTTGACATTCTTCTTCATTGTTCGCAGCAAGTCAAATAGAACGCCGACTTATATTGTAATTGCTTCAATGGCACTGGCCGATTTCTTGTCACTTTGCAGTTTTTATGTTTACGATCTTGGGATATTATTTGTCGAGACAACAAAAGTAAGCTATGGTTTCTACTGTTACCACGTTGGACTGTTCGGTGAGATTTTCCGTCACGCTTCAATGACCCAGATTGTATGTCTGAGCGGTCTACGTTATGCTGTCACCGTTTATCCATTGAAGTGTAAACAGTACGTTACCGCGAAAAGAACTGTATTCGTCTGTGTTGGACTCTGGGGTTTCAGTATATTTTTTGGATGTGTAGTCTTAACGATTCAGCTTATTATGAATGGTCAGACAAAAATAGATGAACTTGGGCATTCCGTTAACGAGTATTATTTTAGTATGGCTAACCTTGTCTACTATTTGTCAGTCCCAACCATTCTCATCTCTGTATTTCATGTTCTGAAACTTAGAGGACTGAAAACATGTATGACTGCAAGAGAAGACCACATCGTCCGAATGACTAAGATGACTGGCATCGTCATAATGTTGTATTTGGCCACTGTCACACCGTTTTACGCGTTTAATCTGGCTGCAAGTCTATTTACAGACGGTTTCTGGCTTTACCTCACCCTGCACGTAACGAATGTCGGATATTATTTGAACTACTCGATGAATCCGTTGATCTACTTTGTATTCTCTCCAGTTTGCAGAGATGTGAGAAAGAAGAAAAACTACCTTCGTCGACAAGCCATGCCCACTGGCCAAAAAGCTGAAAGCAGCGCAACCCAATCTGACATAAAGATAAACGCCGATTCACTTGTCGGGGACAAACAAGATGACGCCAAAAACATTCAAGATCCGCATACCCAACAACCGCTAGAATTGTTTTGAAAATGGAACTGGTCTAGGTGTAATTTTCTGAACCTCGTGACTTGCTTTATTTGGGAATAGGAACATATGAAAATAGACGAAATGTTGAGTTAAAAGTTCGGTAAGCAAACTAAATTCAAGAGACCATGACTCAGTGTTTACAAAACAGTAACACTCTAAATGTTGTTTATTGTGTATATTGTGTTATTGCGATGTTGTTTTCTATTTTCTATTGGTCACCAATTAATTACCAATTGGTTTTATGCGATTCAAATATTTTAAAGCTGCATTAAGTTTTTCAATTTTCTGATTTTTTTTTTTTTTTTTTTTTTTTTTTTTTTTTTTTTTTTTTTTTTTTTTTTTGATTTTCTAAAAATATATATTTTTAAAAAATAGATATCCTCTAACCACGATCCGTGACATTCATTTTTTAAAATTTCATTTCTTTTAGCTGTAAATAAACGGAATCCTCTGACCGGTTGGTCAGTGTTTTACGATGGTAATTATGAGCTTGGAACATGCGCACGGATGTACGGAAAAACCCTAGAATCGAAGGAGAAACATGTCAGATTGAATTAATTGTCCTTCAATAATATCCAGGTGAATTTGAAATGGTGTTATGTATCCCTTACTAAGTCACAAATGACAAATTCAACGAAGTTCTGTGTTTAATTTACCGTATTTCACCGTTTTGAAAATTGTGTTTAAATGACCCGGGTTTTGATGACGTAACGATGTTTTAATATTAGATCCCAAATGCTGCATCTCGCTGGGTAAATACTGTAATTTCTGTATTTATTCGAGCTTTTATCGTTGAACCAAATGTAAAATTGTTTATTAGGAACATCATTAATTAGATTAGCACCGTTTTAATTTCTTTGGAAAACTTAATGCAGCTTTTCATTGTAAATGAAGATTTTGATATATTTGCCTGTTTCTACGGTATTTGAAATATATGTAGTACATTTGTACATATATTCATAACAAATACAAATGTAAAATCTGTCAATTATTAGCAAATAATTAATGAGTAATAGTTATAATTTCGATTGTAAAAAGCAAATTAGTGCTCTTTCTCGATCTTTTTGATTAAACAATAGTCACTAAATATGAAGTAGCATAAGAGCTACTTCACATGGTTTAAAATTTCAAAGGCCAATATTATTGGTAAATACACTTGAAACACTAGTAACATTTTTTGAATACAATTTTACAAAACACTTTTATAAAATTTGCACTTGATTTTGACTATTCTCTAAACTAGAAAAAAATTCATTGATACAGTCAATTATTTAACAATTGAACTGTTTTAAAATGGTATTCATTGTCAGTATGAAGGTAACAACTTTGCAAGCAAACGGAATAACGCGCGTTAGCGCGTTATGACAAGTTTGCTTGCAAAGTTGTTACCTTCATACTGACAATGAATACCATTTTAAAACAGTTCAATTGTTATATTTTCGTTAAATATTTTTAAAAAAAATTTTCATTGATTTTAAGAAAAAAAAAAATCCCATCTTCAACACATGCACATCGGGGGAGTCCAGTAGACGCAACAGCTGAATTTAAGACCGAGAACGTCACATTATTAATCCGCAATATTTTTAATTTGGGGTAACAACGGGGAGTTTTGGTTTGAAAAATTATAGTGTTATCAGGTATTTTGATGGTGTTTTCTCGATTTTTCATTAACATAATGAATTTTTTTAGAATATTAGATATAAATAATATGTATAAAAAATGAATATCAACGATAAATGTGTTGTTATTTGTGGACTATATTTCAGTCGAAAATCAGGTGCACCTGTGTGGCACCATTTCAATTTGCAAAGAAGTTTGGAGTAAAAAATTGCTGGCTAAATGTCGGAGGTGAAATTTGTGAATCTGAAACGGGAAGGGGGGTACTGTAGCTGAGGATAATTTTCAATGGCCAAGCATGTGGGTTTCGAATCTGTGATATGTGAGTAGACATGGATTTACCAAGATTTTTTTCTGGAATGTCGACATTGTTAGGTTGAGATTCACTCTTACATAATGTGTCGAGCTTAATAATCGGTATCATTCAAATGTAGACAGCAAATCAGTGAGAAGTATACTTATTTTTTACGCCTGGTGTGGTGCAAATATCTCTCAAAGTTTAGAAAATTACTGTTTTAAGGTTAGCAAGGAGTTGTGTAGTACTTAAACCATGAGGTACTTTTGAGGAGTTGCTATTGTATTCCTTGTAAATTGATTAAAAGCATGTAGATGATTTTCAGTTTTTCCGATCAACAAACACAGCATGTGAAACGGACAATTTTCACTGGATGTGGCATACATGCGTGAATCTAATTCCATTTGAAATTTACATCACTTGAAATTTACATCCCGCGAGACACAATATTGATTGACAAGTTGTACCATTACACATTGTCTCAAAATAATAGGGTATATAGAAGCTTTGTCTAGGTAGGAAGAATTTTTTAAAGATCCGATTTTCAAAATTTTTTTGTGGTTTGATGGTTTTGACTGATCTGTTGTTGTCTGTTCTTTCAACAGGCCATCAAAAACACCACTCTGTCTCTCAAAATGTCAGTATTACGGTGAATATCAGCCAGGTGCCTATATATGTTATCAAAATATTATTTTATCAATTTCTTTGATTTTACTTTGTAATATCCCGTAAATGTGTTTTTCAGTCTCATCTCGAATGTAAACAAATGTGACGTGACAGTCATGTTTGTTTACCTACGATAATGTAGTTCCGGATTGTGTATTGCATTTTATATGTATTCATACACGGAGTGACAAAATTTTTTGGCATTCATTGTCACTAATAATTACAACGGCTCTCAAGCTTGCAGCTATGGGAATTTCACAAGGCAAATGAAAATATACACAAATAATTTGTTCTAAAAATTAGCAGAAATGACGCGCTATTCTCGGTTGATAAGATTTCTGAAAAAGGGCAGAACGGAACTGTAATCAGTTTTGTGATCAAAAGTCGTGAATTTATTCATTTTATTTATTTTCAAACCCCATTTAAAATATAATAAGATCTAGTTGTCACAATAATGTTAAAGAACGCGTTAACGGATCGCATTGTCTCTCGCCATATAAGTTTGAATCCTACTTGGACAAATGCCAGTGTTAGAAAATTTGTCAGTACCCTTGCCGTTGGTCGGTAGTTTTCTCTAGATACCCCACTTTCCTTTGATTTAAACGACATTATTTTAAAAACATTACCTTGGGCGTAAAACAACATTTCTCAACACATTTTAAAAATGTAAAAGGAAAAATGTTTGTATGAAGAATGCTTGTTATATTTTTTTTAATTGTCATCGTTTTCATTAGTGACAAATCGAACCAAGTTGTTAGTCAATAAATTCATTGTCTGCAACTGTCTTTTTTTTCATCGAATTATTGTATTATACGATAACTCACGTAAATCACTTTCTCGTGATGAAAAAATTGATAATTATAAGAATTATAAATCTCTTCTACCAGGGTAAAATTTGCGATTTCAGGGGAAGAAGGTACGTCACAAACCGGGATTAGGAAACACAACAATGGCAGCGAAATCACTTGATTCCGTCTTTGTTTATATATATATATATATATATATATATATATATATATATATATATATATATATGTGTGTGTGTGTGTGTGTGTGTGTGTGTGTGTGTGTGTGTGTGTGCCACATTAAGTGCGCTTTAAGAAAATTATCTTATGATTTTGAATTTCTATTAAAATGATGCATTACAAATCAGCACATGACAGTTCTAAAATTTTTGTAATAGCTAATGATATAAACCATCCTCGATAAGACTAGAGACTGGTGATGTTCTTCTTGTCGGTGACTATAAAGTTATTGGAAGAAACAAGACAACACTAATCTGAATAATTAAATAGTATTGTCTTTTTTATTTATTTATTTATTTATTTAATCCATCTGTTCAAAAACTGGACAAGACAGAGAAAGGCTTTCTAATAGAAGTATTCTGGTATTTCAGGATCAAGTAAAATGTGCCACTTTATTTGGCAAAATATGTTAACGTACACTTCATAAATTTTAAACAAAAATCAAGAAAATCAGCTTCAACATAAAACAACTACATACACATTAGAATATCGGACAAAAAATAATTACGTAGGGAAGTCGAAGACTTTTCTTCTTATGTCATGGTTTGGTAACTAACATACTGTATCTATGTAAACAAATGTCAGTTTCTTGACTTGCGTTCCAAAGAAGTACATGTAGACCTGTACAGCACAGCAAAATCTTGGTGTTACAAAAGCATTTCTGGTTTTATTTAATCCTACATTTCAGAGAAGAAAAGAAAGCAACACGGACAAAAAATAAATGAATGAATAATAAATAAATAAATACGCTACCCCCACACACAGAGAGTTGAGGAAGAATTCGCTTTTTTCAGGGTTTGAAATTTGCATGTCAACTTTATTATTTACATGTGCATGAATAGATAAATGAACAACAATAACTCTGTAAATGATATTGATATTGCAAGGCGATACATACATTTAAAATATATATGATTTAGTGTATTTTAAAGTATACTTCTTTTAAAGTGGAGTTCAAATCTACTATGAAGTGGTATCTCAGACATTTTTTTTGAAATAAAATATTATTAAAGGGGGATTATTTATAGGATACTAACTTACCTCCCTTTAATTATATATTTTGCTTAATTTTGACCGTTTCGTTGTTATTATCGCACACTATATATAAGAGAGAAGAATTATTATTAAGTATATGGACCACATATCATACAAATGTCTGTAGGTAAAGGTAATAATGTAGAGTTATAAATCCCGGAAACTCTGCTTTCCAAACCAACCGGGAAAACAATTTTGGAGATACAGCAGCAACTCTAACATCCAAAATGATACCTATCTCCTCTTTGACATAGGAGAAAAATACCAGCGTATAACGATATCAGTTTCATTAAAACGATGCATATAACAAAATGATGCGTAAAGTCAATATGTGTGTGTGTGTTTGTTTGTTTTTTAATATAATAAGGCATATCATTAAAATACAGATAGATGTGATAAAGGTTTATTTTGCATATTTTAATAAATTCAAAAAAAGGTTGAAGATGTTCGACAGTGTGTGTGTGTGTGTGTGTGTGTGTGTGTGTGTGTGTGTGTGTGTGTGTGTGGGTGGGTGGGTGTGTGTGTTTGTTTCTTTCTTTCTTTTAGTATATAATAGGGTATATTATTTAAATACATATAGATGTGATAAAGGTTTATTTTGCACATTTTAGTAAATTTAAAAAAGATTGAAGATGTTCGACATTGTGTGTGTGTTGGGGTGAAAGGTTTATGTGTGTTTTTATATGTGTGTTTAATTTTCCGGGACGTTTAGTTGAAACCTTCCATGTAATTTGCTTTTTCGTTTTTAAGAACGTTTAGAAATCCTTAAATATGTTACACGTGGTCATATTTATAATCCGATATAATTAAACAAAGTAGGAATACTACTCAAAGGGAATTGTCGATAAGCGTTATGTTAATTATTGACTGAGAATAATACTTTTACAGTTCCTTAATATTTTCTGTTTAATAATTTAATAACTGTAAACACTCAAGTTTTATACTGTAACGAATTATTAAAATTAAACAATATAGGGTTGAAGTATATTACGTTCTATTGTTGTAAACTGCGTTACTCAGGCGTGATACCTCAGAATTTTAGGCCACATATTTTAATGTTTTTTGTTTAAAAATTTGATAACTCAAAACACTCGAGTTCCATACTGTAGCCATTTATAAGAATTGTACAAGTCGTAGATGAAGTATTGTCTGTATTATTGAAGGCGTGATACCTCAGATTTAAACTCCGACTTAGCAAGTACAGTAAGGTAACTGTCACTAATATCAATAAGACATTATCTTTTATTATTAATTAAATGACACCCATCTCCTCTTTGACATAGGAGAAAATAGAAGCGTATTACAGTATCAGTTTCACTTAAAACGATGCATATCACATAATGATGCGTAAAGTCTATGTATGTGTGTGTGTGTGTGTGTTTGTGTGTTTGTTTTTTAGGCCACACATTTATATGAGTTTTGTTTAATAATTTGATAACTCAAAACACTCGAGTTCCATACCGTAACCATTTAAAAGATGTGTACAAGTCGTAGATAATGTATGTATTATTATTTACGGTTATCTTCGTCACTCAGGCGTGATACCTCAGATTTAAACTCCACTTTAAAAGAAGTATACTTTGAAAATTCACTAAATAATATATATTTTAAATGTATGTATTGCTTTGCAATATCAAATGTACATTTCAGTCGTCCAAGAGTCAAGAATATTTCATTTATATCGAAACGTCGCCAGCTTTAGGCGAAAGTGCAGAAATTCTGCCTGTGCGTTGAGGAATTCGAACCCACGACCTCCCACTTACGGAGCGAGCACTCTACTAACTAAGCTACCGCTGTGGTTTAGTACAGTAATGTTACTGTCACTAATATGAATAGGAAATTCTTTTAGTTATTCATGACCGATAACTGCTTGCGTTAGTTTCTACAAAGACACACACAAATTAGGCGAGTTTAGAGTCTATATGGGGCCTTGCGGCCATTGTGCAGACTGTTTAACTTTAATATAATTTTTATGAATTTTGATAATTTGGTCGTTATACTCCCTGATAAACGAAGGTGCCAGGACAGCAGCAGAGCGGGAAAGTGGATAGGAAGAGGTGGCGCCCAGCTGTAAGTGAAGTACCCCGCGGTAAGAATAGGGTATCCCTAACCAGGCGCGAGAACACGCCAAGAGAAAAATTTAGAAATTTTGATATAAAGATGAAGGGGGTGGGGTTATTTGAAGCCTGTTCCAAAAGGGGATCTTTAATAATGGGGGATCAAAAGCATGAATGTCTAATTTAGAAGATATAAGTTAAGGGGCCCTATGCCGGGTGTAACGACGAAAAATGACCCCCGTAGAATAATGACCGGGGGTCATTTTTCTACGTAGAAATTTCACCCCCTGGTCAATATTCTACGTAGAGAAATGACCCCCTTTTTCGTAGAAAGTATGGCCTAGGCTTGGGGTCATTTTTCTCCGTGTGGATTGTAGAAAAATGACCCCGTAGAATAATGACCTATGTCATTTTTTGATGCAAAAGGCTGATTTTGGTAGGAATATTCTTGTCGGAAATTAAATAGGGGTACTTGAAAATCACGCAGTCTTCTGGTGTGAAGTGTTTATTTCATGCGTTCTACCCACTATACCTAAAATCAATAAAACAAGATGATTTATCCCAATTAAAGGAAAGCGAATAACAGTTCCATGACTATAGAGCAAGAATACCCACCTTCTTAGATTTGTTCTATCAAATTTAATTTATAAAATATATTTCCACCATTAGGAACTTTGGCCAGCACGATTAAAGGGACGTAACCCGTTTATGAAAACCTGTACCTGTATAAGATAGCGTGGATATATATATATACAGCTATCTTAACTGCCCGTTCAGATAGTCGTAATAATTCCTTACGACGTTAATTAATTATTATTTAATTGATTAATTTCTGACGACAATAATTAATGTTCTGAAGCAATAATTTAGTTCTGTAATTGAGTAAATCCTTCCGAAAGTAATTCATTCATAATTGATTAATTCATTAATGAATCGATTAAATCTATTAATTTTAACAAGAAAATTATTTAATAAATCAATTAAATAAATGAATTAATGTCTTAATGTTGTCATCAAATTCATAATAATAATATTGACTTTATTGCATAAAGTATACAAATACTTGTAGCACATAAACAAAATAATTGTAAATGTAACATGGCAGTCGAAATAATATTAATAATTGACTGGTCGGAAAGACCAAAAAAAAAAAAAAAAAAAAAAAAAGCAAACCATAAAAAGTAGCTTAAATGATAATGAATTACAGTTATAAAATAACATAGGTTAATACATGAATGCATATAATATTACAATTTTATTATTATAATATTAATATACAATAGGTAATTCATAATTGTTTAGCAACGTTTCCGTGTTTAAATCCAAAATAAATAAATTTTGATAAATTTAAAATATATTTGTAATGAACCATTAAACGGAGTCCGCTTGGGTGATAAGCTAAAATTTACTATTATTTTGAAGTTGTATTTCTCCTTTGATTGAGTTATTCAACAAGCTTTACAGCTGCATCGTAGTAGTTGTAATTTCGAAATGGAATGTTCTACATGTGCTGAGAGAGAGAGAGAGAGAGAGAGAGAGAGAGAGAGAGAGAGAGAGAGAGTGTGTGTGTGTGTGTGTGTGTGTGTGTGTGTGTGTGTGTGTGACCACAGTAGAAAGTAAATAAATAGATAAATATAAACATTTGAATGTTTTTATCAAACTCTCTCTCTCTCTCTCTCTCTCTCTCTCTCTCTCTCTCTCATTTCAATTTTTTTTAAATTCATTCATTTATTCATTCATTTACACACGAATTATAATTGGTTAACGTATTTAATTATCTCTGGCATTACTACTCGGGTAGATTAAACATCAGAATCCATTACTAGCTATAGGTATCAAAAGAGATTAACTTATAAGGTAGAATTAACTATCTTCTGGTCAAAATAAGATTGAATTTGCTTCTGTTATCAAATAGTTACGTAATTTTTGATGAGGTATGTCGATTACCTATGCTCGATATTCAAAAATACGCTTTCGTTTCGTTCAGTTCAATAAATAAGTTGTACAACGAATAACTTAGAGCTGAGACGTTAGATAGATTATACAATAAATAAATAAATAAATAAATAAATAAATAAATAAATAAATAAATAAATTTGGAAACTAACTATAAAGATAATTTTTGTTCGAGACATTAAATGTATAATGTTCAATATTTTTTCTATAATTTAAACCTTTGAAAAATAATAAATAAATAAATAAATAAATAAATAAATAAATAAATAAATAAATAAATAAATAAATACTGGTGCGTTATAAGCCGACTCAGGTTTGGAAAAAGTGAAAAGTAGAGTTCTTCTTAATTCACCAAAAATATTAATATTCGCAACTTTTTTTTTTTTAAACGTAAGATTTGTCAATATCTCTTTTTTCCTCGGAGTTCAAAATCATTTTATTATTTCAGCTAGAGCGTGCGACACGAAATATAGATATTTAGGATTATGACTAAGGAATGATTGTGAAACTAGGGCAGGATTTCTTGAAATATTGACCAAAATTATACATAATGACTTAGTGATTGAGACCAATTAATAAAGACTGTTAAGCTGATCAGTATTTGAATGAAGAACCTAACCAAAATCCTTATTTTACTGTTTAAATAAAAAAAAATTGATTCTGTGGTGAAGCAAAATCCATGGAAAACACTAAAAAATTTGTACTTTAATTTATGTTTTTAACTTTTAAAATTTAAAAAAAAAAAATTAATTCGGTATGCAATGATCTAAATGTAATTGTTAATTTTAATCAAGTTTACTTTCGATTTCAATTTTTCAATTTATTCATCAAAACATCTAAGCCACTCACATTGAGTGGTACATGATGGCATACTATACAACATTTTTACAATGGCAGATTGACATTATCTACATACAAAGTATAACAATACATGTAATATCATAAAGACAAGTTAGAGCTTGCTATAACCCTATAATAGATGTAATTACAGTTATAGCTATAGTGTTTACAAAATGTACTACATTAAATAATAATAATAATAATAATAATAATAATAATAATTATAATAATAAAGCAAACAACTGAAATATCAAAAACAAAATTTTGTTACCTTCATGATGAATGAATAAAAGAATTACGGAAACAATTCGTAAATGTGAGGCAGAAATATACTAACATTTGAAAGTAATTTGATATTACATTGCGAGAGCATTGTACTCATTTTAAAGACACTAGGATTTTGAAGGAAATACATAGGAATATACTTATATCTTTCTGTTTCAAAATGTTTGCATATAAATAGATAATGAATTTCATCACCAACAGCTTCCATACATAAAGGACATATTCTACCTTCTCTTGTAACATTACACCAACGACCAGTTTGGTCAATCTTCAAGGTCTACGTCACAGGGTCAGAAAACATAGTTTTAGAAAGGTCTTATCACAGATATTATACATATATAAAATGATAGCCATATCTCTTTTTTTTTTTTTTTTTTTTTTTTTTTTTTTTTTTTTTTTTTTTTTTATCAAAAATCATAGTATATTTGGTAAGATCTTGTCGCAGGTAGTATACATGTGAAATATGAAAGCCCTATCCCATTTGGTAAGATCTTGTCGCAGGTAATATACATGTGAAATATGAAAGCCCTATCTCATTCAAAGGTTACGACCAAGGTTAAAGTTTTGTGACAAATTTAAACAGACAGACTTGCAGACGAATGAGATTAAATGTCCCCTTGTCCCATTGAGGACAACAATGCCAGGCTCTTTCATGGGATAGATTTGGGGGGGGGGGGTTATCAGGGGAAAATGACAGCTGAAAAAAATTATTAGCTCGCACATCCTCCTTCCCAACCCCCTACACCTTGAAAGTCATGTGCAGATAAATATAGTAACATTTTTTCTACATTGGTGAATCTCGGCCAATCACAAAGAAATAGGAATTATTAAATCATATTATATAGGGCCCATATAAGAAGTGGTGTTAAATTTGCTTCCACGTCATTTAAGGATATTTTTCAAAAAAAAAAAAAAAAACAAACAAACAAGAGACACTGTTATTTTCACCGACCCTCACCAATCCCGGGATGAACGCATATCGAGTATTACATCTCATTTCATATTATTGTATAATATAGTGAAAAAGTAGGGGGTCATATTTCTATGGGGGTCATTTTTCAACGTGTGTGGTGTCGTAGAATAAACGGTCTGGAAGGGTTTTCTACAGTCGAAAAATGACCCCACTTGCCGTAGAATAATGACCGGGGGGTCAAATTTCTACGTAGAAATTTGACCCCCCGGTCATATTTCTACGGGGGTCACTTTTCGTCGTTACACCGGCGTAAACGCCTACTCTGTTTTCGATAAACATAGGGGATCTTTATCGTGCCCCGTTAGGCTGTCGGGTACACGAGGCCTCCGGCTTAACGTCTTAGGCAAGACGCACACTCCACACTAACACATTCAAGCACATTCTGACACATACTCACAGAGCTAACAACTATAGAGCGGAAATACTGTATAGTACAGTTTATTTTATTTGTATCGCCGTGCAGCACCAGTTATTTTGTTTTATTATTAGATACTTTTAGATACTTGATTGTATCTTGTCCGGTACTGCACGGGTACAGAAGAAGTAGAAAAGGGGGGTGGGTACCGTGAAGGACGGTTTATGAGTTGGCGAACAGGAGCGCCGATAGGATTTAGTGGACCATCTGAAATAAACATGGATTATTAATACATGAAAAAACGATAAATAAACACATATAAGACAAGACTACCAGCATGCGATGGTTTAAGATTACCAGAGTTGACGCCACATTGTTGTTTTTGGTTTTTCCATTTTCGCTTAATCCTTTCATCCTTCCATTCTGTAGGTTGACATATAATAGATAGGACTTTCATTCAGCATGTGTACTGGGGTAAGAAGTTTTATGGGAGATCAGCGACTTTTGGCGGTCACTGTCCCCCGGCCTCATTCTCTCTATTTCGTGCTTGCATACACCTCGGAGTTGGATACATCTGCTCAGCCTTTTACTCGCCATTTTCGCAGTTGTGTGCGTGTCTGTGTGTTTTCGGGTGTCTTAACTATTTGCCTTAATTAAGTATTTAGTTATTCATGGAGGTGTCAGTGAATCCATGGATAAGTAAATTTGTTAGTTTGCTTGTTAGTATTTGGATAGATTATGAGTGGAACCTACTGCCGCTTAGTTATGCGCATATAACTATGGCCGCGGCCCCGCTTGCAGTAGGTAAGATAATGCGCCTGGAGAGGGATAGAAAGAGTTTTATTTAGTGGTAGTTTATGGTAATTCGCCGTTTCTAGAACGGGGAATTACTATGAACATTAGAGCGTGGTTAGTAAAAGAAGGAATGTACTGAGAGGCTAGACCTTACTGGTGTACTGGATCTGGGATATGTATTTTCCTAGTTGTTGGTAGATTAAGGTGCGGCATCTGGCGGGTGGGTTGAGGAGCCCTTTTAATGAGAGATTTTGTTGCCCTATCTGATTGGCTAGCTCCCGTCTTTCTTCGAGAAATTCAGGGCATAGCAGCAGAACGTGTTCAATTGTCTCGGGTTGGCCGCAGTAGCTGCAGGCCGGACCGCATTTCTTAATATGTTGGCTATGGGTGTAACCATGTAGCATGGTTACATCCATGCGTAGTCTAGTGATGGCGCGGTCCAGGCCGCGGATCGAGTGAAAGAGAACAGTTTGCTTAGAGGGTTTGATCTCAAGGTCGCGTCTCCATTGGCTAGCTAAGGTGCTAAGTGTTTGTGCCCACTCACCCTAGATAGCTTTGTTTATAAGCGAATAAAGCTCAGTGGAAGCTAATTTAACAATAAAGTTGGGGGCGGGTTTGGTTAGCAGCAGCTTGGCCGCTTGATCGGCGACGTCGTTGCCACGGATCCCTATATGAGAGGGGATCCAGGCTATTGTGGCATTTACTTTGATTGCCAGATACCGAATCTGGTGTAGAATTTCTGGCCTGCTGGACCGACCTGTATTTATAGATTGGATGTATGATAGGGAGTCAGTGAGGATAACTGGATCCGCTATTTGGTTTTCGCGGCTCAACAGTAATGCCTCTCTGATGGCTATCATTTCCGTGGTATAAATAGACAGGTGATCTGAGTTTCTAGCTGCATATATTTTATCTATAGTGGGGAGGTACACACTAAAACTAGTTTTCCCAAAAACCGGGTCCTTGGAGCCATCCGTATAGATTAAATTTCTCTGATTGTACTGTGTGTGAATGAATTCTAAAGCTAGTGCCAGGTAAGCTGCGGTTGGAGATTTTTTTTATATCTGGCTGCGGAGTTCTGTGTTTAAATTTATTTCTAAGTACAACCAAGGCGGTTTTTGAGTAGGTTTTTTTTTTTAATAATTAGTAATTGATTAAGGCCTAAATTGTTAATTTGCTTTCTAATTTTAAATCCGTAGGGCTCCGTGCCCTGCTTCAATTTTCTATAACATTTTTGATAGGCCTGGCAGTCTTCTAAGGCTGCGTTAACCGGGAGGTTGTCCCCGTGGGGAGCGGTCCGTGCCCAGTAACGCAACGTTAGAAGGTCACGGCGCTTTTGGAGCGGAAGTTCGCCCGATTCTGATAATAAGGTGCTTATTGGTGTGTTTTTTATGGCTCCAAGGACAATTCTGAGGGTCCTGTGTTGTAGTATGTCAAGTTAGGAGAGGGTGGTCTTGTCCGCTGAACTGTAGGCCTGACATGCGTAGTCAAGCTGGGAGCGGAAAAGAGTCTTGTAAAGTAGCATAAGTGTCTTTTTATTGGCTCCGTAATTGGTACCCGAGACATTCCTCATGAGGTTGAGCACGTTTTTGCACTTGTGCGCAACGTGCTCAATATGTCGTTTCCAGGTAAGTCTGTTATCGAGCACAACACCAAGAAATTTGTGTTCCTTTACAAAGTTAACCCGTGTCCCGTTAATAGTGAGGTGTAGGGAATGTATGGGGTTTCGCCCAAAAATCATTCCTACAGTTTTCTTTTCAGAGAGTTTGAAGCCCCATGTTACAGACCATTTGTGGACCTTATCCAAGATGTCTTGTAGCCGCGACTCAAGTGCGTTTAGTTTGTAGCTAACATCCCAAAAGCAACCGTCGTCGGCGAATTGTGATAATTTTGATGTGGCGTGCTAAATACATGATGAAAGGTTGTTGACCGCTATGTTGAAGAGAGTCGGGGAAATGACCGAGCCCTGGGGACAGCCATTTTCTAGACTCTTTTCATCAGATAGCTGGTCAGAGACTCTGACTTTAATTTTGCGGTTATGTAAGAAATTTTTAATGAATTGAAAAATTTTTCCTGATATGCCGAAATTTTTGAGATGGTGTAAAACACCATCGTGCCACATGAGATCGAATGCTTTTTCTAAGTCAAGAAAGATCGCACCTAAGATTATATTTTGTGCCTGTGCTTTTTTAATATCCGTTTGAAGGCGGAGTATGTGGTCTAAAGTAGACCTGGCTTTTCTAAATCCACTTTGGTTTTTTGATATTAAATTATTGGTGTCCAAAAAATAGGTTAACCGGTCGTTAACCATGGTTTCCATTAATTTGCATATTGTAGGTGTTAGCGAAATAGGTCTGTAAGATGAGGGTTCAGAGAGAGGTTTTTCCGGTTTGGGGATAGGTACCACAATGGCGACCTTCCACTTATCCGATAGAATTCCCGTGTCCCATGACGTGTTGATTAATTCAAGAATTAACTGGTGGGTAGACAGAGGCATATGTTTTATGATTTCATATGAGATTTTGTCATCTCCTGGTGATGATTTATTTTTATTATTCAGCGCTAGCTTGAATTCTGCTAAAGTGAAGTTTTTATTGATCGGGTTATTTTGGTTTAAAGTGAGTTCATTAATATTGTTTAGATTTGCCCGATTTAGTTTGTTTTTATTTATCGCGAAGTCTGGATTGAGGTTATTGTTGGAGCTAGCGTTGGAAAAAGAGTCCGCTAAAATGTTAGCTTTGTCTTTTGCACTGGTATCTCCACTGATAACCGGTAGTGCGCGTTGTGGATTATTTTTCATAGCTTTTATTTTTAGCCAAACTTTACGCGTGTCTGAGTGATCGTTCAAAGTATCGCAGAATTCATGCCAGTGTTTTTCTTTTGTACTTTTGATTATTCTTTTTAGTCTAGCGTGAGCTGCTTTATAATGAATAAAATCAGTCTCACTGCTAGTGCGCCAAAATTTGTTATAAAATCGGGTTTTTCACGTCGCGCTTCATCGCACTCTGTGTTCCACCAGGGATTATTTTTGAAATTTCTTGTTTTGCCGCTGGTTTTGGGTATGGTAGTGCAGGCGATTTCATTAATTTTGCTTTGTAAATTATCATAAAAATCATTTAAGTCAGGGTTCCGAATAGTTTCGGGGTCGATCGCCTCGCACATGTTTTGGAATTTGGTCCAGTCGGCTTTTTTGTATATCCATTTAGGTGGAAAATTTTGCACCGTTTTTTCTAATTTTTGATTAATTTTGATAGTTATTGGTATATGGTCTGAACCCATTTGGTTATTATAAGTGCCGAATGTTATTTTTGTAGCTAGATCAGGTGTACTAAAAGCCAAATCAATAGCAGTAGATGAGTTTTTTACAATACGCGTGGGTTCGCCATTGTTGAGTAATGATAAGCTAGTATCGTCATGCCATTCTTCAGTAATTATTCCTTTACGGTAGGTCGCTTTATCGCCCAACAGGTGATTGTGGGCGTTAAAGTCGCCAAGGATGAGTGAGTTTGTTTTTTCAATTTTTATTGTATTTAGAATTTCTGAGAATTGGTCGTTGTCTAAAGATGGTTTTAGATAGATATTATAAAGATTTAATTTGGTATTATTTTTGAAGTATAGTTCTAGACTTTGAACTGGTAAATTTTGATAATTTGTATTTTCTTTATATTGAATTTCGTTTTTGACATAAATGGCTAGACGATATTGAGCTTTGATTAAAGGAGGTTGATAGCCAGAAATTTTGTGAGTTTTGTTATAATCTGGTTTGGTAGAATATTCTTGGATAACCAACACGTCGGGTTTTAGTTGATCTGTAGTATCTTTAAGCTCATTTAATTTAGGGGCTAGCCCCCCAGCATTCCATTGGAAAATGTTAGTACACATAATTATATGTTAGTAGATTGCTGAGGGGTAGTTAGGTTTACTTAATTAACGGAGGTTGGCGATTTTTTTAATTTTGGAGATCTCTTTTTTTTGAATTAGATTATTTGCTTTAACTGCCGATAAGAGTTGATAGATAACTTCCTGGAGAATTTTGATTTTCTGATCTTGTTCATTTGTTTTTAACTTAACTTGGGTATTTTGGCTATCTTGACTGGAGTTATCAAACAAATCTTGACTTGGCGATACTGATTTATTCCTGTTTGGAGGTTTTGGGGTTGAGGTAGTGGGCGCGATGTTGGTGTTGGGGCCGCGCACTGCCTGCGAGTAGCTAGCTGGTTGTTTTTGCTTCTTGGATTTTTGTTTGTTACTATTATTCTTATTTTGTTGATTCTTATTATTATTATTACTTGGGGCGTTTGTGATATTGATCTTGACTGATTGAGGTGCGGAGACAGGTTTTTTGTTGCTAGTTTGCTTTTTTTGGTTGCGTGGACACTGTGGGCTGGTGGGTCTGTGGGGGCCTGAAAAGTTGGCGTAGACTGGTTGTTGAGCCCGTTTGTCGCATAAGTCGAACTTATGGTTCCCAGCGCAGTGCGAGCAAGTTGTGGTTCCTGTACATTTTTCAGCTTTGTAACCGGGTTTTTGGCAGTTGTAACAGAATTGTTTGGGGAAGTTGAACACCTTAATGGGTTTTTTTGAAGCCAAAAACGTGAATAAAGGATGGCAGTTCTTCGTTATCGAATGCTAGCCTTACTGCAGTAGAGGGGGTTCTATCCTTTTTGTTTAACCTCAGAGCTTGGGAAGGTTTGGTTAAGTTTTTGGTATTTTCGTTAATGGATTTTATTATAGATTCAGTTGTTTCATTTAATTCAATTCCCTTGATTACTCCGAAGACTCTTTTTGGTTGTTTAAGTACTTTTGTTCTGATAGGAACATTGCGGAGGTAATCTTGACTAATGAGTTTATTCGCCAATTGATTGTTTATAGTCCTAACTATAAATCCTCTGTTGCCTGGTGTAGCCTCGAGCCAGTATTGTTGACCTTAAAGTATCTGATTTATCTCGTTGTTAATAAACGAGTGAGCCATGAGTGAGAAAATGTTTTTGGCCTTATCCCTGCATGTGATTAGGATGCTTATGAACATAAGCGGAGCAGGGTGGATGCCTTTATCTTGACTGGTATTGGCGTCCCTGCGTTTCCTTGCCTTTTTCTTAACCTCCCTGAATTCCCCCTTCAGCTTCAGAATCAGAGAGGTTAATTGAGGATTCATGGCCTCTTTTCCTGGGAGTTTCTTGACTGGGGAGATCTTGACTGAGTTGAGTTTGGCTTAGATCAATTATTGAAGCCATTTTTGACCTTAGAACTATTAAAGTTAGTTAAAGGATAGTGACTAAAGTTTTAACTTACTAAATAATGATTTCTGACTTGATGTTATTCTGTTTTATTCTCTTTTATTCTCTTAGCACGTCCGTTTCGCTGCAAAGTCCTGAATGTCTGTGAACGAAAAAAACGTTTCTACAAAGATCACTTCAACATATTTATATATACTGAACATTTCTACTATGAAGTGGTGTCTTAGACATTTTTTTTGAAATAAAATATTATTAAAGGGGGATTATTTATAGGATACTAACTTACCTCCCTTTAATTATATATTTTGCTTAATTTTGACCGTTTCGTTGTTATTATCGCACACTATATATAAGAGAGAAGAATTATTATTAAGTATATGGACCACATATCATACAAATGCCTGTAGGTAGAGGTAATAACGTAGAGTTATAAATCCCGGAAACTCTGCATTCCAAACCAACCGGGAAAACAATTTTGGAGATACAGCAGCAACTCTAACATCCAAAATGATACCTATCTCCTCTTTGACATAGGAGAAAAATACCAGCGTATAACGATATCAGTTTCATTAAAACGATGCATATAACAAAATGATGCGTAAAGTCAATATGTGTGTGTGTGTGTTTGTTTTTTAATATAATAAGGCATATCATTAAAATACAGATAGATGTGATAAAGGTTTATTTTGCATATTTTAGTAAATTTAAAAAAAGGTTGAAGATGTTCGACAGTGTGTGTGTGTGTTTGTTTGTTTGTTTCTTTCTTTCTTTTAGTATATAATAGGGTATATTATTAAAATACATATAGATGTGATTAAGGTTTATTTTGCACATTTTAGTAAATTTAAAAAAGATTGAAGATGTTCGACATTGTGTGTGTGTTGGGGTGGGGGGTTTATGTCTGTTTTTGTATGTGTGTTTAATTAACCGTCCCGGTTTAGTTGAAACTTTCCATGTAATTTGCTTTTTCGTTTTTAAGAACGTTTAGAAATCCTAAAATATGTTACACGTGGTCATATTTATAATCCGATATAATTAAACAAAGTAGGAATACTACTCAAAGGGAATTGTCGATGAGCGTAATGTTAATTATTGACTGAAAATAATACTTTTACAGTTCCTTAATATTTTCTGTTTAATAATTTAATCACTGTAAACACTCAAGTTTCATACTGTAATGAATTATTAAAATTAGACAATATAGGGTTGAAGTTTATTACGTTCTATTGTCGTAAACTGCGTTACTCAGGCGTGATACCTCAGAATTTTAGGCCACATATTTTAATGTTTTTTGTTTAAAAATTTGATAACTCAAAACACTCGAGTTCCATACTGTAGCCATTTAATTATAAGAATTGTACAAGTCGTAGATGAAGTATTGTATGTATTATTTAAGGCGTGATACCTCAGATTTAAACTCAGACTTAGCTACCGCAGTGGTTAAGTACAGTAAGGTAACTGTCACTAATATCAATAAGACATTATCTTTTATTATTAATTAAATGACACCCATCTCCTCTTTGACATAGGAGAAAATAGAAGCGTATTACAATATCAAATTCACTTAAAACGATGCATATCACATAATGATGCGTAAAGTCTATGTGTGTGTTTGTTTTTTTAGGCCACATATTTATATGATTTTTGTTCAATAATTTGATAACTCAAAACACTCGAGTTCCATACCGTAACCATTTAAAAGAGGTGTACAAGTCGTAGATAATGTGTGTATTATTTACGGTTATCTTCGTCACTCAGGCGTGATACCTCAGATTTGAACTCCACTTTAAAAGAAGTATACTTTGAAAATACACTAAATCATATATATTTTAAATGTATGTATCGCTTTGCAATATCAAATGTACATTTCAGTCGTCCAAGAGTCAAGAATATTCCACTTATATCGAGATGTCGCCAGCTTTAGGCGAAAGTGTAGAAATTCTGCCTGTGCGTTGAGGTAATGGCATTATACAACAGGGTTCTTTATCGTGCAACGGGACCTCGTTTATTTTAAGTTCCCAGTTCCCATCCGAAAGAACCGTAACTTTCATTTCGTAATGTCACTACCCACTTTCATATCTTGGGTCAGACACGGTCGGCCTCGAACCAAACCAACCGGGAAAACAATTTTGGAGATACAGCAGCAACTCTAACATCCAAAATGATACCCATCTCCTCTTTGACATAGGAGAAAAAAGAAGCCTATAACATTATGATGCGTAAAGTCGGTATATATGTGTTTGTTTTTTGTATATAAAAGGGTATATCATTAAAATACAGATAGATGTGATAAAGGTGTATTTTGCATATTTTAGAAAATTAAAAAAAATTTTCAAGCTGTTTGACAGTGTGTGTTTGTTCTCTCGGATATATTTTATCTTGTATTGATAGATATCTGATAATTTAGACTACATATATTCTTTCAATAAAAAGGTTTTAAGTTTACTGGATACCATTTTTTTCATGCCCGACTCGATGTCAAAGAAGAGACATTAGAAGAAAATAGAATTAATATTGAGGGTTGTCAGATTTGTTTTGATTTGCAGATATATAATACACATTCCTGTTAAATTTTTATGTGCCGTATGTGCACATTTCGGAAAATCATTCTTCATCAGTGACACTAGGGCCGAAAAGTTTGATAGATAAAAAACATAAGCCAAACAGTTGAAAATTAATGAATCTAAAGTTCCGAAATTATATGAATTCAAATACAGCTAAGGAATGCACAAACCTTAGTTTTAAATAAATTTTAAAAATTAAGACTGCTCACGGTAAATTTTGCTAAATGGTATATTTTCTTACAGCACAAAGTACTGCCTACCGAGGTATGGATACCCTCGGGGAGTTTACTCCACAAGCAGCGGTACCCGCCCAGGGGTAGCAAAATACTAGTATATAATACACATACCTGCTAAATTTTTATGTGCCGTATGTGCACATTTCGGAAAATCATTCTTCATCAGTAACACTAGGGGCCGAAAAGTTTGATAGATAAAAAACATAAGCCAAACAGTTGAAAATTAATGAATCTAAAGTTCCGAAATTGTATGAATCTAAATCCAGCTAAGGAATGCTTTGCATGAAGGAACAAACCTTAGTTTTAAATAAATTTAAAAAATTAAGACGTCTGAAAAATTTCCTAAATGGTAAGTTTCGTTTATCTAATATCTCGTTTTTATGTTGTTTGATGTAGTGTCGAGTTCTTGGACATTCTGGTTATAATCTTGTTCAAATATCGACCAGGACATTTAGTTGAAAAAGTACCCTGTTGATTTTCTAGTATATTATACGGTAAGTGGGAATATTTTTAACAAACTAATCCTAAAAAACCCTTTTATCTCGTCATATATAAAACAGATTTTAAGAGAGGCAAAATCAAAAATATTTTTAGTAAGGTTTATGACTTCGGCTTCTAGTTAGTCAAAACATAATTTTATTGTTTTTTAAGAGAAATAAACCATTTATTAATAAAAACAATGGATTCTGCATGTAAAATATCGCAAATGATATCAAATTTCGTTATTGATGATTAAAAGATACTAGTGCTTTAAATAATTTTCATACTTTCATTAGGAACAGCTCAATAATTACGTAAAATTAAAAAATAAACGGAATAAATAGACAAAATATATTCTCGTTTTATCAAAGGTTGTGGTTCTAATGTAGTTGGTTGTAAAATTTGTCACTTTCGTAGGTAAACAATCATGTTCACCTCAATCAGTTCCCTCTTTAAAGCAGCATTAAGTTTTCCAAAGAAAAAATTAAAACGGTTCTAATCAAATTAATGATGTTCCTAATGAACAATGTTACATTTGGTTCAACGATAAAAGCTCGAATAAATACAGAAATTACAGTAATTACCCAGCGAGATGCAGCATTTGAGATCTAATATCAGAACATGGTTACGTCATAAAAAACGGTCATTTAAACACAACATTCAAAAAGGTGAAATACGATAAATTAAACACAGAACATCGTTGAATTTGTCATTTGTGACTTAGTAAGGGATACATTACACCATTTCAAATACATCTGGATAAAAAAAAATTCAGAAAATTGAAAAACTTAATGCAGCTTTAAAACATAACAAGAGACCCAAGTGGGTCTGTGCTGCTCAACTGGCAGGTCATCGCATTGCTAGATATGAAACATGGGTTTGAGCTAACTTGTTTCAGATCCAGTTTTGGAGTGGGGGCATATCCACACTTGCTTTTACTATGGGCATAAACTTATCACTGTTTGACAAGTTTGTGTTATGGGTAAAATAATGATCAGTACTGTGAGGACCGATACAAAATCTGATGAGTAAATGTCATGTTAATAGCAAGTGGCATTTGATCGGTCAGTGACCATTGGCAAATAAAATACACTATTTAGTATCTTGTATGCATGTTAACATGCTCTTTAAATACTGTTTACACACCAAATTTGGTTTCATTTGGTCATGTGGTTTCAGAAATGAAGATTGAAGTTTACGCACACACGCGCGTACGCTTCGCCATGCCTTAGGCTCAGCTGGCTATAGCCAGTTTAGCTAAAATTGTTTATTTCTCTTTATATTTACCAAAAATTGTATACAAAATCCTAACGACAAAAGCTGTTTTGTAAAACGTTTGAAAGTACTATGGAGTCTTGAAGATATAAGTAATCACTACGGCAATAGGGTGTATAGTATACAATTTTTTATTTTGTCTCCATTACTGTTACTAATCTTTATCAGATCATCCTCGACATAAAAGATAGAAAACACTCAATACTGTTCTTACGTTAAACTTAAATCATTGTGTTTCAATAAACTTACTGATTTAGTTTTTAAAAATAAATAAATAAATAAATAAATAAATAAATAAATAAATAAATAAAATTTATATTGGAGAGGAATTATAATCTTAAAATTACTAACCGATCAGGCTGTAGTTTTGTCAAACCTCAAATTAAAGGAATGTACTTGAGATATCAGATTAATAAAGTGAGCAAGTTGTCAATACTGTTGAAATTATCGGATTTCTTCCGAAACTATCAGCTTGTGATATCGTTATGCGTTCATTAATTATATATGTATTTGTCACATATCAAACCTTATCGAGATTTTAAAACATAAACACTCCGACCAAATTTTGTCTAAATTTGTACTAGTATTAAAAAATTGTAATCCAGAAAATGTCAACCAATCAGATGGTAGCATGCTTATATATAATGCAGATATATTTTTTGATTCAAATGCGCGAGAAAAGATGTCATAAAATATAATTACTGTTATGGCAAAAAGACAAAATAGTAGCCGTATGCAATTTTACAATACGTTCTTGCTTATATCGAACAAACGAAGAAAACTATAAAATGTATTTAGCAATGATTATTTTTCCCGAAGTGCATCCAATCCATAAAAGTCCATTAGAACTAAATGTCAATGACAACGGACATTCCTGAAGATCACTTTCTTCCAGTAAGTAGCACAAAAACTGTCCGCTGTTTGATAAAACGTGAACATTTCCGTATGAGTTTGCAATTATAATATTTCCTTGGGGATCACATACTGCAGCGTGTGGGTAAAATTTATGTTCTTGGTTGCTGGACATGTAAACATTTTGTAGTTTTCCGTTTGAATCCAAAAAACATACCCGGCCGTTACACTCGCTCAAAGCATCTAGTACGCACAATGTTCCATCTTTGTTCTGAGTGATCGTGTGAGGAAGTGTAAACATTCTTTTTCCTCGATTGTCAAACTCGATTTCTTTCGATTGTATGTCGGTTGTATCCAGAACACGAATGCACCGTTTGCTTGAAGAAGTAATGTCGAAGGTCCAGTCCTCAACAACACAGAACATGATGTGACCATCTTGTGTTACTGTCATTCCAAGGGGTTTACAAGGGTTACAGTTTGTAAATTCATTTGTAATTCCATCTTCTGATAGACTGTAAATACGACATTCATCTGGGCAAGATAGCAGCCACCGATCCGACGACAACTTTATAACTTCATTTGGTACAAACCCAAGATTAATCTCTCTACGCCATTTGCCTTCAATATCTAAAATTACATAAGGAAACACTGATAATACAAATATGAACTCGCATAGATATTGTGTACCACTACCTTTTTGGGAGAGGGTAGATAGTTGATTTAATCCAGGACTTAACAATCCAATAAGTGAGTTATGATTTTTAAGTGAATTTCGTTTGTTTGCTTATTAGTTTAGAGATAATTAAGAACACGTGTAAGTGTACCAGAATCTATAAAGCAAGTTGAAAAATATTACAATAACCGACGTAATGTACTAATAAAGAATAATATAGTTCAGCAATCCTGTTTGAAATAAACAAAATTTCAGTTGAAAATTTTAACTTCATGAAAAATAAGAAGTAATCAGACCAGATAAATATGAATTTCGTCACGCTTATTGTATATCAATAGTTTACATTATATTTAGTAACTTGTTGTCATCCACAGCAGGATAGATTTAAAACCATTCCGATTAAGCATGGAGAGAGCGTTTGGTCTATTCTAAACCACTGAATTATTGTTTAAAGAATGTAAAGTTTCGTCTAAATGTGAATTATAATTTAAGGTATGTATTCTCCAAGTCCTTCACTTTAATAAACTAAAACATAGATGTGCCCTCGCTTAGGTTCTAAAGTACAAAATTATTTATCAATAGTAAGTAAAATAATATTTTGTACGGTCAATTGAAAAATACAAGAGATCAACAAGCACTATGAAAAAATAAGTTACTAAGACAAATTGTGGTTAGATGGCATTGTTGTAATCTTGAATATGCAACGAGTTTTACAACAACTGTACTCGAGCAACCATGAAGAATAATAAACTAAATGTTTCACCAGAATCCAAATGTTGTCCAACTTTATGTTCTCCAAAATAGATATTTACTGGAAACTGTTGGCAATCAGACTGCATTAGCGTTTTGAAATATGCGTGAAGTTTATATATATATATATATATATATATATATATATATATATATATATATATATATATATATATATATATATATATATAATAAATAAACCATTAAACTGACTCAAAACAGAAAGAAAACAACAAACTTTAGTCTTACAGTTATAACCTATGTACACACCTACTAACTCAATCTTCTCTTCGTCAGTTCTATGTACCCACACTCCAGACTCTTTGGCTGAACATAGATTTTCAATGTCTGATTTTTTTCTTTTAAATGGGTTTTTTACTTCCACTTTAGGCGACAACTTTCCGATTAAGGATTCAAAATGTTTTCGGGTTAAATCTTCGTCCAATGTAGCTGGAATAAAATCCTGGTATTTTGGAATAACTAAATCTTGTACCAATGTTTTGGCCTTAGTCTCAAAACTAACCGTCATCTTGATAATATGTTCAGCTGAAATATTTGATTTTACAATCTTCTCACCATCACTGACTAATGTTTCAGCAATTCGAAGTCTTTGTTTTAAATGTTGTTCTAATTCCTCAAATTTCTGGTCTGCTGTCGCCTGTTGTGTGTTGCAAAGTTGTTTGATGTTTTCACCGACGTCTGATAAAATAGCTTTTAAGCTTTCAATCTGTTGGTTAATTACTTGTAAATTTTCAAAGCTTCGTTTTTTCTGCTTTGTTCTGATGTGTTGCAAGCTTGTAATATCAGATTCCAAACGCGGTACAATTTCTCTTGTTATTTTAGCTACTTTGCGCCTCCTGGTCTCGACCTCCTCTTCTATTCTTGAACAGTCATGAAACGAATGTTTTTTGCAACATTTATCACAAATGAAAGCTTTACACTTCATACAAAAACGTACTGTGTTTTTATCGTGATATTTGCACAACGGATTCACTTCCTCTACCTGTTTGTAAACGGTTAAAACGTTATGAGACCCTTGTGCTTTTCTCAAATGTTCATTTATACATTTTGAACAGAAATTTTTTTGACATTCGTTGCATCTGAATAAATGATCACTTAAATTATGGTCACTGCAGATTTCACAACTTAAGTCTTTAGTAACATACAAAACAGGAATTTGAGCAGACGTCTCCGCCATATTCTGTATTGATCTATAAACAACCAGGAAGTGATTTCATGAATTCCTTTAAGTTGTATTTTAAGACTAATATGCGATATTTGTGTATAGATTATCGAATGATAAAATATACCGCGATATAAGGGGTCAAATTATTCTTGGTAAAATCCTTTAATATCCTGTTCTATATAAATTCTATACGCCTTTTTTCTAATGGAAATAGCAAACTTTTCAAAACTTACTTTGTATTCATTTACATGCATTTTAATCGTTGTAAAAGATTTTACGTATTTAATTTGTCACGAGAAAACACAATACACACAACCTGATACACGCATTTAAATAATGATTCTCAATAAACCGCGGTATCCGCCAATAGAATTTATAATTTAATTTTAAAAAATAATATTTATACTTGTACCGTAATATCCAAAAGATTAAATTGAAAAGGTATGGAATATTAAAACTATGATAAAACATTGTATTATTTGTTAAAAATACATGTCACATTATATATACTAGTACAATCCATACAAATATGAAAAAATTGTTGGAAATGATCGTGCTTTTCAATAAAAACATATAGAGCGTATTCCTCTCTCTCATGATTATCACAGTGCCTCTCACCGCCTGGGTTCGAATCCCACTCGGGACAGATCCTAGTGTGAGAAAGTTTGTCAGTTCGCTTGCCGAAGGTCGGTGCGTTTCTCCGGTTTTCTCCACCATCCCAGAACTGACCGCCTCGAAATAAGTGAAAGAATCTTGACTGGGGCGTAAAACGCCTTACTCCACTCGACTCCTCTCTCTATCAAAGATATCCCGAGTACCAAAACTTCTATATTTAATCTCCTGTTTTGCAAATTTTTGTTGATGAAGAGGGATGCATTTTGGAATAAAAATAAAACAAATAATCCCTTAATTGCCTAAAACATTATTATAGGGTTATAGAACTGATATTGTGAAATATTGTCCCGAGTTGACTCGACCGAGTCAATTCGGAACAATACATGTACATTATCTTACGGTATCTGTTGGTTATTGAAGCATCTTTTTTTTTTTTTTTTTTTTGTATTCAATTTGTCTTTTTGTGAAAATGCATCATCATCATCACCATCACTAACAATATAAACCATTTTTGGTAGGCGGCATTATGTACAATGGGGATAGGGTACATATTGTCGCCCAGGCGTAAATGTGTACTGATTTGGCCGACGATATTACAGTTAGTGATGGTATATATTGTGGCCGGTGACAATATATACAGGGGCGACAATATGTACCGTCACAAGGTCTCCCAAAGGTGTAACCTTAAGCTTGTTTCTTGACATTTTTCCTATAGGTCGACTTATTGAGACTAATCATTTGAAAAAAAAAAAGATTTCTTCCGTTAGCATAACATTAGTCAGCATTTTCTAAAGGAAATATGAAAATTTTTCTGCATATACCAAATAAAATATATAAAAATATAAAAAATTATCCTGCATATACAATTTACATATGCATGTATGTATAAAATGGTCGGATTTTACCAAACGAAATAAGATAATTAAACATCATAAACCAATGAAATATGAAAATATACTGCATATACAGAATGTCCGTCATCTTAACATAAACTACACTTTGTCAAATAACAAACTCCTCAAATAATCAAATAAGAACCACGTTATACAGTATTATGGATTTCTGTTCAAACGTTATGTACAAAATTTCTGTTTATCACAGTACATGTGCTTTTAATTTTAAAATATTTACGTATAACACAATAAAAAAAATTTGAATAACTGTGAAAAAAAAGATTCCAAATAGTCTTAAGCATGATCTGATCCATGTGGAAAAATGCTAAAAACATCAACAATTTTAAATCAAGCTAAGCTCCAAGTGATTAAACTAACATAGCTTCAGATTATACAGCTCAAAATGATTAGTTAAAGTGAATTAGCTAAATGATTATCTTCTGTTAAGTGTATTAGCTTTAAGTGATTATTGAAATAGGTATATTAGTTGTAATGTGTATCAACTCTAAAATGGTAACCGTTATTGTAATAAGTGTGTGGGCTCCAAGTAATTATTATAAATGTAAAAGCTCATTAGAGTGATGATTGTAAGTAGAATGTTAGCTCCAAGTAATTATTGTAGTGAGTGTATAAGTTTAAAGGGAATATTATAATAAGTGTACAAGTTCCAAGTAATTATTGTAGTAAGTGTATAAGTTTAAAGGGAATATTATAATAAGTGAACAAGTTCCAAGTAATTATTGTAGTAAGTGTATAAGTTTAAAGGGAATATTATAATAAGTGAACAAGTTCCAAGTAATTATTGTAGTAAGTGTATAAGTTTAAAGGGAATATTATAATAAGTGAACAAGTTCCAGGTGGTTATTGTTGTAAGTGTATAAGTTTAAAGGGAATATTATAATAAGTGTACAAGTTCCAGCTGGTTATTGTAGTAAATGTATAAGTTTAAAGGGAATATCATAATAAGTGTACAAGTTCCAGGTGGTTATTGTTGTAAGTGTATAAGTTTAAAGGGAATATTATAATAAGTGTACAAGTTCCAGGTGGTTATTGTTGTAAGTGTATAAGTTTAAAGGGAATATTATAATAAGTGTACAAGTTCCAGGTGGTTATTGTTGTAAGTGTATAAGTTTAAAGGGAATATTATAATAAGTGTACAAGTTCCAGGTGGTTATTGTTGTAAGTGTATAAGTTTAAAGGGAATATTATAATAAGTGTACAAGTTCCAGGTGGTTATTGTTGTAAGTGTATAAGTTTAAAGGGAATATTATAATAAGTGTACAAGTTCCAGGTGGTTATTGTTGTAAGTGTATAAGTTTAAAGGGAATATTATAATAAGTGTACAAGTTCCAGGTGGTTATTGTAGTAAGTGTATAAGTTTAAAGGGAATATTATAATAAGTGTACAAGTTCCAGGTGGTTATTGTAGTAAGTGAATAAGTTTAAAGGGAATATTATAATAAGTGTACAAGTTCCAGGTGGTTATTGTTGTAAGTGTATAAGTTTAAAGGGAATATTATAATAAGTGTACAAGTTCCAGGTGGTTATTGTTGTAAGTGTATAAGTTTAAAGGGAATATTATAATAAGTGTACAAGTTCCAGGTGGTTATTGTTGTAAGTGTATAAGTTTAAAGGGGGTATTATAATAAGTGTACAAGTTCCAGGTGGTTATTGTAGTAAGTGTATAAGTTTAAAGGGAATATTATAATAAGTGTACAAGTTCCAGGTGGTTATTGTAGTAAGTGTATAAGTTTAAAGGGAATATTATAATAAGTGTACAAGTTCCAGGTGGTTATTGTTGTAAGTGTATAAGTTTAAAGGGAATATTATAATAAGTGTACAAGTTCCAGGTGGTTAATGTTGTAAGTGAATTTACTCTAAAATGATTATTGTAGTAAGTGTACAAGCTCTAAGTGATTATTGTAGTAAGTGTACAAGCTCTAAGTGATTATTGTAATGTGTATAAGCTCTAAGTGATTATTGTAATGTGTATAAGCTCTAAGTGATTATTGTAATGTGTATAAGCTCTAAGTGATTATTGTAATGTGTATAAGCTCTAAGTGATTATTGTAATGTGTATAAGCTCTAAGTGATTATTGTAATGTGTATAAGCTCTAAGTGATTATTGTAATGTGTATAAGCTCCAAATGATAATTGTAATAAGTGTATGTGCTATAAGTGATTATCATAACAAGTGTATTAGCTCTGTTATTATATAAATAAGTGCATTAGCTCCAAGTGATTATAGTAATAAATGAATAAGGCTCCAAGTGATTATTGTATTGTGTCTTAGCTCTAAAATAGTTATTGTAATAAGTGTACAAGCTATAAATGATTATTGTAATAAGTGTACAAAATCTAAATGATTATTGTAATGTGTATAAGCCCCAAGTGATTGTTGTAATAAGTGCACAAGTTCCAACTTATTTTTGTAATAAATGCACAAGCTATAAATGATTTTTGTACTGTGTATAAGCTCCAAGTAACTATTATAATAAGCGTATATGCTCCAAGTGATTATTATAATAAGTGTAAAAATTTTAGATAATTATCATAATAAGAGTATAAGCTCCAAGTAATAAGTTTAATGAGTGTATAAGCTCCATGTGAATTGTAATGAGTGTATTAGCTACAAGTGCTTATCATAATAAGTGTATAAATTACAAGTGATTATCATAATAACTGTAAAAGCTACAAGTGATTATCATAATAACTGTAAAAGCTACAAGTGATTATCATAATAACTCTAAAAGCTACAAGTGATTATCATAATAAGTGTAAAAGCTACAAGTGATAAGTTTAATTAGTGTACTGTATAAGATCCAAGTGATTAAAATATTAAGCTAATGAAGATAAGAACACAATTAGACTCAGGTCCACAAAGAATTTAAAAGCAACATTTATACAAAATAAGTAAAAAAGAAAATAAAAATTTTTTATTTTTTATTACAACATTTACTTGTCAACCCTCACAGAGATGTTATATACAAAAGCATCTTCAATCTGAAACACAAGCACACACATACACACATACTTCTGCACACAATCAAATTCCCACAAACCAAATAACACCCATATTACTATTTACTATCACTGTTAAATACCCCAACCGACTTCATTTGACCCATCACACATATGTTATACCTTGTACACCACTTCCACCCCACCCCACCCCACCCCCAACATTGCTGCTATTCACTATCACTGTCTGATATTTCAGTCTTCTGACCTTTAGCTGACATAGAGATTCCTTCATCACTACTATCTTTATCCCAGTCCTTCATTTTAGCTCCCATCATAAAATCTTCACGTAAAATGTCCCATCTTTTATTTCCACTTTTGGAGTCAATCTGCAAGAAAACACTATAGTTAATGGCAGTTGCAGATTATTGTTATTTATAACTTTTACAAGCTAACATGAACAATTACTGATCATGGGATGTAAAATGTGTGTGCAGCACAAATATTTGTCAAATTTTTATTTGCAATATATTTTTTTAAAATATAGAAGTATTAATTATAATTTACTAATGATTAAAGAAGCAGTAGACTGTGGCCACACATCAGTTAATTAATGTAAAAGTTAGAAAAAAGCACCTCATAGATGTCAATTACCAGGAATTGTTGATAAAATTTTTAATAATACTATGTACATTAATTAGATAAGATCATTTACAGTTAATGTACTGGACTAATTTTCCAGTAGTTAATCTAAATCATTAAGTGTTAATATCAACTAATCAACACTTTATTTGGAATTATTTATTTTTTAAAAATGCTCATTTTGACGTCTTATGACCCAATAAACTGTTGTCGGAGGAACAATAACAACCACTTTCGGTAATACAAAGTGTAATTGAATTAAAAACAAATTGTGTTTAAATAAATAAGTAAGTACAACAGTCATTAATTTATATTTTTAGTTATCTTATTCATTATATTTTATTTTTAATTATTTTTAAGTAATACATCAAAGCTGCATTAAGTTTTTTTTCAATTTTCTGGATTTTTTCTTGATTTTCTAAAATTTATATTTTTTTAAAACAATAGATAACTTTTAATCATGGATTATGATGAGCTTGGAGCATGCGCAAGGATGTGCGGAAAACCCCAAAGGTGAAACATGACAAATTGCATTAATTGCCCATCATTAATATCCAGATGTATTTGAAATGGTGTTATGTATCCCTTACTAGGTCACAAATGACAACAAATTTCTGTGTTTAATTTATCGTATTTCACCATTTTGAAAGTTGTGTTTAAATGACCCTGTTTTTTCATGATATAACCATGTTCTAATATTAGATCTCACATGCTACATCTCGCTGGAAAATTTTTGTTGTTTCTGTATTTATTCAAGCTTTTATTGTTGAACCAAATGTAACATTGTTCATTAGGAACATCATTAATTAGATTAGCACCATTTTAATTTTTTCTTTGGAAAACTTAATGCTGCTTTAAAGGTCCATTCATTTTTGCTGATGACATGGTTTCTATGTTCAGCATACATACAAGTTTTACAATAAATAGTCAATCTAAAGTGATGGCCAAGGTGAATATTTCTTAAAAACCCCCTTATAACCCACACCCCCCTCTTCAAATTTTTAATTGAGTAAAAAATTGCAGGTTATAAGCGAGAAAAAACTGGTACTTTTATCAAAGTATAAATGTACATTTAAGCATAATGTCTAATGGTTATATTACTTTTATCTAAGACTGATCTTTCATATTTGTCAATAAAATTTTATTTTATTTCATTTTTGTTATGGCTTCCAATATTGCTCAACCTGCAATGCTCAGAATCACCTTGTCATTTGCTATGTATTTAACTCAGGTGTTTCAAAGAGCAGAATAATAGGAAAGTCTCCAACCCAATCTGAGATGGTAAGCTACCGGGTGCTTGGTATACATTTTAAGCTGCGACTCCAATCCATCAAATATGTCACCAAAATACATGATTCTACACACTTCCTGTTTGATATTAATGTTTAATTACAAAGTTAAGTGCAGCAACTACGATTACCTGTTTTCCTGACTCTTTAGATTCCTCTTCACTATCACCACCATTGTGAATCTGTGTTCCTTTTAGAATATCTAAAAATTTTCCTTTTGTCATAGTACCCATAACTTGGTATTTTTTTCTTTCAGAAGTCCCTGCTTCTGTAATTTTTTCTTCTACTAATTTTTGTTGTTTTCTAACAGCATTAAATAACTGCACTACTCCTCTGTAATAAAGAAGAAAGAGTCTTTATATTCTAAAATTTACTGAAAATATTGCAAATATCTGTAGACTTGGGATAAAATTGGAATTGAGAAAACATTTTCAATTTCCAGGAAACATCTCCACCTGTCTACTTACAGACAGAGACAGAGCTATTTAAGGGTTCTTGATTTTGTTAAAGCTTGATGCTCTTATTAAACTTTCCAGTGGGAAATAACAATTTCTTTACTTACAGCAAATTGGAAAATGTTCATGTAAGTAAATTTTTGCAAGTATCATTATTTAAAGATGTTAGCATATTTTCATTTTTGAGTTGTCAGATGATGGTCAGTGCAAATGTATATAAAAATATATAAAAATAAAGTATTCATGAAATTTTATTTTCACATCTTGTAACTTACGTTCACAAATTAACAAGAAAATAAACAAATGCAAAAACTTTCCATTTACAGTATAATTATATGTATGGTCTTCCTGCTATGATGGTAAGGCAAGATTTTATATGCATGAAAATTTGACTTAAATGAGATTTCACACAATGTCAATCCTGAAAAAGCAAAAAGTATTGCCATACCTCTGACCTATTACTGTGACATGATACACATATTTCATGTATTACAGCAATAAAAATATAACTTCATTTATTGTTATCTGATGATACCTTTGTGCTATCCTCTGAAGTTGTCTTTCTTTGTCTCTTTCCTCTAAACTAGGTCTCACTCTGCCCATTTCTTCCCATACTTTTTTCTGTCAATTCAATTTTAGTGTCAAATTAAACATGACAAAACATTTATCCAAGCAATTTTGTACATAAAGGAGAGCTCCATGAGCAATATTGCTCACCTGAAAACTCTTATTTTGATAAATTAACAGGAACCTCTTTACTTTCAGGGATAAACAAAGAAGATCTATGCAATTTAGTACCATTTGTCTGATGGATGCTGCATCTTAATATCAAAGCTCTATTATCTATCAATTGTGCAAATAAATAACCACTTGTTACTAGGATACTGCATGTTTAACATCAAAGGTCTAGCTTTTTTATTTTCATTGACATAATCAAAGCAGTCCCTGATCTGATTTATTAGGACAGTTTCCCTTTTTGGGCCTCTCAATAAATATCTTTGCATTACATGTATATAAATTTAAGGGTTCTGAAAAATGAGCTTACTAGATCATGCTACAACAAACAATTATCATCCCCAGTTTGATTGAAGGTGTTCATTTAATTAGTCATGGTAAAATCTTCAATATGACACAAAGTGCCTTTCACTACAGGTGACTACATGCCCCTTAGTACTGAAGTTAAAGTGGTATAGAAAAGATAAAATAAACTTTACAGGTCTTAAATGTTTTCTGAGCAACATCATGCTACTCATATAATTAACTGCTGGCAAAACAGATAAGAAAAAAGTATGACCTACAGTTTTTTGTTAAAGGCCTGCCAGATAACTCATGAAAAGTATGTAATAACATAAGGTAAATGAAGGGAAAAAAAAACAACAAAAACTGATAAAATTTACAAATTTCAAGTAATTGAGCTGATAAGCCATGATTTTAGCTTTTTTTTTTTGTCTTTGGGATGCATCATTTATTGCAGTAATCGCTTAAATACATGTATGCACAGATATATATAGGATATACAGGTGAGGTGTTCAAAATAAATAGTATTAACTGATGATCAATCAAGCATCATTGCCAAGTTTGTTGTCATTGTCAAAAATATCTGTGAACACATGTGATAGCAAGAGCCACCATGACATGCTCAAATTATTACCAACTTTTTCAAACTATGCTGAGCTCAAATTAAGGGTTGTATTTTGTATACAAATTATAGATGTATAACATCATAATAATGTTATATCACACTGAACATTTCAATATCACACTAATTGTTGATGCCAAGGAAGACACTACTTATATATAATTACTGCAGTTTGCAGTATTGTAATACTGAAATCGTATTTAAAACTACAAAAAAAAAAAAAATTCTTTACAGGTACTTTATAATTAATTAGTTTATTTATTACAAGTTTCATGCATATAAAATGTACATACTTTTTCAATTCTAGATATTTTTTCACTGTGGTCAATCTCTTTTTTCTTTTTATCTTGACTACCATCACTGTCATCTTCATCATCATCATCACTATCATCAGAGTGTTTCACTTCTGCTTTTCTCTTCCTGATCTGTTTATCAGGTTTTACCTTTAGACAATATTGTTTGTTTATGTTTAGCTACTGGTTTGTGTAAAATATTGGTCATAACATTGGCAAGTCCTGATTTCTTGTCTCCATTCTTGGGATTATTGTCTCCATCTTCGGGATTATTGTCTCCATCTTCGGGATTACTGTCTTCATCTGGAACAATAATACAACGTTACAGCATACATTATTTTAAGGGTTAGCTCTGGCTCTTGAAAAGTTGGACCCAAAAATAAGTGAACTTTAAAATTGAGGAGCCTATTGATAAAAAATATTACCAGTAAGCATGAGAAACAAAAAAGCAACATGAAATGTTAGTTAGCCCCAGATGTAAATGTATATCATAATCAGTTTGTAATACATGTACTTCATAGATTTTTTAAAATCTTTTTTTTTCTTTCTAGTGTTAAAAAAACAAAGATTTTAGTCTGCTTCATAATAAAATTGACAAATATTTTGGAGAAAGAATATTGGCAATATTAGTTTGATCAATAAAATACAAATAATAGACCAATGACTTCTGACTTCAAGCAGTCAAACTGCAAAAGAATTTATAAAGTATCACATCTGGAGATTGGACTGGATTTGATTAATGGTGTTTTATGCCCCAGTCAAGATTCTCGCACTTATATTGAGGCAATTAGTTTTGGACTGTGGAGCAAAACGGAAGTGCCTGGAGAAACCACCAACCTTCAGCAAATAAACTGACAAACTTTCTCACTAGGATCAATCTGTGAGGGACTCAAACCTAGACAGTGAGAGACACTGTGCATAAACATGCGCTTTCCACCACTAGCCCACTGAGGCCCGCACATCAGGAGAGGTAATATGAATATGAAGGTCAGATATGGGGTACATGAATATCAAATATGCAGTAGAATAAATAAATGTAGCATATCAGATTGAAGTATATATCTGAGAAATAAATGAATCTGAATTGGAAAACTTGGTGACTGTGGTGATTACAGTAAGAAATGTCACATATGGGATAAGAGTACACAAATACCACAAATGTAGTAGGGATAAATGAATGTGAAAAATTTTTAAAAGAAGATAAATGCCACATACTTGTATGTAGTGGGGATAAATGGGGAGTACACAAATATAAATGTCTATTATGTAATAGGAATAATGAATGTGACAAATTTAATTAAACAAATTAATGACACATATGTAATGCATACTAGTAATGGGGAAAAATGAATGTGGATCACTGGATGGTAGTATATAAATTCACATATGTAATGGGAATGAATGGATGGGACATTGGACAGTGGAATGGGTGTACATATATATATTTGGGAGAATTAATGACTGACAAAGTTAATACAGGTACATAATACGTAGTTGGGATAAAAGAATTAAATGATATATATTGTATAAAACCATCTACCATTATCGCTGTCGCCACCTGCAGAGGTATCTGAACGAGAATCAGAATCGTAAACCGCGTGTATTTTGGCCATGCTTTGGAACAAGTGTGTGTAAAACTTCGGAAATATCAATTTCATTTTACACAAAACGTACCGTTATAAATATATAATGAAGAGAAATTGAAGAAAATGCTTTCTTTTTTATATCAAAATTACTTTTTAATCTCGAAAGTTATTGTATAAACTTTTTTTGATTTCTTAAAAAAATATAATAAATTACTAAATATATGTTTATTTCGTTAACATTTCAATGTTTTTTTATTCTGTAATTTGTAATATTCATCCCGGAAGTCGATTTTGTAAACAAACATTTTGTTTTCTCGAAGTTTTAAATTGTTTGCTCATGTGGATACTATAAGCATTATAGCTTATTTTGACATATCTATACAGTTTACAAGTAAATAGTTCTATGTCATATGCAACAAATTTCTAAGTATTTTAAATGAGTAACCCGTGTTTTTTGTCGTGATGGTTCACTCCTTTATACAGCATTAGCCTGTTGCACCCTACCCTTTATCAGTTGTAATGAAATTTGTTTGAAACTTTACACTTACACTTTAATTTCAGTTTTAGTCCATATAAGCACTTGGAATCTTTCAAGTTGTAGATTAATCTGTATCAGAATTCCATAAACAAAAATATATCTTGTGTATTTGTTATTATTATTATAATTATTATTATTATTTTTTTTTTTGGTAATCAGTAAATAAATTTCTTGTCAATCCAGTAATTCGAGGGACTGATTACTAGGTTATTTTCAAAAATGTACACAGTTTTTATGTGGACACTGGTCTCCAATTTGAAAAATTATGTGACCAGAATCTGAACCTTTCCAACTTTGTACTTCAAAATTATGTAGCTAATATATTTATTTTGTAGATATCCAGCATACAACTTGTAACTAAGGGACAGTTAAAAGCTTCTGTGCATAGAATACATCATCTTAGCTTGGGGTAAAATTTAAGTCAGCTGATTTAGCTATTACCAAGGATAGTACTGTCACTGGCTAATTTAACTAAATGCTATTTTTATCATATTTGGCTTTAAAAAATTCTTTTGGAGAAAAATGAAATGATGATTTTTTTCATTACAAAATTTACAACAATTTTGTGACCATATTTCTGACTGTTTCAGGTTATTTAAAGGTTCATAACATTAAGAATTCAAAATTAATTAAGAATTGTTGGTGAAAAGACATCTTATTCAGACATATAATTATCTTTAGTCATTTCAACTGGCAAATTTTCCCTTGCAGTTGCCATAACTTGTTTTTAACCTAGGACCAATATAGACTGTTCATAGTGAGCTGCTAGATGTAACAGCTGGTATGTAAATTGTTTTTGAAAGCATAAATTGTATTTTATATTGCAGTATTTTGAAAAATGGTTGACATGCTAAAATGGAACAGAATGATTGGTCAGAAAGAAATGTAAATGGGAAACAGACATTTCCAAAAAGTCGAAAAAGAAAGAGAAAACAAGAAGAGAAGAAACAAAAGAAATTCAAAAGTGAAAAAGATAAAAAGGATTGCGGTAGCAATAATTGCAATTTTGTACCATCATCAAGTGACAAATCTGGACATTCTAAAAACATAGACAGTTTAACCGCAAGTAAAAGATATGTTGAAGAAGAAAGTAGATACACTAAAAAGACAGACATAAAAAAATTGTACCATGATAGTAATAGGAGAGAGACAAAAAAGTCGCAAGAAGGTAAAACTAATATAACAAAGTCTAAAGAAAGCAAATGTTTCCATTTCAAATAAATATAAGAAAGGAAATTCGAGTTCAAAAAATGTTTCAGATGATGAACACTGTAAATTAAGTTTTAAGAATGTAAGTAAAAGCAGTGATTCAAAGCAAAGTAGTTCTGTAACCAAATATAGGGAACATTAAGGAAATGAGTGAGGTTCATGATCAAAGACAAAATTATTCTGGACAAAGTAGACAGAATCAGAAGCAGTTTAAAAGATGGAATAATCCACAGGGCAAAAAACAGAGAAATATTAAGGAAAAAAGACATAATATTTTCCACCAGAATTCATCAAAGTCACTGAGTTGCAGAAGTGAAAATTATAAATCAAAACCAGGTGGTAGTTTGATAAATACAGGGGCTGATAGAACAGACCATGAAGTGGAAAATCATGATGCTGATGAATGTCTAGATATCCTTTTTATTAAAAAAATACTAACTTGTACTAGTTGAGTTTTATTCTTCTTCATCTGTAAAAATCTGAAAAGTAGTTTCTTATCTAACACACAGGGTTAAAGGGTCTTTCACTATTTTTGCTCTCATTATCCATTAATTTAAAATAAACCGTGTATGTATATTAAGAATTCATCGATATTTTTAGACCACATATTTATGGAGGTTTTAGAAAAATACCAACTATGCAAAAATAACATGGTTGATATTGCACTCAACCTAATTTGTAACATTTTGACAATGCAAAATCTTGAATTTAATCATCAAGAGGACAGATGTTTCATATTAAATTTGCAATTTCATGATGATATAAAAAATTTGATTCATTTTCATTAATATAAAATGTCTTTGTGAGTACAAAATATTCTGAAATCTATGGTAATCTTTGTAAATTAGTCGATAGAAAAAAGGTTTTAATGTTCAATCATTCGTTCGTTCGTTCATTCGTCCATTCGTTCGTTCGTTCATTCGTTCATTCATTCATTCATTCATCCTAAATGTTGAGTACCATTTTTTTTTCATTTATAACTGACTTATAGAAGTCTATTGAATACCATAAATATCCACCTAGAATAATAATAGCCAAAACCATTACTGTAGGGATATTGGTTTCCTTTCCTCATATATATTTTATTTCAGTAATTTTCTTTAACAAAAATTCACTTATACCAGGGTTCTATTATGATAAAGAAAAGAAAAAATACTTCAAAATATTACCCAACCACAGTAACATTAGCAGTACAGTCACAAGGGAGGTAATACAGAAGAAAGAGAAAGAGGAAAAACGTTTAAATGATTTGGCATTGTTAGCTAGAAAATTCCACTACTGTATCAGTTATTCCAAGGAAAAAATTTGTTAATCTACCTTGTTTATTGTTAAGTCAGGCCAAAGGCGACATTACACACAGAAAACTAGATAATTTATTTTTAAAAGGGAGGATATCCAATTTAAAACCTCCTGATCCTGTAAATGTTGTAAATATATCACCAGAGTTCACTTCTTATGAGAGGTTGGACCATATGTTGCATATTGATGTTAATTCTAATCATGACCAGATCTTAGGATTATGGTCAGTGAAAGACAGCTTATTACAACGTATACAATTGTTGAAAAATGTGGGAGAAAACTCGATTTTCAGAAAGTAATCCATTGTCAGTGAATATCGGTACAACTGGAAGAACAGTAATACAATCCTTGAATAAAATCACAAATGTATGTTGGGCAAATATTCCTGGAGAGTCATTTGATAGCAATATATTGTATACATTAATGTGTCCTACAGGTGATTACTGTAGTATGGTACGAATCAGGAGTCTAACTTCAGGCAGTGACAGCAGACTCAACACCAGAAATAACTTTGACTTTATGTTGGGACCTAGAGCTGTGTGGACTTGTGCTTGGAATGGATATACAAAACAGTTCAGTGTCGGCAGTGAGAAACAGTCCTTACTTATAGATGTTCGCACTAGAAAATTGTGGGAGTTGAAGACTGGTGATAGTGATGCACTTTCTCAGGTGTTTTCTGGACAGGTAACATCATTTTATTTAGGGCTGAAAAATACTCTGGTCTAAGACCACTTCATAAATACAACTACTGGTTTAACGTCTGCGAAAACTAAGACTAGTAAAGAAATTCTCATTTAATATATTAGGACGCCTAGATTTGAAAATTACTAAGGGTAAAATAATATTTATATCTTTTCTTAATGTAAAAAGTCCATTATTTATATAATCACAACAGTGAAAATAATTAGGAGTTGAATTGAGTAACCGTGTTTAACGTCCCAGTCAGGAATATTTCACTTATATAAAAATGTCGCCAGCTATAGGCGAAAGTGCAGAAATTATGCCTGTGCATTGTGCTGATGGCATTATACAGCAGGGTTCTTTATAATTATTGTGCCAGCCCTACCAGGACCGTGTTTATGTTAAGTTCCCATCTGAAAGAACCATGACTTTTATTTCGTAATGCCGAGTGCTAGAACAGTCACTACCCACTTTCAAGTCTTGGGTCAGACCCGGTCGGATTCGAACCCACCACCTCCCACTTACAGAGCGAGCACTCTACGAAAATGATTAGGGTTTGCTCAATATAGTAAGAGATACTAGTTAGAGGTATCTCACTTTTGACTCTTGATATTTTGTAGAAAGCCGATTTGATGCCTTGGAGTCAAGGGTCAAATAGAAGCCTAGATATATACATTGTACATGTATTTAACTTTTATTGTGCCATTGTGTCATGCCTACCATAAATCAAATGACTTCATTTTTAGATTCTATTCTAAAGACCAAGGCAATGAATTGTTTTTAATTTTTTTTTGTGTGTGCAAACTTATTTGGTCATTCATGAATATATGACTTATAAACACTGTCTTTTGTTTATAAAATAAACATGGTTACTTTATGTTGCTAATCTTGGTGACTAATTTTTCATAGCTTTATTTTCTTAACATGTTATTTCATGAAAAAGTGTGTCTTGTGCAATATTTAGTGTTTTCAAGACTTTTGTTCAGGAAATAAGCCATATATAAATCTTTTATATGTTGCTTTCAATTTGGGTTTCTTGTACTGTGTTTGGTTAAGATAGCATCTAGTCATCCAGATGTTAAGTCATGATTGGAAATACCCTTGGAGGTATTAAATCTTATATGTACATTGTAGCTTATCATTTAGTTTGTGCTTTCTAAATTTCATAGTTCATCTGAATTTTTGTATCCCTTTCTGTTAATAGTTAAGCTTTATTTCAGGTTTTGCTAAAACAAAATAGCTATATAACCTAAAATTAAGTTTATTTAGTTAAACTTATTTGATTGATTTAAAAGTAGATTCAACTATAAGTTTCATTTCCAATCTTATGAATTGTTTGTATCCTGATCTATTGGAAGTAATGAGGTTGATATTATTATATTAAAACTATACAGCCAAGATTCACCTTCAAGGAAGTTGGAAATTAAAGTATATTTGTAGGGTACATGGCATTTATAAGAGTCAATTATACCATGATATTCCAGGATTATTTAAATGTGAACATTGTTATAAATTTCCTAGTTACTGTTGTTTTCACAAAAGAATTAGTTCTGATACTGTATTATGTTAAATGTTTCTCATTGAGAGAATCACCATAATTATACAGTTTATTATGTCTGGTACATGTATCTGCCTATAGTAGCGAGTTTCACTTTTTGTTGTAAAATGCCCTGGATGGTTTTGGCTATTGTCACATAAAGAACATTCATTTTGGCTTCAACTTTCAAATTTAGTTGGATTTCATTCAATTAATGGTAATCTGAAAACACTCTGAGAACTATTTATTATGTGAAATTTATACTTTTGTTGCATGTTTTTCAAAAGATAAACATGATTTTATGATGACATTTGATATTTAAAATACATGTAATTTGCAGGGCAAACCATGTTTATATTCTGGAACCAGGAAAGGTCAAATATTGACACATGACCTTAGAAGTAACTCTGTTCGTCCAGTTGACTGTCTACGAATGACTTCCAGTATATCTTGTCTGAGATTGTTACAGGATGATGTGAGACTGCTAGCAAGTGATGTAAAAGGCAAGGTTAGTAAATCCATTATTGTAGCAATGGTCTCAGTGGCTTAGTGGTTTACAGATCACTGCTTCTCTGTCTCAAGATATGATCAATTTCCAATTGAAAGAGATCGATTAAAAAAGAAACTTATATACCAGGGCCCAGTTTCACAATGATTCACTCAGCTGAGTATACACTCAACTCAAATTTGGGAATATTTCAATATCAATTTCTATGACATTACACAATTAAAATTGAATATCTAATGTTGCATTTTAATTGTTTAGTGTAAGTTTGTTGAACAAAACAAAACAATGTCAAAAAATTTTTCAAATTTTTAAAATATTGATGGGAGAAAAATTGGAATATTTGAGTTGAGTGTACAATCAGCTGAGTGAATGATTGTTAAACTGGGGCCAGGTATTTACTTGCAAAAAGTCCAATAATATAACTTTTTGCAATTACTTTGCCTTCTTCCACAATTCAAAGACCGGCTTCCTTGATACGGGTAAAAGTAGAATACATATATCCTGACTGGAGTGTAAAACACCATTCCAATCAACCCACTAATTTTTTGTTATCAAAACAACCAAACTTATATGTCAGGTTTAAATATGAGCGAAGGTCAGATAGTTCATATTACAATGTATATATTGCAGCAACTTTGCTCATAAAGTCATGCACTTTAATTTCTTCCTTCATTCCCTAAATAGCAACTCTCAGCTACTTCATAACTGTTTCGTTGGATTGTTTGTGTAAGGAGAAACAATGACATTGAATCCAACAATTTGATAATGATCAAAAAGTCACCCTTAGAGTCCAAAACACACAATGACCATGACCTCACCATCTGATGTTTTTCATGCAAGGATGACCCAGAGTGCTTACATTGCAAAGTGAAAATAAAAGCATTTGAGTATCTAGAAATAATGATACTCTTAAAAATATCTGATGTAAAAAATTTCCCTAAGTTACAGTAATCATCAAAACATTGTCATGTCTCTCTTTTGTGAGGAACTCTACTACTGCCCTTAACATGGAATGTTGTGACAAGTGAAATTAATGTGAAAGTAAGATGAACAGATTCTTCAGGCAGTGTGTTAATAAATATCTGCCTAAGATAATGGTTTATTTATATTTGGAGTTAAATGAATAAGATATTTTTGTTTCATTCTTACCCTTCACTTCTATGCTTTGTTAAATTAACTCATTTTGTATTTATATAGATTAATTTATGGGATATTCGTATGAAGAAGGAACTTGTAGAATATAAAGGCTGTAAAAATGAGTACAGTCGCATACCAGTACATATAGATGAGACGGAAAGACTGGTTTATGGAGGTGAGTACACACATCCTGTCTGTTACAGATATCTTGGGGTAGCTGATATCTTTTTATAAGTTGATGTGCAAATTCAAACAATATACATGTAGTTAAAAAAGTGATAGAGGCATCCAAAATAATTTTACTTGAGTGTATAAATACAATTCACTTGATACAATGTAATGTGAGAGTTCTTGCAGCCATACTATTGTTGCATAGAAGTTCAGAACACGTTATTTTATTGTCTACTACAAACGCCCTGAAGCACAGGCTTTTTAAATTTCTCATTGTCTGGTTAAGGTATGTTTATATGTACAGTCTACAAGTTTTTCAGATAGCTGTCAGATCATTATTTAAAGTTTAAAAAATTGGAATTTGTTAAATCTTTACATATGTCATAAGATTGAACTGATACACTTTTTTGATAAATTTAGAAACTGTTATCAAAGAATTGACTTTTTAGATCAAAGGGGAGATAAGTCATCCTACTTAAGAGACATTTTATTGATTAAATCTTGATGGTAAATGTGCTATTTTGCCAAGCTGTTTTTTGTACATGTATTACATCATAAACTAAAAGTCTGAGGAGCACATTGCATTTTTTTTTGATCATTTGAAACGTTTGGAATACATTATTTTTCATTGTATTGTCTTTTACAGTTGGTCAAGATGGTTATGTAAATTTTTGGTGTTTAAACTCTGGGAAGCTGTTACGTTCTCTACCACCCCCGGTAACCACAGATATAGACACAATACCAGCAGTTAAATATTCAGAAAGATGGGGAAACAAACAGGGTAATTCTGGTCTTGTTATGGGTCTTGGAGATAAACTTTTTCTTTATTCAAGTTTTACATCACAGTCTCAAACTGTATGATATTTTAAATGTATGAACATATACGTGTATTTAGTTATTATTAATAAGCATTCAAATTTAGACATTAGAAATAAAGACTGTTTAGTAATTTATTTAATTTTAATCTCTTATTGAAATTTGCTTCAGAATATTATTATTGTTATGAATTCTGACATATAGAAACATTTATCACTGAATATTGGTATGACTAGTTAAGTAATAAATTACGTCTCATTAATATTGAAGTCCCTTACCTAAGTACATTTCATAAAAATTGTTAAATGTGATTAACACTCAATTGTTGTTAATCTATATGTATCAAATTTTGAAATAAATAAGCTTTGCAGCATATAAGACTTTACATTGAAATGTTTTTGTTTGTCTAAAATTACCACCAGATATAGGTAGTTTCCTTTGAGGTTAAATGAATTAAACTCCACAAATACCTAATACAACAACAAAACACAAGCTATGGTAACTTTTCACAAATTAAATCCAGTTATCTAGACTGTCCCAATTCACAAAATACTTGGAAATTGTTATCACAACTTTGTTATGAGAATCCTGGATATTGCAAGCTTGCCATAATTTAGTTTCAATTTCCCAAATTTATAAATAAAAATATGCGGGGCAATTTTTCTCACCGGAATGTCAGCACTTGTTTGTCATAACATTGTTTAGGATTTGTAACTTATAAGACATAAAGTGAAATTCTCCGCTAATTTGACCCAGTGTCTTCATTATTGATTGGTTGGTCATAAATTAAACATTGCATCAGCAGTTTTCTGACTGAGCTTATTTTTTTTAACATTGCATTAGCAATTTTTCAGTTGTCTGCAAAGAAATACAAATTTATCATTTTCAAGGATTCATCTATAAACAATTTCATATTTGTCCTTTGTTTTTAAGGCTTTTGTACTCAAGTATGCCAGGGTTCATAAAATAAAATAAACAATCTTTGTAGCTGTTTTGAAATAAAATTAGGGGAAATTAACAATAACAAATTCATGTAAACAATGTGCTACCTTTGGCTCTACCTGTATATTGCTACAGAAGATGTTTAATACTCAAATGGGTAATAGGTTCAGGTCCTTTTATTCCAACTTCCTGAAATATTAGAGCCATAGGTCACATGAGTTGAGTTGAGTAATGGTATTTAGAATCCCAGTCAAGAATATATTACTTATATTAAGACGTTAAGAAATTTTGCCTGTGCGATGCACTGATGGCATTATACAGTAGGGTTTTTTATCATGCCATGCTTACCATGACATAGGACCCCGTTTATTTTAAGTTCTATCTGAAAGAACTGACTTTCATTTCCTAATGCCAAGTGAATGTCGAAAGAACAGTCACTACCCACTTTCAAGTCTTGGGTCAGACCACTTGGGATTTATAGGTTGCATGAATTACAAGGACAAAAAATACATAAGATGGCAGAATTCATATTACATGTATTTCTTGTCAAAAAAAGAGCAAATAACAAGAGACCAGTGGCTTTTAACTGCTTACCTCAGGGTGTAAACATTAATCAGTAGGTGTAATATAATTAAATTCTTTAACAAGATCAACACCTTCACAATCTTGGCAGAATATTCATACTTCCAGATAAATCAGTTCATGACAAGGGTATCTGTAGACAGTTTTACTTTTTAATGCCAACCACATGGGCTAATAGTCAGAATTTCCCCTTGCCCTAAACACTTAATGTCTGGTGACTGTGTATAAGGCAAGAACAATTTCTATGTGAACCCGAACAGGTTACGTTGGTTCCGATACCAACAGGTGTTGGAAGGGGCACTACACTATTTCACTTCAGACTAAAAGTATTAGCAGAGCTGAAGCATAGTTACTATCTTTGATAAATAGGTGAATAATTTGTCTTCCAAAATATTTAATTGTAAAAGTGTGAAAATTACACAGCCTTGTTTAGAAAGTGGAAGAAGAGGTTGGCAAACATCAACACAGAAGAAATGATCCAAATTCTCAAATAAGAAGCTTTGACATCCTGAAATATATAGATATTTTGGAAGGCAATTAAACTTAAATTGGACACTTGTACTCACTCTTATCTGATGCTCTAAGAGTTTAGGAAAGTTTTTTGTACATACGCTGGTAAATCAAAAACAAAAAGACAGAAACAATTTTCCTATGTTTTTATGTCAAAAATGAACACTCATATATATAAAATTTCTTGAAAATAAAATAAATGAGATTCACAAATAAACAGAATATAAATAAATGATATGGTTCCATACTATGTATAATTATTGCAAATAAATCTGATGACATGTTGTCAATAAATCTTATCTTGACATACAGTACACTTAGTGCAGTCATGATTACCGAGAAAAAACTTAATGCAAATAAAATATTTTTGAGTGCTATTAGTAATAAACTGACAGGTTATTATTTTGTAATTGATTTATTATTTTTTAAAAATAATACTATGGTCGCTCTAAGAAGGTAAAGTAAAGCACTTGATCCATTTTTGGATATACATGTATATAGCTAAATTGACCACTTCATGGCTTTACAGGGCACTGGTGACTGTAGACCTTAAAGTTATCTCCCTTCAGGTACAGGAACTGAGACATCTAAAATTGCTTATTTGCTTATTATTAAACATGGGTGAAGTTTATATGTTTTAGGCATCTTTAGTAAGAAGAGAATCTTGAAAATGCCAAGAATAATCAAGATGATATCTGTTACAAAGTGCCAAGAACTATCAAGATAGTATCTGTCACATTATTGCTTACTGGTATTGCCTATTTAATTATACATGTATTTGAAATGGAAAAAAAGTTTCATTATGATTGAGGTAAATTTAGCAATTGGACTAAAATGAGAAAAATTGATCTTGAAGTGGTCATTTGACCTTCAAATATGTGTTCAAAGTCACTCTGTTATGATCTTTTATTTTTTCAAGTTTAAAATGTCATCTAGAAAAAATGGACCTTATCTGAGACATTAGTGTGAAACATTGCGTATATACATTGTATATTGAATAAATATATGATTAATACTGCATAAATACTATATAAAACTTGGAAGTACATATGTTGAACACATAAATATTTTATACATGTGGAATATAAAGTAAATATATAGAATATTTTGGAATGTCAATGACATGTATTATGCATAGTTGTGATATGAGTATATATATAAGTATAAATTATATGAACACATTCATGTATGTCAACAGTTTAACACATGAAATATATGTAATATATTTTAAAAAAAAAGAATTACAGATTTTACTGATCCATAACAAAAATACATGTGTATTGTATTTGGGTTTTACAAGAAATTATAATACTGGACTATACATCGATCTTCCGTGTATATCACAATTGATTTTCTCTAACAGCTAGCCAGTCTGCAACATGGATATTATAACCATGATTTAGATACCTTAAAAAGTCTTTTATGGTACAAATTCAAGAAAACAATGTGTCAGTTACAGCTAGGTGTCACAAAAATAGAGTGATTTCATGTTTGTAAGTTGTTTTTTTAGTTACATTATCAATTAAATTTAACAAGAGGCCCATGGGCCTTAACACTCACCTGAGGATATGTCCAAAATCATTTGCAAAGAACTTAATTACAAAACCTTACAAAATTCCTTATGTTTAGAAATGCCACAATAATTTATCTAGTCACATTTCATTTATAGCTAATATGCATGATTAAACTATAGTACATGAATAATTTCCAAATCATTAACCATTTCACTTTACTCATGCAGCCATGACCTTTGAACATATGGCCTTGAACCATAAATTAAAATGGTCGTAATATCAATACCTACAATATTCTAATATACATGCTTGTACAAAAAGTTAATAATTTTCAAGATAATACATAATTTCAGTCTTCTTATGCAGCTTTTACCTTGACCTTTGAACAGTATGACCTTGAACCATATATCAAAATGATTGTCATATCAATACCTACAATATTCTAATATATATGCCTATACAAAATGTCCATAGTTTTCAAGATAATTAACAATTTCAGTCTTCTTATACAGCTATGACCTTGACCTTTGAATATGTGACCTTGAACCATATATCAAAATCATCATCATATCAATACCTACAATATTTTAATATACATGCCTATACAAAAAGTTCATAGTTTTCAAGATAATTAACAATTTCAGTCTTCTTATGCAGCTATGAGTTTGACATTTCAAGATATGACCTTGAACTATATATCAAAATGACCATCATATCAATACCTACAATTTTTTAATTTACAAGCTTATACAAAAAGATTATAGTTTTAAAGCTAATGCACAATTTTAGTATTTATAAGCAGAAAGTAACATTTCAGGGGCAACAATACCTACATAAATTACCATATAGTTACAAAAAATGTAAAATTTTGTTATGCTAAACATTTCAACAATGTTTTGAATTCATATATCTCTTAATATTTGCAAGAAAATTGCCTAAAACTCCACAAATCACAAATTAGGTCATGACCTTGATTTGTGACCTTGACCCCATTTTCAAGGTCATTTCAAGAAAAAGTCAAAACTGAAAACCCCATGTCGTTATCTGTTTAAAAAGTCAAGTTATAACAATTTGAAGCCATTTTACGAAATTTTTAAATTTAAACGCAAAAATGTGTATCCCAATTTTCGACCTTAATTTTACGAAATGAACAAACTATAGGCTTAAGCCCCTCCCATCATCACTCTCAGAGAAGAAGATTTTTTAAGATTTTTGCAACCCTAGGTCACAGTGACCTAGTTTTGGTAGCCATGGCAATGCCATGAACATATCTGAATTGCACCAGCTCATACATGTTTCTGACCAAGTATCATTGAAATCTGTCCAGCAGTTTCAGAGAAGTTGAAAAGAGGTGTTAACCACGCATGTACACATGCACACACACGCACATAAACACGTGAGGTGAGCTAAAAACAGAAACAAGAACAAACATCATCAAAACTATGTACAATTTACATGAATGAATAAAACAAGTAACTTACTTTTATGTTCTAAGTACAATAAATATTATGCATAGTTCTGTATTTTACAATGTGGTAATAGTCATATGAATTCTGTAGAACAGATTGTCCTGTATATAGATTGCTGATATCTCTTACAGTATAAAGAGACATTTTTAAATTCTGCAGGTAGCATATACATGTTGTGTGTGTGTATATATATATATATATATATATATATATATACACACACACACACATGTACTGGTACATTGTATATATTTTTTGTTTACTCAATAGCGTAGTTTCCGTATAAACATACATTTATCAATATCAAAATCTAAATAAATACTGCTTACTAAAACATATTGTAAAATATAGCATTATATCTTATTTTAAGAGACAGTAGTAAATGGATTAAGTCATGCATATATACATTTGTATAAGTCAATAAATAGATATTCTGTAACAATACATCTCAACATTCACACACACACACACACACACACACACACACACACACACACACAGCTATAATGACCAGTACTGTATAAAACCACCTCCCCTTTAAAGCTGGATTATGTTTTCCTTTGCATAATATATAAATGGTGCAGTTTTTGTTAACTATGCCTCTTATGAAAAATGTAATAATTGGTTTTTTACTAAATAGAAATTTACAGGGAAACCTATTGATAGCTTGATCTACCAAAGATCTTATTTTAGAACATGTGATTCTTTATCTAAAATGAGGCATGTCAACAAACACAGCAAAAGAACATGTGTTCAAGAGCCAATGCTGCCACTTTGTTGTGTGTATCCAAGCCAAACTGTTCTTTTATTTACAGTCATTTTTTCAATCTGATTCAAATCCTTGGAGCCAGTTTGTGCTAGTTGGCTCTTGCTCTTTTCTTCTCTCTTTTTTTTTTTTGAAGAATCTGCTTTTGTTTGCACATGAACACATTTTCTTTCTGCTAATGCCATTGTTTACATACATGTAGAACTTCCACGCATGCTACAAGCTGATTTATATCATTTTATCAAGTTGTAGCAATCTTTAAAGATTTCCATTTTATATTGGGCTAATAAGAGTGAACTTAAGAAAATGAATTGCACAGATCGTAATAACAATCAATATATTGATAAAACAAATATTTTTTGAAAATTAATTTTTTTTTCAACTTGATGCAGCTTTAAGACAAGTACATGTAAACTTGATGCAGCATTAAGACAAGTACATGTAAACTTGATGCAGCATTAAGACAAGTACATGTAAACTTGATGCAGCTTTAAGACAAGTACATGTAAACTTGATGCAGCTTTAAGACAAGTACATGTAAACTTGATGCAGCATTAAGACTAGTACATGTAAACTTGATGCAGCTTTAGGACAAGTATATGTAAACTTGATGCAGCATTAAGACAAGTACATGTAAACTTGATGCAGCTTTAAGACAAGTACATGTAAACTTGATGCAGCATTAAGACTAGTACATGTAAACTTGATGCAGCTTTAAGACAAGTACATGTAAACTTGATGCAGCATTAATACAAGTACATGTAAACTTGATGCAGCTTTAAGACAAGTACATGTAAACTTGATGCAGCTTTAAGACAAGTACATGTAAACTTGATGCAGCATTAATACAAGTACATGTAAACTTGATGCAGCTTTAAGACAAGTACATGTAAACTTGATGCAGCATTAAGACTAGTACATGTAAACTTGATGCAGTTAAGCAAGCAAGTGTTGTAAGGTCTTTTTGCTTCATAAAGAATCACTGTCTATACAATTCTGATTCTATAAGCAGTAGTTACATGAATTCATTTTTGTAGACAGGTAGCTATCTACTTCTACAATAAGTTTTCATATTAATTGGTAATAATCAGCTAAACTGGTTTGAAAACACATCAGTTGTGATCTACAGACTCCTTTATGAAAACAATACTTATAGTTTTTAACTACCTACTGGATTAACATGATTTTGGATTTCATAGTGATGAACTTAATCTATTTTCAATTAAGTCATTGGAGGGTAAATGATCAGCCTAGTGGTGTGTGACTATTTTTCTTACAAACCGAATTTGCACTTTCTCTCACATGAATATCACAGGGCATTAACTCTATCATTTAAAACTCAATCAAGTCTACATTCTTTCCAAAGTGTGTATGATGTGACTAATGAACAATCCTGTACAACCATTAATGACTCAGTAACTACAACCTTTATTGATCTCCTTGTAGAGTCTGATTGTGACTGAATTGAATCTCATTCAATAACTAGTTTCCATGATCACAAATTAGCTACCCTTATTAACAGCTGTTCACAATTCCACTGAACAAACTCATTCGTTTTTCTAATTATTCACAAATGTGTATCGGAGAACACAGTCTGTTCTTTTGTAATGCTGTAACTTGGAGCATCTTCACTGTCTAAATCACCATCATACTAAAATAAACAAATAAATTCACTGTATTGTTGATCTGAGGCCTTGTCAGGACAAGTGATGGATAACGTTTTCCTTTCTAAAGTAGCCAGTTACTCTCATACTGACTTACAATACAAAAATAAAGTGAGCAATTTCAACTCTTCTATCTAAGATTATACAAGCACTTAAAATAAAACAGATAGAATAAATAACTACTTTTTCTTTATTGTTGATAACGATTAGAGTTTATAAAATAAAGTGAGATTTTTTAAAATATAAATCAAAAACCTTTATGATCTAAATTTTATGGTCATCAGGAATGATGCTATACTAACCAGGCCACTATCTGGATGTTTTTCCCAAAGATAATCATCATCATCTTCATCTAGGAAATCTAACTCGTTGCCATCAAACTGGAATGAATCTGAATCCTTATCAAAACTTGATGCTAGCATGTCGTTACCAAACACAGGATTGGTAACTCCATCTACTGATGGGCCATAATAGTGTCCATTTTTAACTTCCTTTTTATATGGTTGGCCTGATGATTCCTAAAAAGACAAATAAACAAAAATACTATAATCAAAATTATACTCCTGATTACAGTTGTACCAAATCAGTTTTCTGAAAATTCTTGCAAAAAAAATATTCAGTTTTTCTGAAAATTCTTGCAGAAAAAAAAAAAAAAAAAGAAAATAAAAAAAAGAAAACAAACTAAGAGGGTGAAGAATACCTATATAATAATCATATAGATTCATGATTGTAAAATTTTGAACTTTGGACAGACACTCCGAAATGATGATTAATTAAACCTCCAGTGGCATGGTTAAGTAGTGTTAAAAGGCAAGACACTTTTTTAAAACATGTTTTAAAATTAATTTGAATTATCACTTGTTTAAAAGACCCCATTTACATGATGTATATATATTCAAAAAATCTTACCTGTTTCAAATATACTACTGCCACTACTAGTATCCCTGTTACCAAACCAGATAAATGGTGTATTGTTCCTTCTTTGTCTGGATTTTAAAGGTGACCTCTCTCTGATGTATGGACGACGTCCACCGATATGACGGAGACATAGTGCCACAATGACAAATATAAGTAGAATGGCCATTAACACCACTAACACAATAAACCAGACTTCTCTGTAGAACAGCTGTGATGTCACAGGACTGGGAGTGACATCTGGTGGTTCAGTGGTGAGTCCTGTATAAAATAATGATTAACATATAAATCTGAGGTAAAAGGACAGACAGGGAGTGACATTTTTGGTTCAGTGTCTGTATAAAATATCGAGAATTCCACAAAATTAAATGTCTCACCTGGTTATTTTTTGATCGAGTAGAAAATACATTTTTAAGATTCCCTTTTTTCTGTAAAAATGCTTAAAAAAGTTTTTACCCCAAAAATAGTTGAAACATCAGCTTATATGCTCAATAATCATAATTCAACTGCATGATTAAACTGTGTTGCAAATTTCATTGAAATAACAGATAAACTTTCACATTTTGACATGCCGACGCCACCTACGACGACACCTGGAAAAGTAGCACCTTAGTCTCTCCTTATGGCAATGCCAGGCTCGACAATAATTAACATTTATATAAAATACCAACTTTACTTTCAACCTTTTTGAATGATTTTAATTTTGATTGATCAATCATTATTTAACTGTGTTATTTACAGTATGTACTTTATTTACAAATGACATAAACCATATTTCTCTATATTTTACAATCTATATACTAGTATTTACCTATGTTGTCCAGATTTTTAGGATCTAGACTTATTTTTGGTGTCTCTGCATGTCCTGTGTCTGTTATCATGGTAATGGAAAATATAACAACTGCAAAGAAATTTTAAAGAAAATTTAAAAAAGGAAAATCAAGAAATAGAAATGATACTGGGACATTGCTAATTTTCATGTCGTCACAATTTTTTGTTGTTTTGGTGGATCCCCTGATCCTGAAATTTATATGTCAATGAAACAGTATATAAACAAACTCTCCTTAAACGGAAACCTTGAACCACTAAACCAACCCACAAAATTGTATTTTATCTAAAAACTGCAGAAATTGGACATCATGAAAATAAATGATTTCCAAGTATTCAAGAAAGATTCAATAAAAAGGGCAAGGCACCATTAAATTCTCTCAGGTTTTTCTACCTTTCAAGCCTTACCTACAGTAAATCACTTTTATAATAAGCAGCTTGGTTTATTTTTTTACTATAAAACCTTGATTCATTGCCATCATTTTTTCAATAAGATCCTGGTGAAATAAAAGGGTTTGGCAATAAATCAAAGAGAACTTATAAAGACAATCATTAAAAAAATAGACTTGAGGACTTCAAATTACTGTGGTGATAAGTGAGGTGGCAAAGTTACTCAGCAGCATTATAATGAGGCTGTATCACAGAATTATAGATCATGTTAGTTAAGCTGAAAGGTTGTAAAATAGTTTAATTTGCAGGTCAATGCATCATAAAAAAAAAAAAAATGCAACAACACCTGTTATTGTTACAAGCAAAAATTCATCTGGCTAGGTTTTAGTGAAGAACATGCAACTAGTATATGTTCGTGCTACATTATACTTTTGGTTTTTACTAGCTTGACTGACATTTACATAAAACTTTACGTAGGCAGATTTATACATTATATACCTTCATCTCCTACTTGAGTCTAATTCATGAAAAGCAGCTACTCCACGATACCTCACTCTTCCACCAAATAGGAGAATATACTCTCGTAATTTACCATTCAGTATAAATGATGTACTCCAGTCTAGTACAATCTTGGTACCATTTCTAAATACACTGGGGTATCTAGTGTAGACTGGTTCTGTTAATGCAAATAATAAAACTGATCAATAAACTGAATGTCTTTTTACCTACACTACCTTTGATTTAACATTTATTACTGATGTATATGAAATGTAATGGCTACATTTCATCTGTAAACTCACAGTTTTGTGGACAAGGAAATACAACAATGGATTCAAATTCTTCTTTTTTACAGTTTGAATAAATAAATAAATCAAAATACTGGTAATTTTAGAGCAGGGACATTAAGAAAATTCTGACTCATTGGATTAGTGTTGTAATTTTCCAACCATTATTCTAGTTACATATTTATGTAAAGTGGCCTTTTATAAAAATACTAGTACCATAAATACTCCAAACTAGTTTCTCCTCATTCTTACCAGCTGCCAACTTCCACAATGAAAAAGAAATCAGACTGGTGGAAGCTTTGACTTTATTTGTTTCTTTGTCCCAGTGAGACATTAGCACATTAGATACAAATTTAAACATCCTTAACTATACAAAAATTCAAATTTTTAATCAATCCCACCTTTTGCTAAAGTTTCAACTCTGACCCATAGTGGTACATCACCAAACCCGACATCATTCTGAGCCTGGACCTGGTATTCGTAGGCAGTGTAAGGCTGAAGGTTGGTTACTGTGGTCTTTATACCCAGACCATCAAACACAACTTTAGGTTCCCCAATAATACATGTCTGTGTAAATGGTTGAGGTGATAGTGGACATGCTAATCTCTGGATACAACATAAATCTGTCAAAATAAAATCTCATTTACAAGTAAATGTATACTGTGTAATATATAATATATCTTAGCTGAGGATATAAGATAAAGACAGATTTTCTCTGTTCTGAATCCCCAAAGGCCTGTTATACAGTTTGTACATGTAAGCTTCTGCTTTGCCAAACATATCATTTAATAGTGACTCTTTGCACAGGTGCACAGGTATAATGTAGTCATTATTGTATTGTTTGTTTTAGATTCAAGATGGCATCCAAAAGAAAACCAACAAGCATTTGAAAATTGAACACACCTCATGTGTTTATTATAAAATCAAAAGCTATCTGAAGTACAGCACAGATGTCTTACTTACCCAAAAAATTGTCACAACTTCTAACATGCATGAACTCTGATGAACATACAAGGATATACAAACATATAAACTCTTTTCATTGTTCAAAATGACAAATTTAAAATCTGATAAAAACAAATCACAATCTAAAGTTGTTTACTTTGTAGTATGTCTTCAGGCAATTAATTTCTGTTTAAATATTGAAAATTTCTCTCTTTAGGCTTATATATATATCAATGTATAATATCTGTTTATTCAAGACTGAGCTGATATTTTGTCTAAATAATACAGGTCTAACTCAATGAATGGATGGATCAGTGAATTATATTTTATAATTGGACATCATTTTGTCAACTATAAAATATGACAAGCTTTGTCATGATTTTTACGTATAGATGACAAAAAGATCTAGGAGAAGCAATTTTTCTCACAGAGGACAAAATTATCTCCCTGTATATAGAACATTCACTTTATTAACATCTTATCATGTATGTATTTACCTGATAATAAGGCCATTTGGACTTGTTGGATAACTCCACTCCAACTTTACACTGGTAACATTGACATTCAGTACTCTTACAGCACCCTGACCTGTTGGTTCTGCTGACCCTGTCTTGACAACAGCAGGCTGACTTGTTTTACATCCCCCACCAGTACATGCCTGTGTTTGTAAGGAGTATGTGGTATATGGTCTTAATGCCACATTTAGACCCACTGTCTGGTTAAGATCAATGCTGCTACTTCCCTGTAATAATAATATATACATCTATAAAATCTATAATATGTACTAAATGTTTGAAACTATGAATTTCAGATGACATTTTCTATACTCCATTAAAAAATTTTTGGCTGAACAAAAATTAAAGTAAAGTTTAACAATCAATGGCCTCAAAATTATTCTAGTACATCATGTACTTAGAGCTAGAATTTGTTAAATACAAATAAAGTTTCTAAAAAATGGACATTTCATGACTATAATCTACTTTTTCTTTTAATTAACAATTAAACTGTTTTAAAATGATGTTCATTGTCAATATGAATGCAAAAACTTTGCAAACAAACTGAATACCCCTGTAGGTGTGTTATGATTGGTTTGCCTTGCAAAGTTTTCACATTCACACTGAAAATGAACATCATTTTAAAACAGTTCAATTGTTATATTTTTGTTAAAATTAAGAAAAAAGAATTCATTGATAGATGATTTTTATTTAAAAATTTGTTCAATTTTCAATTATAACAAGCTTTTTTGTTCTTTTAGAAGAGGCATACCAACTCCTACATGAAATAAAATAAAATAGGTTTGATTATACATGGAAATATCATGAAATTTCTCTTTCCACTGATATCAACTTTAATCTCCCCCATTACAGATACATGTATTATAAACAGGCAAAAGCATGCAGCTACTCTAAAGTCTTAAAATGGCTTAAGCTAAAATCTGCAATGAGCCTATAGTAAAGTTTCATCAATGTATAAATGTCCTATTTAAATTATACCCGTTGGGGGATTAACAGAGTAAAATATTTATTTCTCAACATTTCTACTGGTATCCATTATTTTATGTGTGTGTGTGTGTGTGTGTGTGTGTGTGTGTGTGTATTAAGGTAAACTTACCACTGTGCCATTAAAGAGTACATTATAATACCTGATGACACCATTAGGTTTCTCTGGTGGTATAATAATCACACTTATTGTTGTAGAAGTACTTCCCTAAAAAGCAAATACTTACTACAGTATATCAAATACATGTATTATTTATAATCATGATTTGTTCATATAAAATAATTATAAAAAAATCTTCAAAATATATTTGATAAATTATCGTCTCTCCTGATCTTTAAATTCCAAAGATTTTAGTAGGTAAAACTTGGTAATTGATAATTTAATCTTTTAAATAATTATATAATGCAAATGAAACTATTTTTTTTGCTCAAAACAACCCACTGCTATCTTCCTTGAAAGTTATTGAAACATAATTTCCTATTATATGTTATGTTAACAGTTTTGCTAGCAGGTAGATAAAACCTATAAAACATCTCAATTAACTGGGATTGACACTAATTCACATGTAATTTTATTTATTAAATGGTGTATAACATTTAAATACCATATTTCATGATCAACCTACTATTCTTATTTTATATGATCTGTATACTTGCATGCACAAACAATTATAAATACATGTACTTACACTAATTTTAGGTGGTAATACATGATCTGGTGGTCCCTCTTTAGTCTTGACAAGTTGCCACAAACTGTAAGTCTTACCAACTCTGTTAGCCGCCATGACCCTGTATTGATAATCTGTGTAAGGTATCAGGTTCTGGTCTTCATCAGTATATCGTAGTCTGGTGCCATTATATACACTGATCATATCAATGTATGATATTCCTACATATAAATATATTATATAAAAATAAATGATCCAAAACTTACTAATTGTACTAAACTTTTTAATACTTTGTGGTAAACCACTGTATGATGTAGACATGAAATATGACAAGTGTGTTACTGACAATGCCAACATTTCATTAAAGAATTGCTATAAAATCCCATGTATAACAACTCATATAAACTGAAATTCTATCACAAGGTTGTTGGTACTGGGTTTCAGAAAATGTATCACAATAATGATAATGATATACATTTGTATCCATATTTTCTTTAATTTTTGAATAAAGTATTTTCTATATTATTAAAGTTAAACTTCTAGTAAAAAGTTATATTTACAATAGAGTTTTACTGGCACTATATATATACAGACTCATCAAATAGCACTAGAAAAATCAAAATGATCAATGTTATTACTGGTAAATGCTGAAATTACTGCAAACTATTTTGAAGACAAAAACTTTCAAACAATGTTAACATGTTCATGCATACTTTAAGAAGCTATCACATATTTTTTTTTCATTATAATGAATGTCGTTACTGATGCAGTTATGATGAGTTAAACTGACTTAAAAGACTTTTTAGTAAAAAAGTACAGTAAACATAAAAAACACCTATAAATACCTGTAGTTTCTGTAATTACACGACGCCTCTCAAGTCCATACATTAAAATGGCACCATTAGGATTAAGTGTGGGTTCCCAGGTAACCAGAACACCTCTGTGAGAACCATCTTGATCTGCTAATGCCAACAGTGTTGGTGGTGACTGTCCATCTGGTTGAGATTCTAAAGTTCTTGCTGTAGCAATACTACTTAATTCACAGCCTCTATCTGTACATGCTTGAACACGGAACTCAAACTCTGTCCAAAAAGCCAAACCAGTTGCTATAAAACTCAGAACACCAGGACCACCAGAATAAATAATATTACCTTGCTGGTATAAAGTATAATTCTGTATATTTCCATTTGGATTTGTTGGAGGTTTCCAAGACACCTGAATAGCTGTTGATGATAGTGGTACTAACTTTGGTGGATCAAGTCCACTTGGAGAAGCAGAGTAGGTGGTTGCCTTGGCAACAGGACTTTCAACACTCCCCTTACTATTCCTTGCTATGACAACATAAGTATACTTTACCCCTGGATTCAGACTATAATCTATATACATGGTCCTTAAAGTACCTGTAGCTCCAATACCTTCTGTGTAAATTAACTGACCATCTCGTTTCAGGTCATAGGATGAAATAATTCCATTTGGAGATGAAGGTGGTTGCCATGAAATTTCAATAGACCTTGCACTTAGAACCTTTAACACAGGTGCAGCCAACCCCATTGGTATGTCATCATCAGGGCGACCTATGACCTCTCCACTCTCTGTACACCCTCCATTAGTACAGGCTTTTAATTTAAATCTATACTCTTTATATGGTTCCAGACTTGCTTTGACAAATGATGTACCTTTGCCACTGTAGACAGAATTCCCATCCATAAAAAGTTCATATCTGATGATTTCACCATTAGTTATAAATGGTTTTTGCCATGTTAGTTGTAGTGCAGTTGAGTTTACAGACACAATTGTAGGAGGATTAACAATGACTGGTGCTGCTTCCATAGTTCTGATCACTGAGGGAACACTTTCTGTACAGCCACCTGCTGAACAAGCTTTAATTTTATATCCATAATACATATAGGCAATTAAGTTAGTATCATTATATTCCATGGGGTCTGTTGGAGTAAATGTCCAAGGTACACTATTGTTCCTCTGTAGCTGATAACTTTGTATCACTCCATTTGGTTTTGATGGAGGTGCCCATTTTATATTTATAGAGTTAATGTCATTGGCTATGTAAGATAACTTGGGTGGAGCAATACCTTCAGGTTTAGCTTGATTGGTGAACACTGTCTGCCAATCACTCTGAGTTGAACCCTGGGCATTACTTGTCCTTATACTGTAATGATATTCAGAGTATGGTTCTAAACCAGAATCAACATATTCATATTTTTCCTTGTCAGTCTGTGTTGTTCTATAAATCACAACAGGATCTGACAAACTCCTTTTACGATTTCGAGTTTGGAATCTCCGAAGCACTTCAAACATTGTTATTTGTCCATTAGGATTAACAGGTTTGTACCAGATTAACGATACTTGTGTAGAATTAACAGATCCAACTGTAGGTTTTTGTTGTGTTGATGGTGCAGTTTCTGCTGTACGGAATGTCTGGTGGTTTCCTTTTGTACACCCAGCAATTGTACAGGCTTCTTGTTGTACACTGTACTCAGTATATGGCTCAAGTCTTCGGAATTCAAACTCCCTGTTTAATCCTTGATATAAAGCTATTGAAGATTCTTTTTCATAAATTAGATATGTTGTAATTATACCATTTGGTCGTATGGGAGGATCCCATGTTAAAATCACTGACATTCCAGATGATATTTTTTCAACTTTCATTTTATTAATCCCTAATGGAGATGACTGAGAAGTCTGAACAAATATCCAAGATGATGAAATATTTCCAACAGAATTAAATGCCGTAAGTTTGACCTCATAGTTAGAGAATGGTTCTAGGCCACTGACAGTAGTAGTTAATACTGATGGCTTGACATTAACAAAATGGGATGGATTTTGAATTGATGGAACTACCTTTCTGTAACTTATTTGATACATTGTTATAACACCATTTGGTTTCTGGGGAGGCTGCCAGGTAACTTGTACTCCAAAAGCACCTGTGTTATTTACAAAAGGACTGGAAAGTAAAAGTGGTGGAGCCTCTAAAGTCCTTACAATAGTCCAAGGACTGGAAATATCTCCTTTAGAATTACCAGCCACAACTTTATATTCATATCTTGTGTATGGCAGTAAATCCTGACCAGCATGTTGAATATTCAAATTTTCTCCTTGAACTCTATTAATTAACAGATCAATATTTGAGCCGAATAGTCTATAATAAACTAAATATTGAGTTATGACACCATTAGGAAATGTTGGTGGTGTCCAGGAAATATCAACAACATCTGGTCCAGTGGCAACTGCTTTAGGTGCAGCTAAATCTTGTGGTGGTGACTCAAATGTCCTAACAGTGACAGCTTGTCCTGTGCCACACCCATTTTTAATACCCTTCAGACAAACAGTCAGTCTTATTTCATATAGAAAATATGGTTTTAGTCCTGTTAATGTGACATTTAGCGCTTTTCCAACCCCTGTGTCAAGTTCAGTTTCTTTACCAATATTTACAATTATCCTATATTGATCTATTTCCAAGGTGTTCCCAGAAACTGGGTCCCATTCAACAAATATTTCTGTTGCACTTAAAACAGTGACATTTTTAGGCTTTGGAACATTGGATGGACTTTGAGTAGGCATGGTAATGACACTAGGTTGGCTACTTGTGTTACCAACAGAGTTCCCTGTAACCAGATAATATTTATACGTTACACCAGGTGTTAAACTGGTATCTGAGGTCTGGAAGTCTAATCCAGTGTACAAGTAGACAGCACCACCATCCCATCTTCTGATAACAGAGTAGAAATAAATTATTCCATTTGAAGAAATAGGTTCTCTCCAAAATATAGGCTGCTGATCTTGATGTCAGAACTACTACACTAGGTTTAACTACACCTACAAATACACAACAAAGTTAAGTTTTATAATGCAGTCTTAAAAACAGAAACATTTAAAAAAAGTTATGGCAAGTTTGAATTGTCTTAATAAGACTTATATAGATCAGAAAAGTTTGATCCATATATAAATCAGTAAAGTTTGATCCATATATAGATCAACTGTAAAGTTTGATCCAATGTTGTCACTCTTTGTTTTATGTTGTTTTGTTAATTACTAGACAAGGATTACGGATTAAACTTTAAAGATATGGAGTAAAAATTAAAAAAATTTTAAAAGGCAGAAAAATTTGATGAATTTTTTTTTTACAGATAAAATCTAAACAAATAGTTTTACTTGTCCAGATTATTTTTTCTTGTAAATATCTCAACTGCTTGATGTATCTGTCATCAGTTTGAAACCTTTAACTCTTCAAATTGATTAATTTAACCATTTAAAGACCAATAACCTGTACTAAAGATTTTAACTAATTTAATGTTGTTTTTCAACACAAACTAAATTGTAATTATGTTTAAATATCATCAAATTAAACAAGTAAAAATTCCTCCTAATACAATAGAAAAATTCTCTGATCATAAAAATATCTGATTTTTAATCTCAAAGAAATCCTCATTTAATTTAAGAATAAGATTTGCAAAGTTTGTCTTAATTTTGATCAGATGAGTTTTTTGACTTTGTCAAGATTATTTCTTATTTATAGGTAGTAATTTAAAAGTCTTGGTATAAACCACAAGAACAAACAGCTACTAAGACGTCCATAAAATTATATATACAGAAATAGGCAAAGCTTAATGATTGTTGGACAATGAGAAAATCAATATAAGACAGACCTAGAAACTGAAGTCAGATTGATATTGTCTAGAAATTTTCTCCTGTAAAATTGTAATGTGTCACCCAACTATTAACAACTGTCAAGTCAAAGTTTTCAAATTAAATGTCTTAGATAGAAACAAAAACAAGGTGTTACAATAAGAAAAGGAGTTTGATATCTTACCTTCTGGGAGGTCCTCAGGTGTTCTAACTGTAACAGGTAAACTAGCAGTACAGCCACCATTAGTACATGCTTCAAGTGTTACAGAATACTTAGTGAAGGCTTTAAGATCTGGAACAAATATTTTGCAAAAACCAGTAAAATCTTATATTGACTAGAGAACATTTTGTATGCTTCTTCTGTTAAAATTCAGATTCTGGTGGATACCTGTTATGAGTCCAAGAAAACCCATTCCAGAAAAATATATATACTAAATGATGCTTAAAATGATGTCATTTATATTATTTGCTTGGAATCCAGGTGTAATACCCCTAATCCATTATCACATTGTCTATAATTATTACTGGTTTTTAAATTTTCACATTTGTACTTTCCTTGACTAAATTTTATACTTTTTTACATCTATAGCATACTTATAGCAATGATTTTCTTTTAATTAATGATTATCAGTGGCCAAGTCATCTAAATCTTTTGTTTTATAAGATTACAGTGTATCAGTATACACACTTTTACTGTCCAACTGATTCCATCTAAGACAGAACAGTGACAGAACAGGATATTTTCATGTTTTGTTTTTCATACTTGTACCACACAAACAACATTATATATAGACCTGGTACCTCAGTATAAAATCCAATAGACATTAGATTTGTTTAAGATTAAGATTGTTGGAATTTAAAGAGAGGTCATTTTGAATAATGCAAATAATACTACTTATTCTACTCACTTACCATCTTTTTTATTTTTTATTTTTTACAAAGTTTACAAGAACCTTCTGTCCATTCTGATTGTACTATTTGTACTATTTATAAATCTTAAGAGTCACAAAATATATAGGTATTTTGTTTTGTTTTGTTTTGTCTTTTGTTTTATAGAAAACATACCTTGAACTGTCAAAGAAAGCTGTGTAGTTTTAAAATTCAAACTTGTATCATCTTCTCTTTTTACATTTATTTTATAATGCTGAATGATTCCATTTGGTTTGGCAGGAGGTGACCAGGATATCTGAAGTGCGCTAGAACTTAACTCTTTTACCAATGGAGGAAGTATTTCCTCTGGTTTACTCTGTGCTGTTGCTACAGTAACCTTCATGTAATTAAACAAAATAGCATAAGCTTGTGTTTTTAAAAAAAATAATTATATCAATGTTACACATCACTTTCTGATTCTTCAGAATATTTTACTTAATAACCAAAAAAAGAGATAACTAAAGAAATCGCTTGCTACAACAAGACAATATAAACACAATGAGCTGCATATAAGGCATGTAATAATACAATTAACTCTCATTTTTTGGATGACTAAGCAAACATTTTTTTATTGAGTACTTCCTCAAAAACCAATAATAGTCTCCCTAACAAGTACAATGTAGCTGTAAATTCCACTGTCAACCATATCTTAAAACTAAAAGTATGAATTCTCCATTCATCCTCTCCAGTGATGTTAGAAACTATCCTGAAGATTTACAATTTCTATTTAACTGAGTAACCAATATCATATCATGTAACACTAAGAAGTATACTTTACCTTTGAACTAGATGTACAGCCAGCTTTTGTACAAGCCTGTAGTATATACACATATGATCTATAAGGTAGTATATTTCTATCATCTACATACTTATGGTCAAGTCCTCTGTAAATCTCAATACCATCTCTTGTCAGAATATAGGCAATAATTTCTCCTATAAAATAAATTTTCCTTTTTCAAAAATTTCTGAAAGTGATTGATTTAAAACATGAAAAGCACTTTGTAAATTTAAACACACACACACACACACACACACACACACACACACACACACACACACAGAGATCTGATTTAATAAATTTGTCATGTTTCAATTTTATGCAGAAATTTCCAAACCAGTTTGAAAAAATTTCTTTATTCATTAGAAGTTTTAAAAAATCAATTCATATTCAATTTATTGAAATAAATCAACTTTTGATTGGAACAAAAATATGAATGTTTATTTCCTTCAATATAATTCTTGTCAAGGTTATCCCCAATGACATCCCATACTATGATAATAACCCCCCTCCCCACTACAAGGCATTCAGATCTATCTGCAGGGTGACTGTATAGAAATACATTTCACTGGTCAGAGTTATTCCAGCTATAGTAGTAAAGTGCAACTTCCAAATGCAGGCCCTTCAGAAAACCGATCACCTCCAGATACAGAACATGCACCTTATTAACACAAGCAGCTATTACATGTATCTGTTTCTGATATTGTGTAGTTGTTTGTACTAATCTGTCAGCTTATAAGCTTTGAATTTAAACACAAGGTACTTGTTAAAACCAAGAATTGAATTCTACATTACATGTACGATCAATGCTTATGAGAGTGCAATGCCATTTACGACTCTTGTCAATGCACTGTATGATAAAATTCTGAAAAAGATGAGATTCGGACAGGATCTGACCACCAGATTTATAAGGCCCTCTAAATACCAACCCCTCAGCTGAAAACCAGCCAAATTCCTCAGTCCCACACGAAGCCGGTTTTCTGAAGTTGCACTATAATTTAGGTGTGACTTCCTGTATTCTTAAATAACACTTTAATTACAACAATCTTATGTACTGAAATAGTTACCATTAGGTTGATCTGGAACTCTCCAGGTAAGATCAAATGCATAAAGCTGTGTGGGGTCAACTTTAACAACAGGTGGGGCAACACCCTCTGGGTTAAACTGCTGTGTTGTTACTGCTACATAATCACTTTTAGTGCCACCAGCACTATTAATCACTGCTACAGCATACCTATACTGAGAAAATGGCTGTAGTTTTGTATCTGCAAGGAAAGCAACAATCTCTGGAAGATAACCAACTAACTATAGTAAAAATGTCCAAATTTAAACAAGCCTATTATGAAGTTCACCAGCATACCACCTGATTAACACCCCTTAATGTTTGTGTACGATATATAAGAAAAAAGATAATATTGTAAATTGCTAGTATAATATTATTTTTATGTAAAAATGTCAATCAATGCTATTCCATATTCATTGAAACAATGCCACACCAATGTTATGGAGCACTGTGTAGGCTGGCAAACCCCAATGCAAACATACATGTGATTTTAAAGCTACATGTAAAACTTATGTCAGATTTCCAGGGAAGATGTGCACCATCTGAAATTTCATGTGTTATACTGTTTCTTTGCCTGTATTCTAGACAAGAAAACATTACAACCAGGAACAATTAAAATTTGAATAAACTATCATTTTGCTAACAAAACTGTCAAAATGGAATGAAAAAAATTTAACAAGATGAAATTTACAAATACATGTACTTGTATTTCCAATAACATGTAAATGCATTGTACATGTATTTTACTAACCTCTATAAGTCAGGTTCATTCCAGAATAAATTCTGTCTTCACTTACTACACAATCATCAGTAGGATTTGGTGGTGCTGGTGTTACCTTGTTGTCATGGTAACCAGACACTGACCCACACAGGTAGTGTGAACGATCAAAATCACATTGATTACAAAACGATGTATTTAATGATTTCAGTGGGCACACTGTACCAGTTCCACAACCTAAACAAGAAAATAAATAAAATACAGTTAAAATATGATGTCATGGTAACTAAAATTGAGTAAAATGCATAGTGATCAAATCTGATGTTGATCATTAAAAGATGAAATAAATTTCTTTATACACAGTACTTGTACCTAAATCAAAAAAAAATATAATACTTATACTTTGTTTATAACAAATCTTCTCTCCCGCAATTTTCTCTTTCTACTATTTATAGTAATTGCAGGCTAGCTTGGAATCCACATCTAAAGGTTAGAAAAACTTGAATCTTTCCCACCCTTTACACAAAATTTGGTTATCTGTCAGAAAAGAGCATTTAATGTAGTTTTGAATGCCATATACCTTTCCATAATATAAACTTACCTGGGTGTCAGCTTAAGTGGAAGTACTTGCTTTCCAGATTTTTGTTAAAAATACTGTTCAACTATTTGGACATTTAATACAAGAGTTTTTATTGGATATATCTTACCAGATTGCTGAATTGATACATCAGCACAGACATGAGTGGCTTGATTATACCCAATATAATTACAGCAACTCATTCCATTGGATATCTTCTCCAATCCACAACAATGTTCATTGGATGACAACTTCTCCTGGGCACTTGGATATATATGGACCTAAATAAAATATAATGGTATTGTAAAGGGTTTTTTTTTTGTTTTTTTTTTTTTTAAATCATGTTTTTTATTATTATACATTAAATGATTTTAGTTAATTACAAAGAAAAAAAAAAAATCATGAAATATAAATTATTTAAGTATGAAAAGTTTTAATTTCACTCTTTAAAGCTTATTGATTTTCTCTGAGAACTTTGTTTTCTCCAACACTTAAGATCTAACCACCACGATATGAGTGAAACAATCTTTAAATTAAAATCATGGAACTAATCTTGTAATCTTGAAATAACATAACCAGCCTGATTTTGTCATATATATATATATATATATATATATATATATATATATATATATATATATATATATATATTACCTTAGAATGACCTGTATCACTGGTACAACACAATGATGAGTTACTCTCGACATAGTGTGTACTACAACAAGACATCCCTGACTTAGGAGTGTAGGCACTACCTAACTTATCATCACCACAACATACTAGTGTATCAGATACCATGGCTTTACTACAACACTGCTTACCAAAACCGTTATATAGAGTTCCTGAAACAGCATAATTGTAACAGATTTTCATTAATTTTTCAGTAATTTATAATAACATGTAGGTGCCTGAAATTCTGTTTTAATACTTAAGACTTCAAAATATTAAACAAGTCATGAAATAACTATTACGTAGAAAAAATATACATGTATTTACAGTAATACAATTTTAACAAAAAAAAAAATTGATAAATTTTGAACTGCATTTTAAACTTTTCTCAGAAATTTTTGACAAAAGACAACAATATGTATAGACATATATTTTAGGTCATATTCACCAGTAGTTTTTCAAAGGTCCACTACATGAATGAACCATACCGGAATATAGCCAAGTGCAACTGACAATTAAAAGATCACTAATGTTTGTGTTCTTTGGATGAAAATAGTATAAGAAATAAAACTTGTATTATTAATGTAATTGTCATCATCAGGACACCTTTGTAAAGTTTGAAAATAAGAAGACCTTCTTGGGTCACTCTATTAAAAAATTCTTCAGCAAAGTAAAAAAAAAATAAAAGAAGGGTACTGGTTTTCTATTTTATCATTTTAGAAGAATAACTCGACAGGTTTTATGTCTATAATTTACCATCACAACAAATCTGAGCTCCAGTTGATGAATAAGGAATTGATCCACAGCAACTATCACCATGACCAACTGTCACTCTGTCTTCCTGGTTGTCAAGGCAACAAACCTGGCCAGGTAAAACTTCTACATATCTAAAAAATACACTTATGTAATTAAGTAAAGATACATGTATTCTATTAGCAGGAGTCAATTACCCGTAGAATATGTGAGATATAGTGCCTATAAAACCTCAGAGTTGTATAATCAGTGATTAAGATATGTGATTATCTAGTTTCACATTGTTAAATATGTAGCACTTATGCACTTTCAGTTTTCAGCTAAAATTGCTTAATTTTGATTGTAACAAAGGACTTCTACTGATATATTCTTTGCAATTTAAGACTCAAATGCCTCAAAAATGTCAAAATTAACAACGAAAATTTAATCTAAAATTAGAAAGCACATCATAGTTCATATAACATAAAAAACTGATTGTAAAGAAATTGAGAATTAACAAAAAACTAAAGGTTTACTTAGCCACAAACTGTATGCTGATGATACAACAAAGAGTCTTAAACATGCCCTTGGGTTTTAGTGTATTACATAATACAGCATAACATTCATAAGTAACTATTTTTTTCCATCAGATACAGAATGGTTATCATTATATTGTGTTATTTTGTGATTTTCTGGAGTAAGTATATTCAATATTTACCATATGAGCTATAGAGAACTTTACAAAAATAAATCCATAAATATAGGATAACTAAGTAATTATATACAAGATAGATAATAAATAATCAGAATAATTAATCAACATACCTGTCCCCACAACACTGGTAATTATTTAATTTTGCATAGAACTTCTGACCACAACAAACAGCATCAGACATTGGCTTCTGTACATAGCTGGTACCACAGCAGTCATAACCAAACCTACTGTTGTGTAGTACACCATTACAACATATCTGTAATTAAATATTAACACCATGATCAAGATTGCAATTGAATATTTATGACTTTAAGTATGCATCATAAGTAAATATAAAGTACATGTATAAACTAGCAGTACTTGTAAAAGTTTTTTCAGAGGTTAGTATTATATTAATATGACATGACTGAGAGGGTAACATTAAAAATGTTCAACTTTTAAAGTCCAATGTTAACCTTCGCCTCAGTTAACATTAGACTTGAAAAGGTGAACATTTTTAATGTTACCCTCTCAGTCATGTCATACTTATTTTATTTCACCGAAGGTCTTTTCTAAATGTTATATCTGCAATGGAGTTACTTGTCAAACATAATCATAACACATAAATTTGTCTTTTCAATAATTTAATCGATAATAAGCAAATAAATTTTGAATTACTGTAAGTAAAATAATAAATACACTCTTAAACATATAATTTAACTTATGATATTTTTATTTGTCTAAAACGGAAGTTTATTACACAGTTATTCTACAGGAGAAAACTGAAATCCACCTTCTGATGCGAAATTCATGAATTATTTTCACACATTTTGATTAAGCACGTATGAAAAGCCATGTTCAAAACATTACTCGAAGTAAGAGGGCCAGGTTTATTTGCGATTTAATTTTGCAATCTTAACATATTACTATTTTCTGCAGTTATAAATCATCCATCACCAACGCAAATTAGTTTCTGTTGTGTCGTTGGCAAACATATTAGTTGTCAATGTAAACTTTTCTCTGTAGTAATGACACTTGACATATAAACTCTATGAAATTTAAAACGTTTGATTGATGCAGATTGATATGCATTCAGCCTACCAGATTTTTGTTTCATCTGCGCATGGGACATTAAAAATGTTACCCTGGAGCAGGTGAATAGCTTCCTATGAGGATGACATTGATTTTGTCAACTGGATGTCATCCAATCAGATTACAGTAAATTTACATGAGGCGTAATAAAATCAAAACAAAGTCATGCTAACAAAACCAGTTAGCTTCAGCTGAAAATGATACGAAAATCTCCTGGAAGAAAACTGTTATTTTTGAATAAAAAAAAAACTATGAAAGTCATTTATTGTTAAATCCAGTGTGAATGATCAATTAATTTCAGTTTTTAAAAATTCAGATTATAAATAAGACTTTGATAAAAATTCATTTTTTTCTGTACTGATGTAATTGTTTTTTACAAATTCTTCTCTCTCTCTCTCTCTCTCTCTAATTACACAATTATTACCTTAGGCCCTGAGTAACATGTTGTACCACATAAGTTCTGTAGAATATCACACTGTATGTAGGTACATTTGGTTGTTTCTGGGTACATTGTGGTAGTTGGTCTTTACAGAAAAAAAATATACAAATATGTATATTCAGAATTATTAAACACTAATTTGCAAATTCTTATAAAGATCAATGAGAATATTTTAAATATTCAAACAACACAGAAAACAACATCATATAAAACATTTCTCATATATCAAGGTACCATGGTGGCTAAGTGGATTTAAGCTCAAGCTTACAGAACAGTCTAGCCTAGTCTCACCACCTAGGTTCAAATCTCACTCTGGCAAATCTTAGCTTGTGTATGAAAGTTTGTTATTTTGCTTGATGAAGGTGAGTGGTTTTCTCTGGGTACTCCTATTTCCATGACCATCTCAAAATGAATGCTTTGATATAAGTGAAAGAATCTTTACTGGTGTGTAAAACGCAATTAATGCATTCCACTTTATGACATCAAAAAGTTTTTTTTTTAACTCAAAATCAGTGTTTTTGGTTTTGTGGTAATTCTTTTTTTATTATGTATGAAATGTTTAAAATAATGTTTAACACACTGAGTTCACCCTACATTTTTTCTTGTTACTTGCATGGTTTGGATTGGGATGTCTTTATGTACAGTGTGATAAGCTGTTCTAGATCTTGGATTTACAAAACAACAGACACAGTCTGAACATTGTAATTATTGTTCTAAAATCTGCAATAGTATTTAAATGTTAGAATTATTGTAATACATATAACTGACTTTTAATATTCAAGGGTTTATCAAGTAATTAATCTTATTTTAGAATTTAACATTTACAGTTCACTAGATTTACCCATACATTATAAAGAAAACATTGTTAATTTACATGGTCTTTATTCAGGTGAGCTTCTCATTTGACTTACATTTTAGAGCATTGCTGTAGAGATGTACGGTATAAATCATATCTAAGTATGATCCCATTAGGTCTGTTTGGTGCCTGCCATACAATATTTACATCATATGGTGTTTCCGCAATGGCAGATGGTTTTGTCACACCCATTGGCAAAGCTTCAGCTGTTGTAATCAAAACATTTCCACTTTTTGTACAGTCAAATACTGTGCAAACCTCAACCTACAAAATTATCACAAACTTAGCTTTATATAAAAAGAAAAAAAACAATAATATCATATCATTATATTTGAAGAAAAATGTTTTTTTTTTTTTAATTTCAATTGGTCCTTTTTTTGCCTTTATAAAGCATATGTTAGTTATGTATGCTATATACTGTATGTACTGGTATATGTTATAACGTTGTTGAATCATTTATAAATATAACAAAAATATTACATTTATAATAACAATTGTAATAATATTTGGCAAAAGATTAATTTGATATCAATTTTACTTAAATTTATGGTAGACTTGACAAGGTAACAAAACATGTTACACATATCTACAAGCAATAACAGATCTTTAGAGCTTTATAACATAATCTTATTAAATACATAAGATCAAAGTCGTTTCAATTCTTTTTTGACTTCTTTTTTAGAGTTAAGAACTTTGAAAAATAAAACTTTTGGATAATTTCAAGATCAAGACCTTATTCTTTAAAGATGCATTGCCTTTACCAAATAATAAGTGAACGGAAACTCTTATATAACTTAACAGCGCCTAACTGTCTTAAGCTCTGTTACATAGCTTATCAAAATCTTACTGACTATATGACTTCTAATTAATGATTGTCAATGTATGCATTAACTTCTGATAAAGATTTTTAAAAAATAATGCCTTATTCACAAAAGACCAATTTTTGCTAACCAGCTGGTTTAACTAACACTGCTTTTAACATCTGTGCTCAGATTGAAATCCCTAACATGTTATGTTATCATGGGTTCACAGTAGTACTTTATACTTACCAGTACTGTGTATACAGTATAAGGTATTAGGTCTGTTATAATGTAGGACCCTGGTATTATCATATTTGTCTGTATTTTCTTATCATTGATGTAAATATAATATCCAGTAATCTGTCCATTTGGTATCTGTGGAGCCTTCCAGGATACCCTTACTGAAGTCTCACTCAGTATTATAATTACTGGGGGATCTAAACCCTCTGGTGCTGTAATATAAAACAAGGATTTAAACTGAATCAGCATAATATAATGATGATATTATAGAAATGGTATACTCAGGAACAATTATGTTTAAAGTAAATCAAAGACCATTTGCTAATCATTTTCGATAGCAATAAAAAGGTTATGTTAATTAAGTATAAGAAAGTAATTGAGTTTTTAGTGATAACCACTGTTTGTTAAGAAAAGAGACAAGATGTGGTAAATGAAATAAAGCTGTGGAAATACAACAAATAGATAAAAAAAAAAACAAAACAAAACAAAACAATGAACGAAATACAAACATTTAAATTTTAAAGGAATGGTGATACACCTGGGAGACCTTGACCACACTCTTCAACTCCTAACCAAACCATATAAAACATCTTGACACTATAAAGACCTGTTATATGTAGGTTTTCCCTTATTTCTAAAAACTCATTAAAAATTTTAATATACTTGTGAAAGCATCAGTTTTCACTTGGCTTGTTATTTGTTTTACCTCCATCTAGTGTCCTAGTTACTGACGGTTCACTGGTAATAGATGAACCGCCATGGATAGTTATCTTGACACGAACAGTATAGTCTGTACTAGGTGTCAGGTTGTTAATGATGGTACTATTATTCCATGGGTCAAGTCTCTGTGTCACATTTCTTTTATTACTGTATGCTGTTACTGTATACTCCTTTACTGAGCCTTGTAAGTCAACTACACCTGTATAATTATAATAATTATAAAAAGTTATTAAGATAAAAATCACCAAAAGCATTCAAAAAATGAATATTAAAAATTTTTGCAATCAAAGATTAACCATGAAAAGTGAAATCATTCCTGGTAAAAATGCATAAAAGATAAGGTGGAAATATCTGATAAATAGGATTTTTGAAAAAAATTTCTTTAATATAGATGTTAAATAGCAATAAGATACAATTATTTAGTATTTTCCTGAAAATATCAAAGTTAAACATTGTAATTTAGGCTATTCTAATATTGTATTGAAATGGAAGAAACTGATTTTAAATTTTTGAAAAAAGTGATATCTTCTGATAAAAATGTTATAAATCTTTAATATTTCTTACTTGGGGTAATCCAGCTGACTTTAATGCTTAAATGATCAACTGTTTCTACAGAGATATCTGCAGCCTTTCTAGGAAATCCTCCATGTGTAGTTACCTCTCCTGTGGGGTCACTTGTCAGCTGTCCAACAATGTTATATACAGTAACTCTATACTTAAATGTTGTAAAAACAGGCAAACCTCTGTCTTCAAAATATGTCGATGTTCCTAGGTACACACTCTTCCATATGCCATCAATTGTGGCATTGGCTGAGAAAATAAAAAACAATAATTATTTATCACTAAAATACTGTAAGTTGGTGTGCATGCAACATTGATTTTGATTTTAAGAATTAAATTTCAGTTCTTGATGGGTTTGATCAACATAGATAAGAAAGCACAAGAGGTCTGACTATATATCATCCTCTATCATCATAATTCAGCCGACCATTTTTACCATTGACAAGACTGCTAGCTATCACCATATACCTTGACAATTTTACTGTAAGTCATTTTGAAATCTGATCCCTTAATCTTAAAGACATATTTATCCAGTAATCCTTGTAGTATTAAATAGACAGTTTTTATGGGCCAAGAATTATACATACCCTTATAAAGTATACAACTTATAAGTCACCACCTATAGTTTCCAATTCGGACTCCACAGTCAACATTTACACAACTTAGAAAATATCTTTTTAAAGATGCTATCAAAAATATCTAAGATCTACAATGTATCTATGTGTGTATATAAAGTCATTGATGATTTTGTTCACATGATTTATAAAGCCCTTCTACAGTTTCCCTGTTTGGGACTCCAAAGCTGAGATGTATGTATGTGTTTAAGGACAATGAAGGATATTATATCTTAAATGTCTACAGTCTTTACTATTTTATACTCTGCCAAAATTTGTGCAAATGGAAAACTACATGTCATAATGATGTTGGATATAAATATTTCAGTTTTATAACTTTAACTTTTAAACAAGAAAACATTAAGATTTCTACTATATCCCTGTTTATCATGTAAACATGTCCACAGTTGGACATAATCTCTTCACTTGAGATCAAATTTGGCTGCATAGTTTACGAGATCATTCAAATGTAAAAAGACTATGAACAATGAAGAACAGACAGTTAACCATGACAATATCAACAGCTCTTATAGGAGTTTAGATTGGCTATTATAATACACCTTTTATATCATTTTCTCTTGTTTCTACTAATTTAATACTTATATACTGAACACATTATTTATCCCCGATTAGTAAATTTCTAATGAACAAGTGCATTTTGAAGTTTTCTAACAAACACAGATTTTACATGTACAAGTAATCTGCATATATTTATAAGTCACAAAGGTTTTTACCTTCTAATGGTTGTCTGATTTTAACTCTTGACAATTCAAATCTGACATTGGGTCCATTAACTTTTGTAGGTCCTTGCCATGTAACAGATATAAGGGTCTGAGACAGTGGGATAGGAACAGGTGGTGTCTGGCCTTCTGGTATTGTGGGATCTGTTGTTATGTTTGTACCACCACTTTCTGTACACCCACCATCAGTACAAGCAGTTACAGTCACATAATATCTGGTGTAAGGTAATAAGTCATTTATTGTGACAGACAACACACTGGTGTTTCTAAACTCTCTTTGTGGAATAGGTAGTCGAATGACATATGATTCTAGTCTGCCATTTGCTTGTCTAGGTGGTTGCCAAGTAACCAAAATTGATTTGGGATTTAGGACTTGTACACTTGGAGGCATCATTCCGGATGGTCCTGCAATGACACAAACATTTAAGTAAGTAATGGTTATCAAACTATGCAAAAAAATACATGTTAAACATGAATGTAAAATTCTTACAGAGGTTTACTTTCCCTCTTCTTTTAGCTCAAAGTAGACATAAATCCTTCACTTGAGCAATTCTGAAAGATCCTCATCTAGATTTAATTTTTTGGCAAATATCATCAAATGTGGCCAAGTAGTTTGAGGAAAACAAAATTAATGTGAAAAAATTGCCTTTGGCTAAGGTGAGCTAAAAATTTTAGCAATACTCACAATGAAGGTGATGCCATAACATATTGCAATGACAAGATAATTCAGTAAACATGGTAATAAGAACAGATTATACAATAACAATTTCATTGACAATTAAAAAATGTCTAACATTTCCTTTCATTAACAGTAATTTGCTAAACAAAAAGTAGAGTGAAAATAGCAGTATCATAAAGAGGAGATAACTTACTTGATGATTTAGTTGTGATTGTTGCCCAAGGACTGGTTCCTGTTCCTGCCCCATTGATAACTTTAATTCTGTACTGATATGTTGTATATGGAGATAAATCGGATGACTCATCTACGAATGCCAGTGTGGCCGTTGGTAAGAATGTCATAATTGTATATATAGCTTGTGAATTGTTTAGTCTTCTTTCAAGGACATATTCACTTATTAAACCGTTTGGTTTCTGTGGGGGAGACCATGTGAGCTGTACTGAGGTAGGGGTTAATGTGACTGCTTGTGGCCTCAAAATACTCTCAGGAACTGAAAATACATTTATTAACAATTATTACAATAACAGTACACTGGTACATATCATTATCATTTGTGTATAAAATGCTCTGTGACTTATATTATTCATTAAAATGTAAAACAAAATTAATCAGCACTTCAGCAGAAATAAAATTACTACATGCAAAAGATTTTAACATATATCATAACATATCACTTCATTAGCTTTATGACAATCATTTCATAGAAATCTGAGAGAGAGAGAGAGAGAGAGAGAGAGAGAGAGAGAGAGAGAGAGAGAGAGAGAGAGCATTACCATCTTCTAGAGTTCTCTGTACTTTAGAATCAGCACTCCTGGTACAGCCACCAAGTGTACATACATCTAATGAAAATTTATATGCTGTAAATGGATTAAGATTATCTGCCCTCAGACTTGTTAGATTTCCTGCAACCTGTAACAATAAAAAATACAGTTAGGTGTAAAATAGTTTCTAATATTGTGCTAAATGATGTGAACTTTTGGTTGGACTTATTAGAAATATTTTGGACATCATTAAAACAGTGGTTAGAGAAATTCACACAAACAATTGACACTTTTGCTCTTTTTATAAAACAACTACAAAATCTGTGACCAAATAGGTTGAGTATCAATGTATATATGCAATAATTATATACAAAAAATATCCTGCATAAAAAGTTTTTCCTGCAGATTTCTGACTTAGGTTATTATGATATTATGAAAAAAGTATTTTAAAAAGTGCAAAAGGTGGAAGATATCTCATAATCACCTAAATGTCACATAAAATAAGATGTTTCACATTCAGTTACCAATGACACATTTAACCAGACAGCTAACATGAGACATTACATCAGAATGCCACACTAAATCAAAGATCCGTCATTATATTAGAACTTCTACATTTAATGACACATGCCACATTATATTATATATGCCTTATTAAATAATACAAAAGACACAAGAGTTATTAAATCAAATATGCCACATTAAATCAGACATCAAATAATACATGCCATCCCTCAATTAAGCAAACATGCCAAATTCAATCACAAAAGCCACATTTAATCAGACAGCAATCATGAGATATTAAATCAGAATGCCATACTAAATCAAACATCCCTCAGCAGACAACCCATGGTTTATCAGTCATCATCATTACTTATATCATATGCTAGTATTCTACATTAAATCAGACATGCCATAATGGCTAATTATATTTACTTACGGATTCACGTTTTTGATTATTTTGATAAATAATATATTCTTTTATAATTCCATTAGGTTTCAGTGGTGGTTGCCAAGTGAGATCAATGTAACGAGCTCCAACAGCTATCAACAGAGGTGGATCAAAGCCAGATGGTTCTAAAAATTATATGAAATTACATTTAGGTAAATAATGCAATAATTCTTAGTTGTAAAAAAAAGGGGAACAAATGCAGGATCTAAATCCAGAATCTGTGACACTACTTGTAATTGTTGAATGAACCAAGTTATTTACAATGCTTCAGTTCTAAATAGTATAATTTTTTCAACCAATCAACTAAAACAGATTAATCCACTTGATCTGATTGGCCAGCTTATTCTGTTGGTTTGGTTTGATCACCCCAAATTTAGCAGGAATTGTTACAAAAAGATCATAAACACGCTAGGTGCTACTTGAGAATTATTTTCATTTAGCTAGATTTTGGAATAATATAACATTTAAAAGACTGAAAAGTTCTCTTTATAAATTGACCTGCATGATGACCTAGTCATCAATTTTTAAATGTACATGGTTCTGATCAAGTTTAATGAAGAGAGGAAAAACATATTGTCTTTAGATTGTTTGTGATGAATTGTTGATTAATAATGCAGGGAAAAACAAAGACTGATTACAAAAATATCTCTATGCTTTGGTAAGCTTTAACATTGTGAGATGGAATAAAAAAAATTTTATTTGGATGTCACTTATGCCAAAATCATCAAATATTCTCTGTCTAAACATCAAGCAAGACAATTCTGATAACATTATAAATCAATGTATATAAGATAAACTAACACACTGGGTAGGAACTAAAATGACTCTCAAGTACTTACTATCCTGTCTTGTAACTTGTGTTACCCATTCTGATCTTGTGTTACCATGGCTATTTTTGGCAACAAGTCGAAACTCATACTCGGTGTAGGGAAGTAGATTAATCATGGTAAAAGTAAATGCTGTTGTAGGTCCAAAGATGCTAAAATTATAATACAAATAACAATATGATATAAATATATATAAATATATATATATATATATATATATATATATATATATATATATATATATATATATATATGTTTGAACTTTTGAATATGAAAACCAGATTTATAACATTCAACAATTCCAGAAATTTGCAATGGAAGCCATTTTCCATAACTGATACAATAAAATATGAGCTTATGTATAAAGGAATAGATAAAGTGATACTAGATCTCACAAAAAAAAAAACTGTGGGATCCAAAGGTGATTCTTATTCTTCTATTGAAACACAAGTGCAGGAATCCTCTTCTACTTCTGAACACTTATAAACATTCTTAAATTTTTTGATTTATATTGAATTTAAAATTTTATGCTTTGAAGATTTGTCTTCAACACTTACTCCTGCACAAGTGCTGTAGGGGTCATCTCACGGAACTGTAGAATATACAATGGTGATTCCTGAGCATTTGCTCGTCCCACTGCTTGCCATGTGGCCGTTATAGCTGTTGGCACATTTGACACCAATGTTGGTGGTTTAACACCATCAGGAGCTAAAAGAAAAAGTGTTAATTTACAATATTTATTAAAAATATTAAATAATATCTGCTGTTATCTGACATGATTTTTCAAGCATTCTATACAAAAAATCTATGTAAATCTGCTTATGTTAATGTGCCAAAGTTTAAATATGTAATTTCTTGTACAAATTCTATATAATTTAGACACAGAGTCAATGTTTAAATCTGATCATTTCAGTCTCATACACATGTACTCCTGATAACATGTGCACATAAACATTTGTTAAACTTAATTTTTACCTTTTCTAGCAGGACATAAATATTTATAGGATTTTAAAGATTCTTTGAAATTTGTGATCAATTAATGAAAATGATTCTTAAAAATTGATTCTTATTCAACTTAAAGCTGGCTTATACATACAGTGATTGTTTTCTGATAAACGATCTTATAACTAAACCTACTCCTGTATATATACATGTATAAAAAGTGTATATGCCAATAGCCAGACCAGCTGAGAACGCAACACATTAAATGAGCAAATTAAGCCAAACAAAGACATTCTAAACATGTTATATTGTAAACACAGAATATAAACATTTAGCTTTGCATTGGCATCAGACAGACATGTACTTACTTCCTGGTGGCATGCTCACAGCTTGCATATTACTAAGTCTATATCCTGCTGTGTTAGAAGCATTGACTTGTATGTCATAGCGATTCATTGGAAGTACTGGTCCTACAGGGATCCAAGTACTATGATTAGTACCTCGAAACAAACTTTTTACTCCTTGGACTTCTGTATAATTCCATTGCTCTGCAATAAATACAGAAAAAAATCAACAAAATGTCCATTTGACACAGATGTATAACCTACATCATACAGATTTACATCAAATGGACCTTCAGATAGCAGCATTGTTCAATTTACAAACTTTTATATATCTAACTTGGTTAAGGTATTAAGATAATAACAAAATCCAATCATAACTCAAAATTGTATCTGGGAAACATAAAAAAAATCAGATTGCAGTATATTCATTAATACCAGTAATGCTTAGATTCTGTCACATCAGTCTTACCTAGACATTATAATAAACACAATGACAAAGTTTCATGAAAATCAGACATAAATTAAAGTAACAAACTGGAAACTATCTACAAATCAAATTGTTATAGTATACTTACTCTTCTCAAATTTGAAACTTAACAGAGTCAATTCAATAATAAAGACAACAAAATTTATTCCATATTCACATGAATAAAAAATAATCATTCATAAACCATCAACCAATCACACTGCAGTGTGCTTATAAATTATGCATAGGGCTTTGTCACATCTCAAACTAAACTGCAGTATTTAAATAATATATATTCTGACAAAGTTTTGTTAAAATCCAATCAATGTTAGAGAATTTATCATAACCAATCAAAATGTGATATGCAAATTAGTAAAGTGCAGATTTTGTAAAAATTATATAGAAACTATTATCAGATCAGATTTGTCATTCACCAATTTTGTCAAATGTCAGAGTTACCTGAAGGTTATTCACAATAAATACACTGACCAAGTTTCTTTCAAATTCTATTAACATTACAGAAATTATTATGAATTAATACTGAGACAAAATATTTCTGTAAAATTAGAAGTTCAAAATAAGCAATCACCTTGACAAATCTAAATTATATAAGTAACACAAGATGTTATATATACATACCTGGATTTGCATAAAAGTCCCCATAAAAATAAACATCATAATAAATAAGACCATAAGGTTTTTCTGGAGCATTCCATTTTACACTGACTGTTCTAGCATCAAAAACCTTCACATCCAGGACAATGAACCCTTCTGGAGGAGCTTCCTTTGTCCTGCCTTCTGTTCGCAGACTAGAGGCACAGCCTTTGATTGTACAAGCAACAACTCGGAAAGTATGGAGACTGTAAGGGGTTAACCCAGAGAGCCGGTATGTCATGTCCATTCCGTTGTATACTAACACTTCGTTGTGGTATAATTTATACTCTGTAATATGCCCTGTAAATAAAAACATATCAAATAATGTACTTTAAATTTACAAATTGCATATACCATTTATACTTTCACTACTTTAAATTTAAATTTTGACTCTATATTAAATACTCTGCCAAAACTCTTTTAAATTATTTAAATTACATTTTTTTTCTATTGTTTTCTATTTTTAAATTGGGATTTTTCAAAACATTTTCTTAATAAATATACCAGATTTTTTAAAGTTTTTAATGACAGGTTATTTATTATATGCAGATTTTTTTTTTTTTTTTCATTTTTGACATTTTTCTTCTTTCTTTAATTTTGGAAAAACTATTACCATAGTAGAAATATCAGTTGAAAAAGTTTACTGGAAGACTCACTATCTTATCAGGCAGAAAATGTGCAGTAAAAATTTTTTTAATGTTTTTAACTTGTGATTTTTTTAAAAGAAACAAACTGGACAAAACAAAAAAAAATTAATTTCTGGAAGAAAGTAAATATTCTGTGTCTAATAATAAAAACTTCACTGTATAATAAAGTGTAAATAATTTATTAAGAAAGACTAAGTTATGTTCAGGAAAAGAAAACATTATTATTATGATTATGAACCTTGTGACTGAAGCAATTAGAAAGAGACAGTTGATGTAGTAAATAAAGTAAACAAGGTTAAACTGAATCATACCAGCTATCTCTCATCAAAAACAGAGATTAACCTGTCTAATTTGTTGGAAATGGCTGGAATAAAATAATATCACAAAAGATTTCTTGTTTTGGGGAAAACTAAAAAAACTTAACCATTCCACTTTTGTTACAAAATATCATCTACATACAAGTATTTAATTGTATTTTATCATAATAATGGTGACTATATCAATAGGTTAGTAATCTATGATTACCATTAGGTAGTGTAGGTAACTCCCATGTTATGATAAGTTCTGTAGAACTTGGGGACATTATTGCTGGTATCTGTACACCTTCTGGAGAACTCTCTTCAGTTGTTATGTTACTGGCTTCACTCTGTGTGCATCCTCCACCAGTACAAGCCTGCATGCAAAAAGAAATTATTGTTACCAAAATGTCATCCTGAATTATTCATGTAGAGATTTTTCTTCTAAAAGCAATATTAAAAAATAAGACATAAGTCAGGTCTGTTAAAAGAGGAAGGTATTATATCTACAGGTTACTATAAATTGAGTGCCATCTAAGAACTTTAACCCATCAAAAGCTTTAAACTTGGACATATAAACAGAGAGGCTAATGCTTACTCTCACTTTGGACTATTGTCATGTTTTTCCACTGATTAATGGTGAACTAAAACCAAACTCTGTTTAATCATTAACAAATTTTTGTTTTGACTACATGTTCATGTTGATTTTTGGGTTAATAAGTTTAAAATTATTATGTATTTGCAAGACTATATACCTACCAAGATGGTGTAAAACATTCAGTGAAAGCAACTTTCCTGAGGCTTCCCCTTTGAAAAATCACTGACCCCTAATATACAAATGACTTTTTTGCATTGATCGTTTTCATAAAATTCCAGAAAAATCTAGACAAAAATGACAGACAGACAGACAGACAGGCAGACAGACATCATACTAACACAAATAAAGTTATACGGTTTTACTTGGCATGGATCATAAATTTTAGATGATAAAAAATATAAATAAAAATCAAATAAACAAAATAATTAAAAATAACAAAAAGACCTTTAGCAGTTATTTATGGAATCACACTGTAAAGGTTGGGATGGTTTTGGGTTTGGATTTGAATTTAGAGTAGTAGAAGCAGGGTTGGTAGATAGAGTGTGGATTGTCTGGATAATATAAAATATACACAAGTACAAGTATACTTACAGATAATGTTATGAAGTAAGTTGTTCCCGCAGTAAGGTTGCCAATTGTATAATATTTGAAGAAATCAGAGCTGTTGTAGATTTCAGTACCTAATAAACCTCCCTCAGTTGACAAATACAATACATATCTCTTCAACACTCCATTTAACATGGTTGGTTCCTCCCACCTGGTTTCTACTTGAGTGGTACCTGAAATACAACATACAAAAATCAGACCAAAGTGATGGTTAAAATATCAGTTTGTTTATCTGAAAAAAAGAAAATAAGCATCATTTCCTGGAAATCATGTAGTTTTTTTAAATTATTTTTTATGTAATATATATAAAATTTCAATTGATGAGATCAATATAAAAAAACCTGCAGTTACTCTGCAGATGTAATATTTTTTTTTAAAAAATAAAACTACCAATGTTTACCAATAAATGATTCTATTATGGTAATTTGTTTTATTTAAACAAAATAAGCTGAATCTATTTATTTCTACATACTGATCTTTTCTATGGTAAAAAAAATCTTATTTTAATATTTAAATTAAGCGCCTTATCGGGCCCTAATTTTAAAAAAGAAATTTTGGTACCAACACGTTAGAAATTAAATTTAAATAACGACATTCTTATGACAGCAACAATTCCTAATGACATCATAATGATGTCACAAACATGACATTAGTTTATCAATATTAACAGACATTTATAGGCAAACTTTGGATAATTTTCACTTTGGAAAGTATGAGACAGTGCAAGTAAGAACAAATGTTGATAACGGTGTACTTTGAAGGATAAATAACCATGACACATAAACTGTGACACATTGAAGTTTGTTCTGGATGCACTTTGTATTTGCATGGGCCAAACATGTGTAATGGTTTAATGTCTAAAATGGTATTAAACTATTATAATCATAAAAAACACAGTAAGATACATTTCATGAAATTACTTATGTTATAGACTCCTTTAAGATAAATAATGATGCACACTTTTGACTTGTGTTTTAATCAAGTTTGATGCCATTTGATTTCTGGGGCACAAAAGGGACTTAATACCTAATGCTTAGTTATATTTACCTAATGGGACTAGAGTTGGGGGTTTTACAAATGTTGGTGGTAGTTCAGCAGTACTTAGAGACTTCGCTGGTCCATTAGTACATCCTACTTAGTGCATGCTCTGATGTAAAACTGGTATGCAGTATAAACCTAAAATATATAATTATAAATCATAATAACAAGAATCACTTGTCATTCACTCTAAGAATTATAAACCTAACAGTGGATGATGAGATATGAGTTAAAACTAAATAACAGTTGCTCCTGTATAAGAATTTGATCAATGTCCTTCTATAAGGCTGATCTAATAACCTTGTCTCAAACTGTATTCTAATGTTCTTGTGTGAGATTGTAATGTTATGTTCTTGTGTGAGCCCGTGATCTAATGTCCTTGTGTGAGACTGATCTGACGTCCTTGTATGAGACTGTGATCTGACGTCCTTGTGTAAGACTTGATATGATGTCCTAATGTGTGAGACCGTGATCTGATGCCCTTGTGTGAGACTGTGATCTGATGTCCTTGTGTAAGGCTGTGAATAATGTCCTTGTGTAAGACTGTTATCTGATGTCCTTGTGTGAGAATGTGATATGATGTACTTCTGTGAGACTATGATCTGATGTCCTTGTGTGAGAATGTGATCTGATGTCTTTGTGTGAGACTGTAAACTGATGTCCTTGTGTGAGACTGTTATCTGATGTCCTTGTGTGAGACTGATCTGACTTCCTTGTGTGAAACTGTAAACTAATGTCCTTGTGTAAGACTGTGATCTACTGTCCTTGTATGAGACTGTGATCTGATGTCTGTCCTTGTATGAGACTGTGATCTGATGTCTTTGTGTAAGGCTGTAAATAATGTCCTTGTGTAAGACTGTTATCTGATGTCCTTGTGTGAGAATGTGATATGATGTACCGGTACTTCTGTGAGACTATGATCTGATGTCCTTGTGTGAGAATGTGATCTGATGTCCTTGTGTGTAAATGTAAACTGATGTCCTTGTGTAAGACTGTGATCTGCTGTCCTTGTATGAGACTGTGATCTGATGTCCTTGTGTAAGGTTGTGAATAATGTCCTTGTGTGAGACTGTTATCTGATGTCCTTGTGTGAGAATGTGATATGATGTACTTCTGTGAGACTTTGATCTGATGTCCTTGTGCGAGACTGTGATCTTATGTCCTTGTATGAGACTGTGATTTAATGTCCTTATGTAAGACTGTGATCTACTGTCCTTGTATGAGACTGTGATCTAATGTCCTTATGTAAGACTGTGATCTAATGTCCTTGTATGAGACTGTGATCTCATGTCCTTATGTAAGACTGTGATCTACTGTCCTTCTATGAGACTGTGATCTAATGTCCTTATGTAAGACTGTGATCTACTGTCCTTGTATGAGACTGTGATCTAATGTCCTTATGTAAGACTGTGATCTACTGTCCTTGTATGAGACTGTGATCTAATGTCCTTATGTAAGACTGTGATCTAATGTCCTTGTATGAGACTGTGATCTAATGTCCTTATGTAAGACTGTGATCTAATGTCCTTGTATGAGACTGTGATCTCATGTCCTTATGTAAGACTGTGATCTACTGTCCTTGTATGAGACTGTGATCTAATGTCCTTGTATGAGACTGTGATCTAATGTCCTTGAATGAGACTGTGATCTCATGTCCTTATGTAAGACTGTGATCTACTGTCCTTCTATGAGACTGTGATCTAATGTCCTTATGTAAGACTGTGATCTACTGTCCTTGTATGAGACTGTGATCTAATGTCCTTATGTAAGACTGTGATCTACTGTCCTTGTATGAGACTGTGATCTAATGTCCTTGTATGAGACTGTGATCTCATGTCCTTATGTAAGACTGTGATCTACTGTCCTTGTATGAGACTGTGATGTAACGTTCTTGTGTGAAAATGTGATCTAATATCCTTGTATGACTGTGATCTGATGTCCTTGTGTGAGAATGTGATCTGATGTCCTTGTGTTAGACTATGATTTGATGTCTTTATGAGACTGTGATGTAATTTCTTGTGTGAAAATGTGATCTAATATCCTTGTATGACTGTGATCTTATGTCCTTGTGTGAGACTGTGATCTAATGCCCTTGTGTAAGACTGTGAACTAAAGTCCTTGACTGTGAGAACGTGATCTCACATTCTTGTAAAAAAAAAACAACAAAACATTAATCTATTACCAATCAATATGCCAAACAATGAAAATCATGCTTATGAATGACTGAGAGAGACATCATTTACACATTTTCAAACCATGCTGAATTTATTTATTTATTTTATTTATTTTTTTTCCTTCAGTATTATGAAATCATAAAAATCACACACTGGTCAAAAGACCTACAAAGCATTGTACAAAAATGTAGCTTAAGTTTTATCTGTAGATATAAAGAGTGTAACTTGTGGTGGGTTGTATTGTATATATATATAGAGTATACAGAATACCACAACATTTTTAACACAACACAGTTATGTAATTCATTCTAACAGTATTCAAAACTTTAATCTTAACCTAGATTTTAGAATAGTTATACACATACTGATTATTAGATTACTAATAGCTAGTTACTGATGTAAAGGCTAGAATTGTTATTAATGTCAAGATCAGTCATACCCAGACAGTTTAGGGTTGGGTTTAAATGCGGAAATAAACCAGGGCCTAGTTTCACAATGATTCACTCAATTAAGTATACACTCAACTCAAATATTCACAATTTTCTCTCATCATGATTTTAAAAATTTTAATTTTTATGAGACAATGTTTTGTGTTGTTCAACAAATCTACAATACCCAATTTAAATATGACTTTAGATTTCCAATTTTAAATGTGAAATGTCCTAAAAATTGACCCAGAAATACAATGTATTCCCTAATATGAGTTGAATGTACACTCAACTGAGTTAATGATGGTGAAACTGAGATCAGAGTACCCAGAGAAAATTTAACAAATAATTTATAGGAATGTGAACCTACAAACTGACACTTAACTATACTCAGAGTTGGTGATTTGATCCTAGAGGAAGAGAGGCACAAAGTAAGCTAGAACTTTAGACTATTATTGTCAATAGAGAATGGACAAGGTGCTATAAAGGCTCCTGGTTGGTAGACTAATAGACTTTTGCCTTGCCTTGAAAGGGCTGAGACAGTTACCAGTCATACTGGGATCAAGGGACAGGTAAACCTTGTTCATCAACATAATTGTGCTAAAACAGCAGATTTTTTTTTTCCTTTTGTACAAATGTATATATTACGCAACTAATGAAAATTAAACCTTATTGTTTTATTTTAGGTATAGATATAAGGTAGCTTAAGTAATATATCGGAATAACTTATATCCGAAAACAAATTATCTCAAATTTAATGTATGATTAAAATAAAGTCAGTCATGGATTATACAACATACTAGTGCGATATTCTAAATTTTAAATGTCATTATTACAATAATGTTATTGAAATAAAAGAGAAAATTAGGTGTTCAAGCCCACTCAATTTTTAAAGATTTTCCACAAAAACTTGGTTATACCTGAATAAATTTGTATTTACTACACATTGTAATGACTAGCCTACGCTTGTATATGTTCTAATTTTAGAACTATGGATAAATTAAGAAACATTAGACATATGATGCAGGATATGGTAATGACAGAAAGTTCCCCTATCTGAGTGGTTAAAATGTATTTAATGACTGATTACACCATACAGTGTACTTTTTAAAGATAATCTAAATCCTGTTCCTGTAATTGTACAGGTATATAAACTTGCTCAGGTAAGAAATAGGTTTTAAATACTTAAGTAAATGTTCCAGTGGCAAAATTACACATATATAACTTATAGAGGATAGATAGTTTCTACTGAATAAGGTAATGCTCTATATTTTTGTTTTCTTAAATTATTTTGATCACCATTATCTGTTGATCACCACCAGGTAAACATGTATACTATTGTCTTAATAGTAAAACCTGTCTATAAGGTTTTCATTAAGTGAACCTTTAAAGTGTTTTTTAAACATCCTAAAAGTTGGGCGTATAGCACTATTATAAATTTAAGCAAGAAGAAGGATACATTATTAGACAACCAATTTATTGACAGTTACCTTATGAAAAAAAAAACTTGGAAAGGAGATATAAAAATAGTTGATGTACAGTTACCTGTAGAAAGGCCATCATTAATTAATGTGAAAACAAAGGTCTAGTAATAATTGTCGGACTATTATTATTAATAATAATTGTCTGAGTATTATTAACTACTGGTAAACAGACCTGGACATATTCAAGTTTTTTAATTAAATCAATAAATATGATAAAAAGGGTAAGGGTAGCAGTGTAACCTTTGTCATGTGACCAATGTGTGTTTTCTCAGTAAGAAAATAATGAGATTGATATCGAATTCAAGGAAATTAAAATGAAAATAAGAGTAAAAGCTAAGTTATCTTTTGTCAAGGTCTAACATTATTGAAAGGACAACATTTACGTTACATCCAGAGTTTTAAATTACATCTCAAGGATTTAAATAACTTGTTTGTTCTGTAAAACTAATGCCTATTTTTAGACCAGTTTAATACATGTTAATGATTGTATAAAACTTATGTTCAATGGAAATACAACACCTCAAACCTATTTGGAAACTATTGATATACACAAATAACAGGCTCCCCAAAATAGTCATTAAATTTCTAAAATTGCATTTAATCAAACATAGGCAGTAAGGTTCTGCATTACCCTTAACATTAAATAAGCATGAAGGTTCTAACATTTACCTAATCAAAAAATAAGCATGAAGGTTCTAACATTTACCTAATCAAAAATAAGCATAAAGGTTCTGACACTTACCTAATCAAAAATATGCATGGAGGTTCTAACATTTAACTTATCAAAAAATAAGCATGAAGGTTCTAACATTTACCTAATCAAAAATATGCATGGAGGTTCTAACATTTAACTTATCAAAAATAAGCATAAAGGTTCTAACATTTAACTTATTAAAAATAAGCATAAAGGTTCTAACATTTACCTAATCAAAAAATAAGCATAAAGGTTCTAACACTTACTTACCTAATCAAAAATATGCATGGAGGTTCTAACATTTAACTTATCAAAAATAAGCATGAAGGTTCTAACATTCACCTAATCAAAAATATGCATGGAGGTTCTAACATTTAACTTATCAAAAATAAGCATAAAGGTTCTAACATTTAACTTATTAAAAATAAGCATAAAGGTTCTAACATTTACCTAATCAAAAAATAAGCATGAAGGTTCTAACATTTACCTAATCAAAAAATAAACATGAAGGTTCTAACATTTAACTTATCAAAAATAAGCATGAAGGTTCTAACATTTACCTAATCAAGAAATAAACATAAAGGTTCTAACATTTACCTAATCAAAAATAAACATGAAGGTTCTAACACTTACCTTATCAAAAATATGCATGAAGGTTCTAACATTTAACTTATCAAAAATAAGCATAAAAGTTCTAACATTTAACTTATCAAAAATAAGCATAAAAGTTTTAACATTTAACTTATCAAAAATAAGCATGAAGGTTCTAACATTTACCTAAAAACCAAAATGAGAACTAAAGTTTATGCAATCTGCCTAAAAAATAGACATCAAAGTTTTAACACTGCACTCCAAAAATAGACAGTAAATATTCATACAACAGCCTTACAGAAGAGACAATTATTAATTTATACAATGACCCTCCAAAAACAAAGCAAATTTTCTTACAATTGCCTTTCAGGATAAGCAATTAAATTTCTTACAGTTTGCTCTAAAATAGATGAAACGGACAGAAAATATACTTAAAACTGGCCTCCAAAATAAACAGGTTCTTACAATTAGGAAATCAAAGGTGTAAAAAAAAATTGACATTTAATATTTGATGATTGACTTAATGTTTTATAAAATATTCATTAAATAATTGGTATCTGTATCTGTTTATTTTTAGAGATAAAAAACTGTTAAAAGAATAAACAGAGAAAATGAGTGAATTCAAGAGATATTCTAAATCTATACGTCGAGCAAGAGCTGCTATGCAGAGTGTTCATATGGAGTGTGAGTTATGTGACAGAGGAAATGAAACCAAATGGAAATGTGAAACCTGTGAAGAATTAATGTGTGAACAATGTAAGGTTATACATCTTAGAAGTAGAATAGCAAACAGGCATCAAGTGTCACCACTTACAAGATATTCTAAGAAGGAGAGACAAAACAGAGATCCACTTCAGTGTTCCATTCACCCTAAGGAGAGGATCCACTTGTATTGTAATGACTGTGATGCTCTGGTTTGTTCAGACTGTATTATCAACTTACATCTAAAACATTCACTACAAAAAATAGCCAAGATTGGTGCAGAGAGAAGGACAAAGATTAAATCATGTCTTACAAATGGCACAAGTAAAATGGAAGATTACAAAAAAGTAATAAGCCAGATTCAGAAAAATCAAAAAGACTATAGGTCAAGTGTGGAAGAAATGATAGCCAAGGTACAAAAACATGGCGAGAAAATAAAATGTGAAGTTGACAAACAGATATTTGAGCTTACAAAACAATTGGAAGATAAACAAACCATGGACATTTTAAAAATGAAATTGGCTGAAAACCAACTCAAAAAAGAGTTAGGAATTCTTAATGAATGGATAAATAGATCGGAAGAGGATGTTGGCATTATTAGACATTTTGAAGACATACAGCAAAATCTAAATAACGTAAATCCTTGTCCTGAGCAAGATCCTGTGGATCCACCTGTTATAACTTATGGAAATGTAAATCTAACTGATCTGATAGGACGGATGGATGAAGATGCAGAAATGAATGTGACATCTGATTTTGAGGAAATTTGTCCAGATATTCATCTGCGGGTACTCTCAACATTTGTGCCAAAAATTCCTGCTTCCCATGTGAGCACAGTAAATGGAAAGGCTTGGTTTCGATATTATTCAAAGGGAGATTTGCAACTTGTAACCCCAGATGGGAAAGTTGTATCAAGTGTTACATCAAATTACAGAATCCATGATATTGCCACTAACACAGCTTGTGACCTGTTGCTAACTGTTCTTGGCGGCCATGAAATATACAAACTGACAAAAGATGGAAAATTTGAAATTGCCTACAATATGTCACCTTACTCAACATTTGGACTATGTACAACTGAAACAGATGCCATTTTAGTATGTGTTGCTAATGAAAAAGACCAAACATCAATTGTCCGAGTCAATGAAGACAAAGAAATTGTACAAAAAATCAGCACACAAGCTGACAGCAAAACAGATTTATTTGATAGTCCAATGTTTGTAGCCCAAAGTAGAAATGGAAATATTTGTGTGATTAACTACGATGACAACGAAAGTTTCAGTGTACTGATTTTAAATTCACATGGACATCTTATAAACACGTACACTGGACCACCAGGCATAAAGATGGACCATAACTTTACAGCCTGGTATTTACAAACTGACTACTACAATAACATTCTTGTTAGTGACACAGGAAACTCTTGTGTACACATTCTGAACAGGTTTTGTAACTTCACACAATTTTTGTTTACATCTAAAAACAAACTTGGATCACCAGGAGGAATGTCCATTGATAGTACTGGTAAACTTTGGGTATGTACAGATACTCAAACACAACAAGCTGATAGCTCAAAAGTACATGTCATTCAGTATCTAGTTTATCAATCAACTAATTTATAAAATGTCACTACCTTCTGATTGTGTACAGAACAGACAAACAGAATTTAAGGATAAAGTTTATAGATTGTAACACTCAAAACAACCTGGTAGCTAAGAGTTAAGAACATGATTCATAACAGACTGTGTATTTTGTATCAACTTCATATATTCTTTTAATATGAGGTCACTCATAAATTAATGTGTCTATGTAAAAACGCAATAAAAGAGGATAATAAATTTTCAATTTAACAGGAAATAATTATTTTAGGAGTTGTTTATTATTCAAAACTGCATCAGCTCAGCAACTTTCTGTTCATTGTAACGTGTCATGAATTTTATCAATAAAAATAAATCTACACACAAGTTAATCTGGTGCCTAAAATTATGCAATCATTCTGAACTTTTATGCAGCTGGTACGTTTAAGTGAGATTGTGTCTCCAATAGTCCTAATGCCACTGTGAACATCGGTTTCACACTGACATAACTATAGAGTTATCTCCCTTGGTCAAGGGTCCTAAAATGATAGCATCATAGCAGTATATAATAAAATGCATATATAGTATATACAAAAAATTGCTAAAATAAACTTATTAACCCAATTCAAAGTGTGGCAACTCTAAGGTCTTAACATTAACTGGTGTGCCATGCATTACTCACTAATATAGTGCCAGGGTTTAATGTTTTTATGTAGGGTATTAGCTTTATTATATATTAAAGGCAATTCTGGGAATCCATATTGTGTTCTTTTCATTGAAAATTAAAAATCATGACATTCCGTATAATGGAAATAATATAATTTTGCAGTGCCAGAGGATAACACTTGATTTCCAGTCTATCAAAAAATCTTCAACCTTATTAATTATCATTACACAACTTATTCCAATAATCCTTACAGTCCTCACATTCAAATTATAAAACTACACACTTCCTGTATATATATATATATATATATATATATATATATATATATATATATATATATATATATATATGTCCTATAAAAAACCACTTGTGCTAGCTAAATCAAAACTTTAATGATAATACATTAACATAGCAATAAGGTCATAACAACACAATGCCATCAGAATTAAAAGTACAGTTAAACTTTTACAAATTGCACAAAAGGTACTTATAAGAATGTAGCAACCATGTAACCAAATACGATTTTGGCTGTCGAGATTGAAAGGTTAGCAAGAAAAAAAAAAAAAAATAAATAGAAAATACAAACCTGTAAGTTAGTGACATTAAATGACCTTTCAGCTCCATTGTATATCGAAGTTCCATCTTTATACAAGATATAACCAGTTATTATGCCATTAGGTTTAGCTGGTATATCCCAGTGTATTGTCAAGTATCTAACACCTGATACTGCTCTAGGCTCTGATACATCTTCTGGTGCTAAAGAAAATAAAAATATTGGCCAGTTAGAAATTGATTTACTTACAAAAACAAACAAATATATTGTCTAGCCTGCACAAATGTCTGTGCTATAATTTTTGCTTTTGTCCATCAGGAAACTTCAAAACTGAACATGTTGCTGACACTCTAATATAACTTATTCTGCTCAGTCCATTCATGTAGAGAAAACAATTTTCATAATGGTCACAGTATAGTAGCCTAATCTTTTTCAAACTCTACAGAGGTGTTTCAAGCATTTAATGTGATGCAGGGCTTTAGCTTTCAGCCCAATTAAAAAAAAAAAGACTTCCCAAGTAAATATTGACTTTTTCACAGCATTAGATTTGGCAAGAGATGAAGAATAATGGCCATAAGAAATTTAAATTTCATATAGGGGTTTGAACTTCCAATTTGAATACCAGTAACATACCTTTGGGTTTAGTCTGTGCATGTTAGGGTTATGAAATAAGCTCCTATATATACATGTGTACTTTGTACAACATATTATAAGCATGATGATAAGTGTATAATATCTAGAGCTACAAACTTTAGCCTACAGTCAATAGTAATAAAATATATTGAATCATACCTATTGTTCAGTAATTTCTAATGTCTGCCCATAATCAAAATATGAAGTAAAATTTGACATAAAGTAATGCTACACTGACTTAAACAGAACTATTTTAATTTTATCTTTTTAAGCAGAAACAACATTTCATATCTCTTTTCACTTAACATTAATGTCATGGCTAAGAGTGACTGGTTTCTGAATTGTTTGATTGGAAAATACACAAACCCATGCTATGCTACAAGGTTTCATAAAGGTATAATTGCATGTACTTACCAAAATGTTAAAGGAAACAACACAAACCTTACTTATGCTAGATATAAATCTGTTGAGTGTACCTGATTTAGTGTTTTTGATATCAAAAAGCACTACTTTTGTAATACAATTAGTCATTTTGAATATATATATATACATTTGTATATATACATGTATATATTATTTTTTAACTGATTTGAATTCTTTAGAAAGAATCAACTTATAGGTGTTCTTACTGACTTACACCAGAGTATGGACAAAACACTCTATCATTTGTCAGATTATTCAATGTGCAAAAAAACACAAAAGCTTTTCAATAGAAATAGTTATGCAATAAAGAATGGAACCTTTCTGTTAGGACAGTTAAATGATAAATAACAAAATTATTCACATTAACTAGATTCTCTATAAAAATTTTGCAAACACTAACATAACAATGAACAGATACGAGGCATACATATCAACATATGAATCATTGGTCTTTGAATCCATTTATACACAGAACTTAAGGTGGAAATTTTAATCATTTTTTAATATATAAGTACTGCCAATAAAAATTTAAATACGATTGTTTTATGGTTCCTGACAAACATTTTTACATTAGTTTCCTATACCTACCTTCTTGCTTTGTTAATACATTGACACCTGTTGTACTTTCACTACAACCTCCACCTGTACAAGCTACAGCTTTAATACTGTAGTTAGTATGTGGTTCTGCTGTAGTTAGATTTCCTGAAAATATTGCATTTCATTCGTCGATGATAAATATATAATTATATACATTGATATAGTGTTGATCTTCATATCTTAACTATTTTACTTACAATGAGTAATTTTTAACCAATTATTTAAACTAAAAACCATGTTCTTTATTAATTATCAATATTTATTTATTATTTTATTTATTAGATAAATATTTATTTATTTCTTATTATTCATTTTTAGAGATTCTGACATCTGAATATTATGTCTGTATTATAACTTGTTTATACTGTAAATGTGAGCTCAAACACCTGGTTCCCTATAGTTAGCCAGAGATCATTTCTGTTTTATGGAATTCTTTTGTTATGACCACAAACATATATCAATTAGTAAAACGAAAATATCTTTGATAAGAAACATTCCTCATCTAAAATTCAAGGTTTTTGTAACACTGATAGAACCATTACAAAAATATTGAGAATGGTATTAGATGGCAAATGAGTCAAACCCCCAATAATTAAAACACAAAATATCAAATACCTGTAAAGATGGAATCATTGTAGAATCTAGCTTCCACTGGAGGAAATTCTGGATGGTCTAAATTATAGGCCTTTAGACCATACATTGATAGCAATCCTGCTGTACTCTCTGGTTGTTGCCAGCTAGCTTGTATAATGTAACCACTGATTACAGTGACATTAAATGGAGGTTTAACACCAATAGGAGCTGAAAACACAAGAATATAAATAAAAGTGTGTGTGTGTGTGTGTGTGTGTGTGTGTGTGTGTGTGTGTGTTTGTGCATGTGTGAGTGTGTGTGTTGTGTGTGTATGTGTGTGTGTGTGTGTTTGTGCATGTGTGTGTGTGTGTGTGTGTGTGTGTGTGTGTGTGTGTATTATAGTGACACAAAAATCCCCCATTATTTATATGTTTTAGTACCAGGAAATGTTTTGAATTTAACATAATGTACATACACTAAAGACCAAGAATGATGATGACATCTACAATGTAACCAAAAACATAAAAATAATTACAACATCAGAACTCAATACATTTCCAGAAATCTTGATTGATTTACAATTTATCTTTTGCCTACAACACAGAGCCAATATTTACATTTATCAGATGAGGAACATAAAAATCCAATTTTTTTTAGAATTGACAAAAATTAAGGGATAAATCTTTTTCTTTCAAAAAGTATTGTCACCCTAGAAACAATATGGCTACTTTCCTTCCTTGCTCTGCGATACCTAACAGAAATGAATTAATAAAACGATCTAAACTTTAATGATATGAAAATTTATCCTGTTTTTCCATCTTCCAATACTTCCAAGGATTGATATGTGATCCTGCAGATACTATGACTTACCTCTTTTTTTTTGTTCACCAGTATCTCCAGGTAATAACACATGACCCAAAAACATGCAAGTCTTATCCCTCTTCCTTTGTCCTACCATATTTCCAATGACTGACACATTTCCCAATAGACACTATGACTTACCCTCTTCCTTTAGTCAACCAACCTCCAATGATTGACACATTCCCCAATAGACACTGTGACTTACCCCCTTCCTTTGTCCTGCCATACCTCCAATGATTGACAAATGCCCTGATAGACAACATTACTTACCCCCTTCCTTTGTCCTGTCATACCTCCAATGATTGACAAATTCCCAAATAAACAAGAGGCCCAATAGGGCCTGTATCGCTCACCTGGAATACCCTTATTTTGTTCTTTGCTTTTTCTTTTTAAATATCCAATCAGTAAAATGTAAACAAACTCACTAGCAATATCCTTATTTTCTATTATTTCAAGCACTATTTATTATAAAATTCCTTTCAATTGGCCATGTACTTTCAGAAGATTTCGGCTAAAAATAAACCTTATTTTCAAATTACGTAATAATTGCACAAACAAAAAATCATACGGAAAAAACCCGTTAAATATGTTTTATCCCCCGACATCTATTTTCTATGTTTCAAATTTCAACAAAATCAGGACATAAATAAACCCATAATGGCCATTTTACAATCTTTGCTATTTATAGTAACGACAGCCATTTGGATTTCCGACAGACATGTCGGATAAAATTTTGAATCTATAATACACAAGGACCTTCCACACTCAATATCATTTCAATTGGCCATGTACTTTCAGAGAAGAAGATTTTTAAAGATTTCGGCTAAAAATAGACCTTATTTGCAAATTACGTAATTATTGCACAAACGAAAAATCATACGGAAAAACCTGTTATATATGTTTTATCCCCCGACATCTATTTTCTATGTTTCAAATTTCAACAAAATCAGGACATAAATAAACCCATAATGGCCATTTTTCGATTTTTGCTATTTATAGTAACAGCAGCCATCTTGGATTTCCGACAGACATGTCGGATATCATTTTGAATCTATACCACATAAGGACCTTCCACACTCAATATCCTTTCAATTGGCCATGTACTTTCAGAGAATAAGATTTTTAAAGATTTCGGCTAAAAATGAACCTTATTTGCATTTTATGTAATAAAACAAAAAATCATACAGAAAAATCCTGTTAAATATGTTTTATCCCCCGACATCTATTTTCTATGTTTCAAATTTCAACAAAATCGGGACATAAATAAACCCATAATGGCCATTTTACAATCTTTGCTATTTATAGTAACGGCAGCCACCTGGATTTCCGACAGACATGTCAGATACAATTTTGAATCTATACTACACAAGGACCTTCCTCACTCAATATCATTTCAATTGGGCATGTACTTTCAGAGAAGAAGATTTTCAAAGATTTCGGCTAAAAATAGACCTTATTTGCAAATTACGTAATTATTGCACAAACGAAAAATCATACGGAAAAACCTGTTATATATATTTTATCCCCCCGACATCTATTTTCTATGTTTCAAATTTCAACAAAATCAGGACATAAATAAACCCATAATGGCCATTTATCGATTTTTGCTATTTATAGTAACAGCAGCCATCTTGGATTTCCGACAGACATGTCGGATAACACTTTGAATCTATACTACACAAGGACCTTCCACACTCAATATCCTTTCAATTGGCCATGTACTTTCAGAGAATAAGATTTTTAAAGATTTCGGCTAAAAATGAACCTTATTTGCATTTTACGTAATAAATGCACAAACAAAAAATCGTACGGAAAAATCCTGTTAAATATGTTTTATACCCCGACATCTATTTTCTATGTTTCATATTTCAACAAAATTGGGACATAAATAAACCCATAATGGCCATTTTTCGATTTTTGCTATTTATAATAACAGCAGCCATCTTGGATTTCCGACAGACATGTCAGATACAATTTTGAATCTATGCCACACAAGGACCTTCCACACTCAATATCATTTCAATTGGCCATGTACTTTCAGAGAAGAAAATTTTCAAAGCTAAAAATAGACCTTATTTGCATATTACGTAATTATTGCAAAAACTAAAAATCGTACAGCAAAACCTGTTATATATATTTAATCCCCCGACATCTATTTTCTAAATTTCAAATTTCAACAAAATCGGTACACAAATAAACCTGTAATGGCCATTTATAGTTTTTTGCTATTTATAGTAACGGCGGCCATTTTGGATTTAGGACGAGCATGTCGGATAAAATTTTTAATCTATAGCAACTAAGGACCTTTCATACCAAATTTCATTTGAATTGGCCTATTGGTTACAGAAAAGAAGATTAAAGTTTACGGATGCACGGACGCATGCACGCACGCTTTACCATTCCATAAGCTCACCCTGGCTTTGCCAGGTGAGCTAACAATATGACTTACCCCCTTCCTTTGTCCTGCCATACCTCCAATGATTGACAAATGCCCTAATAGACACTATGACTTACCCCCTTCCTTTGTCCTGCCATACCTCCAGGGACTGACCCCACAGGCAATATGACTTACCCCCTCCCTTTGGCCAGTCATACCCAATTATTAACAAATGTCCTGATAGAAAATATGACTTACCCCCTTCCTTTGAACTTCCAAACTTCAATGAATGACACATGGCCCAATAAACACTATAACCTTCCCCCTTCCTTGGCCCTACCATACCTCAAATGACTAACAATTCCCCAACAGACAATATGACTTACCCCCTTCCTTTGTCCTTCCAAACCTCCAATGAATGACACATGACCCAATACACACTATATCTTACCCCCTTCCTTTGTCCTGCCATACCTCAAATGACTAACACATTCCCCAACAGACAATATGACTTTCCCGCTTCCTTTGTCCTTCCAAACCTCCAATGAATGACACATGACCCAATACACACTATAACTTACCCCCTTTCTTTGTCCTACCATACCTCAAATGACTAACACATTCCCCAACAGACAATATGACTTACCCGCTTCCTTTGTCCTTCCAAACCTCCAATGAATGACACATGACCCAATACACACTATGACTTACCCCCTTTCTTTGTCCTGCCATACCTCAAATGACTAACACATTCCCCAACAGACAATATGACTTACCCCCCTTCCTTTGTCCTACCATACCTCAAATGACTAACACATTCCCCAACAGACAATATGACTTACCCGCTTCCTTTGTCCTGCCATACCTCAAATGACTAACACATTCCCCAACAGACAATATGACTTACCCGCTTCCTTTGTCCTACCATACCTCAAATGACTAACACATTCCCCAACAGACAATATGACTTACCCCCTTCCTTTGTCTTGCTATACCTCCAGGGACTAACACATTTCCCCCAACAGAAAATATGACTTACCCCCCTTCCTTTGTCCTGCCATACCTCAAATGACCAACAAATTCCCCAACAGACAATATGACTTACCCCCCTTCCTTTGTCCTGCCATACCTCAAATGACAAACACATTCCACAACAGACAATATGACTTACCCCCCTTCCTTTGTCTTGTCAAACCTCAAATGACTAACACATTCCCCAACAGACAATATGACTTACCCCCCTTCCTTTGTCCTGTCAAACCTCAAATGACTAACACTTTCCCCAACAGACAATATGACTTACCCCCCTTCCTTTGTCCTGTCAAACCTCAAATAACTAAAACATTCCCCAACAGACAATATGACTTACCCCCTTCCCCGCTCTGTCAAACCTCAAATGACTAACACATTCCCCAACAGACAATATGACTTACCCCCTTCCTTTGTCCTGTCATACCTCAAATGACTAACACATTCCCCAACAGACAATATGACTTACCCCCTTCCTTTGTCCTGTCAAACCTCAAATGACTAACGCATTCCCCTACAGACAATATGACTTACCCCCTTCTTTTGTCCTGTCAAACCTCAAATGACTAACGCATTCCCCTACAGACAATATGACTTACCCCCTTCCTTTGTCCTGCCATACCTTCAATGATGACAAAGGCCTGGAAAGACAATATGACTTACCCCCTTCCTTTGTCCTACCATACCTCCAATGACTGACACATTCCCCAATAGACAATATTACTTACCACCTTCTTTTGTCCTGCCATACCTCCAATGATGACAAATGCCTGGAAAGACACTATAACTTACCCCCTTCTTTTGTCCTGCCATACCTCCAGGGACTAACACCTGATCCAGCATCATTTGTTGCTAGGACTCTGTACAGGTTATCTATAAAACAAAGTAGTAAATGTAATGTCAACTCCAGAATAATAATTATAATCTGAATTATCTACAACTAGCAAACAGCCATATCAAAATTATCTACAACTAGCAAACAGCCATATCAAAATTATCTACAACTAGCAAACAGCCATATCAAAATAATCTAGAACCAATCAACAGGAATACCAAAATCATCTAAAACCAATCAACAGCCATATCAAAATCATCTAAAACCAATCAACTTCTTCTATAAATAGGTCTGTATGTCTCACCCTTAATCTTCTTGTTTGTACCTTAAATGTCCACTAACGTTTAATGTCAGGGAGCACAAAAGTTGCCTCAGTTTTGTTAAAAGGACAAACAGTTAGATTATGTCATATAAATCACCATGCCAATCATCCTTACACTAGCAAGACATTTATGCCATACAAAAAGGTTTGTTAAAACATGTTATATTGATCAGAACAACATGGCTGATTATGAAATGCAAAAACTCTTAAATCATTTAAGATATATGATGCTTTGTTTGGTAATTTGTTAAAGTATGATTTAGAATTATGATTTACGATTTGCCACTGTAATAGCGCCATTTTTCAAATGAACAAATTTTGTTGCAAAATTCCTCAAAAAATTAATAACTTGGCAAATTTCATTGTTTCTGGATAACAATCCTTTTTTAAAAGATGCATAAGTTGTTCATTAAATTGTAATATCATTGGCAAATGAATTCATTTTCAAATCATTCAATTGCTGTACTAGGTTTAATCCAAAGTTTGAGAGCATGGAACAACTTTGATCAAGATATTTTATCATATAGTATTCCAGTTAACCCATGAGGTAAACCTTCTTAAGAATGACAGATATAAAGGATGTCTTGTACCTTCAGACTTTATATGCTACTAGAACTGTGATAGGCACTAACCAGTGATTTCACAATAAGACTAGGACAAGAATTAATTTCAAATAACATGGTTAAGATCTAACCTGAATATGGTTGTAGACCCATGTCATTATAATACAACTGTGTTCCATTATAAATATCTTCTATAAGTGAATCCCTGCATGTTTTTGGAGGTATATGGAATGGCGGACATCCATCAAGGTTAACTGTTTGTGCCTCCTTTAATATTCTAATAACATCAATTAATTCTGTGTACGGTCTTGTCTTCCTGAGATATCTTATACAGCCACCAAATCCTGGAAATCCATATCAAATATTTCAGCATTTTTCAGACATATACATGATTGAAACAAAGACTGTTTCAGATTTTGATGATAGAATGACGATAGAAAAAAAAAAATTCGTTTTCCAGTTTTATCATAGCAATATGCTGAGCCTTTCAGATCCCCAACCCTTGAACAGGTGTGATTAAATTATATTAACACATGGATAAAATAGTCTGACATACAAAACAATTATAATGAAAAGTTAATCAAACATATTATGGACCAGTGCAATGGTACTCCAAAAGTCACTATAATAGTGCACTAATCACAAATAGATTAGGAACTTGTACATTCCAATGCACAAATAAAACTTATTCAAAACAAAATATCTCAGATGACAATAACAATTGTGTTTGGTGATAAATGTCAATGTCACATTAAAAGTAAATATTTAACTTAAAAATGTTACCTTGTTCCGGTACAGACAGCTTATTGTCCTTGATAAACTGTTTACCAGTTGACCCCTCAGGAACTCCACCAAAGTATAAATCTGACACGGTTTCCACATTTAGTTTAAAATTAGGATCACCCTGGGACTCTGTTCCATACTGAGTCACAGTTATAGTGGCTTGTTGTCCTTTTTTGGCAATGGAAACTGAATACCAGTTGCCGTCACACAGTCTAACACCAGGTCTGTTAAATGTTACACTTCCTGTTGCATCATTATTTGAAAATTCAAAATAAAGTGCCCCTTTAACCAGAGCAATGTAGTAGTAAATCCCACGACCACCATGGGAAAAGAAAAGCAACCCTGTATGTGATTCTGTCCGGAAAGAAAATGCTAAAGTCCCCTCGTTTTTCAGTTCATATGTTAATGGTGGTAAAACAATGTAACCTGTAAAAAAAGAAAAAAAAAAGAATGTTCACTCAATCTATAGTTGCCTGAGTACAACTCTGATCTCTTGCTGGGTATAATTTAAGATTTGACATTTGCTAACAAAAAGCTTAGCTCATCTGTAGATTAATCTACTGCATCATTGTATTAGAAAAATTATTTGCCCATAAAGAAACAATTTACAATTACACTTCCACAAACAACTATGGTAGCTCAGTTGGAAGTGTTGCTTTGTATGCAGAAGGTGGGAGTTCTAACAGCTGCTGGGTCTGATCAAAGCTTTAAAATAGGTAGTGACAGTTTATTTTGGCAAGCACTTAGCAGGGTCATTTTGAGTAGAAATTAAACTGATGCCCCGTGCAAGTAGGTGTAACATGCTAAAGAACCCTCCCTGCACAATGCCCTAAGCAAACTGCAAAGTTTAAAATTTCTGCCACTTCACCTATAGCTAGTGACATCTTTATGTCTGTGAAATATTCTTAATTAGGATGTAAAACTTCATTTAATTAATCAATCAATAAAGTTCAGCAAGTAACCATGGAGACTTTATTATTAGATTTATAAAAAGAAAAATTTAGTATTAATACCATAAAGACATAAATTTGGAAAATTTTGAGAAAACCATATAATTGGGTATATATATATATATTTATTTATTTATATATATACATATATATATACCGGGTAGACTGCCAAGTTCATAAAATAATATAACATGTAACTATCGGACAATATTATTACCAGTAGTTTACAATAGGTACTTTAAGCATTACTTATATCTCATTATTACTTTATTACTTCTGGGGTTTTTTAACTTAGATCTATTAAAAGTTAAAGATGACTATTGGACTGCCCATTAAAATTTGAAAATTAAGATGCATTTTAATTAAAACATGTAGAGTGAAATCTAAAGATCCTGACTTAAATTTTGGACTTTAAGAGTTATGAAGATTTAAGATGACAAGATAAAAATGTTGGAACTTTAAATTTGTATAATGTCTTTGCCATCTGAGCTTTAAATGTATGGACATTTTACAATGTTTTGATTGTGGCTTCAAAATATTTTTCTTACATAACAAGAAACATACCTTGCCCCATGAAGTGATAACTGTCTCTTTCCAAATTACTTGGACATCCTTGCCAATTTAAAAATGCCAATTCATTAAATACTGATTCATTCCAGTTTAAAGATTTCCATATTTCCACAGGAAACACCTGTTGTAATATCTTTATTTCCAGTATACAACCTTGAAATCCTTGTCGTACGATCTGGATAGTAAAAAAAATATTGTATGGTTTAACTTGATGAAATCTGGTTTTAAGAGAATCTGTCTGGTTTCACTTGATCATGTCTGGTTAAGAATGTATATGTCTAGTTTTGAGTGATCATGTGTGGTTAAGAGTGATCATGTCTGGTTTTGAGTGATCATGTCTGGTTTGAAGTGATAATGTCTGGTTTAAAGTGATCATATCTGGTTTAGGGTAACCATGTCTGGTTTTGAGTGATCAGGTCTGGTTTAGAGTGATCATTTCTGGTTTAGAGTGGTTTAGAGTGATTATGCCTGGTTTAGAGTGGTTTGGAGTGATTATGTCTGGTTTAGAGTGGTTTAGAGGGATCATGTCTGGTTTAGAGTGGTTAAGAGTGATTATGTCTGGTAAGAGTGAATATGTCTGGTTTAGAGTGATCATGTCTGGTTTAGAGTGATCATGTCTGGTTTAGAGTATCATGTCTGATCATGTCTGGTTTAGAGTGATCATGTCTGGTTTAGAGTATCATGTCTGATCATGTCTGGTTTAGAGTGATCATGTCTGGTTTAGAGTGATTATGTCTGGTTTAGAGTGATCATGTCTGGTTTATAGTGATTATGTCTGGTTTGAAGTGATCGAGTCTGGTTTAGAGTGGTTAAGAGTGATTATGTCTGGTTAGAGTGAATATGTCTGGTTTAGAGTGATCATGTCTGGTTTAGAGTATCATGTCTGATCATGTCTGGTTTAGAGTGATCATGTCTGGTTTAGAGTGATTATGTCTGGTTTAGAGTGATCATGTCTGGTTTATAGTGATTATGTCTGGTTTGAAGTGATCGAGTCTGGTTTAAAGTGATCATGTCTGACTTAACTTGATCATGTCTGACTTAACTTGATCATGTCTGACTTAACTTGTTCATGTCTGGTTTCACTTAATCATGTCTTGTTTATCTTAATCATATCTTGTTCAATTTAATAAAAATGGTTTGAAGTGATCATGTCTGGTTTAACTTGATGACATCTGGTTTGAAGTGATCATGTCTTGTTTAACTTGATCATGTCTGGTTTGAAGTGATCATGTCTGGTTTCACTTGATCGTGTCTTCTTTAATGTAATAAAAATGGTTTAAAGTGATCATGACTGGTTTAACTTGATCATGTCTGGTTTGATGTGATCATGTCTGGTTTAACTTGATCATGTCTGGTTTGAAGTGATCATGTCTTGTTTAACTTGACCATGTCTGGTTTGAAGTGATCATGTCTGGTTTCACTTGATCGTGTCTTCTTTAATGTAATAAAAATGGTTTAAAGTGATCATGACTGGTTTAACTTGATCATGTCTGGTTTGAAGTGATCATGTCTGGTTTAACTTCATCATGTCCGGTTTGAAGTGATCATGTCTTGTTTAACTTGATCATGTCTGGTTTGAAGTGATCATGTCTGGTTTGAAGTGATCATGTCTTGTTTAACTTGATCATGTCTGGTTTGAAGTGATCATGTCTTGTTTAACTTGATCATGTCTGGTTTGAAGTGATCATGTCTGGTTTAACTTGATGACATCTGGTTTGAAGTGATCATGTCTTGTTTAACTTGATCATGTCTGGTTTGAAGTGATCATGTCTGGTTTCACTTGATCATGTCTGGTTTGAAGTGATCATGTCTGGTTTGAAGTGATCATGTCTGGTTTCACTTGATCTTGTCTTCTTTAATGTAATAAAAATGGTTTAAAGTGATCATGACTGGTTTAACTTGATCATGTCTGGTTTGAAGTGATCATGTCTGGTTTAACTTCATCATGTCTGGTTTGAAGTGATCATGTCTTGTTTAACTTGATCATGTCTGGTTTGAAGTGATCATGTCTTGTTTAACTTGATCATGTCTGGTTTGAAGTGATCATGTCTGGTTTAACTTGATGACATCTGGTTTGAAGTGATCATGTCTTGTTTAACTTGATCATGTCTGGTTTGAAGTGATCATGTCTGGTTTCACTTGATCGTGTCTTGTTTAATGTAATAAAAAATGGTTTAAAGTGATCATGACTGGTTAAACTTGATCATGTCTGGTTTGATGTGATCATGTCTGGTTTAACTTGATCATGCCTGGTTTAAGTGAACATGTCTGGTTTAACTTAATAGGAGGTCAAATCACTAATGTGCAAAACAACTGGGTAAATTTTTATTTAATTTAAATAAAGTTTATAGAAGTTATGGACTACACAATCTATGCCCCAATGAGATGCGACGGACTGATGGATTAATTGACAGATAGAGTTGAGCCATTACTAGACCAGCTATTGCCTCTGGAAATGCAGGTAAAAATGCCATTTATTTAAGAAATGAAATAAACTTGATATCATATTAACATGAATAAAAATTTCATTTATTTTGTAATCCTAGAAAAATGTATAAAAGAAAAGCACTCAAAATGTAGATACTTTATATGAAAGTGATTCCATCAAATTGGCATCAGTGCCCAGTTGTTCAAAGCTCTGTTAGTTTAAACAAACACATTGTAGCTAGTGAAAATTCAAAATGTATTTTAAAAAATCATGTATCAAATGGATGTATGGTTTAGATTTACATTGTTTCTGTTTGATAATAACACTTGTACACAGTAACCTTTAAACAAAAATTACAAAAATATTGACAAATTAATACACAAGGTTCAATTTTAACAAACCAAATGGTTAATCTAACAGATCTTTGAACAACTGAGACTTGATAACAAACATCTGTAATGTAACATTTTGACATAATATGACATGATTTGTAACAAAGTTCATGCATTGTTCATGTACCTTGAAAATAAAATATAAATATATACATGTATATTGACCCTTACATGATGAGACATGGAAACCTGACTGGAAATGTTAGATTAACTTGTTTAACAAACATATGTTATTTTCATCATAAAACATGTTACAATACAATTTGCTTACCTCAACCCTAGAATCAGTATCAGTGCGTCTTATAACAAAGTCTGGTGGCAATCCTCCCACATAAACACCAGTATTTGGTCCAATAACTGTACCAGTGGCACAAATATTTGTTCTTTTTCCTAAATAAGAGAATTTTTTAACTATGTACAGCTAAATAAACAACTGACGCTGGAGTTTGGTCCAACTTTTGAAAAAAAGGTTACATCTTTTGTGTTTATTTTAGATACAAACAAGAGGCCCATGGGCCTTAACGCTCACCTGAAGATATGTCCAATATTGTTTGCAAAGTGCAATAGACAATATATTAAGTACAGAAACTTTAAAAGTTTTCTCAAGTTAAGAACTCCCACAAAACTTAATCAGAAATATATCCACTCACATTTCATAAAGTAACTGTAGTGCAATGAATAATTTCCAAATCATTAATCAATTTAAGTATATATACTTATGCAGCTATTTCCTTGACCTTTGAACATATATGACCTCAAACCATATATGATTGTCATGTCAATACCTACAATATTCTAATATACATGCCTATGCATGAAATTAATAGCTATCAAGATAATTAATAATTTTAGTATTCCTATGTTGATATGACCTTGACCTTTGAACCATATATTAAAATGATCATCATGTCAATACCTACAATATTCTCAATTAATACCTCAATTTGCAGAATATCCGAGAAGAACACAAATGTGAATAATTTGCATATTCTGCAAATCAAAAACTGGATGAACTTGCACAAATGAAACTGTACTGAAACTTTTTTTTCAAAAAAATTTATTAACCAACTCTCTTTATATCATGGGCTCCATTCCAACAGGAAATTCAATTCAATTTTTATGCCAATTATTTATTTGCAATCTCCTTCTTCAACCAACCACCCCGGGTGTAGATTTGCCATGGAATCCATGGAATTTCCATTGTTTTTTCGTACATGGAAAGTATGGAGTATTGGAACCGTATGTACATGGGAATTCCATGGACATGTACATGGAAATTTTATGGACAATGTACATGGCAAATCCATGGACATTTTCAGGGAATTTCCTGGCCATTTTTGGGAAAGGGACCTTGGGATGAAATTGGGAAAATCATTGACAAAATCTACATTTTGGAAAAATTTTTCATTAAACTTAGAAAATTTTCACATTGTCAGCACATCAAATATTTTGCCTGGAATATTTACTATTTTAATACATGCTGGTAGTCACTCATTTGTACCAAATCACTCAGACATTTACACAATATCTTCATAGACTGGCTTAAATACAAACATCTGGATAGTTATTTCATGAGTTGTTCCCATTCTACCAGATCCTCATTGAATATAAATCAAAATGTGCATAAATACAGGTTATAAAGAAATACAAGCTACACCAAAAATAAAGAGTTTTTTCACTTTTTCTTAAGTTTCTCAAAGCAGGATCATTTGGGAATTTTTACCTACAAAATTGGGAAAAATGTATGCTTTTTGGCATTGGGAATGGGTCCCTTTACCGGACCCTGTGAGTGGCCAGAAAAATCCCTGATTTTGGAGTATTGGAACCGTATGTACGTGGAAATTCCATGAACATGTAAGTGGAAATTCCATGGACATGTACGTGGCAAATCTGTGGACATGTACGTGGCAAATCCATGGATATGTACGTGGCAAATCCATGGTCGATGTACATGGAAATCCATGTACATTGTACATGGAAAATAAGTGTCAAATTTTTAAAAAGTGATCCATCCAGATGAAGTATTTATATACAGCATCAAGAAAAAAATGGCTACTCTGTGAGTCAGCACATTTTGCTGAAATTATGAAATGACATATTTGGTGACTTTTTGTTGCCTTTGACTGTTATAATAATTATTAAACAAAATCTCATCAAGTCTTTAGAACCTCACCAATGTAATTTATTCATGATATTTTCATGTTCATATCTTTAAAAGATTAATTGCTCACTCTTAATGACAATTAATATATCATTTTTTATTTTAATTTTTTACCTGAGATAAACTTTATAACAAAAATAGTTGCCTGTATCATTTATGTTAGTTACATGATAGAATGAAGTTAATAAAACTCACATGGCACTTTCCATACTTTAAAATACAGCTTAATAATTCCCAAATGACACTTTCAATGGTCTGCTTATAATTTCACTAGATTCCATTATCTCGAAAAGGTTTCCTTTGTATAATATCCAGTAACTTTGCAACAAAATATAAGATTTTATGTCCTTCTTAGTCTTGTATAGTCTAAAGCTGAAATGTCTAAAAATGCTGGTCATACTAGGCAGCCATCTTTTTTTCTTGTTGTTGTCTAGCAGAACCTCCTAATTGTTGAACAAAGCACTTGAACTGCTGACCTAGACACTTGAGAAAAATGCCATGGAAATCCATGGAATTTCCACGTACAGAGTTTGTTGAAAATGCTGAGCCTGAAACTTTGTATATTTTGTTAAACTTTCATTGACAGACAAAAATTTGCCACAAAAATCCATGTACATGTCCACAGAAATTCCATGGAAAGTGTGTACATGTCCATGGTCAAAAAGATGGCAAATCTATTTTTCCATGGACATGTACACACTTTCCATGGATTTTTGTGGCATTTCCATGGAAATCCATGGATTTTACATGGACATGGACATATGTCCATGGAATTTCTACAGCTGGGACCCCCACCTCAACACTCGTAAAAAAATTCAAAAAATGTTTTTATGAACTAAACATCATCTTCTGAAGACAGTTTATAGAATATGAGTTCAGGACATGTCTATTTCTAAAGTGCTTTTAAATGGAGTAAAAAAAAAAAAAAGAAAAAAAATACCCATTATGGCCAGCTTACAAAAAATTACTGAACTTAAATACTAGTATTTGGCTAATAAAAATTATGACCAACCTGTCCATTTTTTGTCAACTTCAATATAAGCAACTTTATCCACTCTCCAAGCTTTTAATTCATGCCATTCACCTCTATCATAAGGCAGACCCTCGTCGTTAGTCGGGGTGACAAACGATGCACATCCTGTAGTGAAGGTGAACATCAAAACCAAACCAAGGTGAATTCACACAACAAATAAATCTCTTTTTGTAACATACAACAATTAATTGTGTATATGCATTTTTCACTTATGACTTGTAATTAACATATTTTATGGATACTTAAGTATCACCAGTATTGAATCTTAGTTTGTTTTCTTTGGTTGGACTCAACTATATGGACACACTGTTTCATGTGCAGATAGTCTACTGAATTTATTTTCTATGAACAAAAAAAAAATCTAGATTCAATGCTTTAAGTTCAATAATAAATCATCCATGCAAACACTAAAAAAAGTGTTCACTTTAATTTAAAAAAAAAAGTAAATATATACTGATTGTAAATACACAAGAACACAATGATGTAAACTTTTTATTAATTTTAGCAGTTTTACATCTGCTTAATTGACTTTTTAACATATAAAATCAAATTATAAAGCAATTTTGAAAATTTATGAGTTCTTTAAGGTTTATCAAAGTGTTGATTGAAATATAAAATATCAGTTTTGGTGGATCTGACAATTTTGTCATGGTATGTATCTATTATAAACATTACAAAAGACATAATACATGTACCAATTAACAATACTGCTGACCAATGTAATATCTCATGTTCCTTTAATTACAAGTCTATAAGTAAAAAACATTCTGAGATTTTTTTTTTGGAACTGCATGATGAAACCATAGAAGTCTAATATTAGTAATGTTTATAAAAACATTACTTTTTCAAATTTTAAACTAAGCATTTAACTTATGTACAAAAAGTGCAAAATTTAATCAAAGTTAGTATAAAATTTTAATTTTAATTTTAATTGATTTTAAGCTGTAGATCTTGTTTTATTTATGAAAACATAACTTTTATTTTAACTTACAAACTGTATCAAAACAAAATTCAATTTCATGTGAAGAATTTCCTAAAACATCTAATAAAACAATTAAACTGAATTTCAAAGTTTGTAAAGAAAAGTATAGATCTGATCTACAGTATTGAAGAAGGTTGCATCAGCAGTAAGTTATATAATTCAAATTGAAAACGTTTTTACATATTACATGTTTTAATGAAACTTAAACGCTGTCAGCGAACTACTGTATAGTAAAGGTACACCTTGTACTGAGATTATACGATTACTATAATGTTCCAAGTTTGGTTGTCAAACAGGTTCTACAGGAGAAAGCAATCATGATACTAATATAGCGCTAGCTGCAAAAAATTATTTCTTTAAAAGCATTAGCAAAAGCTTTTATGTCAGCATCTTCAATTACAAAAACCGCAGCCAAAATTTTAATTAAAAAAAAAATTGTGCCAAAAAAATATAATATCTAAAAATAATTTGAAGTTTAAAGAGATGACAATTTAATATAATTTAAAAGTTTTTAAACTTGAAGAAAATTTTTAGACAAAATTTACAAAGCATTTGTTTCTCCTGTAGAAGTTCAGTGACAGATTTTGACTGCAGTTTGTGCACAAATTTGAAGACATCCAGCATGCTATGCAGTACTCCAAAGTTATAATGCATGTAGATTTGTACAAGAAAGATATAAATGGACTAATGGTAATCATAATTTATATTTCATACAACTTTAAAATGTTACAATTTTTTGCACCTCAAATAATGTAGCTATAAAAATGTGTTTAATTAATTTGTTTCCTTTTCTCCAATACTTTTACATTTATAAAAGTTACAAATACAGTATTCCTTGTAATAGTCAGCACCTTTTTTCTTAGTGGTCTTTATAATATTTATTAATACTAGTTTTACTGTTTATGTTTCATGAATTCATCATGGAAAATTTATTCTGATGAAAAATGCCTATAAATCCTGGAATTCTTGTATTCTATTTATTGTTCCAATTCACTGATCTATTTAAACAGCAGAATGAGTTGATCTTGCAATCTCAAGTGACTTGCACTCTCTCCTACTTGTGCAAGGCCATTGTCATGGGGTTAAGCAATGATATGAACCTTTTTTTTTTTTTTTTTTGAAAAACCAACTTGAATGAATAGTCATAATTACCATCAATATTGTGGATTTAGAAAGAGTAAAGGTTAAAATCTAACATTATAACTCTGAGTAAAATTCATTCAACAAGGTGAACAAACATTTTTGAAAATGCATTTTTCACTTTAAAACCGCACTGCAACCAGTGATGTCATCACAAACATGCTTCAATTTGCGCTGGATGTTTGCCACATCCATCTAACCTTGGTATTTTCCATCCATTATTATGCGAGAAAATTGGCCATCGCGCACTGCAATTAATGTATGCAGTTGACCGTCATTATAAGATCGATCATTGTCGGTTTTTGGATCAACTTCAATGAATGAGACACAGCCTAAAGAAAATAATAAGGAGATAAATAATATATATGGAATAAAACGCTTAATTCACTTAATTACATCTTTTACAGGATCAAATATAAAAGCCAGACTTCCTGCTGTATTGTCTGTAAACATAAAGATAAAATGTTAAGTATACATTATATCAATCTCAAACAAGCACATATAATCTGTAAAACTTAATGCCCTGGTAGCAATTAAAATTTCATAAAAGATCAAAGGTCAAAATTACAATGTAACAATAAAAATGTCTTATTTATATCAAGGAATATTTTATATACTTACAAAAAAGCTTAAACTGAAAGAAATAGACAATGAAAAACAATTTGCACCTGGGTAGTTTGATCAGGAATAAAAATGCCTATATTCTAAAAGTTCTACTGTTATTGTATATCAATCAAAGTATTGCATACCTTGTGGATCAAAAATCAACCATGGACGTCCAGCCCGGAACTGTAACACTACTATCTCATCTTGATTTCCTGGTGAGGCAGCAAACAACAACAGTCCATCTCGCTGGAAGGTACGGAACCTAATCTGTATACCTACAGAGATATAGCAAAAAATACAAAGCCTTCAAAAATATTTCATTTGTTTAATCTGTCATTACCTTGGTTACTTAACACAAAAATGGCCAAACTCAATGGATGATTAATGGAACCTGCAGATCTAATATTAAAAACAACAGAGATACTAAAAAACTACATAATAACAATTATGTATAATTATAAATTTTGTAGTTCAACTTTTGAATTTCTACAACTAAATTTCAACAGCAACAGCAAAACTACTTATGATTTTAGAGCTTTCATTCTCTACTATAATGGAAGGGTATTGAAAAATAGCACAACAGCTGTGTATTATATGCTGGTCTGAAAATGACAAACAATTGTATGTTTCACTAAATTTAGTCATACCTTTCAAAAATTTTGGATCTTGCAGGAAAATGTAAACATACATACATACAGTCGACAGACTTCACACACAGAGGGACAATCACCATAAAACAAATGTCTGTATACACAGGCATATACAAAATTAACACAAATGTTTATGTAGACAATGTTGATGATAATGGATAAAAATCAATGTCCCAACCAAAATCTTTCTTTGCCACAAAATAAATCTTTTAAGTAAGCATAAGAATGTTTTTATCAACCTGTAAATCCAACATTGACAGGAATTGTATCAGGTGGAAATAGATAGTATCCTCCACCAGGAAATCTGGTTCCTTGAACAACTTGTGGTGGAAAGCTCAAAGCTGTAATTGTCTTTTGGATAGTGTAAACTGGATCTGGACCATTCAAAACAGTTGGTGGTTTCCAGATGATTTCCATCACTGTAGAGTTATAACTATCCACCATTGGGGTTCTCAATCCCTCAGGTACTGTAAACAGAATAACCAAAGGATTTAAAAATTTAGCTAGCTATACATGAAAATACCTAACATCATTAAAAGGTAACATTTAATGTATCTTAATGCAGGAGATGTTTATAACAAATTTGGTTGAAATTGGTTGGGTGGTTTTAGAGGAGACTAAAATTTACTAACATAAGCATTGTTACATAGTTAGCTTATCTCTTGATTACCACCTGATCTACGGTAATTCTGCTTTATAAAGCTCCTGTAGCTTCTGGGTTTACAAGTTATGAAGATTAGAAATAACCACAGGGACAAAACTGATTTATTCAAGGTATCTGAAAAAAAAACAACTAATAAGTTATTGAAGTTCTGTGTTACTTACCTGCTTGTAATGTTATTCCTGTTACATCACTGCTATTTATACAGCCGACACTGTTACATGTTTCTATTCTGTATGTATAGTTACCATAAGGAACTAAACCACTGATCTTATGTGAGTTTGTACTGTTGTTAACTGTCAGTATCAGCTGTAAGTATATAAGGGTTTAATTATTGAAATCCTGTCACCATAATTAATATCAAACACAAAATTTACCACTTAGTGCTTTCCTGGAAATTATGCCGGTACTTTGGTTTACAAGCAATAACTTTTGATTACTATTAACCATATAGATGTACTAATATACAACAATGTATCTTGATGAAACACAGATCGGGTTCATATTTGAGCATTATCACATTAACACAGATCAAGTTCATATTTGAGCAATTATTACATTAACACAGATCAAGTTCCTATTTGAGCATTATCACTTGAGTACCTCAGCAGTTAATTCCAAAATAACTTGGTAAAAACCAAAGCATGTTTAGCAATGTTTTTCTTAAATCTAGTTTCAAGTACATGTTTGCTTGTACATTTTAATGTATATTTACAAAAAACCTAAAAACTATGCTAATAAATAATTTACAGTGTAGAACCAAGGGTTTCTTCATGAAAATTACATTTTATATAAGTCAGAACTAATCACATTGCCCCAAAGAAAATAATATAAATTGAATCTTCCCATACTGAGTAAATATACAGCTTTATATCCTATTTAAAAACTCTTTAATTTTTAATAAATTTAATAAATTTTTAATAATTTCCATCAATCAGTCCATAATCGACATATGAAATAACAACAAACACTACAGTAGTAATACTATCAAAATCTTACAGTCCATGTGTAAGGGGGAGCATATGGATCTCGGGTTTCATTATTTTTCTTGTAATGATATAACTGGTATGACTTAATTAATCCTTTCGCTTCAATCTCTGTTGGTTCTGTCCAGGTAACAATAAGCTCTGTACTGCTTAAAGCATTTACAGTAGGTGCAGGTGTACTCAGAGGAGTTGCTTCCCCTGTTCTTCCTAAAACCCAGCCACTTGCAGTTTTCCCTATATCATTTTCAGCTAAAACCTACAAAAAAGGTATGGACTTTTAAATCATATTTACATATTCATTTGTAGCCTTGAAGTCAGCAATAATTTTTCTATTAGTGTAGAAATATTTTTTATATTAATTTCAAGGATTAATCTAAAAACAAAGTTCATGTGGTGTGATCTGCTTTGTATCAGTGTACACTAAAAAGTGACATTTTGAGTGCAAGAACACTAGTAATCGGGATAAACATTGCAGACAACTTGGCCCATAATAGTATTAACAATCCCAACCAGTTAAGGGCTACCACAAAATAACCTTTCTCAATTGAGATCAAATGGGGTTGAACCAACACATTAGAGATCATTTGTTTGAAATCCAACTCTTTAACAACTCAACAACCAGAGCCCAATAATCATAATATTTTTTTAAAATGAACAATAAAAAAATGAATTTTGTAAAGTGCTGATATAAAATCTAGGATATCAAGAGATTAATAATTTAAATTATGTCTGCCCTCACAGCTGCTATCACTCAATAAAATCACTTTCTATAGAAAGATCAAGACTCCTATCCCACTCCATTTTCTGTAAACATCCTTACATTGTATCCATATAAAACACCACTGTAATAATAATTAATGCAACAAGGTATGTATTAGGTGTCAGTAAAGTAAACATACCTGGAATTCATAAAATGTAAATGCATTAAGTCCAGATGCTACATAAGATGTGGCAGGAGGCTCTAGGGCATTTTCCTGTGGCTTGAGTGTTGGTCTGGGGTTAAACTGACCACTGGGATGAAATATTCTTTTCTCTGGTGGATCTCTTGTCAAATCTGGCTTTAGAGTGCCTCTAATCCACAGCTCATAAAATATAATAACTCCTGAAAATTAATTAGAAAACAAAATAAAAATGATGTATCTGTGGAGGCCAGGTTTAAAAAACCTATATATAATAAATTTATACATTTATACTTCATTTTGTAGAATTATTGTATTGAATGATGATTTAGGTCAACAGGATTTGAAATGATTGATTTAATGGGGTTTTATGTCCAAGTCAAGAATATTTCACATATATCAAGATGTCACCGGCTATAGGTGGACAAGTGTAGATTAATTCAAGGAAAGACAATTGTTATTCCCTAGCTACTTCATGAATGTATATAGCACTACACAAAGCAACAAGACTTTATATGACTAAGACCAAAGTAACATATCAGACAAGTGGACTTAAAATTTATTCTACCATTACACAGTGTAGACAATAGACAATTTATTACAAACCATTTGGTCTTTCTGGAGGACTCCATGTTATCAGTAGTGATGTACTGTTAACTGTAGTTATGACAGGTGCCCTCATCAATTCTGGTAAATCAGATCTTGTATTGAACACTGTTGGCCAACTGTCTAAACATCCACCAGGTGTACATGTAACCACGGTAACAGTATAATTTGTAAATGGAACTAGATCAGTTATATCAACAGCTCGGACTTTGCCTACCCAGTGAGTTTTTGGTTGTGGACGACTTGGGGTCACTGTCTCAAGGCTATAGTTCACTAAAGGGCCATTTAAATTTACAGGAACATTCCAACTGAAAGTAGCACTTCTTGAAGTGATATAGGACACATAGACAATAACCATTCCTGTTGGAGCACCTGGTAAGGTTCTAAAAGTAACAGGTCTACTACGTACTAATCCAACATCATTCCGAGCTTCTATAATATATGTGTACCAGACATATGCTGATAGTCCAGTATCTGTAAACTCCATATCTATGACAGACAGAAAAAAAACCATTTTTTTTCAAATTTAAAAATTTCTTACTCTTCAAAAGATTATTAAGATTATTGTTACCATTTTTTTTTTTTACAATACTGCTTCTTTTGAAAATCTAGAATATTTGCTGATTCTTTAGATGCAATAGAATGTATTTTTACAGATATGCATACACCTTCATGTGAATATACAATTATATATATATATATATATATATATATATGCATGCTTCATGTCATTAGTCAAGATGTGCATTTGTTAGGTGAACTTTTTATAAAAATTGAGAATTTTGAAATGTAACAGTATTTAATGACTTAAAGGTAAAAACATGTCACACTTACTGCTGCCATTATATACCAGTGTTGCATTTCTGATCAGAGTGTAATTTCTTATATCACCGTTAGGATAGTCTGGTCGTGTCCAGTTTAAATACAGGGAGGTAGAACTAAGAGCTAAATGTGATGGTGGAGGTTGTTGTGCGGGCTCTTTACTACAACCATAGAAGTTATCAGCAGTTAGAATACTAGCCCCATCTTTACAAGCATCACATCTTCGTCCCTGAACCAGCTGTTTACATACACACTGACCACTGATTGGGTCACAAGTGTTGTTGAGACTTCCTGCTGGATAACAATCACATCTTGTACAACTGTAATTACAATAAAGATTTTACATTATTACTTGAAGAAAGATAAAACAATTTGTATCAAACTTAAACAAAAAGCCAATATTTTCCTTGAAAAAAAAGGGTAGCATTCGATAGTAAAGAATGAATACAGTAAAACAACAAATATAAATATCTCAGCACAATATACTGCCTGGGTTCTAAAACCCTTTGGGCAAACCAAAATTGGAGAAAGTCTGTTAGTTGGCATTTTTTTCAGACACACAACTTCTTTAACCATTTAAAAAACTGCTGACATTGATGTGTGTAAGTAAAAGAATATTACTGAAAGCAGCATAAAATGCTTTTTCTCTATTCCACTACTAAACTACTTAAATCTCATAAAAACTGAATTTACAAGCTGATGGGAATTGAAATTCCATTACATACAATTTGAAAAGAATTTACATTTACAAAGTGTATTAATATTATTCAGTGTCAACTACAGTTCAGTTTAATATATGTGAAGACAAATGAAGGTTATTACATATATATATATATATATATATATATATATATATATATATATATATATATATATATATATATATATAAAATAGGCACATAACTTGTCTGTGGAGTTTTGTCAGCTGTTAAGTCCAATATTGTGTTCAAACCAAAGAGCTGCTTGAAATAAATATTGTAACATAATAATCATCTCCTTTTTACACTTGGCTTATAATAAATAGTCTGTTAATTGAAACCTAGATTTTTTTCTTTGTGCTTGTTAAAGACATCAATGTACAATACATAAAACATATCATAAAGAATTACAAAGAAGATTTAAATACAATATACTGTATAAGCAGCACAAAAACATTGAATAGCAATGACATAAGAGTATGTGATGTATAGAAATAAAAGAGTATGTGATGTATAGAAATTAAAAATCAAGAGTCATACATACAATCCAAATCTACTGTTATAACCATAATATCCTGTATCACATTCTGAACATGTCCTGCCAGTTACACCGGTGTTCTGAAGGTTACATTGACATTGCCCTGTCTGAGAGTCACAGTGTGTTGAGGGTAATATACCTGCACCACACCCACAGGCATTACAGCCACCTCCCAGTGTCTTACTGACATAATAATCTAAACAATAATGAAAATAAAATAATATCAATGTATTACATGTACAGATGACCTGTTACTGTCTGGTATACACATGTACAGATGTACACATGTACTTCTATTACATGTACAGATGACCTGTTACTGTCTGGTATACACATGTACAGATGTACACATGTACTTCTATTACATGTACAGATGACCTGTTACTGTCTGGTATAGTAAGTGTTCAATTTTAAAGTTTTGTAAAGAATAGGCAAAGATCTCTCCTTCATATTTTACTTAAAACTAATTAGCAATTGTATCAATCCATATTTCTATGGAGGTTTAATTCCTAAATAACATGTACAGCATCTGTTTCCACACAGATCTCACTTTTCTCTAAAATATCTCAACATGTTTTTTCTATTAAATCATGGTATGAAATTGAATCTTAACCCAATTTTGTAAAGTAAATCTGATTGTTCTAATTAAATGTTCATATTTACAGTATCAACTGCACTAGACCTTAATGTAGGTCTATCAACGATGGTTTTCAAAATTATTGATCTTACCCTAATACTGGAATAAGACCTTAATTTTTAAGAACTGCAGAGGTTATCAAAAAGGTACAGGGGTAAACTTGCCACTTCCAGTAGAAAGTCACCACTTATCTCGTGTATCTGGCAGAGTATATTTTAACCTACAAAGGTACAATGCAATGAAGACATATTTTATGTATCACTCACCATTACTGCAATCATCACATCTTCTACCAATCCTGTTTGCAAGACATGTGCATTTTCCTGTATTCTGATCACATGACAAATCTTCTGTTCCTTTTGTATTTCCTTCCTGTGTTCCAGTAGGATCACAATGACATGGTTGACAGCCATCAGGATCAGAAACATTTAATCCAAATGTATTGCCTTTACATTTATTACAGTTCATGCCCTCTACATTAGACTTACAAACACAGTCACCTGTTAACGAATCACAGGTGAGAGAATTGTTGACAGTACCTGCTAAATCACAACTACAATCTCTACAGCCTTTAAAAAAGTCTGATCCAAATGCAAAAGCTCCTTCTACGCACTGGTTACAAGTTATACCCTGTGTGTTTAGTTTACACACACACTGTCCATTAGTTTTGTTACACACTGTACTGGACTGCGTCCCTAAGCTATTACAAGAACAAGGTTTACATCCATTATGGAAGCCATAATATCCATTAGCACACTGATCACATTTTCTACCAATTATATTGGCTTTACATATACACTGACCTGAGTTAGGATCACAAAACTCTGATAATGAGCCTTGTGGATTACACTCACACTGAGAACAACCAAGAGCTTTGTCACTAGTTAAATTAAAATATCCGTACTTACAGGAATCACATTTATCACCTGAAATTTAAATAAAAAAATTTTAGAATTGATGACAGTAAACATCACAAAGTAAAGAATCTCTTTAGAAATACCGTAAAAACCCATGTAATTTACGCACCCGTGTAATTTACGCAGGTGGTTTTCAAGCTAAAATTAATTTAAAAAAGCTTCAACTCATGTAAAATTCGCAAAAACATATACTGAGGTACAACGTTTAAATAAATAAACTAAAAAATACTTCAATTCCAAACGAATTTTTTTTTTTTTTTTTTTTTTTTTTTTTTTTTTTTTTTTTTTGCAAAAATAAAAGTTTCTGATTAGTTAAAATATTTCATTTTTATATGTGTAGTAGTCTGGGTAGCTCAGTTGGTAGAGCATTTGTCTTTATTGCAGGAGGGCAAATGTCTGACCCTGTATTTTTTATTCTTCCTCCTCCAACAGTTTAGTGGGTATTGTGGCTCTCCAAAATGGTGACTGGCAACTGTGGGCCACATAACACCCATCTGAAGGAATTAAGGGTGAGATTTTTCATAAAACCACAAGAAACTCAGTAATAAAAGGAGATGAATGTAGTGGTCTGGGTAGCTCAGTTGATCAAGCACCTGCTTATAATCTAGGAGGTCTGGGTTCGATCCTTAGTCTAACCCTGCATTTGTACTTCCTCTTACATGCATATAAATGTCATCTATACCTATATAGACAAAATTCTTGGGATTTGCGCACAAACATCATTCAAAAATTTCTGTTTTAAAGCACCTCAATGACTACCTTAATTGCTTCATTTTCTCTTTGCTGTAACCCTGACCTTCAAAATATTACCTTTGATTAGGGCGGAGCCATATATAATTAGACAATGACATTTGAGTCAAGTTTCATAAAAAATCTTATAAAGCAGAAATTAATTCTTGCCTAGATGTCATTTTTAAGAATACACATTGAGTGATCTTGACCTTTATTAAGTGTCATGATTGACATACAATATGTTCAACATTCAACAATAAAGCAACATTAAGTAATAGCCTGGAGACTGACAGATGGACACACAAGCTGATTTCTATGATTCTGGCAAGAATGTACAAAGTTGAAGGTGTTAACAATTTGATCTTACCTCTGACATTCTGTTTACAATTACAGGTACCAGTAGTAGGGTGACATTTTACATCTGCATTAGAAGTACCAGTGATATTACAGTTACAAGGATCACAGCCATTTGGATTAGATGGATTTAAGTTGTAGTAACCATCAGAACATGTGTCACATCGACGGTTTCCAACAAATGACTTACAATTACACTGCCCACCAACCTACCAAATAAATTAATTGTTTTTCTTACAAGATTTGTCAAAAAACTTTTTACCAATTTATCTTTGTGTAATATTTGTGATGACCACTAAAATCAAAGCAGAAACAAGGGTAATTTGTAATGGAATGTCATGACTGTCCCACAACAAAAATCATCTGGTCCAAACTAGTTCCTAAAATAGACCCCAGTTTAAAAGAATGGTAGAAAGAAATATGTATCCCTCCCTTATTATTCTACAGAGTTTTTAGAAAGTATTTTACAACTTATCACTGAGAAAAGTTCCAAACATGGGTTGAAAAATTTGGACGGAGGAAAAGAAGAAGATGAAAAAGGGAAGTTTAACAAAATCAATATGTCCCCTGCTTTTGGGGAAATAGTAAAAGCTTTAATAAGTAAGGTCAGAACTTGCAGTTGATTTATCTATTACAAATATACAAAATAAACAACAATAGTGTTGTAATGTAAATTTATTTTAAAGTGAAAAAAATCATAACACATATATATATAGAAACTAATTTAAAAATTAAAATTGAATTTTAAAAACAACCAATTCTTTAATTTGGTTCAAATTCAATGTCATTATTATAATCAGTAGCAATATCTGTAGTTTTAGTCATTTACATGTTGAACTTCATGTTGTCAAGTCAAGTATAGCATTCTTATCACTAACAAATTAGTCCATTTTAGAAAAAACAGGTTTCAAAAATATATATCTAGAAATAAACTTTTATGAAGGGTTATAATTGGAATAACATAGTTCTACCTTTTGCAATACATGTAAAATTATGCTTACCTTTGCACAATCTGAATTATTTCCAATGACCCCTGGTAGGTAACAGTCACACTTGGAACAAACATCAACTGCATATTTACTCTTTCCCTCAGGTCTGTAGAATAATGGAACACAAGTGTCACAGAACTGACCAGTGGTATTGTGTGTACAGTTAATACACACGCCACCACCACCTTTACTGTGATCTAAAGGAAATACATCTAATGTTTCATTATATACACAGCTGGAGGCATGACCATAACACTCACATGGTTGACAGTTGTAGCTATTTATTTGATCTCCTCTCTTGAATTCCTTGTTGTTGTACAGTGGTTGACATCTTTCACACTAGAATAGAAAACAAAACAGTAATTTCTGGTTATCTGATACTGTTAAACCACATAAAATGCTCTCAACAGTTTGGCCACTTCACTATACCTTAATACCTCAAACTTGTGCAAGTAAGTCTAGTAAAGATCTAGGTTTTCAGTTAACTGTAACATGATGTCTTCTGTATATACTTGATATAAATATGGACAGGAGACTTAAAATGGACCTAAAATGCTCACCTTGCTGCTTCAAATGCAGCTATAACTTTATCTAAGATGCTTATAACAGATAATGTTTTTACATTGTGACACTTTGAATGCGAATAAAACTTACTATCAAAGAGGTCTTATTCCTATTATTTAATTTTTCTTCAATCTAAATAGTAAATGATGTCAATGTTAATAACATTTTTAGATTTCTTAAAACAATTATATTTACAAAAAAGATCAAACTGAGTTAAAGAGTACCTTCTGAAAATGAGAATTCAATCAGAAAAAAATGTTTATGCAAAAAATAACTATTTTAATATTTAAAAAATGCAAAGGTCAAAATTTAAGGCATGAAACTAAATAAATAAAATAATAATAATAATAAAAACATTGTTACAATACATCAATTAAAGCATTTCAAGAAAACATTAAAATCATAAACTTTATGTCATTATCTTTTCTAATTAACAAATCTTTTAACAATTGAATGATATTTTATGAAGTTTTAAACATTTAAAACTAAATTCAAAACCAGTATTTCATCAAAATTTCACAAAATGAATAAACTTAAGACCAACAAAAATTTGATCGGTATAAATCTTTTCTTTATAGATGATGTATGACACAATGATATCCACATGATCTAGTGGTTTTTAAGTATAATTGTAAGGACCTTATGACTATATAACTTATTTTACACCCAATTGTTGATAACCTTCCAAAAATAAATTTAAGTAATAAGAAATCAATTTCACCCCTAAAATTATGAAATGTTAGTGCCATAGCAACCCCTAACAAATGAACTGAACACCTGCTTACATCAAAGCAATGATTGACAGTCAAAATCAAGATGTTAATTTCCTTCCTTTTCTTGAAGGTTGTAAGTTAGTTACTGGCTCTCTTGAAAGCTTTACTGAATATCCATTTTCATAGTAACCTACTTCAAGTTTGAAAACAAACCAGTTAGCTCTCCAGTTGTGAAGTGAGAAGTCAACAGCTCTAGTATGATTCGTGTCTGCTGTACATAGTGCTAGTTTTTCAAGATTTTAGAAAAATCATGTGGGTTAAGAAAATCAACCTGTGCATTAACCGACCTTAACTTTCACTTGCCAGGTAAAACCATCTAACAGCTGTACAACATAAGGTATGGTTATAGACTGTGATTCTAACAACAGCAATCTTACCTACAGTTAAATGGATTCTTCCAAAATTTTCTACCATAACCCACATGATTATTACAGCAATGTACTTCCGGATTGATTTTTTGTTTTGTATTTTACCATATTAAATCCCTGTACCAATGTTAAAACACTCTGCATTTTATAATCCAGCTGAGATGGCATGTATTTTGGTGTCAGTTAATTACGACAAAATGCATATGTCAATATGGTATGTGACATTAATACAAACTTTTTTGATTTCTCTTCTTAAACCTTGAAATAACTAGTGCTACAGCTTTTTTATTTTTGATAGGGCTTTATTGTCATTTAAATACCATGGATTTTAAAGTACAGACCTGATTTCCTTCAGTATAACTATCATTTGAACAGTTACACTTGTAGGGAAATGAAGAAGTATCACAGGTTTCTGCATGACCATTACATTCACATCTGTAATGAGAGAAATTAGAGGTTTCTGATGAAAATATTACAAATTTACAATTTATATTATAATTTCAAATTTAAAATGATTTAAAAACACATAATTTGATCAATTATTGTTGTAAGGTGAAGCATGGTTATGGTAAAACAAATCATTTCATTACAGTCAAGAATACTGATGAACCATATAACAGTATTGTATATTGTGGTTTCCTGGGTTAGGTGAAAAAAAATTTTACATGTAAAGCTTGAAAATTTAAACCAATTTCTGTTTAATTACACAATTTTAAATATAAATGAACAATAATAAAGTACTTCCTTTACATTGGGGTTTTCTGAAATGACAGATAATAATTACCTTGCCGTGACTTTGTATTCAAACACACCATAGTAATCATGTCTGGGATTCTGTGTGTAGTAATGATCATAGAATCGAACTCGTACTTTATGTGCTAAAACAAATTCATGTAATTCTGTCGTGTTGTGGAAATCATTGTATCCAGGTCGTTGGACTGGTTCAGGAGCCAACAAGTTAAAGGTTATGTTACCTTTTGAGTACGGTACATTGGAACTGCCACTGAAAATAAAGGGGTAACTTAGTTACCTAATATACTGTTAACAAAAACCTAAAACCCTGGCACCAATTAATGAAGGGCTATAATGATATAAGTATATAATAGTGTTAACAATCACAATAAATTCTCTTCAATAAACTACTGATCCAAAAAATAGACATATTTTCAAAAAATCAATCACATCATGTCAGACTTATCCTTTTTTCTTAATTAATATCAAAATTAGGTTCACAAAAATATAAGGTAATGTCACAATACTTTTAACTGGTTGCTCTTTATTCACACACTGAAAATTCATAAAGACACTGCAATTACTTAAGAAATGACATTCTTTTTGTCAGAGCAGAGTTCATTGCGATATGAACGACAGTGGGCTGTTGCAAATTGCATGAACATTTCTTATATTTACAATTTCTTTAACCATTTCAGTTCAATTTCAGATGATATATCCTAAAAATCACCCTGTCAGTTTACTGCCAACCTCCACATCGTCAAAATGGAATATATATCCCAACGCCATGACGTCAGAAAGTTCAGAAAGGACATTAGTGTTCATAGCATATGACCGCAAAAAGAGTAATAGAGTCATAGAAAGAAAGATAATAGCAATCTGTATATATATGTGTATTAACATGATTATAACTGCTCGTTACTCTTGAATCACACTCTTATTTTCTAATGAACCCTACACCTTCTTTGTTACAACTTAGATGTGAAGCAAAGAAATAGTAAAGTTTTGTTAATTTTTTGCAAATGTATATGTAATTTTAGCTATAAACATGGTTTTTGTCTAACTGTTACTACCTATAGTGGTTTAGAACACTTCCTGTATGAAAACAGAAAGTTTTTTTCCTTTCATCTTCAGAGCATCGGGGACATGATGTAAGATAAAAATTCTACTACTACAAAAAAGCATTAAAATGGATGAAAATCCTTTTCTGAATTGATTAAGAATTAGCAAAAATTGTATATTAAATCTTACACTCCAAACTGAAGACAATTAACAGATGTAGAGAGTGGTAGAGGCCCATTGTTTGGCTGGTTGAAGTATTTAGTACAGTCTTCAGCATACATCTGCCAGACTTCCCAGGTACCTGTAGGTGATCTCTGTCTATCTATAGCTACTGCTTTAGGTAAAGGACTATAAAACTGTACAACAACATAAAACACCTGTAAAATAATTGTAAAGAAATATATGTTACCTGAAAAATAGGTATATTGAAATTTTTGTTACCTGTAAAAGAAGTGTATTAAAATTGACACGTATGTCAATTAATCTATTTTACTGAGATTTAAGAACTTCATTATGGTAATAAACAGATATGAGTTTGTGGTTGAACATAATGTTAAAAATAGAACCTTCAATTAAGCCAAACACACAGTCGAATGTTAAACTGTTAGGAGAATATACATATAAAATTTTGACTGTATGTGGACAAAATATCCATTATACAAAACCCAATCATCAAGGTTACAATGTTGGTGGAGAGTTAAATACACTCTGCACAACAGGGCCCAGAAGGTTATTGTTATACTTCAGCTAGCTCAAACCTGGCACAAAAAATAGTACCAATAACAATTTTCCTTTTACAACACATTTAAAATTGAAAAATAAAAGTTACAAAACCTCTGATGACTGCTTATGAAAAAATAATTAAAATGAAATGTACCAGGTAATTCACCTTAACGCTCATTGCAATATATGCATTCCTTAGGTATACAGATATAAAAATAAATACAGTACCTGAAACACATCACCTAGATCTACTGTCAGCTCAACCAAATCCTGAAACTTTGATATCCAATAACTTGTGATATCATTATCATTTACATACTCCAACACATGTGAATATGGACTTAGACGTCCCACACCATTACCGGTGTTGTCAGGGACACCATTAGCAATACAATAGTGGTTGAAGAGTGGCATTATCCTGGGAAATTCAGCTGGACATCGACAGGTAGGTTGTATTCTAACATCAGGTAAAACACCAGTATATGTCTGTTGTATTTCTCTAAACAAGTCAAAAATATACAATTAATTGTACATAGTTGTATTGATATACCACCTGCATTGCATGGAATGGTGAGAATTTAAAAACTGAACACAAATACCGATACTGACACACAAGAGGGATCAATAACCAGACTAAAGCATACAGTAACATAAGTTAGAAAATACAGTGCTTCTAACTACCTTGGTTCAATTACCACTAAAGCAGATACTAGTTCCAGATAGTTTGTTATATAATTAAGGTAATTGGCTTGCTGAAAGTCAGTGGTTTTTCTTTGTCTGAACTTAATGCTTTGATATAAGTAAAAGAGTTTTATTCGGTGTAAATATCATTACTATGCTTATTATAATTTGGCCATTAGGTGAGACAAAAACAGGAGATATGTATGTTATGTAATATTCTAATTATAAGAGGACCAATTTGACTAAATGCTCACCTGGTTACAGTTCAGACAATCAATAAATAGTAAAGTTTAACACTTTGTAAAATTTAAATTTTCTTACATAAAAACAGTTCTGAGCTGAATACAGTATATACAATAAAAATTAAATGCATAGTTCATGTAAAATATAAAATATCTCAAAACTGACTGTTGAAACTTATTATAACACAAATCTTATCAAATATAACACAGAATAATACTAAGCAGTGTATTTTTACCTGTTAGTTAGAGTTGTATTGAAAAACTTAAAATCCTGAATTCTTCCCAGAAACTGACCTCTACCTGCATTTACAATAAATTCAGTATAATAATACAGAAAGATAAGGCTAGAACACAGACAATACAGGAAACATTTAAACCCAAGGTCACCATGCTGAAAGCTTACTAGCCAGAATGTTAATCAAGGTTAAAAGGTCAAAATTTTCTAAACTATCAATTTAAATGTGCCAAGTACTATTAGATTTTTTGCATTATTTAACAGTTCTCTGATAACTAGCATCATGTTGAGTTTGAATCAAGGAATAATTTTGGCATTTTTCAATTCAAGCTTTTTTTTCTCATTGATCTGTCTTTTTTTTTTTTTTTTTTTGTTTAGTCAAATGTCTGGTAAAGCCAAATTTAGTTAAATCCATAATGCAAGCCTAATGTATGTGCTTTACCAATTACTCATTTTGTTTCACATGTGTCAAATAAAGATGTTAAAAAAACTTTTCTTTTTCAATCACTCTAAATGTCATTAAGATGCTGATATTGGAAAAATAACCGATTTCATCAACTGACTATATGTTTTTGATCATAATTAAATCTTATTAATTTCATCAAGTTAATTATGTGCAAAACTGGAATTCAAAAATAAAAAAAACACTTGTGACAAGCATGGTCAAATTTTCAATCTTCCACTGCCAAAAGGACAGGTGCTGAACTATTTAGGAAACATTGTTTATAAACATTTTCATCAGTTGATATCTTCCAGAATTGATGTTTTGCAGCCAAATATAAATAAGTATAAACAATCATCACCACAACAAGGAAACAGTGAGAATAAACTATGTTTATATCTACTTAAAAACAAATATACCAAATACATACCTGTAAAGTTCTGACCAATCCTAGACAGACCAGAATGATCCTGTATAGAACTGACCAATGTTATTGTATGAGTGGCAGCAAACGCAGGTCCAGTACCATTCATAAAAAAACTAAGAGATGTTTTGTAAACCTGAAATTCAGAAAAAAGATACACAGTACATGTAGTTTTGAATTGAAAATAAAACATTCACTCTCTAGCTGTTGTCAAATTCTACAAAAAAAAAAAAAAAAAAAAACCATCAGAGTAAAAATTATGTTAATTATAAACAAATTACTGTTTATACTGTACTAATCTTTCTGGAAATAGGAAATCATAAAACACAAAATCCCGAAAAACATTGAATATTACTGGAATACATCAAATTATGGAATTCTGCATCAAGCTGGAAATAAATGTTCCATATTGAATTAGTCAATTCCAAATTTATCTCAAATTATCAATCATATTAAGGAATAATAATTACCTGCAATGCGATATGTGTCCATGTTTTTGATGGTATGACATCAGTTAACATAACTGTAGCCAAACCTCCAGTACTACGATAAAAGAATGACAGTCCTGATTTCTGGGCCTGGATTTCATATATTATCTCCCCTGATTCAGGTATAACCTTCTGAAGTAAAGTTCTGAAAATAGAAGACACACTGGCATGTTGTCAAATTAACCAGATGACAAAGACAAAAAATAAGAAACAAATATTACTTCCAGCTATTACTATGGTATTAAAAAATCAACTAAAAAATCAATTAAAGTGCTCATTCAATAACGAAATGGTTTTAATTTTTCAAGATTTCAAATGAATAAAGAAGGTTCTTGAGCTAAACATTTAGCGAGAAAAAGCATTGGTCTTTTGGATAAGTGTAGTGGAGTTATACGGTGTTATATGGTATTTTACAACCCAGTCAAGATTTTTTCACTTACAGGCAAACAGGCTATCAGTTTTGAGATGATGGAGGAAACTGGAGAAAAAACACTAACTTAAGGGATGCAAACTAAAAACTTTCTTACAATAGTATCTGCCTTGTAGGATTCATACCTACGTGGTTAAAAGGGATTGGTATCTGTGAGGGTGCACTTAGACAACCTGGCCAATGAGGGCATCCACCATTGTAAAATAATGAAAATATATATAATCAAATAAATTTAAAAAATGACTATGATAAAGTCTTAAACATATGAAGAAGTATGGCATATAAAAAGTTCCACAGAACACAATATTCAAAGAATCAACAAAAATTGGATTCTATTTGCTTATTCTGCTTATAACATGCCAATAAAAAATATTTACATAAAATTCTGTAAAATACTTAAATGCATTAATTGGTTAAACATCTAGGCTAGTTCTTTCTTCATTTCAAATTTAAATGAAATGATTATTATTTGTTTTATTCATCTATTTATAGTAACAGTGGCAATCTGTACTGCCATGAAAACGCAGCCTTTCCACATCAAATTTGGTGACAACTGGTTTGATGGTTAAAAAATTTTTCCCATCAATGCACACACTAATATATCTATCGGTATTTCTGGATATAGCAAGTCAAGCTTTATTTACAGATTTATTTATCCTCGTCATTACTATTAAAGAAAAGATGTTACTAAGGTGTATCTTAGTATAAATAAATCATCTCCAAACAAAAGAGAATTTAATTATCAGTTTGATAAATAATGCATTTATATTGATTTCTGTGTGTCTCTAGATCTGACTTTTTTAGCTCGTTCTTACACGGACCACATATTTAACTATATATCAATACAGATATAACAGTACTTAAGTTACACAGGGGCCGTTACTCACTGACTTAATAAATAATTTATATGTCTTATAATGTAATCAATTTTATTTGTTTTTACCTGAAACAATTTCCTCATACAGGTATATACAGACAAAACTTACAAAAAAGGTCTGTGAAAACTTTTTGAAATATTCAGCCTTTTCTCCAAACTTAAAAATTTGAAACTTTGACCATCAAAACACCAAAAACTTTAATGCATTAAAGTAACATTGAACTCTGAAGAACACTCATATCAGGGCATGACAAACAGGAATTCCTCTAGAGTGTGTAAATTCAGCAATTTAATGTGGCTATAATGCAAGAAAATTCAGTTAAAGCCTAACCAGGTTGAAAATCTCATACAACAGATGTATTTTACTTTCAATGATCAATGCTGCTGCTTGTAGGTGAGCAGACCTATACAACAGCACTAAACAACTTATACAACAAATGTCTTTTGCTTTCAATGATCATTGCTGCTGTTTTAGGTGAACATGCAGACCTATATACAACAGCACTCAACAAATTATACAACAGTTGTCTTTTGCTTTCAATGATCATTGCTGCTGTTTTAGGTGATCATGCAGACCTATATATAAAGCACTAAACAACTTATACAACATATGTCTTTAACTTTCAGAGTTCATTGCTGTAGACACATTACGTGATAGAAAGTACAACAGCACTCAACAACTTATACAACAGATGTATTTTACTTTCAGTGTTCATTGCTGTAGACATATTAAGTGATAGAAAGTACAACAGCACTCAACAACTTATACAACAGTTGTCCTTTGCTTTTGATGATCATTGCTTCTGTTTTAGGTGATCATGCAGACCTATATACAACAGCACTCAACAACCTATACAACAGATGTCTAACTTTCAGTGTTCATTGCAGTAGATGTATTGGGTAATTTTAACCTGAACAACAGCACTCAACAACTTATACAACAGATGTATTTTACTTTCATTCAACTCAACAACTTATACAACAGATGTCAATTTCTTTCAGTGTTCATTGCTGTAGACACATTGGGTGATAGACCTGTACAACACCACTCAACAACTTATACAACAGATGTTTTTTTACTGTAAGTGTTCATTGCTGTAGACATATTGGGTGATAGACAAGTACAACAGCACTCAACAAGTTATACAACATATGTGTCTTACTTTCAGTGTTCATTGCTGTAGATGTATTGGGTGATAGACCTGTACAACAACACTCACCAACTTATACAACAGATGTTTTTTTTACTGTAAGTGTTCATTGCTGTAGACATATTGGGTGATAGACAAGTACAACAGCACTCAACAAGTTATACAACATATGTGTCTTACTTTCAGTGTTCATTGCTGTAGATGTATTGGGTGATAGACCTGTACAACAACACTCACCAACTTATACAACAGATGTTTTTTTTACTGTAAGTGTTCATTGCTGTAGACATATTGGGTGATAGACAAGTACAACAGCACTCAACAAGTTATACAACATATGTGTCTTACTTTCAGTGTTCATTGCTGTAGATGTATTGAGTAATAGACCTGTACAACAACACTCACCAACTTATACAACATATGTGTCTTACTTTCAGTGTTCATTGCTGTAGATGTATTTGGGTGATAGACCTGTACAACAACACTCACCAACTTATACAACAGATGTATTTTACTGTAAGTGTTCAATGCTGTAGATGTATTGGGTGATAGACCTGTACAACAACACTCACCAACTTATACAACAGTTGTATCTTACTTTCAATGTTAATTGCTTCAGAAATATTTGCTAATAGAACTGTAAAGCAGATGTATCTAATTTTCAAGTTAACTAGCACAAAGTACAAAAAAGCTCAATACAAACTGATGGACACATTAACAAATGAAAGGAATGGCAAAATCTATTAACCCTTTGTTTAAATTAAAGATCAAAATAAAAAATTGTTTAAATGGGTAATAAAAGAAAGTAAGATTCATAAATTTTCTTTTAACAAACTTTTGGATGTTTTTTGCTGTAAAACTGATTCTTAAAGCAACATAACAGAGAATAATGTTCAATATGTTTATACATTTACAATAGGTAGTTTTCAATTAACAACACTATGTTAATATACCTTAATATAAATAACTCTACCAGTAATAACATAACCCACAAACACAGGTAGGTTTTTAAAGTACTAGTGTTTATGTTTTACTTCTGGCCTTGAAGTGACAAGACTGGTTTTTTAAATAAGAATACTCTTTTAACTCTCTATTCATAATCATACTAAAAAAAAGTTAAAAAAAAACCCAATATTAAAAAAACAGTTATTTCTTTATTTTGGATCAAATTACAAATTCCATGTATAATAATGTCTTTCACTTTAAAAAAATTACTAAGAATATTTAATTTTTTAATGCAATCCCCTTTAAATTATTTACTGTTGAATTAAAACATGAAGTGTTAATTAAAAATATGTAAGTTAGCACATAAAAACAGAAACAAGAACACTTAAATGTTTAAATCATTATACAATGATTCAAATTTTTTTAAAAGTCAAAATTTGTTCTTCACAGAGATTGTCAGTAACAACATTTATAATGGCTAGTACAACCATTTGTTTGATTAACATTAGTACCACGGTTTTACTAAGTGTTTATTCAGGCTGGCAAAACAGTAATAATTAATTAATGTATTTATAAAGATTTATTTAACTGTCAAGATTTCTTTCACAAATACAAGTATTACGTATTCCTAATGAATATAAGTAACATTTTAATGTATATTTGCTATCATTTCAAGTTTGCAAACACTTTAATAGACATTCTTAAAACAACAGCTTGACCTTTCTAGCTCCCTAGGTTTACAGAGACGATGTTTTCAAGATGTTGAAAACATAGGTCCATCTGTGTTTGTATAACTATACCAATACTCTTGATTCTTATATCAAAGGGTGGGGTTAAACTGTGGCTTAAAATTAAAACAGCTAGGATAAATCTTTATAATAAAGATACTTTACATCCACTTATTTTTTTATTTCTTTTTTTGGGGGGAGGGGGGTGGGGGGTGGGGGTGTTAATAATGGTACTTTGGGTATACAATGTATTTGAGAATAGGAACTTATTTGTCCATTTCATTTTCCACGTTATCAATATTTATTTTCAAACTTCATATCCAGTCATAATCAGCAATTTTTTTATTATGCTAAAAATAATTTACTAAGAATTTTTTTTTTCAAGTTAACTCTAACCTCTTATGGAATAATTACTTTATAACCACAAAGTTCTCGGTCACCAAGTTTCCAGTTCAGTAACTCTGTTATAAATTGGTGATTTAACTGTTGATCGCTTTGGTAAACAAAAACACAGTTTAAACTAGATAAATAAATATTGATCCTCATATTTACAGTAATTTAACCTTTAAAATGTTTAACACATTGTTTCAAGTATTTGGTAGCTCAGATTTTGTTTAAATACCAGACAGACATAAGTAGATTATAGAAAGAAAAAAATGTAGTCTTACTGAAACATTCCTATTGAATCTCATCTCTGATTTAACCTAAAACTGATATACAGGATAGTAGAAATGTGTTTATGAATTTCAAAAAATAAATTTTATAAAGTGAGGTTAATAACTATCTGATGGAAGATAAAAAGTACATGCAAAATGTATAGATTATGCCATCAAACCTAAACTATCAAGAAAAATTTATTCAGTTAGTTTTTATTTATTTTCTCTTAATGTATTATTATTATTCTATCTTATAGGCAATATTTCCTTTTCGTGGTACATCTTGTCCAACAAAGTTAGATGTCACTAGCTTATGTTTTTATTGGGCTACTAATGTACATGCCATGTCACATGTATAAATAAATATCCCACCAAAAAACAGGGCCTAGATGATGTCTAGCATTGTTGAGTTAGTGCTATTCCTTCTATTAAACAGGGCATATGATTCATTGCTCATTCAAAAGATCAGTAATTACCCATTTTAAAATATAGGGATCAAATCCAAATATGCCATTAGTAAGGATATCAAGACTAAATTTGAGATCAAGATGCAACCTTTAATCAAGTCTTATAGAATCCTAAAAAAAATTCATAATTGATCAACAAGATGTTGCTTCTAAAAGAGTATTAACCCACAATGCAGGTAGATATTTACAGTGTATAAAGCTATCTGTAAACAAAATCACATTTGTATCATAACCTTACTTAGTCAAAAGTTCCTTATTCTATCAAACACAAGTCATAACAATCTTTATTACTAAGCCTAAAGTAAAGTCTTATTGATTGTTTAATTGATTTTTACACAACCTGTATAACATAGTGTTCAAATATTCTGATACTGCAACAGATGGTAAAAGTAATACTACAACACAAACATCTAAAAAAAAAAATACCATGTCCATGATGACTAACTCGGTTAATAAGCTGACCAGGTGTACATGTATGTGTAATTAGTATGAAATTCTTAATGCGTCATGAGGAAAGTCAATAAAAAATAATTTCAAGAAACGAATCATAATCTCTATGAATAGTCATCATTCTCAGCAAATAGGAAAATTTCAACACATAAAAAAAATAATTAGGCCATCATTAGGAAACCATGCTTAAATACTCTATAATCATATTTTTGTTCTACCTTATAAAATCTATGGCAATCATTCACATATTAAAAAAAAATTTACATATATTTTTCATATTGTTTATTCCATGATTTTAATCAATTCCAGCATCACTTTTTGCTGAAGTTATATACGATTTCAATATGGTTTAAAGCATGTGTAATTTCCATGTTTGAAATATAAAACATGCATTGAATTTTTTTGGTAGAAAATATATATTTTCTTTGGTTTTTGGCTTTCTAGACAAGATATCTACAAGATCTAATGAAAGAATTTTTTTTGTCACATGATAATGTGGTTACAATACCAAACAAACAAGCAAACAAACAAACAAGCCGAGTATATTTCATTAAACCTATGATTACTTTAGAGGGTATTTAGGGGTTGAAGTGATTGAAACAGGGCTAGGTGAACATAAAACAAAACAATGGTTACAATTTGATATAGCAAAAATTTCCTTTAAATTGCCTCATCAAAATATATACTCTACGACAGACTGATTTGGCAGACATTTATTGGTGAGTAAAATAAAGTTGCAAACTATACAGAATAGCATGCAAGTGACCTGCTCTATTAATATATTATTATGTTTCCACAAAGAGCCTGTGCTACTATAGTATTGTCTTTGGAGTATAGTGCCTGAGCAACAGTCGGAGACACTATACCCTGAAGACAGTACTCTAGTAGCACAGGTCCCAAGAGAAAACATAATAATGTTTTTGGCAAATCACATGACACTAATTGTTGAAGTACAAATAGATGTATTTGACAGAAAAAAGACAAATTATTCCAATGAAAATCAAAATTCACATCTTTATATTCATATCTGCAAAACAAGATGTCATGTTGTTTACAAATAGCAGACTTCTCAAGGGGCAGATAACCATTTCTAAGATGGCATGCGTCAGAGTATAGTATCTGTCTGGAAAAACAATAGCACCATGCTGTCAATGGTACTACTGTCATTGTCGAGAAATGTCAGAAACTTTAAGAACTAGAACACATGTAAGTGACCAATCAGTATTGTACAAATTATCATGTGATAAGTACTAAATAAAGCTAGACATACCATTCATTAGAACCACTGTATTAAGCTACCTCTGTTTCTTTTTTTTTCAAACAAACAAATTTCTATATAGAAACATTGTCTACACAATGGCCGCAAGGCCAAATGTGGACGTAAAACTAAAACAACAAAAAGATATATAGAAACATGCATCTATCATTATCATTTCTTATTTTTATGGGTGTTCTTTATATACAGGTTCTATGTTGTATTGTGTTGATTTAAAACTTGTCATGGTATGAGATAAAAACCTCTTATTATACAACAACAGAAGGTAAAATGGAGTTTAACAGTCTTTCAGTTTTATTTATCAACAACATTAGAAAGTTGAAACAAAAAATGTTTTTGTTTGTGACACTGATATTAGTAAACAATGTCAGAAATTATAAGTCACAATTGTTAGAACTTATAAGAACAACGTAGTCCATTAAAAACAAATTTGGTGCTTACACATGGGGATCATTGCATGAAGCTGTTTTGTACTTAATAAAAACCTTGTACCAAAATTCTATCACTCATTATCCAACTTTAATAAAATGTATTGTGCGTTTTATGTGATCTTTTTTGCTCTGGCTAATTCCAAGTACTTTTTCCTCAGCTAGAACTTCCTGACAAGGTTGTAGTTTAGTAACTCACCAGTAAAAAGTTAAGAAACCCTATCATACCTCTATGGAACACCGTTTTAACATATATTCAATTATTTATACCTATCTTTAAATAATTGTACCTAGGTACAATTCATTTGAAGATAGGTATAATTCAGTTATCAATGATTTATATTTTCAATTGGTTATAATGTTTTGATAAACAAACATGTGTGAGTTATGGTACTTTCATAATCAAAAATGAAAAAAAGCAATTTGAAGTTATACAAACATGTGATTTGACCTGTAACTTATTAATATATTTTATCAATTTCTTATATCAACCTTGCCAATGTTAACTTTTGACAAATTACCACCAGTGTAAACTTTACACAGAAAGAAGGATGTGATCTGTGTACCTTTTAGGGGACAGTTTTTGTTACATTTACAACCTTCTTATTTTATGATTTTTAAAAAATTAAAGTTCTGAAATAGCAACCTGCATCATGACATATTTGCAAGAGCCATTACTGTGATTTACCCCCAAAGTTTTTGATAGTACTTTGAAGCAAACAATCACATGGAGATCAGAGCATTATATTTCAAGGTTAAACTCAGACTACAAAAAGATTTTCTACAACAAAGCAACTGTTAAATAATGACTGAATTCATATCAATACATGCATTATCCAATATCATTTAGATACATACCCTTTGTTACCCTCTTCTTGCCACAACCAGAATGTAAAAGTAAAGGCACCATCTGAATTGATATCAGGTGTTATCAGGGGCTGTAAAAAACAGTCTGGACCTGGCTTCACAAAAAACACTGAACCATCACCAAGAGAACTGTTAGGCCTGGTGTTAAAACTATCCAGAACTATGCACCGATCCAATCCAGAACTTGTGGATTTCAGAAGATCTGTAAATTGTGGTAGTTTAGTTCTTGTTGGACAAACATGTTCACAATACTCTTGAACACACTGGGTGATAGATGCAGCATAAATGGAACTCTTGCAAAAAGCATTACGAACAGACAAACCACATGTGCTGGCACCTGGAACTGTGGATATTGGACGGTTTAAAGCAGCATCAAATAAAGGTGGAAATGGACGGAGGATCTGTGATGAAACTTGGCACTTTTCACAACATGCCAATATAATGATAAATAAACCATAGTTATAAATATTATGTAACCTTGCCATTAGCTTTTGTTTTCTGTGTTGTACAAAAGTTCTAAGTAACATTGTGTCTGAATTAACTTAAGGCTTTCTCAATTTTTTAAATTGCAAAAATGCTGGAAAGTGTTCTTGTTTTTTATCAATTGGTTCTCCATAACCTAAATTACTGCTAATAAACATCCAGACATCTGAAAAGAAAAATGTATATATAAGTATTGAATTCCCAATACATAATAAAAACGGTGTAGATGTAAGTAATTACAGGATCAAGTTAACATGAGCTTAATTAAAATTTTGAAATCAACCACATCAATATTACATAGAATAAAACTTATTATATTTATGAACTTAAAAATACAAAACTAGTTCTGAGAATTAAGTGTAACATTTTAAAATATTACAAGTATGCAAAGAATAGGAATTTGTTTTCTCTCCTAAACGACACGGTTAAGAAGTGGTTCATAAAAGTGTGTGTGTGTGTGTGTGTGTGTGTGTGTGTGTGTCTCAGAGAGAGAGAGAGAGAGAGAGAGAGAGAGAGAGAGAGAGAGAGAGGTGTTTTGTTTCAACCAGCGTGTGTCGTGTTTCTAAGTACGCGCCAACTACCTTTTCTTACCTTCATCAGCCCTACCTGTCGAGTGCTGTTGTTGTACCTGTATCTTCCTAAGTATCACAGAAATTATTCAATTTTTAAATGACAAAGCCAGATAAAGTGGTTTGTAAATAAACTTCAAACCAATTAATCCCACGAAATAATTAGAATAAACTTTAAACGGAGAGGGATGACTTATTATTGTTCAGTATGTTAGGTAGTAATTATTCTGTTCTAGGTTGTCTCCCTTTAGTCTGACAGAAGGTAGATTCACCACACCCGTGATGATAATCGATATTTACGATAATCAATATTACGGAGTTATCGTGACATCTGTTGCTTTCTATTTATTTATTTATCGTATTGATTTGTTAACATTGTATGTTGCGTATTAAGATTATAAATTACAGAAGAAGAATTGAATTATCCAAAATGTGTCTGTGAGTGCCTATGGTTCATAGTTTATCTGGATCAACATACAACAATATCCAACTCTTTAAATCGTGAAAAAAAATCGCAAAATTATTTGTTTTACATAACGTTCAAATTTCAGGTTAAATTCCTTTATTATTATTTTCATCATTTTTCGCGTTATTATTTAGTTAAGCAAAAACATCTATTTGTTTATTTTTTAACCACGAGGCGGTTTTTACTTACTTATTTTTCTGAAGTCGAGTCAACATTGAGTATTCTTAATTAGATGGGCAAGGAATCTGAATCTGTCATATAAAATATTCAGTAACGATGAAAAGCTAGCTTAAGATTTATGAAAATTACATCTGAAAAGAATACATGAAAATATAGTGTTGTCTATGTTGTTAATATGCAAATAAATAAATAAATAAATAAATTGAAATTTGATAATAATTTGCAAGCAATAAAGCACTATAATTCATGAAAATGAATTAGAGTCACGAAAAAAAATTTTAGGTGTTAACATAAAAGCGTGTAATTGGGTAGATTTAATTTTTTACATAATAGATATTGCAGAATTCTAAAATTTTGGGTAAAGTTATTGTCCAATAAGCAATCATTGAAATATAAGTTGTATACACTCTTAGTTTCTGACATTGATGGTGGAAAATGTAACAAAATGAACTGGGCATACAATGTTAAGACTTTGTTATCAGAGTTAGACCTGTATGACTGATCTCTGGTTAAACCAGAATCATATATGTATATGTTGTATATGTATATGCTTTTGTATATGTTGATTTTAATATTTTAAAACAAAGATTAGAAGATCAGTTCTTTCAAAGAAGGCAAACGACATTGAACAGTTATTCTAAAATTAAAACTTATTTATTGCTTAAAGAAAAACATATTTTTAAATCGTATTTAACTTCTATTGATAATTTTAAATTTAGACAATGTGTAACAAAGTGAAGAATTAGCAGTCATGATCTTAATAGAGAAAAGGGTAGATATAACAGTACTGAACACAACCTTCGATTTTGTAAATGTTGTAACATGAAAACTGTCGAAAACGAATACCATTTCTTGTTAGTTTGTCCTGCTTACTCAGACCTTAGACGTAGTTATTTACCCAAGTATTTTTATCATTGGCCAAATATCCATAAACTTAAACATCTTATGACTTGTTCCAGTCACTATTTAAATAATAAATTATCAAAATTTATGTATTTTGCATTTAAGCATAGAGAAAAACTATTGGTTTAAAATGTAAAATTTTCTACTGTAAAATTTAACTTCATATTTAGATGTATCCTGTGCGCTATATATTTGTATCTGATTGTGATTAATGATAGCTATAAACATTGTAATGTTTAATGCTGAATAAAGATTGTTTTTGTTGTTGAAATCTGAAGAACAGCTTTTTATAAATTTTAATCGTGTTGCCCATTGATTTTAAGATGGATGAAAAATAAATTAGGTACCAGTTTTGTTCACGGGCACGCTTGCAATCATTATGAAATAGCAAGATATAAACTGAATAAATCAATAATCTTATTAGCATTTATCTCCATTTTTTGTGAAAAAAATCATACTTTTCCATCACGAAGAAAATATCACTGACATTACACTTCAATATAAACACATTTCTTACAATTTACTTTATATTTCACGTACACTCCTTTTGTTAACATACACTCATATTCAATCAGAATTAAAACTACCACCTTTGTGTTTTATTCGGACGGACGGACTGACAGACAGACAAACAAACTGACAGGGTGATTCCTACATACCATAAAGCGCTGATAAAGGGACCAGTTTGTGTAGGGCGGGGAGTATAGATTTGAAAAGTAGTCTTAATGTGACAAGTATCTGTTTAATTATACAAATCAATCAAAATTCGTCAAAAGTGTGATAGGTTGCGATTGTTTTTTGCATTGAAATTTTCAATATTGTTTAATTTAGCATCTGTTTAGAGTATTTGGGTTAGCATTTCTTTACGCAACTTTGCCTTCGCTGTATCACAAATCTTTGAAACACATTTGGCACTACAAATAATTTGGACTAAGTGCCATGTGCTGATTTTGAATTTCTATTAAAATAATGCATTCAAAATCAGCACATGACATAAGGGATACAACTCTTTTAGTCTTGACCACAGAAAAAAGTTTAACTGGTTTGTTTTTAAAGAATTTAATCTATTCACCTTTAATAGCTATAAGACGCACCAAATGTGCTAGAACTTCTTGGTTTCCTTTTTCTTGATGCATGCCCCCCTGAGTATAGCCTCGTCTAGACGCTACAGCCATTTTCTTTTGTTCCGGAATCCGTTATCAATTTCGAAAGTTCTCGAATGACTCATTTCTCAGCAGGTTGGTAAAATTCAGGGTTGGGGCTGAATGGTTCCTATTTTAAATACGATCAATTTAATCCGATTAAATATTGCGTTTTCTAGGGGGCCTCGGTGGCCGAATAGTCTAAAAGCGCGTGCTTACCGTCCGTGATCACAGCGCCTCTAACCGCCTGGGTTCGAATCCTCGGGACAGATCCTAGTCTGAGAAAGTTTGTCAGTTCGCTTGCCGAAAGTCGGTGGTTTTCTCCGGACACTACGATTTCCTCCACCATCTCAAAATTGACTGCCTTGAAATAAGAGAAGAATCTTGACTGGGGCGTAAAACACCATTACTCCACTCCACTCCTATTGCGTTTTCTTACACGTGCAACAAGTTTGATATCACTGTTTACCCTACCTCTGACTAAATTCTATGGTAGTGATTGGATAAATTGAATCACATGACCAACCCAGTATCATTCCGTACATAGCCGCACGCGCAAAAATACTGGGTCAGTAAGACTGATACCGGGTGGGTTAGAGTTACGTCCCCTGTCCCTAACGTAAACGTCAACAAAAATGGCCTACTGTCTGATTCACGTCTGCCGTAGCACTAGTTTTTCAAGGTTTTAGAAGAGATATCAAAAAATTTTGTAGAATGCCACATACCGTTATGACCTATGCATTTTGTCGTAATTAACTGACACCAAACTAAATGCCATCTTAGCTGGAGTATAAAATGCAGAGCTTTTTAAAATCCTTACGGGAAAAGACACAAACACAACACTCTGTCATACAACGTCTTTAAGCATAGAGAGAAAGTGTAACGGTATATATTATCGCCCCTCTACATATTGTCGCTGGCGACGTTATCTATACATCCACTGACTGTACATATTGACACCGACGATGTTATGAAAACCTTCACTGACTGTACATATTGACGCCATCGACGTTATGTGAACCTTCACTGACTGTACATATTGACGCCAACGCCGTTATGTAAACCTTAACTGACTGTACATATTGACGCCAACGACGTTACGTTTATCTACACTGACTGTACATATTGACACCGACGACGTTATGAAAACCTCCACAGACTGTACATATTGACGCAAACGACGTTTGTATACTTTCACTGACTGTACATATTGACACCGACGACGTTATGTAAACCTTCACTGACTACATATTGACGCTGACAACGCTATGTAAACCTTCACCGACTGTACATATTGATGCAAACGACGCTATGTATACCTTTACTGACTGTAGATATTTACGCTAACGACGCCATGTATACCTTCACTGACTGTAGGTTTTGACGCAGGTGACGTTATGTATAACTTTACTGACTGTACATATTATTTCCCTGCATGGACGACAAAGTTTATCTCACATATAGACATATATTGTCGCCGGTTACAATATAAATATTTGTACTTTTTGTCACCATAAATCATCTTTCAAAGGGTGTTTCACTGACGTAGCCCCTGGGAGTCAAATACATGTATAAAGAAATAAAAAGGGCTACATATCTATCAAACTGAATTTTATAAAATCAAGATAGAAGGATAACTTGTATAGCCCGATTTTAAACAAGATAAAACCGTTTAACATTCTTAGTTATTCTGAATGTCAGGTATCTGATTAGATTAAGGTACCTGATGTACGTTTACTTATTCAACATTGCAGCGTACAACATTGAATATTTAACTGTTCATGTTCCTGAAGAATTAAAGAAGACGTTTTAATAGAATCGGATAGAAGTGTCTCCGTGTAACTTTAAACGTTTGCAACACCTTCTATACGCAATGCCAATTTCGAGGCTTTGTGGGTAAGCAAACGTTGTAGTACTGAAAACGGTAACTTTAAAATCGGCTTACAAAACTTTATTATTATTATTATTATTATTTTTTTGTTTAAATATGTCAACAGACAATACAATCAACTTCAATCAACTACACATACTTTTATGTTCAAATGGTCGTTTTTATTCAAAAATCCTTTCACCTTGTGGGTAAAGTGTGATAGCAATACTCTGAATCCCTGATCTGGCAGGCATACGATAATTTCTAGAGGGGTGCACGGTTTAAAAAATCTGTCCGTGTCTTGACGATCTTTTTTTTTTTCTGGAATACGCCCCTCTCCTTGCTCTTCCTCCATGATCCGGTCCTTTCACTATGCAATGCAGACATATATATTAAATAGAGTAATATGAAGACATTGCACAACTAATAGCATGTGGTTTTTATGGAAAATCCTGAATATTTTAATAAATGATATTTAAATTTACAACGAATTTTACCTAACTTTTGAAGTAAAGTTGCCTGAAAAACGTTCACTGTATTATGACCTATAACTGGTCATCTTCATCATCATCATCATCATCATCATCATCTCTCTCAATATAAACCATTTTAGGTAGACAACAAAAGGTAAAGCGAGGTAGGCTCGTGATGTCACCGGGGCGACGATATGTACCGACGGGCGTCAATATGTACCGACGGGCGACGAAATGTACTGACGGGCGTCAATATGTATCCACGGGCGACGATTTGTACCAATGGGCGTTAATTAATACAGTCAGTGAAGGTACAAATGTCACCGGCGACAATATGTTTGGGGACAACAATATATAGCACTACAGGAAGTCAAATTATACGCCAAAGTTAAGATCTTATCGATCATATCGAGGCAGTCAGTTCGCGATTCTTCCAAGCTTTTAATGTAATGTTCAATGAAATTGTAAGACCTATTCTTAGAACAGCAACATGTACATCGGATATGTTTGCTTTGACTAATATTAGTTCTTTTCAATAACATTAAGGTAATTGACCTTTTCGGCTATATTATCGGTTAATTCGAATAACTGATCACAACGCCTTTCACCGCCAAGGTTCAGATCACACCGGGGCGGACCCAGGTGCGAGAAAGATTGTCATGGTGTTAGACTGACTGCCAGTAGTTCTATCCATTTTTCTCCACCATCTCAGAACAGCCCGCCTCGTAATAAATGATACTAGAGGACTTTACATTGGGCGTAAAACACAAATACATTAAGCCCCATCGGTGTTTTACTTTTATCTTCTTCTGATTTATAATCCAAATTAGCAATAGAAACCCGATAATGTCGAGACACGTCTTGTATGTAAAACAACAGTTTACAAATAGAATCTTTTTATTACACATACTATTTACATAACTAATTAACAACATCACACAATAATACGTTAACGAGTAAATCAATGTTTTGCCTTTAATATTTTATCTTGACATTTCCTATCTAATGTTGACTTATTAATCAATATTCATGCCAAAGAGGTTCCTGGGCAGATTTATTAAATTTTAATTATACATCTCCTTCTCTTCTTCTATGATTGTTTATGCATATATTCGATCATGTATTAAATTTATCTGCAAATAAAAAGTGTTTCCACATACAATTAAACCGGTCAATCGATCAATACATGTACAAACGATGTCATAAAAGTCAATCAAATATACCCGGAGTATCCACAGGTTTTATTTGAATAAATATTGAAATAGAAATGCTTTGTTTGCATTGAAAACTAGAATAATGGAACCAGAGTTCAAAAACTGTTAGGTTTTGGGGTTTGTTTTTCAGATTAGTAACCTTTTCATGTACCTGAAATGTGTGCTACCATGTGAACAGCGGTAAAACAACATATATATTCAGTATGCGTCATTTGATCGATAGACCATTTCATTTAGTTAAAATCAGAGATTTTCACTTGTGAAAACAAATTGTTGATTGGATCAGACAATTTGATGTTGAAGAATCATTTTACTATTAACTAGGTCTGAATACATATGTTTTTCTTTTCTTAAGATGATGGCGTTTGCAGTACCAGGACGGTTTTTACAATTTCTCAAATATTGGTATTTTCAATGGGAACTTGCCAGTATGTTGTATGTAATGGATCCGGGTGAGAGAATTGTTTTTCGTATCCTTTTGTTATTTTATTTATTGTAATTTCTACATTAGATATATTTACATGTTGTAGGCATAAAACGCCATGTTTTCTGATTAAATTTAGCAACTACCTTTACCCTTTTTCACACAAAGACATCCGAATGTTCAAATTACCGTATTCCATCCTAAAGTTTTTTATCCTATCAATTTTTAACAAAATGTGTTACTCATGAGAGTGGATTTTAAACAATGGTCTTATTTTTGCTCGAATAGCGGGTATTTTACGAAATACCGCGCCAACGGTCCTATTATATCTTTTTAACGCGTCAGTGATTCAGAAACTGGAACCATGTGCTTATTTTAATTCAAATCAAGTTTCAGAAAATAGCACAGTACAACTAAGATTTGAACACTTTCTTTCCCTTTTTAAAGTGTCATGCTGACTACATTTTACAGGAAGACACCATTCAAACAAGCATTTGTTGTTATATGTTTGTTGTTATTTCCTTCACAAATCTATCAGATCTAATTGTTGTTGCATTATTAACATTAATTATTTATGCTGGAGTGAACTCTGTACCAGGCTACTGTGCTTTAGCAATTCATATAATAAATTCTGTTTGGACGGGAAATCATACACAAGGAATAGCCTCGTGATATAAGTGTATCAACGCATTTTATGCATTTCATTTTCATCATTTACGGAAACATACGGAATAGTATGTCTGCTGACATAATTTATCGAGTTGGAATGTAAATTTTATTTTCATCAGCAGAAGGTATAGTTTTCCTTGCTGTAGTGTACATAGAAATAAGTGGCAGAAATATGTTTTTCAAGATTTTGTCATATATCATTTTTTAATTTAATCATAAAATACATTCAAAAAGATATATGTAAATAATTTTATGATTAAATTAAAAAATGATATATGACAAAATCTTTTGTACGATTACCATTTCCTTTGCACAAATTGTATGTGCCTAAAATGATTCTAAATAATTATGGTTACAAATGGATGAACGTTTATTTATTTTTGTTTTGTCCCTGACAACGGTACATTGTAATATTGAGCGTATTGTGTTAATTGAGTTATCGGCATATACATGTTTAATTCCTAAGTAAGACATTTATTGTTTGATTGTGATTAGTATTTACGCTCTGCTTGAGATAAAAATCAATGCCTTATATTCTGATGTACCTTTGACCAAATGTAATTACAGATCTTAAAAAGACAATACCGACCATAAGAAGGAACTTAATTTATGTGCTGATTACGTTTAGAGACACTTGTCATAAAATAAAACTGACGTGGAAAAATACTCATGTTTTCCAATATTCCAGTTTTTCACATGAAAAAAGATAAATTCCATACGCTGTTTTATATTACATGATAGTCATCTCACATGGTCAAACTTACTACATATTTTCTATATGGATACTGTGTGTTTACAAGTGTTCTATACACGGTGGAAGCGAGCTCTCTTGTCAACCGATGTAAACAGACTATATTTACTTATTACCATGAGTTTGTTTACAATTTTATATGTGAAATCAAATGCGTATCAAATATTTTTAAAGAATAATTATATACATGTACGTTGAAAACCGAATCAGTTGTCATTTTTTATTTGCGATTTAGTATTGTGCCACGTCAACCAATCATTTCAACGTAACTTGAAAACAATCTAAATGGACTTGAAAAAAAATTATCAAATACATAGTGTTATTGATAGAATTGAAAGTCTACATATAACATATAAAATGAGTAAAATACAAATTTGTATTGCAGAGAAACATTGGACGAGAATATGATTTATATGTTTATATTATTGAGCTTGTACAATGTATTGAAACACAGCATGTAGATAACTGAAAAACTCGCCACTTCACATACAAGTTTGCTGTTTATAATTTAACAAGACTTTTTATTGAATATTGCTATCGGAAACTGAATCGTTTTATAAATAATTAAAAATATCAATCGGGGTAGAATTTCTGTTATAAATGTTACATGAATTAAGAGGCTATAACAATAGCAATTCTAACATAATACGGCTCAATATAACTACTACTGATTAATACAGCATTGACATACCGATGAAAACTCCAGAAAAATCTTTATAAAGACAATCTGTCATACTGAACCTGTGATTTAGTATCAGTACGCTTCCCGGCTATTGTCAAATATATCTATGACCCCCTCCCGAAAAGGTTTTAAAAGGCCTTAATACGAAGGTGTGTGTGTGTGTGTGTGTGTGTGTGTGTGTGTGTGTGTGATACTTAAACATAACTTAAAATATATTGATGACACTGACCTTTATTTTGAAGTGTTAATTTTTATTAATTTTAGGTACTTAGATATTCGAAATATGTAGTTATGGGTTCAGCCATGCATTACAAACTTCAACATCTTTTACAACTTTTTATGCCTCTGTTTTTGATATTTTTTTTCAAACCAAATTCAGTAACTTAGATTGAAAATATTGTAACGTTTGTGTCATTTGCAGAATTTTGCAACTGAATACAGATTACAAAAAAAATTATTGTAACGTGCAGATTTTACTTTTTTCTTGGGGGGGGGGATTAAAAATTCTGCATATGACAATTTTTATTTAATTTTATTTCATTTTATTTCTTTTTTTAATTTTTAGTTGTTTTTTTTTTTAAGTTTCATGAGTTGAATATTTATTAACTAAATTATTCCTAAATTAGCATATGAAAATTGCTAAGTTATTAAATTAGATATTAACAGAAGACATGCACACTATAATTAGACTTAACTTGTCATATCGTTTCTGAAACGGTGATTTCTGCGAGTTTGATTAAAAATTTTGATCCACAATACAAAATTGTTTGTTGATTATAAGATAACTTCTCAAACAAATTACTACGTTCAAGGAATTCGTTTTTGAATACATATGGCCTATGGCAGGTTAATGTAACACGGAATCCATATCCGTTCATCAACCTAACTAACATATCATCTGATATATCAATAAAAAACAATAAACCAGCTTTTATCCTACATAAAACAAACAAATCCACTTCACACAAAAACAGCAATCATTTGGTACCCAGCGATTTGCGATGTCTTTCAAATGGAAATTTTCTGTTTCCGATCAGCATCTGCATTTGTCTCCAACAGCACATTTCTTGGATGACCCTGGATTTGAAAAAATCTGATGAAAATAGAAATTGCATATTCTCAGTTTCTGATTTTCCGCAACTTTCGTAAAAGCGTGTGTTTCCAAGACGATAAGGTTAAAATAAATGCATGCATTCATGTGCCGGTTTGTGGAATAAACTGCTCGTTTTCAGTTGATATCCCAGCTAGTGCCTTGATGTATAGAACTATAACATGCATGTAATCTATAGTTGAGTAATAACCTGCTAATAACAACATTGATATTAAAAGTACTAACACAAAATCTGACATCAGTCAAGGAAAATTGCTGGAAAAATTAATGGGAATAAAACATTATTATAATTCAAAATAGAACAAACAAATTAATTAATAATACCCTGTTACAGGATACCAGAGACAGTCTCTGAGGAAAGGATAGTCACGTGTGTTTGTACTCGAGTTGTTGACACTTCGGGTGTCTTTGGGCGAGATATATTTCCCAACTCCAGAGTCGCGAACAAGTTTTTCTCGTGTACAATCGCCATAACACAGAACATTTTTACAAGTAACCAACATGGAGGCAAACACTGTCTAATCCTATCATTTAATGAAAATGTGTTTGATATTATATTCTGCCAGTCCCGTGTATGAAATAAAAGCAGGACAAAGATCCAGGGTTTTCTAGAGAACGCCATAATTTAAATGACAGATCGCATATCCTCCAACTTTGACATTATTGTATATACGATTAGCTCAGTAAAGTATAATTTCAGGTGCGAATATAAAGTTTTGACTATACATGCGGTTTGTAATATTTATTAAAAACTTATTTAAATGCCCACAATCAAAATACGCAATGTATTTTTACGTTAGTATGACTTTGTCACTTTGCCGCCATTTTGTTCTTAATGTTCCTGCTAGATAGGTAGTGTGAGATTTTGTTCCGCGAACAATGTTCTTAGTACACGTTCTTGATGTTATGGCGAAATTCTGACACAAGAACATTGTTCTTGATCCGAGAACGTGTCGCCCAAAGACAGCCTTCATTTATCACGAGTTACCTCTCTTTCAACTTCCTGAGTCTGAATGGTGATCGCATTTTACAACGATTTACACTTTTTGAGAGGGAACGCCAATATCATTTTACAGATTTTTTGTTAATTCCAAGTTGTATTTACTACAGTAATTATGATTATACCTTAATCTTATAAATACTACCAGGAGATCGTATACTAATCAGTAATTATAAATGTCGGTTTCTAGTCATACATGCTAGTACTTGCAAGATTATCGCTCTATTGTTATCAACAAAAGATTAAACAAAGAACCGTTCTAAGTCGGATATGGACATGTTGTTCTTTAAAAAAAAAAAAAAAAAAAAAAAAAAAAAAAAAACAACTTTAAGTTATATCAAACTATGAATATAAAATTGTTTACATATTTTCAGAGACATATATTACAATAATATATGTCTCTAATATTTTATACGGTTATAAATGTCGATAAACCGAACGATTCACAGTTTTGGTCTTTAAAATATACATGTACTTCAGTATAAACAAATGGTAAACTGGGGGATTTCTATAACTGTCCTTCAGTAAAAAGTCTAAAATGACGGAATAAAACTATATTGAACAGTTATCACAGATAAATAATTATTACAAACACTTGAATACAATTCTGTCATACTGATCGCAATACTGAACAGTGTGCGAATTCGTGTATCTAATTTCTATCTTTTAGACCCAAAAAACATCAAAACTTTGAAAGTCTGAAATAAATCACTGACGTATATCATGAATTATTGAACACACACACACACACACACACACACACACACACACACACACACACACACACACACACACACACACACTAAAAATGGTGAATGATAATCGGCCGAAGATTATTCAGAGAATATGAACATATTACATAATGTTTTTTCGTACTAAGGATACGTATAGCTATCTTCTCAGCTGGTTCCATCATGTATAATGAGCTTGCTAACTCCCACTGTAGATACCAGTATTTTACAGGACTTAAGTAACTTTTCCATGTTTAACAATTCCGATTACTTCTTCCTAGTTCACAACGAATACTCACATTGATATAATAAGGTTTAGAAATAACATTTAAGTACTGACTATAAGTTAATCTCCTACCCGATGACGTGACGAGTGTTTCGTTACATGTATATCGCACCATATACAATGTTTACCCTGTTACCATCACGGAATAAACAGTCTGAGTAGATATTAACAAATAGTCTATACGGGTTTTAAAATCGATAAACACATACATCAATAGAGAATTGTTTAATATCCTATAAAAACTGGAAAAAAATATTAATTTTCCCACATGAAATACCTGGCACTTTTATCGTTTATTGAACAGTTTATATGACACGCTTCAATTCTTTTGTGCATATACAGCCAGCATACATATTTCTATCAATTTGTTTAAAAATGGTTCACAATGCATTTATTTTTATAGAAATTTTAGTTTTTAAAATCAATAGAAAAATACCCGACCGGGGTTTTTGTAGATGAAAAGTTTAACCAAACATTTAAGCTACACTAAATTATTTGAAAAATCATTGTGTTACTTGTAAAAAAAAGTGAAGTTTGATAGTTTGACGAGTACAAGAAATCATCATCATCATCATCATCATCATCATCATCACTAGCCAAAAGTGATAAATGCCAACAAAAAGCCTTGGATTTCACAATAAATCTCAATACGTTGAATGGGGAACTTGACATATATTGATTATATTCACCGTACATTGTACATAATGTAAAGAGCAGACACCTCTCTGGTTATCACGAAAAATCTGATCGACTTTGAAATTAATTTGTTCTGTCTGTGGTTGGCTTTGTTACGTCTGATATTGCCAGGACCTGAACCGTTTGTAAATCCGAAATTACTGCAAAAATAAAGAAAACACCTTTTAAAGGTGGAGTAGATGTGTATAAATTACAATAAAAATTTTGTTGGCTTGGCTATTCGTGATGGGACATCGAGGATCAATCATGACACATCGATGTGGTACGCAAGTGTTCAAAATTTGTATTGTACTTGTGCGCACTTATTGGACTCATAACAACTCAATCCTATGATACTGGTACCGAGCCAACCAGTAAGGACTGACAACATGAAAATAAATCTTTATTACCTGCGGTCGACTGGGGTCGAACCCATAGCGCCTTCATTTTGAAAGCTAACGCCCCAACATCTCGGCCACCGAGGTCTCAAAAGACATCTGAGCAATTAGGAAATTCACAAAATGATATAATTTTTTAAATCAAGAAATAGAATTTAAACGTACTTGTCTAGTCATAGTCCAAATTTCCTCTTACCCTATTACACCTTTATGCCTGAGGGCTGTGTGTAGGGTGATTTTCCAATACCGGCTGGTTTTGGAATGGACGCCATTTCAATTCACCTTAGAATGCATACACATGTATAAATGGATTAAGGGGGTTCAAACATGAAGGTTTTAGGTGCATTAGATAGAATAGCGAGCTTTACTTTTCGCATGTCGTACTCCTTAGGTAATTTTATATCGTTTTTGTATTTTATTAAGCTGAAATTAAATAAAAATAATGAAGATAAAATACAATACAAGCCATGGTGACAATGAGCAGATGGGATAGAAGAATGCTATTGTTTTAAGTACAATTTGAATATACCATTTTAGAATGTATGTGTATGATAAATAAAACTAGAAGTTCAGTGGTTCATAAAACAACCCCAAAATACCCCCCCCCCGCCCAATCGAACTGCAACAAACAGTTAACAACAAATAATCATATTATTTATATCTGATATCAATCAATGTTGAAGAATTGATAGCTTAATTTTGTCATGATAAATAGACACATTACTACACATAAGGACCTTCCACACCAAATGTAGTTGCAGTAAGTTAAGCAGTTTCAGAGCAAAAGATTTTCAAAGAACCCGCTGAATTGAGCATAGCGTCTAATTTGTATATGACGCTAAAATGCCAAATTTTAAAAAAGTTACTAAAACCCTCAAATATGTAAATGGCTAGACATTCTAGAATGTGAAATAAATACACCCATTTATAAATTACAAAACCATGTGACTCCATGTATGAATACATACAAAATGCAATACACAATCCGGAACTACAATATCATAGGTAATCAAACACGGCAGACACGGATAAAAAGCGCATTTACGAGATTTTACACGAACGGTTCATAAAAACATGTATTTTTGAGAATATTAGATATATAATAGTAATAATTCAAATAACAACAAAATAAATGTGTTGTTATTTGTGGACTATATTTTGGCCGAGAATAATATTCTCGGTCTAAAATGCAGGTGCACTTTTTTGTGGCTGTTGCGTCTACTGGGCTCTTCCTGATATGCACGTGTTATAGAATTATTATTTTAAAACATATTGAACGAAAATATAACAAATGAACATGTTTTAAAATGATGTTCATTGTCAATATGAATGCAAAAACTTTGCAAGGCAACTAATCATAACGCGCTAAGGCGCGGAATTCAGTTTGCTTGCCAAGTTTTTGCATTCATATTGACAATGAACATCATTTTAAAGCAGTTCAATTGATAAATAACAATTTAAGTTGGGTTATAAAAATGGTGTTTAACAAAGCATAAGTTCAATAGTTCTGTCATATACCACTTTTGAATGCATTGCTTAAAAAAAAATCCAAAAATCGTACATGACAGATCTGCAAAATTGACACACATTACACTTACTATAAATTGCCGATTGTCCATCTGGGCACGAAATTTATAACGGAGGTATAATATATAATGATAATCTTGATATTCTGTCAAATCGAGTATTTATTAACAAGGAATTGCTGTTATTCTCTGTTAACAAAGTTTTATTAAGATAACACAACGGTTTTACTTTAAGTGTTTGTAAAAATAAATAAGATAGTACCTATAACTAGGCAATATAATTTCGCTTGGCGTTAAGACAGCCATCCATTATAAATGAAGTTTTTTAGAAGTAGTCAGTGTTAACATAGCACTTAAAATGCCTTTAATTTGCATAAATATTAAAATAAACAACAATTACTTTATTATTCTTTTTAAGATGTAGAGGGGGCGTTTTCACGTATTCCAAATGAAATCTATTTCATATTTTTGTACTGGAGTCGACAGAGTTTGATAACATAAAATAATAATAATATACAGCTATGCCATAAGTACCGATCACACACCCGTCTGTAGATAAGTTCAAGTGATCTTAAATCAGTCCATTTATGTGCACAAGGTATATCGTAACCTTTGAAGTATGTGGCTACAAAGTTAGACCGTCATATCTATGGAACGCCCGAGTCACATTAATTACTTAATCTAGGATTCAGTTACTGAATCCAGGATTTACGCTACTGAATCTAGGATTAAGTACTCTAACTCCAATGAACGCTACTAAATTGATTTTCTACTAAATGTGAATTTATCTATATTTTAGTGACTCAATTGAATTTAGTAGAGAAAATCCTAGATTTAGTTCACCGAAACGGAATTTAAGTACTTAATCTAAGATGAAGTAACTTCATCTAGGATTTACACTACTTAATTACTGAAGTGTAGTTGTTACTATTTTTAGAAAATACTATTCAGATTGAGATGTAACATACAATTTGATTAGTTATTCGCTGGAACTTGTTTAAGATAACTAAATCATATAAATAAACTATCATTATTTTAATTTGTTTTATTTTATATTTTCTTTGATATTTATTTCAATGATAAAGAAAGAGTTCATGAGTTTCATTGGCCATGGATAATCATGTTAAAAATATTTGAGTTAAGCAGCTTTATATACCTATTCGGGATTATAAATGAATACTTGTGTATTAATCAAGATAACGGTACCCCGTGCTAAAGGTGTCTTCCCACTTAGCCAACATTTTAAAATTTCTCATTCCCATTTAGCCAACATTGTTGAATAAACAATTAAGATCTCACCTGGAAAATTTTTGTTATAGCCTTTTCCAGGATAATTCTATGATAATATGGTGAAACTATTTTAAAGAATGTAATATTAATTATAAATTTTATTCAAATTGATTTTTATTCTTCAGGGTAAAATAGGCAAAATAAGACTAAACATTCTTGTTTTTATTCAGATTAAGAAACTGTATTGTAAAACAATAATGTATTGTAAAATTTTACTCTATATACAATGCTATTAGACATTTAGAAAAAGATTCATCCATTTTTCACATAAATTAAACGTTTTGTAATCTTTATATGAATAGTTATTTCAAAACTGAATTTTTAAGAAGTAACAAATATCACAGGTATGATACGAGAACACACCACTAAACAAATCTCCTAGTTTTGAGAAAGGTAATAGCAATATTTTGAGTCCGTTCCTTGCATTTATACAGAAAATCAACTCATATAGCTCATCTATTTAAACCGTAGAAAAATCCAAATGGCCAATTAACTTTAACCAGTGCTAAAAATTTACAGCTCAAAGAGATTTTAACATACAAACTTCCTTGATAAAAATGACATAATAGTACTATACTGTACCATAATGCCAATATCATTTGAGATTTAAATACAATGTAATAACTTTTTCCCCTATTTAATATTATATTTTAATCTATTCATTCATTTTATTTTGGAAAATAGATAAAAAAAATGATAAAATAAATAATAAATAAATAAATAAATAAGTTATATATTAAAAAAAAATAATTGCATTATAGAGAGTGAGTAATTGTGTTTTATAACAGTCAAGGTTCTGTTATTTATATTAAGAGAGTCAATTCTGAGATTGCATTGTAAACTATTTTTCTTGAAAATATCATCTTGATGTGCACAAAGTCAAATTTTCATTTTAAAGTGAATTTAATCCCCTATATGTAGTAACTACTTGTCACGTTATATGTAGCAACTTTCTGGTAGCTATATATAATTACTACTATTTTTTTTTTTTTTTTTTTTTTTTTTTTTTTTTTTTTTTTTTTTTTTTTTTTTTTTATATTTTTAATACTTTATTTACTACTGATTACTTATACAGTAAGTAAGTAATTTATTTAAGTGTCACATGATATAATTCAATATATACAAACATAAAATACATAAAAACTATAAAACATATTATATCATCCAGCCTAAAAGACTTATGAGACACTATAGTACTAAAAATAATAACATGTTCTTAATAAAATTTAAAAAAATAAAAATGAATATCAATTAAAAGAACACCTTCGTTTATACATCTTTGTTAAAATCGAAGCAAAATCTATTTGTATGTTTGTATTTTCTAAAATAAAAGAGAATTTTTCATCGATGTTAAAATCACTAAAACCTTCAAAAATATCACAACATTTGTTAAAAAGCGAATATCGTAGATCTGTATAAAAATCGCAGTGCATTAAAAAATGTTTTTCATCTTCAATACTATTAAAATCACAAAATTTACAAATACGATTATTTACAGGGGTTTTTGGCCTGGTGTATCTACCCGTTTCAATTTCTAATTTTAGGCATCCACTTCTAAAGTTACTGACAACCTTTCGTTGATCTCTAAACTGTACATTGGTAACATAAGCGCTGACATCTAAACTACATTTGTACTGTCTGTAAGTTCGAAGTTTATTACCATTTTTAGTATTATTAGTATCATTCCACAATTCATTTATAAAAGACATTTTGTCATAATTTTCTAAAACATTTTTCATTCGCTTAACCTTGCATTTATTGCTAATATTTAAACATAAGATATCGTTTAATTTATATTTCTCAATCATTTTTAAAACTTTGCATTCAAAAGATTTAGGGACATTTTGAGACCAATTATGTATACCATGTATTAACCGGTCATTATTTAATGAACTAATTCTAGTGTATAATCTTAACACTTCAGTATGCTGCTTAACGCTACATGAAGACCACCCCATATCGCCGCGTATTGCCAAGTTTGCTGCATTTCTAGACGCACCTAAAAAATACCTACAGGCTTTATTCTGAATTGTGTTGATTTCGCGGAAGTTGCTTGTTCCCCAAATACCTGCTCCGAAATATAATACTGGCTCAATGAGCGATTGATACAAACGAGTATAAACATCATATGTCATTCCTCCTGCGTTGCGGAATTTCGTGCACAAAGCAGCGAAAGCTCTGCTAGCTGACTTACTTAGCTCACCGACGGTTTTTTGCATATTGAGATGTTCGTTAAACCACAAACCCAGATACTTATAAGTTTTGCTCATTTTGATTTCAGCTGCACCACAACTGAATTTTGCTTCGCATGTTGGCTCTGACGGATTTCTAAAGTGTATTATTTTAGTCTTATCAACATTTAAATTTAATTTCCATTTATGTAGCCAGTCATTTAACTTATTTAGCATATGTTGCATCGAGTCAACATTTGGTGCTATTAGCGCAATATCGTCCGCATATAATAAAATGGACAGATTCATTTCATGATTGTTATTACTTATTTGTATCCCACAACCAAGGGCGTTTATTTCATCCACCAGATCATTTACATATATTGAAAACAAGGTCGGTGACAGTTTGCACCCCTGCTTAACTCCTTGGTTTACGGTGAAAGGTTCAGTCAAATTTCCATTAATCCTGACACTGCATGTATGTTGTTCATATAAAGACTTGATAGCTGATAAAAATTTATCATCGATATTGAATTTTGATAACTTTAGCCACAACAGTTCTCTATCCACACTATCAAACGCTTTTTTTTGCGTCGACAAAACATACATACGTTGGATTTCTTAACAATTTCCGATTGTTAATAACGGAGTATAGCGCATATTGGTGCTCCAAACAACTACGGTGTTTGCGGAAGCCATTTTGTTCATCGGCTAACAATTCATTCGTTTCCAGCCAGTTAGACAGACGTACGTTAAGAATATCCGCATATATTTTGCATGGTATAGATATTAAAGAGATGCCACGGTAACTTAATGGATCATGATAAGTAGAATTCGGTTTCGAAACTGGTGTAATAATACTACTTCTCCATACGGTTGGTGCCACTCCGTTTTGAAAACAATAGTTAATAATAAGATGTAAAATATCTATACAGGCATGGTTACGTAAAACTTCACTAAATACACCATCAATTCCTGAAGCTTTATTTAATTTGGATCGGAAAACTGCATTTTCAACTTCATGGCGTTGTATTGGGGCACTTAATTCATCACTATTTATATTTAATGGTGGTCCAATATCTGGAATACTAGTTGTACTATTCTCAGTGTAACCCGATGAGCGGTCATTATATAAGTTCTCATATGCGGATTTCCATGTATTCATAACGGTATCAAAGTCATTACTGATCTCACCGTTTTCATCAATAACTTCCATAGGTATATTTTCGGAGCGCTCATTTCCTATACCGAAAGTGCCAATTTTCTTCCAGAATTCTCTCGTGTTTGTTTGATTTAACATTTTCTGTAAATCGTTTTGCTTATTGATTTGGTATCGCCGTTTCTCGCGACGTAGCATTTTATCAAAACTATTTCTTGCGCTAACAAATCGTTCTTTAAGTATTCGTTTAGTGTTCTTTGATGATTTACATTTTAAGAACTCTTTCTCACTCGAACATACTATTGTCCATTGATTTTGAAGTTCAGTATTCCAATAGGGCTTTCTTCGATGTTTTGATTGATGATGTGACTTATTTTTATTTTCATACGTAGGCAATTTCAGATCCATTTCAGTTTTAACTAATTTCAAAAAGTTTTCATATGCCGAATCAACGTTGTTTAAATTATCTAATTGTTCTTCGATATTATTTATAGTCTCAATAATTTTACGCATCACAACATCATTATTCATAAAATCGTCAGGTATGTTTTTCAGATTGTGTTTTCTTATACTGCTGTGTTCTTTATTCGTAACTTTATCATTAACCTGAATATAAGAGCGATACACAAATTCTAAGAACGAATGATCTGGCGCTTTTTCACTAAAACCTACAAGGTTCATAATATCTGAAATAAGGTGCACATTAAAATCAGCAATGCGGTCCAATTGTTCATGGGGTACCATCACGTAGTCAACAATAGAACGACCTCGTTTTGACACACATGTGAAATTTTGGGTACCAATTCTACCATTAACTAAACAAAAATTACAATCAACCAAAAAATCAATAAGTTGACGTCCCCTGATCATTAATATGCAAATCTAAATGCTCACGAGGTTTTATAAAATCTACACCCTCAATATAATCAGCTAAATCACCACATCTAGAATTTAGATCGCCTACGATAAAAGTATTACCTAAATTTTGATAACAATACACCTGTTCTATAAGTTTGGCGTAAAATAATGTAGAGTCTACCGGACGAGTACTGAATTGTGGTGGTAAATAACAAACACAAATACAAAATGTGTCACTAGGATTAGAAAATCTTACCCATAATATATCTTCTGTTGTTTGATCTAAAATAGAAATATCGTAGTCACAATATAGTGACGACTTAATAAAAACACCTACACTACCTGATCCCCTACATGCATTCTTATGCAAATTTTGGCGATTATGGGAATGTATTTATAACCTGGCACATTTACGTTACTGTCAGCACGTAAGAATGTTTCAACAACACATATAATATCACAGTTTAATTTGTTTAATGTTTTACATCGAAATTGGTGATTTTCTTGATCTCGAAGTGACCAGCCTCCTACGTTCCATACACCAAGCCTGACGTCCTAATGTCGCCTTCGATTACTCCTTCTCATTGTCGATTGAATGATCACGCTGTCTGTTCTCGTTTCTCTGTTTGCTCCTCCCACGTTGATTTCGATTGGCCAAACTTCTCTCTGTATTTAGGTCACTTAAACCACGCTCGAATGACCCCGATCGAGGTTTGTTATTACTCACAATTCTCCCATTTATAACTTTGTATTTATCGTTTTGACAAAGTTCTTTCAATAAAACTCGCATGTTGGACTCATTTTTACGGTCTTGAACACTTAAATCATTTTCGATAAACACATTTCTGTAACCTGATAATTAAGTTTTTTCTTATTTTGCATAAGATTTTCTTTTGGTCGTGATTTTCTAAATGTACAACTACTATCCCGGGATGTTGTGTTCTGCTCTGTTTACGTTCAGCAGCTATAACATTTACTTGTCTTATTTTCAAATCATCACGGATCATTGAGATCACGTTGTTTTTTAATACATTTGTGTCATTTTTCTCACTTGGATCAACGCTAAAGTTTTTTATTATAACATTTCTACCTTTGTCGTCTGCTTGAGAGCTAGATTTTGCTGCTTCTACATATGTACGTTTTTATCATCTAACTGTTTAAACTGTGCAGAAATGTCTTTCTTTACTACCTTTATCTCCTCATTTATTTTAATGTCAATAACATGGGAAATATCATGTATTACTGTATCTACTATCTCTTTTTGAGCTCTTTCAAGGACATTAATGCGTTTATTGAGGCGATCGCCCAATGACCTCATCTCATTCGAAAGTTTATCAAAGAAACGTTCTAGTGCGAAGTCACTAGGCACATGATTTCTGTTTTCATGATCTCGGTCAACCTGAACAGCTTGTTTTTTGTTAACACCTTGTTCCGAGGAACAATCATTAATGGGTCGTTTTTTTTCCTTTTCTTTGATTGCCTTTCTTTTTATTTTCACTTAACCTAGGACTAGTTTGGTAAGACTTATCTAGGTCAATTATGTTTTTTTCCTTACCTACTGATTCTACGTTGTGAATATCGACTTCGACTACTTTTATATTATCCCGTGACGCCATTACTTGATCAACGAAGTCTCCCGCCGTGAATAAGGACTGAGAAATATCCATAATATTGTCCTCTTTATCCATGAATACACACAAAAATGAACTTTTTAGAGTCCTGTATCTTATAGCAGTCAGTAGAGACTGTTATTCCTTGATAAATTTGAGATTTCTTGAATTTAAACACAAATTTTGTTTACCCCTTTGTTTCATGCACTTTGCAGCTTACGCATGCGTAAAAAAGAATGATAGTGAATGATAGTTTGTTGAACAAAACAAAACATTGTCTCATAAAACGTAACATTTTTGAAATATTGATGAGAGGAAAATGAGGATATTTGAGTTGAGTGTACACTCCATTGAGTGAATGATTGTGAAACGGGGGACCTGATCCGCAAGGATAATGGTACCATCTTTTAGTTATAATGTAAAATAATGTCATATTTATATGATTTTACTTGCGTGTATTACCATATTACTAATGTTTTCCTATAGTAAAGAACAATTCCTTTTTTCAAAAATGTAAAATATACAATAAGCAGAACTCACTTGCGTGTTAATGTGATAATGAATTTATTTAACGTGTTGAATGAGTTTTAACTAATATGCACTTGTTACTTATTTTACTTGTTTACTAAATGCAGTACTAGTGTTACCGCAAATGTTATCTTTTTAGATCATTTTTAAAGAAATATATCTCCAATAAAACATGACTTTCTGAAATGTTCTTTTAAACAACTGATGTGTAAATAGTAAGCTCTGTACCACATTTTTTATACAGAATCTTGCCAAAGCAAGATATAACAATGTTAATTTAACAAAAAAAAAGTGTTCTACCAATATTTATTTAATAAATAGAATAGTTGTGTAAACCACTATATAAACAAATGTAATAAGATGGTTTATTGTACATTATTATTTATACCACAATTATGAAACCCAAGACAGGCTACATTTAAAGATTTATGACAAATGTGGTGACTTCAACTTTTCTATTGTAAACTTTCTGTTTTTATCAAGAAATATTCCAGCTTCTCCTGCTTATGTTGTATTTGTGATTATGGGAACTTTCTATTACCAATCAAGTTGTTTAAAAAATTGTTAACTAGGAATATTGCAAGCCTAGACTTATCAAGTCCTTAAAAAGTTGTATAGCCGCCATCACAATATTGTTTATAGGTATGAAGTCGCTGTATTCAGTATATACTTGACCTTTCATAGTCCCATGTTACTTTCATTCTCAAACTTGTTTTCACATATGTAAGTTCAGTTAGCTGGACAGTAGGTAATTACTCTTTCTGAGCATCCGGCCTCTCTTACATGGTGGAAGTTCACGTGTTTAACGGAATAAGCCAGTTTTCAAGGTTTTTACGTTGCTTTTGGGATTGTGATTGAGACATGAATCGTTATTTTTGTTTGATTTATAACAAAAAAAAATCTTTTATTCAATTAATTCAATTAAACCATTTATTCATCTTTGTCATAAAAAATTAAGGTCTGTAAGATGTATCTCTAAATAAACAAAATGATTCAACACAAAAAACACACACAAAAATACTGGCATATAGTGTTTCTAGCTTTGAATGTGGTTGTCATTTACGCACGTTGTTTTTTCTAAAGATTGTATCAAGCTCTACAATAATAAAGATACTCTACTTACTACAATATTAGAAATGAACGACTATATTTTATTACAAAAAAAACTTAATGAATGATCTTATAAAAATTTCCTGATGTAGACCAAGCACACCGTAAGACATAATATTAATGTCAACTTTTCAATTACATATGTATTGTCCGTCGTAATGTTGTACGTCCAAAACATGTAACTCACAGTAAATGACGTAAGCTAGAAAAGTTATGATCAGAATAGTCATTTAAGTCATAGTAATGTAGCAAACATCATCTCACTTCGTAATATACTATCTGATTTATCGCCTGGGCAATGTATATCGCCATTTGTTGAGGTATATGTAGCCTTTTATATGGCACCCGGATAAAATGTTACCCTTTTGTATAGATATAATCCTCTTCTTATCAAGTCTTTATATTGCGCGTAGACAACTCAAAACTAATATTCATTATAGGACAACATTTCTAGCATCATTACCGAAATCTGTACATCGGCATAACTGGTTATCTTATGAAGCGCAAGTCCTGAGATCTTGACAAGAACCTGAAAAATGATAATATAGTTACCAACTCGAAAACGAATATGTACTGAAAAAATCAATTTTTATCACAAAATGTAATTGGAATTGAAAAAAAAATTACGATCCCTTCGATACACTAAAGCATATGGTTTCAACTTCAACCTTAAACATTAAACTAAGTTTAAACACGGTCTCTCAGTGTGTGTATATTTGTAAGTTTGTTTGGGTAAAGCCATTAGTGTTCTCTGGACACTCCACTTTCCGCAAACTATCAACTAACTGACCAACTCAAGTGAAAGAATTTTTTCCAGGATGTTTGAAGATTTAGATTCAGCTTGTTATTAAAATAAAGTTGTATTATTCTTGAAAAAAATAAAGTAATAAATACTACTCACAGTCACTAGAATCAAAACCCCGTATGATGTCCTTATTGTCACTATAAACTTGTTGTCTGGTTTCATATGTACATATAGCTCCATATTTAGTTGATATCCGGTTTATTACACAGTCAACTACATTACCTATAACTCTGTTAAAAGTAAAAGTATATGAAGAAACAGAATTTTTCAACTGATAAACACAAACTTGCCATCGATCCACGCAATGCAAAAACTTTATATGAAAACTTTATATGAAAATATTAAATTTTTTTTATTCTATACAAATATGCACACAGTAAATGATGCTGATTAAAGACACAAAAAACAAAACCCTGGATAATTATTTTTGTTAACAGTTACCCTAATACATATAAATAAAGGAGGCGGTTTCTCAACCATTCCAAATATTTTACAACCAGTTTCTATACATATGCCTTATTTAACAAACAAAGAAGCCTGACAAGTATTTGCTTTTCATCTAAAAAGATTATGACGTTATTTTGTTATTATCAATTCCTAATCTGTTTATTATTTATTTGTTTTTTTTTTTTTTAGAAAAAATATGATTGAACATTACGCTTCTGACGCAGATAAATTAAGCCTTAGTACTACTTTTAACTTGATGTAGCATAACTTTTAGAACTAGTGGAAAGAGTGAATGGCCCCTGGAATAATTTTTAATTAGGAAAAGTTCTATTATACATGCATCAATGTAAAATCAGATATTAAATCTGTTAATGGGGGTCTAATTTAGAAGTTATGAGATTGTCTCTTTAAAGTAATAAACGATAAACAATAGACTGTGACAAGGAAAATCTATAATTTTGGTATAAACAAATGATACATGGACACCTATAGGATATATGTACCACAGTTAACTTACTTGCATCGATCCAAATCTGGATTTTCCAACTGTTTAAAGATCTGTATAAAAAGACAATGTTGACCTTCTGCTTGTAAAACTTTATTGTCTGAACACCAATCATACCCTTAACAGAAAAATCAATAATTATTTTGAAGGTATTTTCTAACTAGAAGATATCAATTATTTTCTGTGACATCATAGTGTTGTTATATTTATCGTAGCAGTCAAACCTATGTAAAATGAATAAACTTCGATTTTGTGTCGATTGATAATTTTATGCATAGAATAGTCGTCACAGTTTGTAGTTGTAAAAGTTATTCACTTGTATCCATAAAAAAAAGGAGGTTGTGCTATTAAACCACTTTAAGTAATTACACCTATTTCTTGTTTTTTGCAATTATGTCAGACTAACAGTTAATTTCATTAATTTTTTTTGTCATAAAACAACGGTATGATAGGTTTGATATAAACAATATTTTAACCAACTTTGCAAATCTGGAGAATTGAAATGTAGATTTATTAAAATGTTTAAAAAAAGTTTTTACAAAGTGATGACAAACACGTTTATCATGTATGTCTACACAAGAAAATCAACATTGTAATTGATATGCTGATCACGAATAACAAGATGAAAGATTTTTAATTGCTAAGAGTGTGACATTAAGATTGACAATCTATCTATAATGAATGGAACCCTCCAGCGCATCAGGTGATAAGTATCTGTTAACGTTTGTGCGGAATAAAAAGATAACACTGACGTCAAATATTCCCGAAGAAACGTCGGTGTTACGGGAAAACGTCACTTTATGCGATTCCATTGTCAATAGAAATAATTGTCCCGCACAAGCGCTATGAGGTACCACGTTGTGCTCTGAGGAATTCCATTCAGAATATGATTAAGAAGCAAGTGAATGTTATGTAAACGTCATTTAAAAAGTGCGTTAGTGCGATTAAATAAGCTTGAAATTCTAATGCCGATTTATGCATCCTTTCCAAGTGATTTGGTCTCTCTAACACAGCCTGTTAACAAACATGAGAAACGTAATTGTTTATTTAACATGACGACAAGCACAACAACTAACCTGTTGATGAAGAGGGATCAGTAGTTGTTATTCTCTGTGTTGTTGTTTGTGTTGAGGTAGTTGTTTAGGCCCTGTTGAAATTTCTGGAATGGTTTGAGGGTCTGTTTTAAATTCTTGAGTGTTGTTATTGATATTTTTATGTTCTGTCTGTTCTGTGTCAGCAATAGTAGTTAATTCAGCATGTGTTATATATTCTGAATTGATAGCTGTGGTTGGTTCAGATCCTGTTGTAGGTTCTGGAACGAAAATGGTGATTAATTCAGGACCTGTTGTAGTTTCTGGAACGTTAGTCGTGGATGGTTCAGTTACTGTTGAAGTTTCGGGAACGAAAGTGGTAGTTGGTTCAAGTTCTGTTGTAGTTTCTGGAACAAAAGTGGTGGTTAGTTCAGGTTCTGTTGTAGTTTCTGGAACGAAGACGGCGGTTGGTTCAGGTCCAGTTGTAGTTTCTAGAACGGAAGTCGTGTTTGCATCATGTCCTTTTGTAGTTTCTTGAATGGTAGTGGTGATTGGTTCGTGTCCTGCTGTTGTTTCTAGAACGGAAGTCGCGTTTGGTTGAGGTTCTGTTGTTGTTTCTAGAACGGTGGCAGTGGTTGGTTGAGGTTCTGTTGTAGTTTCTGGAACGGTAGCAGTGGTTAGTTTAGGGTCTGTTGTAGTTTCTGGAACGGTAGCAGTGATTGGTTCAGGTTCTGTTGAAGTTTCTAAAACGAAAACGGTGGTTGGTTTATAATCTGTTGTAGTTTCTAGAATAGCAGCTGTGGTTGATTCCGGTTCTGTAGTTATTTTCGGAACGGTAGCTGTGGTTGATTCAGGTGTAGATGTAGTTTCTGAAATGGTAACGGTGGTTGATTCAGGTGTAGCTGTAGTTTTGAAATAATAACGATGGTTGATTCAGGTTCTGTTGTAGGTTCTTGAACATATGCTGATGTTGTTTCGGGAACCGTTGTACTCACTGGAATAGAAGTTGTTTCCAGTTCTATGGTTGTATGTTCTGTTATAGTTCCTGGAAGTGTAGTGGTTTCTTCAAATGATTTTGTTTCTGAGACTTCAGCAGTAGGTTTAAATTTTGTAGTGTATGAAACAGTAGTTAATACTGTTACAGATGCTAGAATGGTAGTAAAAGAAGGTTTATTAATGCTTCAAACTGTAGAAGAGTTATTATTATTATTATTAAACATTGTTGCACATGCATATAAAACACATTAAGACCATATTGGGTCAGTCCGATTTTATGTCTAGTCAGTCTTGACCAACGTCTATGGCGACCG